>OY294070.1:80721364-81426614 GCA_958510875.1 Endomychus coccineus
TGTAACCAAGGGACTTCAAAAAAATTATATTTTCCAATGATAGTGATGCAGAAGCAACCTTCTCCTTCTTCAATGACAGTGATGCAGAAGCAACCTTCTCCCTCGAGCTCGTTGTAGATAATGACTGATGACCACTATGGAGATGTCTTTTATTGCTAAAATCCAAACCCATGTTCTCAAGTGATGGCTACTGCAACCTTCTCAGTTGAATTCCTTTCATATAATGAGTGGTGGTGAGTATTGGATTATTATTTATTGTTGGAAGCCATAATCCCTAGCGATCTTTTTCAATTCCAATCGTATAATAATTTCTTCTCCACGAAAATTTACCGGTTTCCAATTCTGATCTAAAATATTCAGCGTGATGTTATCGAAGGATGTCTTGCTGATGACCGGTAGATAAATAAGATTCTTCGGCTCTATATCAATGGAAAACCCAGGTGGTACAAGAGGTGAGAACTCATATATCGTATGAGCTATCTTATTGTTATAATATGCTCCCGCGGTTAAGTTACACTCTACGCGTATAGTTTGAACTTTGATTATGTTTATAGGTCGATCAGATACGTGTAGTTCACGAGATGTCAATTTCTTTTTGCTGAATCCCAACAGTTCGCTTATACTATCTTTAGGAATAAAATTCACTTTAAAATCACTCTTCAACTCTGTGTGTAGAGTGTTGTTGTTAGATTTTATTGATAATTTCCGATCACGCTCTTCTTGCTTCACTCCTATCCCACAAACTGTACTTTGTATGAAATCTTCGATGTCTGTCAACTCGTAGGACCCCGTAGGTATAGTAACTACTTTTTCCTCACCCTTCACATCTTCATAATAAAATTTATTAAAACCTTCTTCAATGTTCGGGATGCTATTGTACGTATGCAAACCAACAAGTGCGATAGAATAATATGAATGAGGATCTAGTTCTATAGGTGGGTGAAAATCTACAGATAAGCGGGAGCTCTTACCCGTGATAGTGAACGTCTGAGACATGATTGATGAAAACTTCATCAACAATCTATTTATATACTAATAAATGCAGGCTTAGTCGAGCACAACTGAAGAGTTAGAGAGGAATTACAAATATAACTGGCTACAATTATAAGTGTTATATTGCATGAAATATCGTGTAGACGGCAAGCTTTATCGAATGAATTGATACCCTGAATCTCCTCAACCGTTCTTCTAATTTTGCCCCTGGTATTGATTTGAAGTTCAAACGGGAGCTTGTTTATAAGCGTATTGAGAACAACTTCTCCCACGCACGCTTCCATACAGACTGATGAGAATTCAAGATTGCACCGTTATTTAACAAGGGGTGGGAGGAAGACCAAAGATCTCAAAATAATTTTTTATTAATTTTCTCAATACAAAATACTTAAGTATAATCTTAACAATATATGTTTCAAATATCTCAATCTTGACTCTTGATTCATCGTCCTAGTCGTATTGCATATTCCTACCCCTTCCACCTATATTGAAGTCCTTTTATGTATGTTCGACGTTGGTAAAAGTTCTTTCTTCTGTGCTCATGAAGCTCATGCAAAACTTGTTCTCTACTCATCTTATCAATGTGGAAATCTAGTGTAGAATTAATTTTTTGGGTATATTCACAGGATTTGGAGATATACGTTTCACAGAGTCCTGCTTTGTTGTTGTGGATGATGAGGGTCTCTTCTTAGAAGGTTCCACAGATGTCATCCGTCGTTCTAACGCCTCCACTTTACTAGTAATGTCATTTAGACGCATGTTCACACTGTTAAATGTGTTATTGATCTCTTTCAATTCATTTCTGTTTTCCCTCACACTATCACTGATTGTTTTATACTCTGATTTTATATAGATTCCCATTTCATTATATTTATTCTGAATGTCCATCAGATGTTTATCAATGTTGAGAATAACCTTCTCATTCGTTAAGTTATGTTCATCCAGGTCCTTGTTGATATCTTTGATCAAATTATCAACCCTAACATTGAAGGTATCTTTAAGACTGGTTTCCGTTTTCAGATTCAGTTTGTGTGTTAATTTATCAACATACACTTTATTTGCAACATCTCCATCATCATTCGGTGATTTTACGTTGCACAATCTACGATTTTCCATATCATAACTTCCATCGCTCGTTAGGAATAATCCTTGTCCGTGAACTTGTTTGAAATTATTATTAAATACATTTGTATCATATATCCACATGGAAGAGGAGGCTCTGCCAAACTTATCCATTGAAACCATCTTTATAACTGTGATGAATTTGTCTTACACCTGGTTTTTGTTCAATTACCCCTGCCTCTATCAATTCTTCTATTATAGAGATTATCTCATTATGGTTACCGGCATGCGAGGATGCAACAAGAAGTCTCAGTCTATCCACCATTTCGTTAACGTCATCCCAATAAACATATTCGATAGGTTTCTCGTTATATTCAAGCATATCATTTTTGATATATGCACTTCCAGTGTATGTTTTGGCTCTGGGTCTTTTCATGGAATTAATCAAAGGTTTCAGTACATGTTTGTATTTCACTGTGTATCTTATTCGATCAGCTGGATCGTTATTACGTCTATGGGCACTAGTCATTTCCATCATTTGACTGTAATTTTTCCCATCTTCCACAGTGTAAGTATCAGGTAGAACATCTTTGTAAAATATCAAATTATACAGTCCTGTGGTACCCTTGAACGGAGTACCCTTGATAATTATATTACTCTCACTATCAATTTCTATAGGTTGATTACCCATGAACCATTTGTCTAAAGTTGAATTATATTGCAAACCCATTTTATCATCATATCTCTTAACATCATCATCCAATAGGAATCCTTCCAAGTAATAACGTGCTAATGTGGGGTATTGTTGCAGAAACTCCTCTGTAGCCGCTGCATTATCTTTCTTATGTTTTCTGAATTCTTCACGAATCTGATCGATAGTAGGTTCGGATGTAAACACATCCTCCTCAGTATCTTGGGGGTTATATACGAATTCTTCACCTTCAGTTACAATATTTGGGATTGGTATGTTCTCCATTTGTGTTGCTGTAGAAACAATACTTTTAGGTTTAACCAACGAATTTTGTTTGATTATTTCAGCATTTTTCGCAATTTCCTCCAGAGGTTTAGATACATTCTTGAACATATTATCTAGAATCTCATCATTTTCAGCTTTACCCAATTTCACAGCCATATATTTTTTCCTCACAACGTTTGCTAACTCCCAAATTTTTTTCTTCAATTGTTGTTTTTCCTCTAGCATGTTACTCACACCCACGTCCATGCTGAGCGGGTTGTCTATTTCAAATGAAAGTATATATACATGTTAGATGTATATATAACTATTAAAACCTTTGCGATAACGTCCTTTATTCATATCACAGTCTTTGTTTATCATAAGGAATCCATAATTATCTTTCCAACATACGCTACATATCTCTTTGAATTTTTCGAGTGACATGTCGGTACTTACATGATCGGTGAATATATGTTTCAAATTGAGCTCATCCTGTTTGAAAATAATCAAGCAATTGGCATTGTCGCGCAATCCATGTTTTGGACATTCAGCAAAAGACTGGCAAAGATAGAAACTATCAATTGAGTTGTGTCTCCCTCTTGAAAAATAAGCACGAATTTTCTGCTGTTTCTCAAACATCACGTCATCGAATATTATTATCGAATTAGGCCTCGCTTCTGTGGGGTCTATGACCTCATCACTTTCGGTACAAGGAAAATATCCAAGCCCCTCAATTTTCTTCAATGTCTCCTTTAGTAACTGGTATTTTGGTTGGTGTAAAGACTTTGAATATATGTACACGTTTTCAAATTTCAGGCCGTTAGCATCCAACAATAGAGATAACATCACATTTGTTTTCCCACAATTACTTGGACCACAGATTATTGTTCGTAGAGTATTAGGCAGCAAAGAGCTGTGACGTTGTGGTTGTTCAACATTCTCATTGCTTGACCCTAAGTTCATAATACTCAACGAGTCTTTTTGCTTAACAATCTTCATCATGCCTGAAGGCGAATCGAAATCATACTGGAACATATGTTAATAAGCATTTGTTTATATACTAGATGATGATGTTATATCGTGTATGTCTGATCACGCGGTTAGGTACTTCTACGCTTCTCTCTCTCATAATCAGGTATAAAATACATGTTAAATAGGTATGAATGTTGAAACACGTGTCTGAATGCTGAAACACGTGTCTGAATGCTGAAACATGTGTCTGAATGTTGAAACACGTGTCTGAATGCTGAAACACGTGTCTGAATGCTGAAACACGTGTCTGAATGCTGAAACACGTGTCTGAATGCTAAAACACGTGTCTGCATGCTGAAACATGTGTCTGAAACACGTGTCTTATGTTGAAACACGAGTCTGAATGTTGAAACACATGTCTGAAACACGTGTCTGAATGCTGAAACACGTGTCTGAATGCTGAAACACGTGTCTGAAACACGTGTCTGAATGCTGAAACGCGTGTCTGAATGCTGAAACACGTGTCTGAATGTTGAAACACGTGTCTGAATGTTGAAACACGTGTCTGAAACACGTGTCTGAATGTTGAAACACGTGTCTGAATGTTGAAACACGTGTCTGAATGTTGAAACACGTGTCTGAAACACGTGTCTGAATGCTGAAACACGTGTCTGAATGCTGAAACACGTGTTTGAAACACGTGTCTGAATGTTGAAACACGTGCCTGAATGTTGAAACACGCGTCTGAATGCTGAAACACGTGTCTGAATGCTGAAACACGTGTCTGAATGCTGAAACACGTGTCTGAATGCTGAAACACGTGTCTGAATGTTGAAACACGTGTCTGAATGTTGAAACACGTGTCTGAAACACGTGTCTGAATGTTGAAACACGTGTCTGAATGTTGAAACACGTGTCTGAATGTTGAAACACGTGTCTGAATGTTAAAACACGTGTCTGAATGTTAAAGCATGTGTTGAATCATGCGATAAAACATGTGCATGAATGTATTACAAACATTATGATTATTCACATTTTATTCCTCATTAGCCCATCATAGTTCGTGAACGATGGTCGCCGGATTGAATCAGTTACTGTCATTGGCTTGAAGCAGTGACGTCATCATCGTTCGTGAACGATGGTCGCCGGATTGAATCAGTTACTGTCATTGGCTTGAAGCAGTGACGTCATCATCGTTCGTAAACTATGGTCGCCGGGTTGAATCAGTTACTGTCATTGGCTTGAAGCAGTGACGTCATCATCGTTCGTAAACTATGATCGCCGGATCTTCAATTCAATAAAACACCACTTACTCGTCAAAATCCTTATGTATTTCGATACACATAAAGCTATAGTCTGATGTTCTCACCCACCCCAATTTGTATGCATCATATTGATTTTCCCTACAACAGCGGTAAATATTCTCTCTTATATCGAGTGTTGAAGCGTGCAGCCGATAAAGTTGTCACATTCAGAATAGCGAATATGAAAATAATAAATAACCTATCAATTCGTTGAAGCTTCTTTCTTCATGTGGGTTATCAATCTCAAACTTGAAGAATCTCAAATGAGTCTCTACAGGTAATAATAACAAACATATTCATTTAGCCCCGACCAACACACAGGCCCTCGTAGGCTCGCAAATGATAACAATGTTGCATACAAAATAGCTTTAGGCAATAAGCCGTTACATGGGAAATATCGATATTCTCAAATAAAAAGGTAATAAAAGTGGGGTAATTTCTAAAGCAGATATTTAACCTCAAAGATTCATCTGTTCAATGTTTGAGTCCTCATCGAACCATCATAGTTCGTGAACGATGGTGACGTCATAGGCTGTTGAATCACGTGCTAAACAAGTGTCTGAATGTTGATAAAGATCGCTTATGAAGATACTATAGCTCTACTCAATGTTCAGACTTTTATGAAGCATGTGTTTGAATGTCATATAGATTAGCGCTTATGAAGATATTCATATGATTATGTAAACCCGTGAACAAAAATGTGTTTATCATTATAATCTTTTACGCGAACGTATGGAGTTTGTAAAAGTTGTGCTCGTGAAGGAAGATAGTACAGATTGCTAATGGAGATATTTATATAATTATTATTGGTATTTTATTCCTCATCAGCCCATCATAGTTCGTGAACGATGATGACGTCATAGGCTGTTGAATCACGTGCTAAACAAGTGTCTGAATGTTGATAAAGATCGCTTATGAAGATACTATAGCTCTACTCAATGTTCAGACTTTTATGAAGCATGTGTTTGAATGTCATATAGATTAGCGCTTATGAAGATATTCATATGATTATTATTATTATCCACATCTATTCCTCATCCTACCATCATAGTTCTACCTCTTGGGTGGTTGGGGAAATGAGTTCGATCTCTATAAAACTCCCCCGTATATATGTTTCCATTGAAATTGATTGAATTTTATAAAAGCTAACTGTCCGTCTGTCTGTCTGTTCCTATGAAGAAATGTGTGTCGATGAAAATGTTTTATTAGTATATTTTTGCATACCGAAAAATTATATTAGCACATCTATATGTTTAAGATGATTAAAAATATATTTTGTTATATAGCAATCGAGCTGTACAGACAGTTCGAATAATCATCGTGATGCGTGGCACCGCTTCGTCTAGATTCTGTATAGGTACTAGACTCCAACCCTCCCACACCTATATATTGTATACCTCGAATTACCGAATTCGCCCGCAAATCTTATTATATATTGTTTACAGCGCTTATAGGGTACTACGTTAATAATTATTATTAACAATATTTCCCCCGCCAGCAGCTAGATTTCGGGTTATATTATGCGATTTACAATCAATATGATTCGAATATATATGCATACAATATGTTTGATTTGAAATAAAGTATTCTCATCGCGTTTGAAGGTGATCGGTGTAACTTTCTTATCGCTCGAGCGAGCTGTAGCTCTACCGCAAAATATGATAGTGGATATTGTTCAACCTGCCACAAATTTAGCATAAACTTATTTGATTTATATCGGATAATTTATGTAACATACATGAATGAATATTATAACGAATTATGTTTACTTCGGAACTAACTTTGGAAAAACATTCTATATATTCATATTACTTTCGGATAACTTATGAAACTACTTTAACATTGAAGGATCGCGCATCATTACGATAATTCCTAGTTGAATACATTACTCTTGGAGATGATTTAGCATAACCTTATCGCACAAGTGAGCTAATGATGCATACTCATAATATTATAACGAATATTGTACTCGCTAGTACTAATCAAGCAAAAAGTCCTTAGATGATTTAATAGTTATTTCTGCAAACGCTTCATAATATCGCTATTATGAGAAGCAGCATTTTTGTAAACTATCACATGTTAGATGTTATGACCCCTTATTGAAGATTTGTGGAGCAGCCGATGCATCGCGACCGATATCATTATAACTCAGACAAAACCCCTGCGACTAACGGCATGTACAAACAACCCCACATTTCATTGAAGACTCCTGCAAAGGTAGATACCTCGCTGAAGACCTGTGTGATAGACATCATTATACCTGCACACTCTGTATAACCTCACATACACACCTGTCTCGTTGGAGACCGCGCCAGCTTCATTCAATCCGACACTTCGTCCCCCGCATGTTCAGATACCTGCATGACTGACGTCATGTAAAAACAAATTACCTGCATCATATAGACTGCAATATACTCGCACTTATCACTCAGACCGGATACCCTGCGGTTATATCTACAACATTAAAATCGCTTGTTCTCAATTCCTCCATAGCTGAGCGGTTAAGGAGCTGGCTTTGGATTTCATTTCTCGGGTTCGATTCCCGTGTGTAGAAAAATATTTTGATGCTGCTTTACATTGAAGTTCTCCCTAACCCCACATATTGCTTGCTGTCTACCTTGAACGATCTTGTATATACAGGCTGATTACCACTACTCGGTCTCCATCATACAACCATAGCAGAAGGACCCCTAGCGGTCAGAGACCACACCCTGGCCGTCTACCCGGTAACACCTAGAGGTTAGAGGCGTGACCACACCCTAACCGTCTACCCGGCCGGTAATACAGGGTCAGTACTTACCGATACCTATCTGCGCATACCGCGCATGCACGAGTGTATCACTGGTTGCCTACATCCGATAAGGCTCTCTATCAGGCGGGCCCAAGTGCCCCCACCCCTACTCACCGGATCTGCTCTCTCTCTTTTAAAAGAAAGTAGCGTACCAAGCGAGGCAGTACCCCTGCCCGGCGCGATTCGCTTGGTAGGCATTTCTGGAAAAGAAATGACCTCTTCCGTCCTGGTTCAATGCCATGTTGAATATAACAGATGGCGGCCCCACCTATTGCAAGACTGGGTGGTGGTTAAAAGCCTTCCACTAGATGCAGACGGGATTTTGGGCAGAGACTTTTTGAACAAGTGCGGAGCCATCATTGACTATGCGCGTAACACCATCAAGATTAGAGGAATAACTACGCCACTTGTTATGGATGTGCCCTGTAAACGTCCAAGTCAGGTGCTGGTGGCACCAAAACCGACAACGCCTAGTAATATCGCCACCCCGTTGGCTAAGCCTCAACAACCGCCGGTTCCATCAACCACAAAAGGAATAACAGGCCGACTCTCTCGTTACTCTGAACCACCACCGGTAAAACTAACGTACGCCCAGGTAGCTTCACTGCCTCGGCCCAAACCCTCCGATAGGTCCCTCTCATTGCGTCAACCTCCACATATCACGGAAATCAGTAAAGGCGATACACCGAAAGGCCCGCGCAGGAATTCCGAAGCGAAACCGCCATCCACACGGCTATGTCACGTAAGTTTATGGGAAAGGGAATCGATACCTCCTCGAAGCGAAATCGAATGTTGGGGCAAGGTAGTAGGTCAAAAACCTACGGGAGAACTAGGAATGATTGAAGCCTTGGGTAAAGACCTGGAAGTAGGAGTACTGATCGCCAACGCGGTAGTACCATTCACCAAGAAAGTGAGAATTCGTCTCATGAATTTGAACAACTACGCGGTCCGACTAAGGGCAAAGACTGTGCTGGGCACCCTATCTACTGGATTGGAAGTTTTAAGTAATGCTCAGAAGCAGGTCGAACCGGCTCGTCCGGCGCAGTTATGGTGTAGACCAGATTGGGAAGACCGAGAAACAGGGAATTCAGACGCAGTGGATTTGTCTCATCTGCCTAAGGACACCCAAGCCTTAGTGAGAGCCTTCCTTAAAAGATACGACCACATCTTTTGTGGAGAGAACGAGATCCCATCCAGCACTGATCAGGTGAAACATCGAGTAATCACCGAAAATGTACCTCCCATCTCGAAAGCCCCTTATCGAGTACCTTTCCATACTAGGGATGAACTGAGAAAGGAGATCGATCGGCTACTGGACGACAAGATAATAAGGGAGTCAAAAAGTCCCTGGAGCGCTCCTGTAGTTATGGTAAGACGGAAACAGCCCGACGGCTCTATGAAGATCCGAATTTGCATCGATTATAGGGCTCTTAACGCCGTGACTAAAAGGGACTACTACCCGCTCCCTCTCATAGAGGAGCTACTGGAACAATTCGGAGAGGCCAGTCTGTTCAGCGTGTTTGATGTAGCCTCGGCCTATCATCAGATAAAAATGGAAACTTCGGACATCGAAAAAACGGCTTTCAGCACGATGGATGGTCACTATGAGTTTCTGCGTATGCCTTTCGGATTGTCAAATAGCCCTAGTACTTTTGCTCGCTTTATTAACACCGCAATGGCCGTGTTGAACCATCTCATATGCAGCGTATATCTGGACGATATCATCACTTATAGTGCCGACGATGTGACCGAACATCTACGACGACTGGCCCTAGTTTTCGATCGCCTAGCGGAAGCCAACATAAAGTTAAAACCTAGTAAGTGTCACATGTTGGAACCAAAAGTAACCTACTTAGGCCACGAAATTTTCAAGGCGGGTGTAAGCCCTTTAACAGACAAGGTGCAAGCTATCAAGGATTTTCCCATTCCCACTAAGGTAAAAGAGGTGTGAGGATTTTTAGGCTTGGTAGGTTGGTACCGGAAGTTTATCCCGAACTTTGCTCAGCTAGCGGCCCCACTTACAGAGCTAACCAAGAAGGACGTGAAGTTTATAATCACGGAACAGGTGCTGGGGTCCATTAACAGCTTAAAGGAGGCCTTGACCTCGGAAAGCGTGCTGATCCATCCTAATTTCAAGGAACCGTTCATCCTATCAACGGATGCGTCAGGAACAGGGATCGCCGCTGTGCTAAGCCAAAAGGTCGATGGGCACGAACGGCCTGTAGCTTTTGCGAGCAGGAAATTGACCGGCGCGGAGACCAGGTACACGGTCACTGAACTGGAATGCCTCGCAGTTGTATTTGGAGTAAGGCAGTACAGGTGTTTCCTGTATGGAAAAAAATTTGAGGTAGTGACGGACCACATTTCCCAGTGGCTGTTGTCACTGAAGGATCCCACCTCAAGATTGGGACGGTGGTCGATCTTGCTGTCGGAGTACGACATAGAGGTCATACATCGACCTGGGAGGAAGCACGGGAACGTAGACGCCTTAAGTCGGGTCTACGAGAGCCCGGATTGGGACTTTGAAATGGACAGATGTCTAAAGGACATAGCAGGAAAGCAGATCGGGGGTAAATCAGTAAACAACGTTGGAGGAGATCTGCTTAAAGCCCCAGAGAAATTCGCTTTGGCTCACTGTGTGGGTGCGGATTTCGGCATGTCCCAGGGAGTTGCCCTACAATTTCGGGAGGCATTTGGAAACACCTACCTGCTGAAGAAACAGAATAAAAAGGTGGGAGAGGTTGCCAGTATGGAAGTCCAAGGGCGCCTCACGATAAGCCCACGGAACGATCCGTGTTCCAAGCCCTCTGGAACCTTAGGCAGTTACGTTTGGAAAAAGGGGTTTCATGGTTAGCTATGCCACGAATCGCGTGCGGATTAGACGGGTTAGATTGGGGAGTCATTGGGCAAATGATAGAGTGGATGTTCGGACACACGCCCATTAAGGTTAGGATCTATGTGTTGGACCAGTCGAAGACTGCGGAAAAGACGGGGATATGTCTTACCGCGCAGGGTAGGGACCGGTGCTGTGTCCAGTTGGTAAAGGATTTAGAGATATGTTTAACGACCACCGAGTTAGAACCTATATGGGATGGGGCAGACATAGTGGTAGCCCAGAAAAAGGACAAGTTTTGTGCCCAAGTAGCGAGGGACTTAGACCCCGAGTCAGGGGGGGGTAACGGATACCGATTGTCCCAAAGTAGTGTTTTGTATCAGGTGGCGGACAACTGATCCGAGCGACTCGTCGTACCCCAGAGTTGGGTACCGAGAGCAATGCACGACTACCACGATGTGGCATATATCGGCCACCCAGGGCAGTATAAAACTTGGCGGTTGATGCGTCAGAGACTGTTCTGGCCGGAAATGAGGAAAGACATAAGGAAGTACTGCGGAAGATGCCTCCGGTGTAACCAACGGAAAACGTCACCTCATTTAGGAAAGGCACCCTTACAAAGATTTACTGAGGTATGCGAGCCTTTCGAGAGGACAGCAATGGATATTGTGGGGCCGTTGGTGAGGTCCGATAATCAAAATCGGTACATGCTTACTTTCCAGGACCACTTTACCAAGTACATCGAGATAGTGCCAATTCCTGACCAGACGGCAAACACCGTAGCACGGGCGCTTGTAGAGCGTGTAGTTCTGCGTCACTCCGCACCGAAGGTCCTTATTTCGGACCAAGGCTCTAACTTTATGTCCGCAGTGATGAAGGAAGTCTGTAAGATATTAGGGATTGAACAGTGTCGTACTTCCCCATTTCATCCACAGACGAATGGAGAACTGGGAAGGGCGCACCGAGTAATCAAGGATATCTTGTCTCATTACGTGGGCAAGGACCAGTCGGATTGGGACACGTGGGTACCTTATTTAGCTTTCGCGTATAACACGCAGCTGCACACTTCCACAGGATTTAGCCCATTTTTCCTGTTATACGGTCGAGATGCGGTGTTCCCCACGGAATTAGAGAAAAACAGAACACGTTATGATAGCGACGTGAACTATGCGGCCGAGCTATTGGGAAGATGGAATAAAGTATATCCGGAAGTAAAACGGAACATGGTAGTAGCGGCCGGTTATCGAGAGCGGCAATATAACAAGACCGCCAAGCCCCGGAGATGTCGCCTCGGCGACCTGGTTTATGTAAGGGACGAAACGCAGGTGCGAGGCCTCAGCAGAAAGCTCATGAATAAGTGGAAAGGGCCGTTTCGAGTACTAGGGCAGACCGGTCCGGTAAACTATAGGGTCCGATTATTAGGAGCAAGAAAAGATGCCGTGGTGCATATTAATCGAATGAAACCCTATTTAGGGGGCGAGGAAGAGGATGAAGAAAAGGAATATACGGAGGAAGAAATCAGGCGAGCTAATGAGCAGCTCAGTACGCCTGAAGTGAGTCCCTCTGCCGGCGAAAACTCCAGAGTGAGGGACTACATCTATCGATTACCCCACCCCCCGGCGATTTTACCGGACCCGGCGGAACCAAGGCCGGACGTCAGGAGGCAAAATCGGCCACATCACGACATAGCGAACACACCCATCGCTCTCCGACGCCCCAAGCGTATTAGGCGACCACCATCGTGGTACCAAGCTTGCGTCGAGAGGAGATAGGGAGAGTTAGGAGGGAAAACGTCAACCAGCAACCAACGAGATAGTTTGATGAGCTCTTCTGGCTCAGAGGTGTCGTGGCCACAACAGATCAGCCCACGTATATGGAATCGGAAATGATGGCACTCTTTTTGTCTTATTTTCTGGAGGGGCTGAGGGTACAAATGTTGGTTAGAAGAGAGCACCCCGTTGCGTCTCCGGGTAACAGTTAAATAGTTGAAGAATAGGACGCGACGCGGGCTCTACCTTGCCGAGGGTAAAACCCCCCCGAATAGGGATGTGAGGGTTGTTATAGTTACCCAGATGTCCCATTCCTCTTTATATACCCGGGGATCTGGATGACTATAGCAACAGCGTGAATGTGGTCAGCCCAGGCTGCGAGTTTGAAAGCGTGAATGAATGAGGACCGCATGGTCAAGGGTGTTATCGATTATGGTGGGGCCTAGGTCCGATATACTGCGATTGTCCATCCCCCCTAATCTTCTCGAAACCCCTCCAGGGACGGCGAGGATAACACGTGTGACCGTGGGCGTCACGGATTGAATGGGGCATTGGAAGGGAAACGCTTCACGTTCTCCTTCTATTAATTTTTTTTTCTCTGTCTTCTCCCTTTTAACAACCTGATAATATTTGCTCAGTTCGCCATCTTGGAGGACTCAGTAATCCTCTCCGCCTCGTTCCGTTTTAGTATATGTCCCACCGAAACGAATAAAAGCTATGTGAACGCCGCCTGGTAGTAATTGCTCAACTCACCCTCTTGGAGGACTCAGTACTCTTCTCCGCCTCGTTCCGTTTTAGTATATGTACCACCGATGCGGTTAAAAGCTTCCTCCTCTCATTATTCCCGTTCAGTATTTTCTTTTCCTCTTTCTTGGTTTTTTTTTTGTACCCTCTACTTCAAGTTAACTCCAACAGAAGGGACACTTGCGCCCGATCCCAGTCAAGTCATCCACATTTTAGCCGATGGAAATCACTTCTGGACACTAGTCCGCCAGATTTCAGTACAATCGAAGTCGTTATGAATTACGTTGTATATGTGAGCCGACGTATCAATTCGAGACAAAATAGTTAATTCAGACTACCAGAAGATAAGACGAATGAGAGCAGCTTTCTCTATAAGCCAGAAACCTCTGGAAAAGTGTTATTAATCCTCCAGCCTCCGTGGCTGCAGCACCCTGTGAACGGGACACTGCGCCGGAGGGTCGAGGATCTTAATTGAGGGACAGTGGGATTCCCCTATGTATTAACGAGATAACGTGATCCTTAAGGGACGAGAGAGAGGGAATGGAGCAAGTCCTAGGGGAATGAACAGTAGTTCGTGACTTTTAGTCAGTCGGGAAACGTATAGAGTTGATGCTATTTTTTTTTATTATTTTCGTATTTCTTTGGTTGTTTGATAACCAAATTATGTTATCACTAATAAGGTGATGGGGTTTGGAGGCTCAGGGGTATGTCACGAAAATGTGCCTGATTCTAAAAAATTTTTTTGTGTTCTCTTCCCCTTTTCTCGGGATCTGTTTTCAGAGTGCCTAGAATGCATCTCGTCCTGGTGATTATACTACTAACCCGAATGGGAAATGGATTGATCGTGTACGACTGTGAAGGGGACTCGTTAAACTCAACGATGGTTTCACTAAAGACGGTGACACCTTGTCCAGACCCAATCACTGAATATAAAGAAGAAGCGGGCAGAATCCAAGTGTTACAACAACGGGATTACGGACAAAGATACGTACGCGCCTGCCTGGTAGAGGTCACAAGGACCATCTCGCATTGCGGCATGCGCAGCCACTCTTCGGTGGTAGCAAATGGATTATCAAGCTACATATTTAAACTAGGAGCGGAAAAATGTAACGAAGCTCATTCGTTTCAATCCTTACAAATTCATGGACATATCATAAGCAAACTGACGTTGAATGGTACGACATATGCGGCCATGACCCTTTTCGGATCCGCACAAGCGGACGGGTCATGCGTGGGCAGCGGATTTTCAGAAGACGGTCAAACGTGGGCATCAGTAGTGGTGTTGGCAAATGTCAAAATCATCCTTCGAGACTATTGGGCGACGGTAAAATTGGAGATAAACGAAATCGCTTTAGCCGGAGGTATCACTTGTAACTATCTGAAGGGATACTGCATGGATTCGACTTATGGCGAAACCACGTGGAATATAGATTCACTAGGGGCATGCAAGAGTGATTTAGTATCACTGTACGAAGGGGAAGCTCACTTGGTGAGGAGTAAGCAAGGAGATGTATATGTTGTAGTAGAGCGCGCCGACAAATTGTTCGCGCTAGCTCTGATCTCACTTACGGAACACAGTGGTCACGAAGTTTGGCAGACCGAACACCCGAAACTACTAGTTCGAAACATCAGCAGCCTGCCACCCACTCTGGCAACGGAAAATATAGAGGTAGTGAATGTGGATCTGCTATCTTATGTTAACAGCAAGCTCCTCTACATCGAGCAGTCAACTAAGCACAGCTGGGCAAGATTGTATGCCGACACGATTCACCGGAGATGCCTGATACGCCGAGAGATTTGGCAAAATCAGCTAGCCACCGTATTGCATGCCCGCGAAGATGTAGGATGGACAATAAAGAAGGAACCGGGATATCTGGGGAAGGTGCTAGGGGAGGTAATATATCTAGTCCAATGTAAGCCCCGACCAGCCGTACTGCGGTGGACCGAGCAGTGTTCCAACGAACTTCCTATCACTGTTAACAACCAGAGCAAATTCATGGCACCACTGACCCACGTCATCCAAAATGTAGCTGTTCAAATAGAATGTAATAGCCTTATGCCACCATTGTACCAAGTCGAGGGAACCTGGGTCGGCCTCTCCCCACTACCACTGACGAGTCTCATACCACTGACCATTGAGATTGAAGCAGAGGACCAATTGAAGTTCCAACCGATTAAGCTGATTAGCGCAGGGGGTCTTTACAAATCCGAGGACCTGAGGAAAAGCCAACGGAACCTGATCTTCGGTATGGAAAGAGATGCAGTCCAAACGATGATAGCGCGACGTGTTTCCGGTATGGAGTCTCTGGACCAAGGATACAACACTCTCAAACTGTTCAGCAAGGAAGAAGTTACCAGTCTCGTCAGGTCCACCATCCGACAGATATGGGGTTGGTTCGAAAGCATAAGGACCATCATGAACGGGCTGTTGGGCCTATACTGTATATTCCGATTGGTGAAGTTCGTTGTTGGTGTCGGCCTAAATGGATGGAGCCTGTACCAGCTATTCGGATGGGGTCTACATCTATTTGCATGTCTATGGAACACCCTCACCGCCTTCCTAGTCAACCGACATCACTCCCATGGAAGTCCAGGGGACGCAGTTCCATCCGCTCCGTCAACCGATGTCACCGCCAGGGAACCAGAAGCAGCCGCAGATTCCACCACCACCGATTCCACCGCCGCCCATGCGATGTATCCGACCCTCCACTGGACAGAACGCGAGGGAAGACGATCAGCAGCCGGTTCGTTGTACGGCAGGTCCATGTCCAGTCTCCAAGAGCGTCCTGGTATGTGAAACCATCGAGTGACAGTGCGGGTTATTGCGTAAAAGTCAATCCGAAAAAGTGTTGTGACAATACGGAAACAGAAGTAGACTTTCATTGTTTAGCTCGTAAGGATTGTGGTAAATCCACGTGAATATGCTGAATAGAATTTAGGTTATTGGGAAGTCCAATCGGACTGATGATCATATATATGAGCGTGAAGGTGGGTCTAGTGCCCCTAGATTCCCACGCTGGTCAGAAGTAGGTAGATGGATCAAAATACACATAAAATACCGATTGTAGAAAGGAGCTTGGTTCCTTCCGAACCCAGCTCTTTCTTTAAGGTGAGGGTGATGTAATAATCCTAGGGATTATTATTTTTTCACAATTGAATCAAAGTAGCGTAAGCAGGGGAAAACTCCTGAAAATTAATTTACTCTAAGTAAACCAGGTATACTTGACACATGAGAGTACATCTCGAATCATTCAGTAGCGTGTAGTTCCGTCCTTACGGGCATTTCAAAACCTAAAATTCTAAATACCTGACAGGAACAGACTATACATAGACATTCTGGATTCAACAATTAGAAGTTTTATTCCGATTTAAATAATGAAATTCCTTGCCGGCGACATGAAGTCGCCACCCGATACCTTTTACAAGTTGTACGTGATTTTTAAGAATTAGAGCCTTCGAGGTGCTATTCCGCGGACCTTGCACTTTCTACGAAGACGGAGTTAATCACTTAGTCAGCAGGGTTTGGAGAAATCATTTTTTGTGGTCACTCACTGCCCCTCGATGTGGGAAAACAGGCAACTCTAAATACAGATTTGTGTATTAGTGCAAAGTGCAACGGGATACAACCAACTTCATTGGTCCGTTTGAATTTTATGTTAGCGTGTAGGGAAGCCAATTTCGCGGGGGTTCGAATTATAAAAATGAAAACTCGTAGAAAAAAAGGCAGTTCCTTTGTCGTGCCTTGTTGGGTAAGCCTAGTTCCTTGTACATATAGCTGAGTCTCTCTCAAAACCAGATCCATTAATTCTTTTAATCGACATTTTTAACTTAAGTCATTTGATTGTTTTTTTTTGTGTAATGCAAATTACAAGATTTCTATTGTTTTAACTATATTTTCCTTTTGTTTATTACTCAAAGTAATTTAATTCATTCGAATCAATTTTCATCATTCTTAAAGTTCATTTTCATTCGCCTAAAATCATTCTGAGTATCAGTTTCAAGAGAACTTACATTTTACTTTAAAAATCATTTTCTATTTAGTGAATATTGTTGGTAACTAGAATCTAAAATAACCTGTAAAAGAAATTGTGGATAACGTCATTGGTAACTCGATGATAGAAATCTAAAGTAATTTGATATTTTGGAGAATTTGTTCCCTCTAACGATTTGACAATTTGATCTGGGTGCGAGAGAGAACTAGCTCCGGGGTGTAATTTATAACTTAACAAAAAGACGCCGCGTAATACATTTTTTGTGGAGGCCGGGCGTGAAGTGTAAGCTCAAGTGTCCAAAGTTTACCCTGTGGATTAAGGATTAAATACTGAGTCAGGGTAAGTCTTTAGAGAAAGCTGTTTAGTCTGTGTTCAAGCCAAAAATTCTGAGGTCATCACCCCCCCTTTCTCGTTTTTGTGTTCGTATATAGAGGACTGTAACCATTAATAGAGTATTTTGAGGTAATAGAAGTATATTGATCCATCTGCCAAATTTCTCATATTTGGTAGTACATATATGAGACCTACTTAAGATAGGTATAGTTGAAATTAGGGTTATCGTAGGTGTAAAGTCAAATACCTAATTATTTGTGGGACTATTGGGGAGGATCATTATTTAAAAGTTGTAATAAGGGTATTTTATTTAGAATTTGAAGGTTTCTCAAAAACCCCTACTGAGACAGCCATCAGCGGCGAATTTAAGAGAAAGTGTTAAGAGTTCATCTTGAAAACTAGGGTTTCATTATATTGTTTAATTTGTTGAATCAATTTAATAGATCGATATATACAAAGCGAACCAGGTAGTTGTCAAAAGGCATCAGAGCTGTTTGTTAGAGAATCACCCTTCTGGAATCTCAACCTTACTATCAGTGGCCCCTCTGGTCCATTTCATAACCTTAGTTACTCCATCAGAGTGGTATATTCAATTCAAAAGTAAGGTTAGCCTGCAAAGAAACAACTCTCTGGCTACATTATATCAGGCGAATCAATAATTCACTGATTGATCATACTTGATAAAGTTTTATCAATTTATTATATATATTTTATTTAAACCATTCAGAAACTTGCATCAAATTAATTTCGATTAATTTAAATTTTTATTTTTGTTTCTTGTTGACCATTCGTCATATTTTCCTCTTTATGTATATATGAATGGGACTTAGTGTCTACATTCGTTAATTATTATTATTGTTTTTGTAAACGAATACTTTTTCCCAATATACAACTTATACTGTTCTCATTGTTCTTCATTGATACACCATCCCTTAAATAACGTTATAGTGGAATAGAATAATCCTGTCGTGATTGTCATTCCGAACATCTTCAGCAACGTGAAGCTGTCATACTAGCCTAGTATATAATCGGCCAGGAAAGGCCCCGCTACTAAACTATTTTATACCAAGTGCTACTGGAGAGGAACTCCTTCGAGTTCAGTTTCGTTCCCTGAACTATTCTCTAAGACATCTCAAAAGGGAACTGGTGGCAGCTAAATAGAATCCATTCTACCAACGACAGAGCACTCCTTGTAGTGCAACCCTGCAATTTTCACCCTCCGCAACCCTCGAGTTGCATAGTAAGGGTAGCTATTCTAGCATAGTTACAACAAGGTTTCCACTCTCCGTAGCAGCATATGATCCCATAAGGCTTTGACCTGAGGGAACAGTAAACAAACATAACCTAGTAATATCTTGAGCTGGACTTGGTATACCTGGCTTGTGTGCAATAACATTATAAATAAGTTTATTCAATTGCTCCCAAATACCAGCTTTCCAGATTATTACAATATTGTGAAATTCATTTAATAGATTTTAATAAACTTTTTAAAAACGTGTTTCTGTGAATAAGAAACACAAAGACCTCTAGATTTGGAGCAGTGTGTCAATATTTAAAAAAAATTATATGACAGTGAAGTTAGTATTTCAAAAGATGAAACTAACAATTTCAGAGGCATGTTTATGCAAACCAAAAAGTTGAAAGCTACTTTTGATGCTTTTCCAGAGTTTTTAAGCCTTGACGGAACTTACAAATTAATTAATATAGGTATTCCTTTGTTTTTAATCGTATGTGAAGATGGAAATTGCCAAACCGAAGTAATTGCATTTTGTTTAGTAATTCACGAAGACAAAGAAAGCTTTGAATGGTTTTTGAACGGATTTGAACTTAAAAATTCTAAATGGAGCGAAACAAAGTGTATAATGACAGATAAAGATTTACTGGAAAGAAAATTGTTAAAGAGTGCTTCCCAGAAGCTAACGTTATTATCTGTATTTTACACTCCATGCGTACATTTCAGAGGCAAATATCATGCGAAAAAATGGGAATATCTTCTAGCCAACGAAATCTAAGCCTTGAAATAATTGGAAAAATGCTTTACTCCAAAACTGTGGAGGTGTTCGACAACTTATACAAAATTATGTGCGAAAATGTTCACAAAGTTGTTTTAGGTTATTTTAATTCTAACTGGTATAAAATTAAAGATGAATGGTCAATGACAAGAAAATATTTTGACTGTAAATTTCTAAATACGACCAATAATAGCATTGATTCAATCAATTCTAAACTGAAATCTGCTATAAGGCGCAACAGTACTCTGGAAGAATTTGTGCACAGTTTCTTTACCATTATTAATTCACTAGGAGGAGAACGTGATTACAAGGCTATATTTAACTCAAGAATCAGCCAAATTTGTTCTTAAGCAGTTACGAATGAGCAACAAAATTAACAGCTCAGGGTTAGCTCTTACTGACACTAGTGACAAATATACATTGAAAACATCCAAAGGAGATATAAGTTGTGGGATAGTGTTTCGTACACGCAATTTTTTCTTTGGGATGTTATTACCATGCAGACACATTTTTTCGCTAAGAAAACGATTGTCTGTTTCTCTATTCGCCAAAGAACTGGTAGTAAACGGTGGACATTAGAATACTACAAATCAACGCAACTTCTTTTTTTAACACGAAAAAATGTTAATTTTGGTAATAACAACGACAATTCAACAGGAAATGGAGCAAGATATTATTATAAATACGAAACCCAGCAATAAACCTAAAACATACGGTCAGAAAAGAAGGAAAGCCTGTTTGTCACAGATTCACTTGCTGATTTAATGGGACAATCTTGCGATAACTTATATGAGGACAGACTAGATACACTTAAGACTTTAGAAATTTCATGGAAAGAATAAAGAAAGTAACATTAAAAATTAAAAATGAGGGAGATTTTGAGGACACCTTTATGTCTAGTAAGTAAAGGATGTTTTTTTAGTAGTAGGACTTATATTTATTTACCCTTTATAATTCTGCGCATATTATATATAATATATATTGAGTGTATTTAATGTTATATTATTATAGTGATGTTTAATTTCTAGCCTCTGATGCAATGTTAACCGAAGACAAATTTAATATTAACGATATGGAGATAACATATTCTGACGAAGCTTATAATATAGAGGAAAACTGCCTCGAAAACTGTGTTCTGGTGAAACAGAGTGATTTCAATCAAAATTACGGTAAGTTCATCCAATTTTTTGACGCACTAAACATTTCAATCTGTCTTTTCAGGTGAAACCATTGAAATTAATACTATGGAGCGAAGTATGGAGTATGCAGAAATCATTTCTGTCTCTAAGGAGTGTGACTGTAAAAATGATGCTTTGACAAACACACCAAAAGGTGAATTCTACATTATTCTTTATTTATCAATAACATTTCAAAACATCATTTTAGAAAGTAAAATTTAAATTTTACAAAATGTCAAGCTTCCAAAAATTACCAAACGAAGGGGCCGACCAGAGGATGCAGAATTAACTGCGATCGGGACACCAAAGAAAAATAATCGTATACTTCCTTTCAACAGACTAAACTTTCAAGAAAAACAAAAAAGAATTTCAAACTGGGTGATAGAAAAGGATCCTACGGAAGCAATTGACAGTACTGTGCTCATTGAGAAAAAATTCTAAAAACTGACATAGAGAAAGTTCCTCATTCAGTTCTAGATGAATATGTAGACACTAATTCAATAAGGTATGAAACCATTTTTTGTAGTCATATACCTAGTATATTATTCAATCAGCATGTAAAGTGAGCTATTACTCACGAGAATGAAATACTTTATTAAACAGTCGTAGAAAAAGTATGCACCTATCTAAGTTCGCATCTGATCCACATAATAACTTACACAGGGTGTCCCAGAACATGTGGGTAATGGCTCGGATTTATGCAGGGGACGTTAAAATAATAGATGGAAAGTAAACAAGTAAATTTTCCTATATCGGGAATTAACAATTCTCATTCACATGTAATAAGTATTGTGTCTTTAACATTCTAGATTAAATTACTATAAATGCAGAATTTCGTGTCTGGTCCTGTCAGAGACAACAAACTATTTGCAACAGTCATCATTGCTGTATGAGAATTTCACAATTCCTGATGAAATTCAATTAGGTGAACCCACATTCACTCAGTCAAGTAAAAATCTGTTAGTTTCTATGAACTCTGGTTCATCACAACACTATTCTGTAGTAATAGTTCTATGTCGAACTACTTCTTCTAGGTAACAAATAATATAAGACACACTTGATAAGATGTAGTTGAGATTGAAGGTGAATTCAAGTAATCATTTTGTTTCCTTTATACTATAATGTTCTGAATAAACGTTATATAAATCTGATAAAAGCCTACTTAAATATAACACTCTAACAGGTTATGTGTCCAGTAATTAGCTTGTGAGACTGTTGTAGGTTGAACTGGAAATAAAATCGTAGTTCAACGGTTAGAAAATATGTTGTCGTCGGCGCCTTTAAGTATGTTCCCGCCAACTGGAATCAAAGTGTTTGATGGAAATGGCTTCTTGAATTGGGAATTTCGTATCAAATTATGTTTGGAACAACATGGTTTGTTAGATACGTTGGAATCCAAAGAAGAGGAAGTAGCTTCTGATTCTCAGGAAGATTTCAAGGTTATGGATGTGAAGGTAAGAAACATAATTGCACAGAACGTAGGTGATAAAATTCTAGAAAGTATTAAATCAAAGAAAACTGCCAAGGAAATGATACTCTGGATAAAACATATTCAAAAATTGGAATAGTGTCACAGGTTAGTTTACAACAGAAGTTGAGAAATATGAAATTTGATGGGCAAAATCTTAGCTGTTTTTATCGGAATTTGAACAAATACTTCAAGATTTGAAGAATGCTGGTGGAAAAATTGAAAATGATGAAATCATTATTCAGTTACTAGCATCGATGCCAGATGAATATTTGAATGTGGTAACAGCTATTGACGTTCCTTTTAGCAAATCTCCAGTAGATGTTACGATTGAGTTCGTGAAGAACAGATTAATACAAGAAGGAGAACGACACATGAAATAAAATTCGGCAGTTGATACAAGCCAACAAACATTCTATTCAAGAGGAAAATTTCAGAAGAAACATTGGGCTACGTCAACAACAAATAGTGAAAGTTTTCCTTTCAAGTGTTATGAATGTGGAGAGAAGGGCCACAAAAAAAAATGAGTGTCCAAAAGCGAAGAAATCTTTTCAAGCAGAAAGTGAATATGAGGTATATGATAAGATGGACTTTACTTCTTATTCCAAAATGAATTCATCGGAAAATTTGATCACTTGCATGAAAACTTCTACATATGAAGGTCAGTTGATACATTTCATTATTGATTCTGGTTCAACAAATCATTTGATGGATGCTGACATGGCAAAATTCATGTTAGATGGGGAAGAAGTAGATATGTCAATAAATATAGCAAAGAGAGGAAGTAGTTTGAATGCAATTAAGAAGGGAAAATTCTTGATTGAAGGTGAAAATGGAGCTAATGTCACCATTAAGGATGTTTTGCTATGTAAAGACTTGACATGTAATTTGATTTCAGTGCAAAAGTGTGAACAGTTAGGATTTTCGGTAGTTTTTGACAATGAAACGGTTCAGGTGATGAAAAATGAAATGACAGTGTTATTCGGTAAATTGAGAAATGGTTCGTACGTTGTGACTACAAAACTATGGAATAATAGGAAGGCTTTGTTGAATGAAGATGGATTTAATGCATAGGCGTATGGAACTTCCATCAACATTTCCTTCACGTAGCATATGTGATGTATGTTTCCGTGGAAAACAGTGTTGTGAACCATTTCATTCAACGCCAAATGAAAAGAAACCTCGTCGGATCTTGGAGTTAGTTTCTTAGGATGTAGCCGGCCCATTCAATCCGGAATCATTTGATTATGCGATACTATGTTAGTTTCATCGATCATTTTTCGCATTTTGCCTATATTCATCCAATGGAAAGGAAAGATGAAGTTTCCGAATATTTTAAACGTTATGAGTCAGGATTAACCTCTAAGTTTGGTCAGAAAATTAACTATTTTCGATGCGACAACGGTGGTGAATATATTTCAAGCATATTTAAGGATTTCTGTGAGAAAAGAGGAATTTCATTGCAATATAACATTACATGCACTGCGCAACAAAATGGAGTTAGCGAGAGATTTAACAGAACATTACTTAACATGGTACGATGTTGTTTGATTGACTCGGGACTTGATAGAAGTTTCTGGTGTGAAGCTGCTAAAGCAAGTACATACATCATTAATCGTTGTAAAACTTCAAGTTTAAAAGATCAGATTCCTGCTGAGATTTGGTTTGGTAGGAAAGAAAATCTGAGTAGGATACGTGTTTTTGATAGCAAAGCATTTGTACACATTCCTGAAGAAGTACGTCAGGGAAAATTGGACGATCGCTCAAAAGAAATGATTATGATTGATAACGCACCTAATGGATATCGAGTATGGTATCTAGTTGACTCAAAAGTAGTAATTGCAAGAAATGTGAAATTCTCAGAGACAAACAAGGAAACTCGTATTATGGTAGTTGAAGAAGATTCACAAAATGATACAGAGGAAGAAATTGAAAAACCTGTTGAAAATATTTCAAATGGAAATGCAATTGGAGGAGAACAACTAAGAAGAAGTGATAGAGCCAAACGGAAACCAGATCATTTAAATGATTATGAGTGCATTGTTAGTGGGTGATATAATCTTAGATGAAAATTTACCGAAAGCATATGAAGCAGCAATCAAATCTGACAGGGAGGAATGGAAAGAAGCAATAGAAATTGAATTGAATGCTCATGAAATAAACGAAACATACGGATTAGTTGAAATTCCGAAGAAAACAAATATCATAGATTCAAAATGGGTATTTTGTGAAAAAAATAAAAATGGAAAACTACTGAAAAAGGCTCGACTTGTGGCAAGAGCACCTGTGGCGCGTATGTCAACAATCAGAATTTTATTAACACCGATAGTTGAGAAAGGAATGTACTTTATGGAATTTTGTCGGAAATGGTGTATATGCGAGTGCCAAAGGTAGTAGGTGGAAATACAGACGGAAAGGTATGTAAGTTGGAGAAATCTTTATATGGCCTACGTCAGGCATCTAAATGTTGGAACAATTGACTTCATGAAATGTTGTTAACAATGAATTTTGAAAGATCTAAAGTAGATCCATGTATGTATTTCACACCAAATTTGGATATCTATTTGTTGATTTATGTAGATGATTTAATTCTAGTATCGAACAATGAACAAAAATTGAATTTTGCTAAACTAAAATTGATGAAAAGTTTTCAAATGGAAGATTTAACAAATAATTATGTCCCAACTAATGAACAAATTGCAGATATATGTACAAAGTCATTGGGAAAAAAAAAGTTTCGTTACTTCAGGAATAAACTAAATTTAGTGGAACCTTGATGTATTGAATTAGTTTTATTCAGTTTTTGTTATATAATTTGTAACAGAACAGTATTGGAAGGGAGTGTTAGTTTCTATGAACTCTGGTTCATCACAATACTATTCTGTAGTAATAGTTGTATGTCGGACTACTTCGTTTATGTAACAAATAATATAAGACACACTTGATAAGAAGTAGTTAAGATTGAAGGTGAATACAAGTAATCATTTTGTTTCCTTCATACTATAATGTTCTGAATAAACGTTATATAAATCTAATAACAGCCTACTTAAATCTGACACTCTAAACAAAATCAGCATCTTGGTAGGTGCAGAGATATTTTGGTCCCTATGTGTTAGGCAAAAATAAGCCAACTCTGCAAAAAACACACTTTGGGTGGATAGTTTCTGGTCTCATATTCCAGAACCACACGAAAAGAACTTGAATGTGAACAAATTTACCGACAACACTTCCCGTGGAGAAGATGGAAAATTTATAGTTCACCTTCCATTCAAAGATGACGTAGAGCAATAAGGCGAATCATATCAGATTACTCAACAAGAATATTCGTTACTAGATAGATGGTTAAGGTCCAACCCTTCTCTAAAAACTTATTTGGACTTTATGCAAGAATACATAGATTTAGGAGATATGACTGTTAAGTATGTTTATCTATACATCTCTATGTTCATGTTGTTATCTCTTTCTAGAGGATTCTTCTGTATTCTTGGGGGAGCGTTGTTTCGTAACAGTTCAAAAACTTCACATATGTATTAAGTGTAACGGTGTAGCGGCAGATTCTGCAAGAGCATGATTTGTGTTTGAACACTCTAAATTGTAATATAAATTGGTGAGTGAAGCTAAAAAATAATTGACGTAAGTACCTTTGAAGCTATTTTTATAACATAGAACCAACGTGATGGGCCTCTCCTAAGCTTTAGAAGCATTTTGGAAGTTCCAACTTAACCTTAAAATTTTGTAATTGACGTTTCTCCGCGAACTGCAATGCGGGCAAAATGACATAGCAACGGTTACCATAAAATGACCCAGTGTTTGTCATTTTAGACTAAAATTATGTCATTTTGGGCAGTACTTATTTTATTAGCAAAAAATATTTTTCTGTAGGTTAATCATGGTAGGGCAGTATTAAAGATCAACCACTCGCCAAAATTGGGATGAAAAAGATATGGAACTGGCAATAAAAGCAGTAGAGGAAGGCACACTTGGATGGTTAGCTGCTTCAAAGCGCTACGGAGCCCCACAAGCTAGATTACGAGCACAGGGATTGAATAAAAGAGTAACCGGTATAAACAAGGGCCTAGAGCGATATGCACCTACACTATCGCGGGAAATGGAACGTGAATTAAATTGCTAAATGTAAATACACCATTGTATAAAGGTAGGCTTAACAACTCTTTAATATCTAGGTTGTCCCAATTGATTCACGACCACGTTGAAATCCAAGGATTGTTCAACAATGTGAACAGTTACTTACCTAATGCAGTACAAGTTAGAAAGTTGATATTAACGGAATCACATTCTGAATTACCCTTAATTATACAAAATCTAACTCATGTACAACATCAATTAAGTAAGATGATCGCAGCTTCACAACAGATGTACCACCCAAAATATCAGTCATATTCTACAGAAGACTATATTAAAGAAATGAAGAAGATTAATTTTTATAATCTACCTGAATTAGATGTTACATTTAGATGGTCAGAGTCTTTGTCTTTCACCCGTATCGATAATGAGATGTTTGTCTTACCTAGAAGTGTCTTATTAGGTACTGTACCATAAAGATATTAGTGATCTATTGTCTATTTTATTGTACGCATTCTACAGTGAAGGTAACTCAAATTTAAAATCAGATTTTGATCTTACGATTGAATTCATCAAAGATATGGTGTCCTTACTGAGAACACATACGATTACGTAGTATACTATTAGAGGCTGATGTTCCTCTACGACATAATCTATGTTGTTTATCTTAAATCTTGGTATATGCTATTTCAAGAAGGACTATATGAAGAAATAATACAAAAGCACAATCAATGGCCACCTGTAGATCCTCCGTGCATTAAGATATTCATATACCGTATTTAGCCGTTCGATGCTTAATTCAACTGACAAATGAAAATTCAGAGAACTATCCCATAAGTTGCAAAATTATAGAAAGGGATTTTTATATGGACGACCTCTTAGCCGGAGCTGATTCAGTGACTGAAATAATTAAAGTGCAATAGCAAGTGACTGAAATACTTGCAAGTGCAGGTTTTGAACTCCGGCAATGGCGCTGCAATGAACAAAGGTTATTAGATAGTTTTCGAGTCAAGAAGAATTTAGAGTTCAATGTGTTGCCCATCGGCGAAGGGAAAAATAATAAAACCCTCGGAATAATTCGGAATGCCGCGAATGACACCATTCAATATTCAATAGGGTCAATTAATGATAATAATAGGGTCTTATCACTGTATCATAACCAAATTAGTGATCTATTGCCTATTTTATTGTACGCATTCTACAGTGAAGGTAACTCAAATTTAAATTCAGATTTTGATCTTACGATTGAATTCATCAAAGAGATGGTGTCCTTACTGAGAACACATAAGAACAAAGCATTTACCATATTCAAAGCTTTAGAGGGTCTAGGTGTAGCAGAGACATTAATTGATGTGGAAACTTGGTTAACTGATGATTTCTTAGTAACAATATCTGAAGAACTACAACTAGAATGCAAATATGATTATTATCAATCACGATTACGTATTATACTTTTAGAGGCTGATGTTCCTCTACGGCATAATCTATGTTGTTTATCTGAAATCTTGGGTCATCCTCTTGTTAATATTGAAGAAGGTAGTAAATCGTTATATAAAAAGGTTAACATAGATATCAAGATCAATTATCTAAAAGTGCGAGATTGTACAAACTATTTCAAGAAGGACTATATAAAGAAATATATACAAAAGCACAATCAATGGCCACCTGTAGATCCTCCGCGCATTAAGATATTCATATACCGTATTTAGCCGTTCGATGCTTAATTCAACTGGCAAATGAAAATTCAGAGAACTATCCCATAAGTTGCAAAATTATAGAAATTGATTGTTATATGGACAACCTCTTAACCGGAGCTGATTCAGTGGAATAATTGAAGTGCAATGGCAAGTGACTAAAATACTTGCAAGTGCAGGCTTTGAACTCCGGCAATGGCGCTGCAATGAACAAAGGTTATTAGATAGTTTTCGAGTCAACAAGGATTTAGAGTTCAATGTATTGCATATCGGCGAAGGGGAAAATAATAAAACCCTCGAAATAATTTGGAACGCCGCGAATGACACCATTCAATATTCAATAGGGTCAATTAATGACTGTCACACAACAAAGAGATCGATCTTGTCTATTATTGGGCAAATTTTCGATGCTCTGGGTTTATTGGGTCCGGTAATAATAATCGCTAATTTATTAATACAAGAATTATGGAAATTCAAATGTTCTTGGGGAAAGACTTGCCACAGGGAATTATGAAGGTTTGGCGGCAATTACAAAATGAATTGAAATTCATAAATAATATAAAAATACCGCGGCACGCTATAGATATAACTATATAAAGACAATAATTATATGGTAGTATTTAAAAATGAAACATTCTTTTTAATCATTGTTAATAAAGTATTTCATATTTATATGTGTTTTCTTCTCTGTACTTAGATCTTTAAGAACACAATAATTCAAGTAGTTAAAGTAATAAATGGGTCAGTGTGATTACATTGATTAAACATGGATTTTTCTCAGAAACAACCTGGTGTCACAAATTCAAATTTAATTCTTTATGATCGAAAATTTGATGTAGCCATTAGAAAAACATTCCATAAAAATTATCAGTATAAGGGTCAACTCAATCAGGAAACAATTGGATATTATAGCATCAGCACAATTGTGGGGTAAAGCTCAGATAGATGATTATGAGGTTATTATCAATGACAAATCTAAGAAAGCTAGTGAAATTTTTAAAGCACAAGTTTGGTGTCGACAAACGAAGGAACGACTCAAAAATATGACCGGGAGAGGTGCTAAACTGAGAAAATATGACTTGTATATTGAACAAATAGTAGCGGTAAATACTGCAGACTTGGGGTGAATTGGGCAATACTTACTGTATAGTATTGAAATAACTTTATACTTTTTATAATAAGAAGTGTATTTGACAAGTAAATTCTGACAGTCATCTATATATATTTTTTCTACATATCTAGGTAATCATGAAAAACATTAGAAACTGGAAATAAAATATCTTCAAATTAATTTATGAATTCCATTTCTAACATCCTCCCCCCGTTATAATTTGTAAACGTTATAGAATTAACAAAATGTAACTAATTGAAATTGAAACGCTGCGGTTTCTTCACTTGTCTACCGGCTCTGGTAACAGTTATGACACTATCATCTATACTTCCGTTCCCTTCTTTGTTTCCTTTTGCCTTTTCTGTAATATTGTCCTCTTGTGACGTGTTACTCTCTTGCTGTTGATTTTCTTGAATCTCTTCTCCTTGTACTTTTTCACCTTGAAGCTTATCTTCATGTCTGGAGCTGTTGCTGTGTTCTATTTGTCCTCTCAATTATTTTGTTTCTTGAGATCCAATTTCCAAAGGATATAGTCTTTGGAATGGACGGATTATCTCACCATTCTTCGTCTTGATCCTGGCTATTCTGGGTGTATTGTCTCTTCCAGGGTATATTTCCAGAATTCTTGCCAGTCCATTCTCTTCATGTTTTCAGCACCCACATATACTATGTCCCCCACTTTCAAACTACCTTGTTTCCTTCGACCAGTATTAGCAAGTTCTGATAAGTACTCTTTCCTAAATCGGCTCCGAAAATCGTCTCTGAGCTTCTGGATATATCGATGACGTCTCAACAAACTCATTCTGTCTAAATCATCAAATTCTGGCAGTTCACTAGATCGTATGTCTGTAAGAAACATGGAAGGACTTAAGGGCATTAAAATGTCCTCTTCAGAAAAATAAGTTAACGGACGAGTGTTAATAATCGCTTCACATTCACACAATAATGTATTGAGCTCCTCGTAATTTAAAGAAGATTTCCCGAGATTTCTTCACAATAATTCTTTTATCATTCTCACTATCCTTTCCCAGAATCCTCACCACCATGCAGCAGTAGGTGGATTGAAATGCCACTTTATTTTCTTTACAGATGAGTACTCCAAAATTTTCTGCCAATCAATTTTATTCATAAGATTGTTTGCACCGATGAAGTTTGTTCCATTATCAGAATATATGACAGAAACTCTTCCTCTGCGTGCTGTAAATCTTCTCAAACATAAAATGAAAGTTTCTGTGGAAAGTGATTCTGCCAGTTCTAGATGAACTGCTCTGTAAACAGCGCATGTGTTCAAAACTATCCAACATTTTTTTTGTTCTTTCAGATATAATGGACCGGCTAAATCCACTCCCACTATTTCGAAAACTGCTCCACAATGTATTCTGTCTTTTGGCAATGGGGCAAATGGTGTATCAACGAATTTACTATTGTACCTTTTGCGGATTATACATTTGGATATGACTTGTTTAACTGTTCTTCTTGCTTTCAAAATCCAAAACCTTTCACGTAATATATACAACAATGCCTGAACTCCTGCATCTAAGTTAATTCGATGTTGTTCTTCAATTAATTTGTGAATTATTTTATTCTTACCTGGTATAAGTATTGGATATTTGAAGTTATACGAATCTTCTCCTTCAGTTAGTTTCGTTATGATTCTCCATAATCCATTTTTGTCTTCGGTGATCTGTAAATTCTTAAGGTGGTTCGGATTACTTCCAAAGGTTTCCAGCTGTATGGACTTCAGTAGACGTATTTCAGCTCTGTCAAATTCCTCGAAAGTAAGTTCTCCCAATATTTCCACAGCAGTCTTTTTCGAATTGATTGCGAATCGAAAAATCCATCCTATCATTCTAAAAATTTTTGAATATTTGGAGAAATAATTGAAATCCTCCGTAGAAATGTTCACTGGACATAAGAGTGTTTGAATTGTCTTCTTTCTCTCTCCATCAATTTCTTGTTGTGAACAAATGATTTCATCACGTGGCCAATTCTCTGGATTAGTGTACAGCCAGCTTGGACCATCCCACCAACTACTTTGTAATAAATGTTTCACAGTGCAGCCTCTAGACGCAACATCTGCTGGATTGATTTTCCCAGGAACATGGTTCCAGTCTTCAATGCCACTGAAAACCTTTATTTCCCTGACTCTGTTTGCAACAAAGGTACCCCAATTAGAATTAGATTTTACCCATGTCAGTGCCACCATTGAATCGCTCCAAAAATATGTTTTAATCTCTGATATTTTCTTTATAGTTTGGTGTAAACGTACTCCCAAAACCATCCCTAATAATTCAAGTTTTGGAAGAGTTGTATTTTTTAGTGCTACCCTTGATTTAGCTAATAACAATCTGATTGTTATGTTTCCACAATTGGTAGACCTCAAATATATACAGGTTGCGTAAGCTTTTTGACTTGCATCACAGAATACATGAATGCTTGTCGTTTCTGAATCTTCCAAATTAGTATTTTCACATAGTGTTCGAGGAATTTTACATAGACTGAGCAAATCGATTTGTTTCAACCATGTTTCGAACTGAGTATGGATATCTTCTGGTAAGTTTTGATCCCAATCAATTTTACTTTTCCATGTTTCTTGTAACAACATTTTAGGTATAAGTGAAACTGGACTAATGAACCCTATAGGATCGAATAGTTTCTGAGCAATTGATAATAGACATCTTTTTGTTAATGGAAAATTGTTTTCTTTCATCAGATATCTAGTATCACAAAAAATTGTATCTTCTGCAGAATTCCAAAGTAATCCTAATACTCCAACGATATTTTCTTTTGATTCAACTGAAATTGATGGTTCTTCTAATTTCAAGGGATTGTGAACCCATCCTCTTAAATTGAATTTAGCTTTGGACATTAATAATGTACACTCTTTAATGAACTGTTGCAATTCGATTTCATTCCTGATACTCGTTACACAATTGTCAACATAAAAGGAATCTTTAAGTTTTTCTCCAGATCCTTTCAAATGTGCTGGAGCTCTACTCAAATGATATGAAATTGTTGCTGAGAGAAGAAAGGGACTAGATTTAACTCCAAACACAACTCTACAATGTTTATAAGTTTTCTTTATTTGTTGTGAATAATCTGACCACCAGAAAAATCGCAAAAAATCTCTATCCTCTTGTTTTAAACCTATCTGTAAGAACGCCTTTTCAATGTCAGAAATAACCCCGATTATACCTATTCTAAATTCTAGAAGAAGTGTAGGAATCATTTCCAAAAAATTAGGTCCTTTATCTAAACAGTCATTCAATGTATTACCCTGTAAACCCTTTGCTGAAGCATCAAAAACTGGGCGAATTCTTGTTGTTGCGCTGGATTCTTTGATGACTGCATGATGAGGAAGATAATGTACTCCTTTTTCCGTATCCTCATCAACTGTGACTTCTTCTATGATTCCCAGTTCATTCCATTCCTCGAATATCTTTTCATAGGCATCAAACATTCCTTTGTCAACCAACCTCTTCGTATTCGACTTCAGTCTCTTCTGTGCCAAACTTTTATTACTCAGTATTGTGGGATGCCCGTCAATCCAAGGCAAGTTGACTTCATATCTATTGTTTTTGCATAAAATAGTGTCGTAGAATTTTCGTAAAGTGTCTTCGTCTAGAGCTTCCTTTGTCTTCATTTCCGGTGGATTCTTTATTCCCAACGTGTCTAAATTCCATAAATCAGTTATATAGTAATTATCAGAAAATCCAGAAAATATATTCATATTACGTTTGGGAAAATATTTACCCGTGATTGTCCACCCAAATCTAGTTTCAACTGCTGTTAGTCCGTCATAGATATTATCGGTGTTACCTGTCAATAAAGTGCCGAATATATCCGCCCCTAATAAAAGTTCAATTTCACTTGGAACATTCTCGAATTCATTGTCATAAATAATTATATTTTTATTTCTCAAATAGTTTATATTTGTAATATTGTCTAATCTTGGAATATTATAACATATTCTATTCTGTTCTAAGACATCTAGTCTACATTCAAAAGAATTTTTGATGTCTCTGATAACAATATTGTATAAAGTACGGATTTGAGGTTCTGAAGTGTAACCACCGAAAACACCCTGTATAATTTTTTCTTCGCCCGATTTTTTCAAACTCATCTGTTTCGCAAAATGGGATAAAACATAAGAGCGTTGAGATCCCGAATCTAAAAGTGCTCTCACCAACTTTTCTTCATCTTCATTGACAATTTTTACAATAACTGTTCGTAATAATACTGAAGGAGAAAAATTACATGTGAGAACGTTATCTGTTTTAACGGTCTGTATATTCTCAATCCTCAGAATACTATCGACTCTGTTTTCTTTTGATTCAGTGTTATTTATTTTTGTAATCAACTCAGGACACATAATCGGATAATGTTTTTTCGAACATATCATACATTTGATATATGCTCTACAATTCTTTATTGAATGATTTTGTTTCAAACAAGCGAAACAACCTCTTTTCTTAGTGATACATTCTTTCTTTTCATGGAAAGAAAATCCCTGTGCCTTTATGCATTCCTGACTCAAATGTGATTTGTCACAAAATAAACAAGTTGAAATTTTCTTTCTCTTTTCAATATCCTTCGGGTTTCCAGAGTAAAGAGCTGCTGCTGTGTATGGTTTACTACTCTCACCTTGCTTCTGTGTTTTGAGAATGTTATCCATCTGATATTTGGGCTCATTTACAACTCCTTTCTGTGCTAAGTTGATCCTCTTGGGCTCATTTACAAATCCTTTTTGTGCTAAGTTGATCCTCTCCTCAGATTCCACCACACTCCTTAAAAAATCCAATAGCATTGAAAAATAATCGGAATAAGTGTTGTTTTCCTTTGGACCATCCTGTGTAAGATTTGACAATTTGATTTTATTAATATTTCTATGTCTTTCCCAAACTTTCAACAAATCGGTTGGCAGAGCAGATTCAACCAATGGTAGCAGCATTGAAGCGTATTTTTCTTTGGTTACCTCAAGTGTCTCTAAAGCTCTAAGCTAATTTGTCGTATAAACTGGAAAGTAACATACCTGTTTTCTCTTTCATAGCTTGTTTCAAAACTGAATTTGAAAGTTCAATAACATATACCTCAATGAGTAGCTTATCTCTAGCGAATCTTGCTTTCAACTGGTCAATGGCGACAAGATAATTTGCTCCAGTTGGTGAGAAACTTTCTACTAATTCGAGAGCTGGTGAACCGTCTTCCATAGATTGAAGTAGATATTGGAATTTATCTTCAACGTCTATTTTCTCATCTTCATGTATTTTTCTATACTGGCCCCAAGAACCAATCCAATTCTTGATATTTCCATCAAATTTTCTCAGCTGAATTTTCGGCATATTGAATTTCCGTTTGGTTTCATTGCTCGTACAGCACACTCTTTTATTAGTTTGAACATCGTCATCAAATCTTCTCAGTAGGTATTCACATTTGGATTGATATTCGAAATATTTATCCCTATAGGATTGCGTTTCTTGATATTCTCCTTCCAGTACATCATCGAGCGCTTCAGAAAATAAAGTTTCTCTCAAATTATCATCAAGGCAGCTCAATCTTGTAGTTGTATCCTCCAGATTCTTCATAAGAGACTCCAATTGGTATTTTTCTATAGGCTTTCCTATTTTGATTTCTATCTCCAAGGAATCAACTTTCTCGTATATGACGTTTACTTGTCTTCTGATAAAACTCCTTTCTTCCTTTACGATTTCCATTGCGGGTCCTGTCGCCAAAATGTAAATACTGCAGACTTGGGGTGAATTGGGCAATACTTACTGTATAGTATTGAAATAACTTTATACTTTTTATAATAAGAAGTGTATTTGACAAGTAAATTCTGACAGTCATCTATATATATTTTTTCTACATATCTAGGTAATCATGAAAAACATTAGAAACAGGAAATAAAGTATCTTCAAATTAATATATGAATTCCATTCCTAACAGTAGCTGAAGAAATCCATATCCAAGATTGGAAGATGACACCAGACCATTATGGTCAATTCTTACATAAATTGCTAAATGTAAATACACCATTGTATAAATGTAGGCTAAACAACTCTTTACTAGCTAGGTAGTCCCAATTTGTTCACGACAACGTTAAAATCCAAGGATTGTTCAACAATGTGAACAATTACTTACCGTAAGCAGGACAAGTTTGAAAGTTGGTATTAACGGAATCACATTCTGAATTACCCTTGATTATACGAAATCTATCTCATATACAATATCAATTAGGTAAATTGATCGAAGCTTCACAACAGATGTACCACCCAAAATATCCGTCATATTCTACAGAAGACTATATTAAAGAAATGACGAAGATTAATTTTTACAATCTACCTGAATTAGATGTTACATTTAGATGGTCAGAGTCTTTGTCTTCCACCCGTATCGATAATGAGATGTTTGTCTTACCTAGAAGTGTCTTATTACTGTATCATAACAAAATTAGTGATCTATTGTCTATTTTTATTTGATGTAGCCATGAGAGAAACATTCCATAAAATTATCAGTATAGGGTCAACTCGATCAGGAAACAATTGGATATTATAGCATCAGGAAAATTGTTAGGTAAAGCTCAGAAAGATGATTATGAGGTTATTATCAATGACAAATCTAAGAAAGCTAGTGAAATTTTTGAAGCACAAGTTCGATGTCGACAAACGGAGGAACTACTCGAAAATATGACCAGGAGAGGTGCTAAACTGAGAAAATATGACTTGCATATTGAACAAATAGTAGCTGAAGAAATCCCTATCCATGATTGGAAGATGACACCAGACCATTTTGGTCAATTCTTACATAAATTGCTAAATGTAAATACACCATTGTATAAAGGTAGGCTTAACAACTCTTTACTATCTAGGTTGTCCCAATTAGTTCACGACAACGTTAAAATCCAAGGATTGTTCAACAATATGAACAATTACTTACCTAATGCAGGACAAGTTAGAAATTTGATATTAACGGAATCACATTCTGAATTACCTTTAATTATACGAAATCTAACTCATGTACAACATCAATTAAGTAAGATGATCGAAGCTTCACAACAGATGTACCACCCAAAATATCAGTCATATTCTACAGAAGACCATATTAAAGGATTGACGAAGATTAATTTCTATAATCTACCTGAATTAGATGTTACATTTAGATGGTCAGAGTGTTTGTCTTTCACCCGTATCGATAATGAGATGTTTGTCTCACTTAGAAGTGTCTAATTACTGTATCATAACAAAATTAGTGATCTATTGTCTATTTTATTGTACGCATTCTATAGTGAAGGTAACTCAAATTTAAAATCAGATTTTGACCTTACGATTGAATTCGTTCAAAGAAATGGTGTCCTTACTGAGAACACATAAGAACAAAGCATTTACCATATTCAAAGCTTTAGAGGGTCTAGGTGTAGCAGAGACATTAATTGATGTGGAAACTTGGTTGAACGATGATTTCTTAGTAACAATATCTGAAGAACTACAAGTAGAATGCAAATATGATTATTATCAATCAGGATTACGTAGTATACTATTAGAGGCTGATGTTCCTCTACGGCATAATCTATGTTGTTTATCTAAAATCTTGGGTCATCCTCTTGTTAATATTGGAGAAGGTAGTGAATCGCTATACAAAAAGGTTAACGCAGATATCAAGATCAATTATCTAAAAGAGCGAGATTGTATATGCTATTTCAAGAAGGACTATATAAAGGAATATATACAAAAGCTCAATCAATGGCCACCTGTAGATCCTCCGTGCATTAAGATATTCATATACCGTATTTAGCCGTTCGATGCTTAATTCAACTGGCAAATGAAAATTCAGAGAACTATCCCATAAGTTGTAAAATTTGTAACGAAGCTTAAATTTTGAAAGATTATTTAATTCAGATCAGGCAATAAATACGGATGTTACATGTGATTTCAGTTTGAACAGTTCATTATTTCAATAGATATGAATGAATTCCGAATGTGTATTCCGTGATTGCCACTTTTCTAAATTTCCGTAATTTGAAATAAGTATAATTATTCAAATAGATGAATCTAATTCACGCCCGTTCAAAATTGCATTTCATTCCGATAAAAACATGTTGCAAAAACAGGGGCTGGCCAGATAAGACACCAAACTTTGTGCAGCCTTATGTATAAAAAGGGCGAACAACCTAAAAACTCCGATAACACTTGTTTACTCCGCAGGGAGCAACTGGTGTGATATCATGAGCGCAAATTTTAGATCTAAAAAGTAGCGTCACTTTTAACCATTGTTCGGGGCATAAGTAAAAACTATTAGCACAAAAATAAGGATTTGGTGGAGCAGACCTGTCCGGAACCTCGGAAAAGATATAAAAGCCGTGACGACCGAAAGATCGCTCTCTTGTGTTTTTGAATTTCAATCAGTGCAGTAGCTCTCTAGTGTTTTGATTTTCAACTAGTAAAGTAGCTCTCTAGTGTTTTTGAATTTATTCGAGTGTGAGTCAGATATTTAAAAGCTGTGAAGTAATAATAGTGTTCCGTTTGTGTTTGTGAATTCTACAAAAAGGTAAATGGCTTAATATTTTATATTCGGGCATTACGATATATCTTCCGAATCCGAACCGACCGTATTTAAACCGTTTGATATATCGTAGTGCGTTTTAACAACATTTCAAGTAATATGGCTATCTGAATATTTACCGAATACAGCTATTACGCTGAGACCTGTTTGATTCGTACTTTTCCGCAAATTGATCATTCTGAATCATTCATCAACCGATCCCGTACCGCTGAATTAAATTTAGTGACCGGACTTATTGTAGAGTTGACTTCTTGAAAGAGTTTTCATTTACCGTTTGAGCTTCATTACATTTTCCGTCTGGGTGTAATTTTGTGAAATAATACAGTTCAATTGCATTTAAATTGATTATTCTGAAAGTGTACTTGTTCAAATCATTATATATTTTAATATTTGGAATTCCCTGTTTTATTAAATTATTTCTGCTCCATCTTTAACGAGCTAAGTTATAACCAGGTATCAATTGTAATTAAAGCCTACAATTTCGATACTGTTTTCTGCCCATTGGACTCTGGTTATACTTCACTGTAGCTACCCTAGGGACAAGGCTATCTTTAGATAGCATAGTGACGAGCCTTGTGGAGAGGACCCTAGCAGAAGTCTTCAAAAGGAGTTAACCTTTGGGAAAAATCTGGCGCCCGAGGATTCGAAGCTTACCGCAGTAAGCGATTCACCGAAAATCCGCAAGGGCACATTATAAAATGGCGCCCATGAGCAGGGACTTTTGAAAATTGACCGAGGGGGAATTTTTTTTGTTTATTCCGAAAAATGAAATGTTGAATAATTTATTGCAATTGAACCGGTAGTCCGTTTTGAATGAAATTTCAGATATGGTGTGACAGAAAAACAAGCTTCAAGACCCCGACATTTCGAATACGTTTTCGAAACATCCCCAGGAGTTTGTTTTTGAATTTTGGAAATTTGGAAAAGTTTCGACGGAAACTTGTTCCCCGTGTTCATCAAGGTTGTTTGGTGAAATTTGTTTTTCGATCCGATTTTTGGGCGGATTGGCCCAACCGTTTTGGAGTTACCTCCCGAAATCAAAGTTACGTTGCCCAAATTGGGGCAAGTGATTTGATTGCTTCTGCCTTATTGGAAGGAAGGTGTGGACTGGTTTTGGTTACCGCACCCTCTTCCGTTACCTACCCCTGAGAAAAATAATTTATTTTTGGGGTTGAAAATTTTGATTTTAAATTGGATTGGAAAAATGGAGTTCCCTGGGTATACTGGTGCTATACCCAAGGCGCCGTAGCCTACGCCTAACAATATTGAAGACATGGTGCAATGACCGCAGAACGGGAATTGTTCTGGTGGCACCGAAATTTATTGCCGGAGTATAGGGAATTTATCCGACAAGGGAGTTTTAACGACGTGCCGTCGTTAATGTTACAGGCAAAGGAGTTTGAGAATCTGCAGGCTGAGCAGAAACTCATGCAGTAGAGGATATTTCCAGTGTCGGTGAGGGCACAAATTCCAAGTCCCGCAGCAAGGATTATGGAACCGTCAGCGCTGGGTAGGCAACCTGCATCTGAACCGTCATCGCCAGTCAAGTTTGGGATACCGAATGTCCCTGAACAGACTGGAGGGGATTGTGGTCTCCGCGCCACTTCAGAACGCAGTGCCCTACCAGGCTGAAGCCGAATACCGCAACACAGCCCATCTCATGTTGGAGATGTGGGGAAACGGGGCATAGCAAGAATAATTGTCGGAATGCACCGAAATTATTTTGCTCAAGATGCCGCCGCCCTGGGATAATGTCGCGTGATTGTCCGTGTCCGGGACAGGGAAACGTCCGCGGGACTGCGAGGTAGCGAGGCCGAAGCAGATCCCGGTTGAACAGGCCTCGAGGAAGAAAGTGAAAACCGCTCACCTCACCACTGTTGTGAACCGCACCGCGGATAAGGAGTCCGCCGGTGCCGTTGAAAATACCGTTGTTTGTAATACCGATAATACCGATACTAAACCGAAATTACCGAATAAGTGTGAAATTAAAGTTAAGGTAGAGACCGCTGTAGGGACGAAAGACAGTAAAGTAAAAAATGAGAGTGTTTTAGCGCCGTGTGATGGAAGAATTATTTTTAAAAATACCGCTGCTCAAACTTTAGGTGAAAACCGACCGTTTATAAAAGTCCGGGTATAAGGTAAACATTTTTCGGCTCTCGTGGACACCGGGGCCACCCGTTCTTTCATTAATGACGCAGTTGTTAGGTTATGTAGGGATTCAGGGTTAAAACCAGTTCCCCTTAAGGCCGTAGGCACTAGGATGGCCAATGGTAGTTTGGTTCTTAGTACTACCGCATACCGAATCTCATTGAATTTTGGATGTGGTGAGATTGAAGCAGAATGTGTGCATTTACCGTCGTTATTATCGGATATGGTAATAGGAATGGAGATTTTGAGCTCCGGTTTGTTTAAAATACATCTACCATCCGCTGGGGTGTATTATAAAGACAATTTGATTGGGACAAATTGTGAAAAAGTTTCCAATGAAGCTAGTTCCGGACCGAAGGCAGTCAAACGTGTGCGCTTCTGTGATGAAGTGGAGACACAACTAGCAACATTGTCGGAAACTGAACAGGATAGACTGAACCGATTTCTGAAAACAAAAATGAAATATTTTGAAGGAATTCAAGGAACCACGCCGCTGGTTCAACACGAAATAAAATTGACAAAGACTGATCCGATAAAGCAGCGTTACCGAACGCAGAATCCGAGGATGCAAGCAATCATCAACGAGGAAGTTGATCGAATGCTGGCAGAGGAAGTCATCGAGCCGTCAAGTAGTCCGTGGAGTTCACCCGTTGTGGTGGTGAAGAAGAAAGATGGAAAACCGAGATTTTGCATTGATTTCCGGATGATAAACAAAGTCTCCGTGAAAGATGCATATCCACTGCCTTACATAAGTGCCATCTTGGACAAACTACGACGGACTAGGTATATTACTAGCATTGACTTGAAGCAAGGGTATTGGCAAATACCGCTGACACCGGAAAGTAAACCCATCACAGCATTTACTGTACCAGGCCGTGGCTTATTCCAATTTAAGGTAATGGCCTTTGGTTTACATTCCGCACCGGCAACGTTTCAGAGGCTCATGGATACCATCATCGGACCGGATATGAATCCACACGCCTTTTCTTACTTGGACGACATAATTGTTCTGGGAGAGACGTTCGAGGAACATCTCACGAATTTGAGAGAGGTTTTCCGCCGATTAAGGAAAGCTAATCTGAAAATAAACCCGGAAAAATATCAGTTCTGCCGTACGTCGATAAAGTATTTAGGCCATGTAGTCACCGCCGAGGGTATTCATACCGACCCTGAGAAAATCGAAGCTATCCAGCAGATTCCAAGCCCGTCTACAGTGAGGGCACTGCGGCGTTTCTTAGGAATAGCTTCGTGGTACCGCCGTTTCATACCGTCGTTTTCGAAAATCATCAGTCCGTTGACAGCCTTACTGAAAAAGCATCGACGTTGGAGTTGGGGAGAGGAGCAACAAGTCGCGTTCAACAAATTGAAAGAGATGTTGACCAGTGCCCCTGTGTTGGCTTGTCCAAACTTCAACCGACCATTTGTTTTACAAACCGATGCTTCGGATGTGGGAATTGCTGCGGCATTGACACAGAATATTGAGGGAGCCGACCGAATCATTGCCTACGCTAGCCGAACATTAACAGCCGCCGAGAAGAATTACTCTGTTACTGAGAAGGAGTGTTTGGCTATTGTGTGGGGCATTGATAAAATGAGACCATACTTAGAGGGATACAGATTTACCGTATTGAGTGACCACCAGTCATTGAAATGGCTGCACTCAATAAAGAGTCCGAGTGGGAGATTGGCTCGGTGGAGCATTTTCCTACAGCAGTACGATTTTGAGATAAAATATCGTAAAGGAGTGTTAAATCGAGTGGCTGATGCCTTGTCACGAGATCCATTGCCGAACAAGGAAGGAATGGATGACAATCAAGAGTTATTCGTGCTGAATGACCCCGTGAATTGTAACTGGTACAATTCAAAGAAAGCCGAAGTTGAAAAGAGTCCAGAAGCGTATCCGGATCATTGTGTGAAGGATAATCGGTTGTACCGCCACTTCTGGGACTCTAATGACTTGTCCGAACCGGAAATGAGAGATCCGTGGAAGCTTTGCGTTCCGAAACCGCTCCGGTTGAACGTTCTGAAAGAAAACCATGACAGTCCGACTGCAGGACATTTAGGTATTGCCAAGACGATTGCGCGAATATCCCACAAGTATTATTGGCCGGGGATGTTCCGCGATATAGCGAAGTACGTGCGTGGATGTACGCAGTGCCAAGCTTTCAAAGTGTCTCAACAGCAGAAGCCTGGATTTATGCAGCCGACAGTAAATCAGTTTCCTTGGAAGTGTGTGAGCACTGATTTGGTAGGACCGTTACCAAGATCCGCCAAGGAAAACAATTTTATTCTTGTCATGCAGGACCGTTTTACGAAGTGGGTACAGTGTAAGCCGTTGAGAAAAGCTACCGCGCAGGCGGTAACTCAAGCCTTCTACGAAGAGATCATAACTCGTTTTGGTTGTCCGGAAACCGTTATCAGCGACAATGGGACGCAGTACGAAAGTAAAGTTTTCAAGACACTCATGAAGGAGTTTGGAATAAAGCACCGCCTCACTCCTACATATACTCCACAATGCAATCCCGTGGAGAGAACAAACCGTACCTTAAAAACCATGATTGCACAATTTTGCAATGGAGACCACAGAAAATGGGATAAGTTTCTACCGGATTTTCTATTTGCCCTAAATTCTGCCCCACATGAATCCACCGGATTTTCACCTGCCTTTTTAAATTTTGGCCGAGAACTTGAAGTTCCAAATTCGATAGTCCGTTCCTTTACCGCTCCGGTGGAGACCGAGGAAAATATTCCTACCGATCCGAATCGGGTACAGATTTCAGAACACCGAACTAGATTAGACAAATTACGTGAAACTTTCCAACTGGTCCGTATCCAGTTATCCCGTGCTTTTACCCATCAAAGCCGTTATTATAATCTCCGTCGTCGAGATTGGCGTTGTCACGTAGGTGATAAAGTAATGAAGGTAGAGCATCACCTGTCTTCTAGTGTTCGACATTTTGCCGCTAAATTGGCCCCAAAATATACCGGTCCATTTACGGTAATCAAAGTAATTTCTCCGGTCATTTACGACCTGAAAGGCGAAGATGGCAAGCAAGTGAAACGAGTCCATATCAAGGATCTGAAGCCATATAATGTTCCTGGCATTCCGGGAAGTTGAAATGAATCGAGGTACCGAAAGATATAGATACCGTTGGACAAAGTAACAAGTAGTACAATTACTCATTATTATGATTCAATATTCACAGGTGATAATATGTCGTACGAACCGTCCGATTTCATTGAGATAGTGCTAGATGAAGCACTGCAAAATATGGAGGTTCAACCGAAAACAACCATGTTGGATGTCGCATCATCTCCGCCGAAACCGGAAGAGGTACAGTCCGAACAAGCCCAAGCTAAGAAAACCCCAGCTACGCCGACAACTTCGACGCACCTGGTCTACGTACCCGTCCAGTTATGGGGATTATGTGAGCTATGTGGAGATTCAGGACACCGGAGAGAAAGATGCAGCCGGACAGCGCGTCTATTTTGCTCACGTTGCGGGAAGATAGGTGTTATGTCAAAGCATTGTGGTTGTCCGAACACTTCCACCTCGAAGAAGATCCCAAATAAAGATCAGAACAGGCAGGGACAGCAGTTACCGGCTCCCTCCGATGTGGCAAGAGGAAAATGCATATCCGGCTATAAACCAGCCATTGTGGTACCACCGAAATCACGGTGCGTACGCTGCCGAACGTGTCCATGTCAGCGAAACCAATGGTAAGAAGAAGAAGTTGAAGTTTTAAGTTGTTTTTTTCGTTTGGAAGAAGAAGTTCCGTTTCGAAGAAGATGTCAAGTTTTCCGTTCCCAAGTTTGTGTTTCCATTCCGAAGACGTTTTAAGTTTTTCATTCCGAAGGAGAAGAATTCAAGTTTTTTTCCGTTTTAAAGAAGAAGTTTTGTTTTCCGTTTCCAAGCAGTTGTTTTCTGTTCCGAAGATGTTTTGAGTTTTCCGTCCTGACGAAGAAGTCAAGTTTTTCCATTCCGAAGAGGAAGAAGTTTCAAGCTTTCCGTTGTGAAGAAGAAGTTTTAAGTTTCCCATTCCGAAGAAGAAGTACAGTCCTCCGTTCAGCAGCAGAATTTTCATTTTATGTTCCAAGTAAGATATTGCTATTCCGCGATGTTCCCGGCAAAGGCAATTTGAGTTTTAATGTCAGGTTAGGGTATCTTACCTTTGTATTAGAGTTTTTCTTTCGTGTGAATTCTCAGATATGAATTGAAAAATGAAAGAATCATATTCTTTCATTTTTAACCGAACTTAGGGGGGGATGTAACGAAGCTTAAATTTTGAAAGATTATTTAATTCAGATCAGGCAATAAATACGGATGTTACATGTGATTTCAGTTTGAACAGTTCATTATTTCAATAGATATGAATGAATTCCGAATGTGTATTCCGTGATTGCCACTTTTCTAAATTTCCGTAATTTGAAATAAGTATAATTATTCAAATAGATGAATCTAATTCACGCCCGTTCAAAATTGCATTTCATTCCGATAAAAACATGTTGCAAAAACAGGGGCTGGCCAGTTAAGACACCAAACTTTGTGCAGCCTTATGTATAAAAAGGGCGAACAACCTAAAAACTCCGATAACACTTGTTTACTCCGCAGGGAGCAACTGGTTTGATATCATGAGCGCGAATTTTAGATCTAAAAAGTAGCGTCACTTTTAACCATTGTTCGGGGCATAAGTAAAAACTATTGGCACAAAAATAAGGATTTGGTGGAGCAGACCTGTCCGGAACCTCGGAAAAGATATAAAAGCCGTGACGACTGAAAGATCGCTCTCTTGTGTTTTTGAATTTCAATCAGTGCAGTAGCTCTCTTGTGTTTTGATTTTCAACTAGTAAAGTAGCTCTCTAGTGTTTTTGAATTTATTCGAGTGTGAGTCAGATATTTAAAAGCTGTGAAGTAATAATAGTGTTCCGTTTGTGTTTGTGAATTTTACAAAAAGGTAAATGGCTTAATATTTTATATTCGGGCATTACGATATATCTTCCGAATCCGAACCGACCGTATTTAAACCGTTTGATATATCGTAGTGCGTTTTAACAACATTTCAAGTAATATGGCTATCTGAATATTTACCGAATACAGCTATTACGCTGAGACCTGTTTGATTCGTACTTTTCCGCAAATTGATCATTCTGAATCATTCATCAACCGATCCCGTACCGCTGAATTAAATTTAGTGACCGGACTTATTGTAGAGTTGACTTCTTGAAAGAGTTTTCATTTACCGTTTGAGCTTCATTACATTTTCCGTCTGGGTGTAATTTTGTGAAATAATACAGTTCAATTGCATTTAAATTGATTATTCTGAAAGTGTACTTGTTCAAATCATTATATATTTTAATATTTGGAATTCCCTGTTTTATTAAATTATTTCTGTTCCATCTTTAACGAGCTAAGTTATAACCAGGTATCAATTGTAATTAAAGCCTACAATTTCGATACTGTTTTCTGCCCATTGGACTCTGGTTATACTTCACTGTAGCTACCCTAGGGACAAGGCTATCTTTAGATAGCATAGTGACGAGCCTTGTGAAGAGGACCCTAGCAGAAGTCTTCAAAAGGAGTTAACCTTTGGGAAAAATCTGGCGCCCGAGGATTCGAAGCTTACCGCAGTGAGCGATTCACCGAAAAGCCGCAAGGGCACGTTATAAATTATAGAAAGGGATTTTTATATGGAAGACCTCTTAACCGTAGCTGATTCGGCGACTGAAATAATTGAAGTGCAACGGCAAGTGACTAAAATACTTGCAAGTGCAGGCTTCGAACTACGGCAATGGCGCTGCAATGAACAAAGGTTATTAGATAGTTTTCGAGTCAACAAGGATTGAATTCATCAAAGAGATGGTGTCCTTACTGAGAACACATAAGAACAAAGTATTTACCATATTCAAAGCTTTAGAGGGTCTAGGTGTGGCAGAGACATTGATTGATGTGGAAACTTGGTTGAACGATGATTTCTTAGTAACAATATCTGAAGAACTACAAGAAGAATGCAAATATGATTATTATCAATCACGATTACGTATTAAACTATTACAGGCTGATGTTCCTCTACGGCATAATCTATGTTGTTTATCTAAAATCTTGGGTCATCCTCTTGTTAATATTGGAGAAGGTAGTAAATCGCTATATAAAAAGGTTAACGCAGATATCAAGATCAATTATCTAAAATTGCGAGATTGTATATGCTATTTCAAGAAGGACTATATAAAGAAATATATACAAAAGCTCAATCAATGGCCACCTGTAGATCCTCCGTGCATTAAGATATTCATATACCGTATTTAGCCGTTCGATGCTTAATTCAACTGTCAAATGAAAATTCAGAGAACTATCCCATAAGTTGCAAAATTATAGAAAGGGATTTTTATATGGACGACCTCTTAACCGGAGCTGATTCAGTGACTGAAATAATTGAACTGCAATTGCAAGTGACTGAAATACTTGCAAGTGCAGGCTTTGAACTCCGGCAATGGCGCTGCAATGGACAAAGGTTATTAGATAGTTTTCGAGTCAACAAGGATTCAGAGTTCAATGTGTTGCATATCGGCGAAGGGGAAAATAATAAAACCCTCGGAATAATTTGGAACGCCGCGAATGACACCATTCAATATTCAGTAGGGTCAATTAATAACTGCCACACAACAAAGAGATCAATCTTGTCTATTATTGGGCAAATTTTCGATTCTCTGGGATTATTGGGTCCGGTAATAATAATCGCTAAATTATTAATACAAGAAGTATGGAAATTAAAATGTTCTTGGGACGAAGACTTGCCACAGGAAATTATGAAGGTTTGGCGGCAATTACAAAATGAATTGAAATTCATAAATAATTTAAAAATACCGCGGCACGCTATAGATATAACTATATAAAGACAATAATTATATGGTAGTATTTAAAAATAAAACATTCTTTTTAATCATTTTCAATAAATTATTTCATATTTATATGTGTTTTCTTCTCCGTACTTAGATGTTTAAGGAAACAATAATTCAAGTAGTTAAAGTATTAAATGGGTCAGTGTGATTACATTGATTAAACATGGATTTTTCTCAGAAAAAACCTGGTGTCACAAATTCAAATTTAATTCTTTATGTTCGAAAATTTGATGTAGCCATTAGAGAAACATTCCATAAAAATTATCAGTATAGGGTCAATTCAATCAGGAAACAATTGGGTATTATAGCATCAGCACAATTGTTAGGTAAAGCTCAGATGGATGATTATGAGGTTATTATCAATGACAAATCTAAGAAAGCTAGTGAAATTTTAGAAGCACAAGTTCGGTGTCGACAAACGAAGGAACTACTCAAAAATATGACCTGTGGAGGTGCTGAACTGAGAAAATATGACTTGTATATTGAACAAATAGTAGCTGAAGAAATCACTATCCATGATTGGAAGTTGACACCAGACCGTTATGGTCAATTCTTACATAAATTACTAAATGTAAATACACCATTGTATAAAGGTAGGCTTAACGACTCTTTACTATCTAGGTTGTCCCAATTAGTTCACGACAACGTCAAAATCCAAGGATTGTTCAACAATGTGAATAATTACTTACCTAATGCAGGACAAGTTAGAAAGTTGGTATCAACGGAATCACATTCTGAATAACCCTTAACCCACCAATTCAAAAACAAATCATTATTATCACATATTATTCACGATCACACTACTAGACTCAAAATCAATGATAAGGTTCAAACTTTAAAATTTGCAAAATCAGTTGGCCAGAAAAGTTTTTCATACTTAGAACTCAAACTATATAGTACCATTCCTAGCGAGATAAAGCAGCAGCAAAACTTATATGGATTTAAAAATAAAGTTAAAAAATATGTACATAGCATGGCTAGATTAGATATACATAAACTTATTGAAAATACCAGATAATCAAATCAATGTATTATGTATTACACTATATGATGTGATAGAATGTGTAGGTTATCCTTGTTCTTTGGACTTTAGTATCGTATATTATATATGTATTTTTTTTATTCACCAACAAGCTTTAGCCTAGGTGACTTTTGTTTGTTTATTGTCTAAAATGCAATTTCATTATTTCGTATTATATTATGTATTTCACACACAAGTGTTTATCACTTATGTCAATCACCTGTATTATTCATATAAATTTATTTATTTACTTATTAAGAGTAAATCTGTATGTAACGTATATTGTCTATGAATAAACTTATTATTATTATTATTATATTATATTGTCAAGTATTATTCATGTTATTATTATTTTATTATATTTATATATTTATATTATATTGTAAACTTCACACACAAGTGCTCGCACTTCAGTGAACATTTTTGTATTTATTTGAAACGAGGCCTGTTATAATGTTGTAACTTACACACTGTACTTATATTTTCAATAAATACTTACTTACTTACTTACTTACTTACTTACTTACTTACTTACTTACTATACGAAATTTAACTCATGTACAACATCAATTAAGTAAAATGATCGAAGCTTCACAACAGATGTATATCAGTCATATTCTACAGAAGACTATATTAAAGAAATGACGAAGATTAATTTCTACAATCTACCTGAATTAGATGTTACATTCAGATGGTCCGAGTGTTTGTCTTTCACCCGTATCGATAATGAGATGTTTGTCTTACCTAGAAGTGTCTTATTACTGTATCATAACAAAATTAGTGATTTATTGTCTATTTTATTGTACGCATTCTACAGTGAAGGTAACTCAAATTTAAAATCAGATTTTGATCTTACGATTGAATTCATCAAAGAGATGGTGTCCTTACTGAGAACACATAAGAAAAAAGCATTTACCATATTCAAAGCTTTGGAGGGTCTAGGTGTAGCAGAGACATCAATTGATGTGGAAACCTGGTTGAACGATGATTTCTCAGTAACAATATCTGAAGAACTAAAAGTAGACTGCAAATATGATTATTATCAATCACGATTACGTAGTATACTATTAGAGGCTGATGTTCCTCTACGGCATAATCTATGTTGTTTATCTAAAATCTTGGGTCATCCTCTTGTTAATATTGAAGAAGGTAGTAAATCGCTATATCAAAAGGTTAACGCAGATATCAAGATCAATTGTCTAAAAGTGCGAGATTGTATATGCTATTTCAAGAAGGACTATATAAAGAAATATATACAAAAGCACAATCAATGGCCACCTGTAGATCCTCCGTGCATTAAGATATTCATATACCGTATTTAACCGTTCGATGCTCAATTCAACTGGCAAATGAAAATTCAGAGAACTATCCCATAAGTTACAAAATTATAGAAAGGGATTTTTATATGGACGACCTCTTAACCGGAGCTGATTCAGTGACTGAAATAATTGAACTGCAATTGCAAGTGACTGAAATACTTGCAAGTGCAGGCTTTGAACTCCGGCAATGGCGCTGCAATGGACAAAGGTTATTAGATAGTTTTCGAGTCAACAAGGATTCAGAGTTCAATGTGTTGCATATCGGCGAAGGGAAAAATAATAAAACCCTCGGAATAATTTGGAATGCCGCGAATGACACCATTCAATATCCAATAGGGTCAATTAATGACTGTCACACAACAAAGAGATCAATCTTGTCTATTTTTGGGCAAATTTTCGATTATCTGGGATTATTGGGTCCGGTAATAATAATCGCTAAGTTATTAATACAAAAATTATGGAAATTAAAATGTTCTTGGGACGAAAACTTGCCACAGGAAATTATGAAGGTTTGGCGGCAATTACAAAATGAATTGAAATTCATAAATAATATAAAAATACCGCGGCACGCTATAGATACAACTATATAAAGAAAATAATTATATAGTAGTATTTAGAAATAAAAGATTCTTCTTAATCAGTTTTAATAAAGTATTTCATATTTATATGTGTTTTCTTCCCTGTACTTACATCTTTAAGAAAACCATAATTCAAGTAGTCAAAGTAATAAATGAGTCAGTGTGATTACATTGATTGAAGATGGATTTTTCTCTGGAAAAACCTGGTGTCACAGATTCAAGTTTAATTCTTTATGATCGAAAATTTGATGTAGCCATTAGAGAAACATTCCATCAAAATTATCAGTATAGGGTCAACTCAATCAGGAAACAATTGGATATTATAGCATCAGCACAATTGTTAGGTAAAGCTCAGATAGATGATTATTAGGTTATTATCAATGACAAATCTAAGAAAGCTGGTGAAATTTTTAAAGCACAAGTTCGATGTCGTCAAACGAAGGAACAACTCCAAAACATGACCTGGATAGGTGCTAAACTGAGAAAATATGACTTTTATATTGGACAAATAGTAGCTGAAGAAATCCCTATCCATAATTGGATGATGACACCAGACCATTATGGTCAATTTTTACATAAATTGTTAAATGTAAATACACCATTGTATAAAGGTAGGCTTAACAACTTTTCACTATCTAAGTTGTCCCAATTAGTTCACGACAACGTTAAAATCCAAGGATTGTTCAACAATGTGAACAACTACTTACCTAATGCAGGACAAGTTAAGTTGATATTAGTGGAATCACATTCTGAATTACCCTCAATTATACGAAATCTAACTCATGTACATCAATTAAGTAAGAAGATCGAAGCTTCACAACAGATGTACCACCCAAAATATCAGTCATATTCCACAGAAGACTATATTAACGAAATGACGAAGATTAATTTTTAAAATCTACCTGAATTAGATGTTACATTTAGATGGTCAGAGTCTTTGTCTTTCACCCGTATCGGTTATGAGATGTTTGTCTTACCTAGAAGTGTCTTATTACTGTATCATAACAAAATTAGTGATCTATTGTCTATTTTATTGTACGCATTCTATAGTGAAGGTAACTCAAATTTAAAATCAGATTTTGATCTTACGATTGAATTTATCGAAGAGATGGTGTCCTTACGGAGAACACATAAGAACAAAGCATTTACCATATTCAAAGCTTTAGAGCGTTAAGCTATGTCTGACCGTTCCAGAAAGCTCGTTACATTAGCTTTAAATAAACAACTGGCTGAGAACTTGGCTACATTTCGGCGTAAAAATACAAAGTTTGAAAATAACGAGGGAGATGACCATAAAAATGATCCGGACTTTTCAGGTATATATTTATTGTTTGTAGGTATACAGCTTTTTGTATATTGTGGCTGTTTCAGATCGAAAACCCAAACCAGTGAAAGTAAAGATGAATCTTTCTGAAACCAATCGAAATAACTATGTTTTTGGACAACATGTCCAGATGGATATAATCTAAAACTCGCTTGAATCTCAAATACCGTTTGCAGAAAGCGAAAGTGGTAAAATTTCGCTTTATTGTTTGTAACCAAATAACTATAGATTTCATTTCAGAACCAGCTGAGCCTGCAAAAGTTATCATATTATCAGATATCACTCTCAAAAGTGGTAATAACCCGAAATTAAATAATGAAGGAAATATTTAGATTTTTGTGAACCAAAGTCTCCAAAATATTGTTGAAACGGTTTTTGATAAATAACATAATAATAATGAAATAACAAAAAAAGGAACTGAACGTAGAAGAAGATATGAAGTTCCGTTACAACAAAGGAAAAAACAAAAAAGAGAATTAAAAGCTGGTAAATATGGCCATCAAACTGCTTGTCTAGGAAAATGTGTGCAAAAATGTTGAAGAAAAATTACCGAGCAAAGACGAGAAATTATCAATATTGAATTTTGGGAACTAACCGATCCACAACAGGAACAGTTCATTTTCAACGCTGTCAAGAAAATAGCAAAAAAAAAGAAAAACAACTGAAAACGCTGATGTAGATAATTCACGAAGACCCTGGGGTATGCTGTCTCCAATGACCGTATGGTAAGAGATGTCCTGAATGTGTCGTCGTCAGAAAAATTGGTATTTCATACAAGGGGACATCCATCTGAAAAAAAAATTGATAGAGACAGCATCACAACTCATATCAAATCATTCAATCCCACCATTTCCCATTATAGACGAGAACACGCTCCAAACCGAAAATACCTCCCAAGTGACATAAATATTACAATGATGCGTCGAGATTATTTACAGAAAAACCCTGATAAAAACATATCATATGAGTTATATCGTAAACAAATCGCTGATATGAACATTTCATTTGCTGCTTTAGGAAATGAAGAATGCTGGCAATGTGAATCTTTCGATGCTCATCCAAAAAGTACAAACCATGATAAGCAAAATATTCCGCCGGATTGCGAAAAATCTGATCACTGGAACAAACACTACAAACATGCAATTTCTGCACGTGCAGAGTATCAAAATGATTCATCGAAGGGGGGGTTATTTTTCTCAGTTGATCTAGAAAAGATAAATTTTTTTACATAATTTGAAGTCATTGGTTATCTATATGTTTATTTTGCTTCAGGGTTGTCATGCTACCCCGATGTGAGATGTTTAAAGAAATAATATTCATTCCACGAATTATCTGTTTTAATGAATCATTTGTACCGATCGGAAAACAAACAAACACAAAGAAGCCCATAGCCATCATATGGCATGAAGGAGTTGCCGGACGTAACAAATTTGACATAATGTCAGCTTTCTATAATTTTTTTTTGCTGCATAGAGATGCACCAGAAATCACTCTTTGGATATATAATTGCGCGGCGCAAAATAAAAATTGGAATCTTTACTGTTTTTTCGTGTATCTTATAAACTCATCCGAAATTGATCACTCTTAAATATCTGGAGACTGGCCACACCTTCATGTCGGCAGACTCTTCCCATCACCAAGTGGAAAAATCACTAAAACAGAAGAAAAAAGTATTGGATTTTGAAGATTATGTCAGCTGCGTCAAACAATCAAATAATTGCAGAGTCGAAGTTATAAACATGAAAGTAACTAATTTTTACGATGCCAAAGATCATCTATCTAGATTCAAGCTTGGAAAAACTACACCAAAACCTTACCTGAGTAACTTTTATGAAGTACAGTTCAAAAGAGGTTATAATACTCTATTTTATAGAACTGAATTTGGAGACCCAGTCATAGAATTGAACTTTCTAACTGCTCAGGCACATAAAAATGACGTTACAAAGCCAACGATTAGAAAAGATCCTAGAGGTGTGGACAAAATTAGAAAAAGGAATCTCATCTCAAAATTGTCAGAAATTCTCCCAGAAAATCAACCTAAATTCTGGAAATATTACCAGAATCAAGTTTGTCGCAACTGGATGTCTCTGAAGAAATGTAATTCTATTCTACATTGTTCAATTACTAAAATGTTTCATGGAATTGTTTAATAAATTCTGAACTAACATAACTTATTACTCGCATCATTGTAATATCAACTAACAATACTTTCTTTAATTGCTGGTCAAACAATAATTAATAAAAAGGACAATTACTTAACCAATAAGTCCTAATATGGTACATATGACATAAGAACCTTAATCGTAGTTTCTTTATTCCCAAGTTCATTAGTCGTATCTACTTAATTTCAAATATCTCGAAATAGTATGATTTTAATATATCAAGATTCTAGTCATAAGTTTGACTCACTCTGTTTTATATAACTGTGCAAAATCAGGTTTCTACAATAATACGTTCTCTTGGCAGAATATGATTCACAAATTTGGATTTTCCCACAAATGGTATATTTTCAGATACGACCTCTTGTATTAGCAGGGCAGATATGACCATTTGTGATGAACATAGAAATACACATGATTTGTCATTTAACCCCAAACAATCTTAGAGGGTATTGCAAGAGTAATTATTTCATATATTTTTTATACTTGCAGGACGAGTAAGACCTTCGATAAATATTAATTAAAGATCAACTTGAGTTTTTCTTCGCTGAAGGATATACAGCAGCTCTAATTGCTAAAAATTTGAAATGTACTAAGAGCTTAATTTACAAAAGGTACTATGAATAAGGTTTTAAATTTAGAAATAAGTATACTGTAATTAGTAACCATGACTTATTAGAGCACATGAGATTATTAACAGAAAACTTTCCCTACAGTGGCTGTGAAGCGAGTAGTACTTGGTTTTTTTTTGAGATGATGTGTTAGACAGATCCTAAAATTACTCGATCCAGTAGGAACCGTAGCACAATGGGGATGACAGTAGAAAGAAGAACATAATTTGTCCTCACTCTCAATTCACTCTGGCATATGCATGCATATTTCAAATTAGTAACCAGGGTGCTATCACCTGATGAGCTATTAAAAAACCATTCAAAAAGAAGTTGATGACTCATAACATAATATTGATTTACTTTCCCTTCAGAGGGTTATATTCGTGAAAATATAGAATTCAACAATGAACAAAGTTGCGTAAGTAGTGAACGCTTTAACCTATTAATCCAGAGATGTGGCTTCGATTCCCCCTCATGGTAGTGAAAATTTGCATGTCCTCATCAAAACTAAGATAATTAATCGAACAATATGAAAAACATAGAAACAGATTCACAGAAGAATCAGAAAACCAAAAAAAAACACAATCAATACAATCCAGAAGATTACATAAATGATTCAACACAACTATGAAATTTAATCAGAGAACTTTGTGTAAAAAAATGGTGGTGAACAAATCAAAGTTGCAGAGGATATAATTACAAACATCAACATTATTGTACATGAATTTAATCAACACCATGCTTCAGTGGCTCTCCCACTGAAGCATGCCAAAAAATACACAAGAATGAAGAATGTAGAGTAAAAATACGTTAACCGACATTCCATCTTTCCCAACAGATCAAAATGAAGTAAAAAATTAAAGTAAAAACTTAATACTGGAGGGAGCAATTCGATGGTAGCACTGACATGGGTGAAATCTAATAATAATTGGAATACATTGGAAACCGTGTTAAGGAAATTTGATAAGAGCTTTCGATAGTATTGACGACTAGAAACATATTCCTGGAAAAATTAGCCCAGCAGACGTAGCGTTTAGGGATTGTGAAACATTTATCAGAAAGTAGGTGGTGAGATGGTACAATCTGGCTGTAGAGTAAGCCTGAAAATTAACGACTTCTCAGCAAGAAATTAATGAGCAGAGAAGAAAAACGATTGAGGTTCTCTTACGTCCTGTGAACATTTCTACAGAGAACCATTGGTTGAATTTTCCGATTTTCATTGAATTCAAGGAATGCTTTTCAATAGCAGCAGAACTTACTTTCAAGCAAATCGGTGATCAAAGGATAATATTCATTTAGCTTCAAATATCCAATGATTCTCCCGGTAAACATGAAACTATTAACAAGTTCATAGAACTACACTGGATGAACTTACAGGAGTACAGATATTGTTGAATCTATTACGCGAGCAATATCAGATTTTGAAATGGAGAAGAACTGTTAAACGTACCATATCAGAATGTATCTCTTGCAAAAGATACAATAGCAAATTTGTGGATACACCTATTGCATAGTCACCAAGAGACCAGATACAATGTGGAGTAGCATTGGAAGTAGTAAGGTTAGATTTAGCTGGATCATTATATCTCAAAGAGAGCGAAAAATGTTGGTACTAACAACCTTATGTCTAAACTTGATTGGAAAATGTATATGTTGTAATGAAGTATCCTTCATTACTTAGATAATTTTCTACATAGTCAATTCAATTGAAATCCATCAGTCAAAGTTTAGCCATCAAACTTTGTGCACGTCTATGTAGAAAGACTCGTCAACAGTATGTGACAGCCACCCTCCTTGACCATTTACGTCACTCACCTCGACGAGTATGAAACTTGTTCGATTTCGTTCCAGATATCACTTTTCTGCTAGCCGAGGAACAAGACTGGGAACTTTCCTACTAGCCGAGTACTGAGAAAATTGCAAACCTTGTTGCACTCCGCCAATATGATACTGTTACCGAAAGATTGGAGACTGAGTATAATTCTAGTTTAGATTCCGTGAAATTGATAGAATACCGTTTGTTTGTCAGATGTCAATTCTAACTTAGTCAATTTGCCTGTAATAGTAGATTCTTGATAATTGCCCGTTACTGATAGCGTAAACAAGGAATAAATCCTGTAGTTGGAAGTATTGACCGAATGTTGCGAAGCGCCTTGTCTAACTTATGAATAGTTGTCCGTTACCGATTACATAAACAAGGCACAACCATGGTAGTTGGAGGTTTTCTATATTCAACTCCTGAGAAGCACCTTGTTTGGCTCATTAGTTAGTAACTGCCCGACATCGAAAGCATTCACAAGTCACAAACCTGGTTGGAGGTAGTGTATTCGACACCTGAGAATTACCTTGTCTTGCTATATTATAAGTCTATGCAAAACACACTCTCCGAACTGCATGTCGGGAATAAATTAATTGAAATGTTAAGTTCGAGCTCGTTGCCAAGCTTCTTGTTCAGCTATAGCGGACTCCTAGTTAAAAGCGTTCACGGAAATGAGATCAAACTTATTTTCCTAGACAGCAACTGTAAACCACACATGTACAGCCGGACGCACAGCATTACTGATATCTCGTGAAGTTCAAGGTTTGTATTAGGAAACGTAGAATCAGTAGAAAGAAAAGTATACTACACTTTGGGTACGAGGTCCCCAAACGGTTGGATTCTTGAATATGGTACACTTTGACGACATTTTACTAATTTGTTCATGTTACAGTTTGAGCACTTGAACATTTTCTGGAATTTTGAGATGTTAAAATATATGGCCTAATTCAATTTGTATATCTATAAAATTATTACTTAATTTTAATTCCCTCACAATACGTAGTATATAGTGTAAGGGAAGTATTGTGGTCGGCACAAAAACAAATAACAGACTCTTCCTGATATCCGATTTGAGCATTTTTGAATCGATCTGAACTATTTTTGAAATGATGTATGTACGAACGTACGTATGTGTCTGGATATCTGGTGAATCAGACATTAAGATAAAATCGCAAAAATCTAGGTTCAAGTTATACCAATAGAAAAGGCAAGAAAACCGAACCAAGGACCTTAGGTTCTCCCTGTGGTTGAAAAAACAACTGTCGTGCGTTGCTTCAAGGGAGCGAAGAAAATATTTTCAAACAATGTTCATAAACAAAATACTTATTTACTTTGTAATATGAAGCAGTTTCCTAAAAACAAAGTGTTCAAAGAAGACAAGAAAAATGATTTCGTCAAAAAATTTTACTTTTCAATATTTTGTAGAGGTCAATGGAATTGACATCGAATTGTGTGAGAAGGAATTTCTTGCTGTTCATGGTTTACAAAAATTTCAAAAACGAATACAGCTATTGCATCGGCAAATGACTGAAGGTTCTACATCAAAATTAGATCAAAGGGGCAAACATTCTAATCACGCTAACAAGATTCCTGAAGAAGCTTGTCAGTCAGTCAGAGATCACATCCGAAGTACGCCAAAGTACACCAGTCACTATAGTCGCAAAAAAATCGAGGGAAAACCTATATCGACCATGACTTCACTATATCGTCTCTGAATCATTATTATAGGCCTTGGTGCGAGGAAAAAAATATTGGACTGTTAGCCAAGATAAGTACAGAAGAATATTATGTTCAGTTTAACACCGGCTTTAAGTTACCTAAAAGCGACGAATGTAAAATTTGTGACGAATTCCATGCAAAACTTGAAAATAATGAAGAAAATGCAGTGGTTTGTAGGCGAATGCAAGTAGAACTCGAATTACATCAAAGACGTGCTAAAGCAATGCAAGAAATTTTAAAAGATGAAGTTGAACATGCAGAATCCCGTTATACATACATTATATCGTTTGACTTATGGCAGGCACTACCTGTGTCTAATTTAACAACAGGGCCAGTGTTTTATCTCAGAAAAGCTTGGGTTTATAACTCAGGAATACACGATTGTGTTAAGGACAAAGATTTCATGTATACGTAGAGTGAAAATACTGCTAAAAGAGGCAGTGACAAAATCTGCAGCATTATCTATAAGCATGTTAAAGAGCATCAGGCGCAAACCCACGGGGGGGAGGGGTGTCTAAAGGGGCTGTAGCCCCCCCTCTCAAGACAAGAAAAAAATTGAAAATATACGTTCTGTTTTTTGAATTTTTAAATCCGCCAATAGTGGACACATCGCATACTGAATACTGGTTTGCGGGAGTTACATTTCACTACAACTACGAAATAAATAGCTATTCTGCATTGCTGCATTCCTATTCCTAAGAAATGCACTAAAAATTAAATAAAACGTATTTCATATATTCCAAACTCTGCAAAGGAACATTTCTCGCGCGCGCTTGCTTTGTTTGTTTGTGGTGGCGGGACTGGCGGGTGGGAGAAAACCGGTTTTCCCCTTCCAGTCTTTGGCTCATGGCTCATGTTCTTTGTTCGCGTTAGCGTAAAGTAATTTGTTATGAGTTTCTATTAGTGACAGAGGTTACAACACAAGTGCAAGTGTTTAGTGTTAGTGTCAACTCTTATGTTTCACTATGAAACGGCTTTTGACGGAGTATTTTGGCAAAAATGAGAGTGTTACCAGCACCAGCGGCGCAAAGGTAAGTGTATATGTTAATTATGTTATATTTCTATTCACTTGACACGAACTTCTTAGCTCGTCTTGTGTTGACTCACCCACTGTTGAGCGGAAAGGCACAGATTAAGAGGAGATTAATTACGGTACCTTAAAACTAAAATGTCAATAAAACATAACATTAAAATGAAAATGTAAAATAGTTTACATAAAGTAATATGTTGGTGGATATGTTTATCAATATTAATTTGTTTAAATTATTTTGGGTTAATTTCGAAAATAGAGAAAAACAACATAACACATTAACACATTTAAATAGAATAGTTCATACGGTGGCCTCGGTTTATTACAGTCCGTGGATTAGTAAATAATTTATTAAAATACACAGGGGTTAACTTGGAGGAATAGTGTAACTATTTGAACTGTACAGCAATTGACAAATGACAGTTAACGGTACAAAAATTAAACTTAATAGTTATGTTGAAAGTAAATGTTGAATTCATTATTATTTGAAACACATTTACTTCATTTTGTTTGTAATCCAGTCCAGTTATACTGAGAGAAAAAATTAAGTTGTAAGTTTTCCGTTTCTCACATTAACGGCGGTTAATATTTTTTTTAGATTGGAGAGCCTGATAAGAAGAAATTGGCTAGTCCTGCTCTTGATGAACCTGGTACCTCAGCCTCAAGCTCCAGCCATACACCGGACAATGTCAACATAGAATTCAGCAGTAAAATGGACATTTCTTTGTATAAAAATAAGTGGCTATCAGGCACAGAGAAGTTACATGTTTTGGAAAACTTGTGGGCTCCATCTTCCAACTACAAGTTTCAAGCGACGACTCGTGGAAAGCAGGAGAGGAAGTTTTTGTATTCCTGGTTGCAACAGTATAAGTGGTTGTCATACTCTGAGATAGAAAACCCGGCTTATTGCACTTATTGTCTACTCTTTGCTCCAACTGAAGTGGGTATGAGATGATCCCAGAAAACAGGCCAGCTTGTCCAAGAAGGATTCCAAAATTGGAAAAGGGCTATTGAAAAATTTGAGTCACATTCTCATTTACAATACCACAAACATGCCATGATCGATGTCAACCCATGATAGAAACGGTAATTTTTTGTGGACGACAAGGAATAGCTCTTCGAAGCCACAGAGACTATGGAGACTTCAACTTATACGCAATCCCAGATGATAATGAGGGGAATTTCAGAGCCCTATTGCGGATGCGTATTGAAGCAGGTGATAAAAATGGAGAGACCGTTTCAAGTCATGTGGTAAAAATGCTACTTATATAAGCTGGAACATCCAGAACCAAATCATTGATGCTTGTGACAAAGTAATAAAAAGTCATATAGTCAAAGACGTTAAAGATTCCAATTTTTTTTAGTGTGTTAGCTGATGAGACTACAGACGTGTCGACTCAAGAACAGTTTTCATTGTCTGTGAGGTATGTCTCTCATAACACGAAGGATAGTTATAAGATTAATGAAACGTTTTTGCAGTTTGTGCCTCTAGAGTCAACGACTGGCGAGGTACTTGGAGAAACACTGTTGAAAGGGCTTGAAGAGTGCAATCTTGAAATAAAAGATCTGAGAGGGCAAGGATATGATGGCGCATCAGCCATGAGCGCAAAGGTCAAAGGTGCTCAGGCTGTTGTGCAGAAACGTTGCCCATAGGAAGTATATGTATACTGCGCGTCACACAGCCTTAACTTAGCCATTACAAATGCTGCAGAGGTCAGATCTATCAGAAATTGTTTTGGTACTACTGAAAAAGTATGGTCTTTTTTTAACACACCAAAGAGGCAAAATGTTCTCCAGGGAAAAATTGAAACCCTAGCACCAAAAACTAAGAAACAAAAACTCAAACAGCTATGCCCAACCAGATGGGTTCAAAGGCATGATGCTGTCCTCGTCATGAAGGAGCTGTACAACCCTATCATTTCATCCTTAGAAGAAATCAAGTGTTGGGATGATAAGGACACATATTCAGGGGCCGATGTCCTTTTGACAGCTATATGTCAGTCAGAGTATATTGTAGCTCTAGTATCAGATGAAAAGCTACTCAGCTACACTTTGATATTGTGTCAAAACCTACAGTCAAGTGATGCGGATCTCTGGGCTGCTTTGAACTATGCTGACAATGTACTTCAGAGTCTGAAGTCACTAAGAGAAAAAGTTGATGAAGAGTTTTCAGTCTTGTTTCAAGAGGCACAAAAAATGGCCGCATTGAATGAAACTACAATTAGTGTTCCAAGGATTGTTGGCAGGCAGACACACAGAAGCAATGTCTCAGTCGAAAGCACAGAGTAATTCTATAGAATTAACGTATTCTTCCCCTGGATTGAAAGTTTCATTTCCTGCATCGAAGAACGTCTCTTGAAGCACAAGAACATTTTGAAAGGGTTTCACTGTTTGCTTCATACTCATCCATAAAATAGTGAAGAAAGTAAAGAGATGAAAGAGGCGTTTTTGAAGTTGATTGAAGTTTATGAAGAAGATTTGGAAAACAACAACTTAAACGTGTTGGTGGCAGAAATGGAAGTTTGGCAAGCTTTTCTCCAACGAGACAAGGCACACCACGTCAATGCAATTGATTTTCTAAATATTTGTGATAAAACAATTTTTCCAAACATCCATATCCTACGTAAGATTTTCATCACTATACCTGAATCGAACAGCACAGTAGAGCGCTCCTTTCCCACTCTTCGGAGAATCAAGACATACCTAAGAAACACGATGTCTGAGAGTAGGCTAAATGACTTAGCCAATCTTGATATCCACAGGGAAATTCCAGTTGACACAGATAGTGTATTATCCATACTAACCCAAAGAAGACTCAATTTTGTTTTGTAAGGCAGCTGATATGAAAAGATTTTGTCAAAACAAAACCTAAAATATTATTTTATCAGCTGGGTTTTATCATTCATTCCTATAGTCCCTACTCAAAACTTGCATTCAAAGAGCTAAAATAAACTTAAAGTAATGTCTTAAAATACCGGTCATTCTGATGAATTTTTAAAAAGTTTTCCGTTGGTTGGCCCAGGGACCCCCGGTCAGCCCCCCCCTTAATTATTTACTGAGTGCGCCACTGAAGAGCATGATCCACTTCCCAAGCACCTGATTGTTTATACAGATAACTGTGGTAGTCAGAATAAAAATTGGGTTGTAATAAACTTGTGGAGTCAGTTAATTGCAGAGGGTTAATTTTATTTGGTAGAACATCGATTTTTGTTAGCTACCTACCTACCATCTGATAGAGATTTCGTCATGATTGAAAAACACAAAAAGGAAATGAAAACTGTCGATGATCCAAATGATTGGTATAATGCCGTAAAAAACTGTGAGCGCAACAATCCGTTTGATGTTGCTGTAATGAAGACATCAGATTTCTTATCCCTTGAATTTTTGGTAAACAATATTACAAAGGAAAAAGTCACAGATGATGAGGATTCTCTTTCGTTTAGTAAAGTATGTGTGTTTAGGTTCGATAAAGATAATGTAAACATAATGAAAATAAAGCACTTACTGAACGAAAGTTTTAAAAATGTTAATATTGGTGAGAGAAATTTGAGAAAAGTATCTCTAGCAGATAGCCTTGAACAATAATACACAGAGCCATTCAAATTAAATGGGAAAAAATTGGAAACTTGGCTTTTTCACTACCTTATATACCAGAAGTAAACCACGAGTTTCACTCAGAAATAGGTGCAAAAAATACAACTTCAAAATTCTGAAGCACATGATGATATTGCAGAAGATATGGATGAAGATTTTACCGTTAGCGATTATTCTAGTTGTTCACTATGAATATTTTAATTAGTAAAATATTTCATGTATCAAGGATATAAGCCACATTTTTTTCAATAAAGCTCATTAAAAAAAACAACCTGGTTATTTTTTTATAAAGTAGTATTAAATTTCTAGGTGTATTTATAAGTAAAAACTTACTTTGGGGCACTCACATTGACTACGTTGCCAGTAAGCTTTGTAAAAATATATTTTGTGTTAAGAAATTTAGCATTCAGTATTTCACAATCAGTTTTGAATATAGCCGATTTTTCATTATGTGAATCACTTCTCAGGTACGGCGTCATAGTATGTGGACACTGTGCAGATAGGTTCCGTATTTTCAGATTACAAAGGAGGGCAATAAGGATAGTTGGAAATCTAAAATATAGGGAGGATTGTAAACCCATGTTTATCAATCTAAAAGTTCTTACTTTCCCCTGTTTATACGTTCTTGAGTGTCTTCTTTACGCACATAAAAACCAACATTTACGACCCAGAAACAAAAATTTTCATACATACCAAACAAGAAATAGAGACTGTTTCAGAAATGAAAGATGTAGATTGAGTAAAGCTCAAACCGGACCTGTTTATCAGGCGTTTAAATTTTTCAACAAAATACCCACAAAGTGGCAGGTACTTCCAATAAAATGTTTTAAATCTCTTGTTAAAGAATTTTCAATAAAAAATGCATTTTATATTTCGAATGAATTTATTAACTGTGATATGAGTATTGTAGCTAGTACTGTAACATTTGAAGGAATCCATAGCTTATAAAACTACATATAATATTTTTTTTATTAATTTCAAATTGTACGCTTTATGAGCAGTTTTTGTTCTCAACAATTTTTTTGTGTTTCATTTTAATATTCAGATTGTGAATGACGACTTATTGTATTCCTTTGTAATTTGACTTGTGTAAAATGCTCTTTGTATTATTGGCACCAAAATAAATAAATATACTATTTTTGTATATCTTCAAGTATACTTTTTTCTCTATTTCATGTTGTTATTGAAGGTAAAATATCGCTTAAACTGAATTTACCAGATTTAAAATAACTTTTAAACTCAATTTTCTTGAAACTAATTAAATGTGGCATGAAACCGTTCTACGACGAAGGCTTCAATTTGTGGCAAATTTGCAACATTACACATGAACAAGAAGATATTCAGTGTGATATTTCTATTAGCTGTGAGTCGTCAATTGCTATATCAAACTCTAGCGCTGTAGCTACTGATTCCACAGTTGATTCTGTAGAGTTTGATATTTGCCTTGAAGCTGAAGAATTTAATAGTCTTAAACAAAATATCTGATAGATAAAAAGTAAAGTCTAGACATAAGATTATAACACGAGATTACAATATCTCGGAGCAGTTTACATGACAGTCAGTGCTTAGAAAAAAAATTTGATTCTACAAAACTGAAATGCTGCTTCACATCAAGCGAGGGAAGATAATAAATCCAAAAGGTAAAGATATTGTTAAGGTTTTTGGACAATGTCGTATGAAGCAAAATGCAACGAGACAAGATGATGTGACGACTGTCAGTTTGGTGTTGTCGAGCAACTATCAACAGAAGCATTCGAAAAAATTTAAAGTATCATCAAAAAGAAAAGAGCAGCAAATAATGATTGAAAAGATGGTATACGAGAATAGAACAGCTAGTTATATCACTATATCAGAAATGATCTGAGCAGAGATTATGAGAGATGGAGACGCCGAACTCGAATTTATTCCTAACTTGTCTACTCTTAGAGCTGCAAAATCCGTATTTCTAAAGAAAAGTAGAATTTATAATGACTCAATCACAATTCAACGCTAAATCATACCAGGAATATGGAAATACCATCCAAAATATAGGATTTGCCCTCTGAAGTTGTGACTGACATGTCTTTGGAGTTGATATTTGCTTGTATCCCCACATTCACTCAATTTAAAACGTTGCGCACGAATACATAGATAATTGTTATAAATTGCATTCTGAAGAAGGAAGCACGATTCCGAATGTGTATTTGAGAAATGATGTATCCCACATTATTAAGCTCATAACAACTTGGAGATGCCTAAAAAACCAGCATCATATTACCACGAAATTTTATATGCGGGTTTTGGGTCAAATAATCCAAAGCCAAGATGTTGCAGATCCTATGGAACTTTTGGAGGCACTGTTTTACATTGCATACTCTGACAATGAGAAAGGACCTACTACATGTGGAATAAAAAAAACAGTGGTTATTAAGAAGAATCGCCTCAGGCACAGTTGAACTAAATACAGAGGCAGAACTTGATAGTGACTGGAAAGAAAATCTTCCTAATAAATATACTGAGAAAATTGCGTTTGTCCACGGTTTCCATGCTTGGGTACAAAATATTGCAAATAAAACGGAACGCCTTGTTAACAAGGCGAGCGGAATTGGCGACAGAGGTAACCAATAAGTTTTGCCAGCCCTAGTTGTTGAAGTTTTGAAGCCTTCTAACACGTTACCAATGTAGACAAGCTTGATGTGGAAATTTTTTCCTGCATCAAAACGCATTGCATCTTTTGCATGTTCTGAAAGTATCAACAATGTTAAAAATAGGATTTTCCGTGATACAACTTCCATTACGAGTTAATGATATCGTCTTACAATACATAAAAAATCAAAGTGGTTACATAAAACTGGTAGAAGCAAATGTAGAACAAGTAAATTGTTCCTCTTCGTATATATCAAATAACTGTTACAATTTTGCTGATTTTTCAGCAAGATCAAATGGAGAAAAGTGTAATTAAGAAAACCTCATATGAATATGTTAATTTATTGAAGAATATAATTTGTCCCACAGAACAATCGGACACTGAAGCAGGATCAATATCTGCGGATCATATTGATGTAACTTCAGCTTCAGTAGACATAGGTAGGTTATTTTAACTTTTCTTGGTGAAATTCAAGATATTTACTCTTATACAGGGTGCTTTGAAGAAAAACGAATCTGTCAATTTTTTTAAATCCATAATAGCTCCCTCCATTTCTATTTATTTAATGGCAATAATATGCTGAGATGTTGAAGACGCCGTCGTTTCCGAGTTACAGTATGAACTTGATAGTTTATGTTCTTATCGAATGGGTACATACCACTGTAGGCTAGGTTTCATTGAAAAGTAATTTTTTTTCTAATATTGCAACGGTCGATATGAGTGATAACCTTCAGCAATGGAGCTATACAGAATTGAAAAATTTTTGCAAATTTAATTTTTTTTGATGAATATTCGCACTTTATCAAGAAAACGAAAGTCTCGTTGAACTGGGCTGGGAGAACTGCAAAACTATCTCCACTTAACCAATTCTCAGTTTACGGTAGTTTCAGAAATTCTCAAATAAAAGCATCCAAAAAAACTCACCCTGTACTAAATCATACAGGGGGCTCCAGAAATCCTTCATAACTGTAAATTGCCTTTGAATGTCATTAGATTTGAGAGCTCAATTTTGAAAATCAATTTTTGTAGATACTATCTCTAAATGTTGAAATAGCAAGCTGAATTTTGGTATGAATAGTCACCTTTTAGACTGATATTCATCAAGTTTTTCCATAATGATGCTAATAATTTCACTGGCAACTCTTATCATATCTCGTCATATTTTTTACTCAATTGTCTATGTGTAAAAAATAAATCGTACCTAATATGTACACCTGAAACGCTCTAAATTTTTATGAAAAATCGAAAAACATAACATTTAACATCTAAATTCGGGGTAAGAAATGAAGTCGACAACGACAATAGTAAACAATATCATTATTATTAGAACAGATCTTCAAAAGAATTAATCAAAAATCCACTCGTTTTCGATAAAAAGCAGCATGCTTTTATGTGCATAAACACATAAAATTGATTTGACATTGAAACGAGTTATTCATGTTGATAATGACAAGAAAAAAACGTCCCCAATGGAATTGTGCATGACACGATACAAAAAATATGTCACATAAGTGCATCTCTGAGAAAATTTGGGCATAGGTTGCATAGTATGATTTTCCTGGGTATCACTCTGAAAGGAAATTGTTCATACAAAATTAACGCTTCGAAATTGAGGCCAATATCGCCCAAAATCCGTTTTCAGAATTGAGTTTTAACACCCTATTACTCCTAATTCAAACACTTCTCCACATATTCTGGCTACAATTATCGAAATTCTTTTCTATGACACCCGTATGAGAAAGTACTGAAGAGGATATTTCCAGGATTCAGTTAACCGTATAATTTTTGTTCATCCTGTCAACTTGCCATAACTATCCACAGTATCGACAACCTACTTTGTTCAATTTGTTGTATTCCGATGCATAATAACCACAACTGCGTGGTCCATTATAAAGTTACGCAAAACATGTTTTAATTAGGGCATTAAAAATAGGACTGTCATTGAACAGCACGCTGAAGAGCACTGGACACTATCAGTACGAAGAAGCGTCCGAGGTCGTTTCAGAATAACTTTTCACTGATTTCTCAAAAAAAAAAAAGAGTGACTGCGATTGGCTTATTAAGGAATGGAAAGATTGTTCATACAAATCCCCTTAAAATTGAAAATAACTTACTGACGTTGGAAAACACGTGCAGTTTCGATTCACTTGCCCAATTGCTAAGTTGCGACAGTCATAAATTCAAAATATTTCTTGATGGCTTTTTGGACAATTTATTGTCAAACATACTCTATCTCTAGAAACTACGTTGGATTCCATACCGAAATATTCAACATACAATCAATACTGATTCATTTTAAGGGGAATCGTTGCCTACCAAGATATTGCAGACCCACAACGTCTTGGGCATTTTGTTGCATATGGTTATCGTCACAATGACAAATGGGTTCTTTACAACGATTTGCATAAAAAGCCAGAAACCATTTTACCAAAGTCAATGGCATATTGTGTATTATTGTTTTATTCTGTGTAAGTAAATAAATAATGATATGAAATGCAATTTATTATTTCTCCTCTTTCCCTTCATTCCTAACACTATTCTAATATATTCTTTTTGTAGTTAGAAATAGCCGTTATGAGAAGAACCAAAGATTACTACGATTTTATGATTATTTGACATAGAACAACTGGTTATTCAAAAAATTACCTAGCAGCCATGGCATAGGTGTACTAGATTTAAAATTGGTTGTGCTAGGTTGTGCTAACTGTAGGCTCGCTGCGTTAGAGTTTTGGTAAGAAAATTTGATGCGGGGGGCTGGCGTTATGTTAGTCCCACCCGCACGATTTCTTACATCCCAGTCATTGTATATGTGTGCTAGGTTTAAAATCGGTTGTGCTAGGTTTAGGCTCACTGCGCCAGCGTTTTGATAAGAAAATTCTGAATTTATAAAATTTATTTGAATGTGAATGTGAAGTGAGTAGTGAGTAGTCGTGTTTCCATTGCTCCACATTTAAGGCAAAATTCTTGGTAAAAACGCTGAATTAAAAAATAAAATTTATATGTATTTGCGTGAAATACTCTCAGCTCTAATCTGACGAATTGTTAACTGATTCTTACTTGAATCTCTGGTGCAACAGTGGAATTAAATTATAATTGATGCAACTTGATACCTGGTAATTCCTCGAGATAAAAAAACAAAAAGGGAATAAAAGAAAAGTACTACTGATAAGAATAAAGGAGATCGGAATATTTGGCAGATAAAACTACCAAAAAAGTGTCTGATAGCACATAGACACCTGTGAACAATTCCAATATAAAGAACCCTACCAGTGGTGTGGTAACTAAAAATGGTAACAGGCATTGAAAATGGAGAAACTGGAATGTGCAAGATGTAAAATAAAGCATACAACAAAGGACCCAAAGAACCCTATTTTCCATGCGATTTATGCAGAACTTATATATGTGGGGAGTGTTCGGATTTATCAGCCTCAGAAATAAAATGTATAGTTCTCCAGAGACGTATATTAAGATACCATTGTGAACAATGTAGAAAACGAGATATCAATGAAATCTTTGAAAAAACAATAAAGGATAAAGAGGAAATAATAAAAAATAAAAATACAATTATTCAAATACTACAGGGACAAATAAAAGAGATGAAAGATAAACAAAAACAATCCCAAATGACAGAAACAAGCTGGATTCAAAATAATACCTCGTACTCAGAAATAACGAAGAAGAATACCCAACAGAAAATGAATATGATACAAAATAATATCCCAAAAGTTATTATTCGACCCAAAAATGTACATACATCCGTAGATACAAAAATTGATATTGATAAATGTATTAATCCTGCGGAACTGAAAATAAGCATTGAAAATATAAAAACAATAAATAATGGTGAAATGTTCATTAAATGTTAATCAAGGCAACAAGTAGAACTACTAATGGAATCGGCACAAGAAAAGTTACGAAATAATTATGATATATCCATATCAAAAATGAGAAAACCAAGAATAAAGATTACAAATTTTAATGAAGAAATGACATTGGAAGAAATCGACAAAGCCCTACATGATCAGAACTACATCAACGGAGAAATAACTTATATAAAAAAAAACAAAAGAGGAGACAAAATAATTTACTGTGAATGCTCCTGAGCATCATTCAAGAGCCTAATTGAGAGAGGAAAAGTTTACATTGTATGGGAGCGCTACCCTGTCTACGAGGATTTGGAAGTGCTCCGGTGCTATAAATGCCAAGCATTTCATCATAGACAACAAGAGTGCCGGAATGAAGTGGTTTGTCCCAATTGTAGTAAACATCACACCCAAAATAATTGTAACAATCAGCAAAAATGCTGCCAAAATTGTAAAATTGCTAATGATAAATATAAAAAAATTATAATACGGAACACTCATCAAACGATTCAAACTGTCCATCATTAAAATATTTCATTGATATATTAAAAAGCAAAACAAACTGCCAACATGATAAATGATCCTATTGTTAACATTCTTGACATTTTGGAAAGTGAAGATGGTGATCCATGAGACATTAAAAATGTCGACTTTGTGATGGAAACAATGAAAGAAACAAAACAAAAAAAAAGTTTAATTAATATTCTACATATTAATATTAGGAGCATTAGAAGAAATTTTGAGGAGATGCAATTATTTTCAGAAACATATCACTTGAAACATATTGACATAATCGTACTTAGTGAATGTTGGAATATTGAATCAGTTGATAATTTTAATATGATAGGCTTCACCACACTATATAATAATAGCAAAAATAACCAAAATGATGGAATCATAATTTATGTAAAATCCAACCTAAATTTCTCTTTCGATAAAAAAATTCTTCATCAATGTAAAATCTCCATCAGTCAAATTCTTTGCACAATAAATAATATCAAAATAGCCATACATGCCTGCTACAGAGCACCATCAACTAATGTAGATCTTTTTGTAAACGAACTTGAAAATTATTTGCAAAATATTCCACAAAGCCAAATAGATATATTTGTGGGAGACATTAATATAGATTTATTCGATAAAAAAGACCTTGTTTCGAACAATTACTTTGCTTTGATATCATCGTTAGGCTACAAATCATATATTAACACTTATACGAGGGTAACACCTACAACAGCAACTTGTATTGACCATATTTTCATAAAAGAAAACCTGCAATATACCAATCTAAAATATAAATCACTCGCCATCAATTCAGATATTACGGATCACTATCATGTATATCTAGGATTGCATTACGACTGCAAGACTGGAGTATAATACATGAATAAAATTACTCAAATATGGCTTATTCAAAATTTTTGGATACATTTATTGAAATACATAATCAGGCCATAAATAAAATAGAAGTACCCATCAAATGTTCTAAAAAAATAAAACCTTGGATTTCACAGGCCGTTATCAATTCTATAAAACACAGGGACAAAATGAAGTTCAAAGCGATCAAGAGTAAAAATGAGTTACTATTGAATGAATATAATTCGTACCGTAATCAACTCAACAAAATAATACACACAGCAAAAAATAACTATTACAAACAATCAGTAAACGAAAATAAAAATGATATTAGAAAAATGTTCAAAGAAGTCTCAGAATTAAGCAACACCGACAGTAACAAGAAAAATAACACAATGGAAATTCATGATGGAAATGATGGAAGATTTAATAATACTGCAACAAATATTTCAATGAAATTGGTTTAAAAATGGCTAGTAAGATCAAAAGATCTGCTAATAAATACAAAAATAAGTACCCAACTATTTCTGAATCTATGTTCCTCTATTCAGCCATTGAAAACGAAATAATCCAATACATCAACTCACTAAAAAATAACTCTTCTCCAGGAATAGATGGGATTACCTCAAAAACATTAAAACTCGTATATTATATCCCCACTCTTATATATAATCAACTTAATATTTGAAACGGGCATAGTCCCAGACAAATTCAAAATCTCAATAATAACCCCGATCTACAAAAATAATGAAGAGACAGATATATCTAATTACAGACCCATTAGTGTAATAAATAATTTTTCAAAATTTTCGGAAAATGCCTAAAGAGTAGACTCATGAATCATCTAAATAGACATCAAATATTACATAAACATCAATTTGGTTTTAGGGAAAGTAAAAGTATCTCTGACGCAATGTATGAAGCTGTTAACTCAATAAAAGACAGCTTAGAAAGAAATAAAAAATGTATTGCAGTCTTCTTAGATCTAGCAAAGGCATGATAACTCTTTGAGGTATTAGAAAATTACGGGATCCATACCTCAAAAATAGAAAACATTCTGTAAAAATTAGAGACTCAGTAAGTGAACCTTTAAATACGCAATTAGGCATCCCTCAGGGCACCGTATTGAGGCCGATACTCTTTATTACATACATAAATTCACTACTAAACCTTAATATAAGTAAATCCATAATCTCACATGCAGATGACACTGTATTGATATTCGAGGACGACTCTTGGGATGGGGTAAAAGTAAATGCGGCAGAAGAATTACAAAAGGTTAAAGAGTGGTTGGATTTTAATAAACTCTCGCTTAATATAAAAAAAACAAAATATATAGCTTTTTCAATCACAAATTACAATAGACCTAATTACAATAACTTCAAAACTGAAAACTCCAATGATCTCATAACAGATTGTGACAATATCAAGTATTTAGGTGTTACCATCGATAAACATCTTAAATGGGATCTACATATCGTAGAATTAGTAAAAAAAGTTCGTAGATTCATTTATAAAATGTACCTAATTCGAAAAATCCTAAATGAAGAACAGCTACTTATTATATATAGATCACTGGTAGAATCCATTATAAGATATGGTACATTAGTATGGGGCGGATCATATGAAAATACCCTTCATTCATTAAATGTAGTTCAAAATTATATACTAAAAGTTATGTTCCAAAGAGGTAAGCTCTTTTCAACCAGTTTAAGGAACTCCCAGTTCAAATTTCAAGTTGATCCGACCTCCCCCTTCCTCGCAATATATATATATATATATATATATATATATATATATATATATGTATATATATATATATATATATATATATATATATATATGTATATACATATATGCATGGGAACTTGCGTGACAGCTAACTCGGGCAGTTTTCAACCGATTCAACTGAAATTTGAACTATAGGTAGGTTTTATGCCCTCAAAACTGACTTCCGATTTTCAAGTCAAAATATCAAATTGTTTCTGAGAAATTCGAGTTTAAGTGACTTTTTAGCTAATTTCCCAATTGAAATATCTCATGTCCTTTTCACCCGATTGACATTTGCTTAGCGTCAAAATATAGGCATTTGCATATATTTTTACGTAGTAATCATCGTTTCTATATTACATTAGCAATATGATACTATTTTAGGTGATAAAGGTATATACATTTTTTTTAACATGAAAAAATCATAAAATGTGCCTGTAAATACAAATATGCATGTGTAAATACGTGTTAATGTGTTTGTATGTGTGTATGTAAGTAAGTGTACGTGTATGTGAGTGTGTGTGTATGTAAGTGTGTGTGTATGTATGTATGTGCGCGCGCGTGCCTTATTACGCGTGCTTTAAAAAATCACAGAATGGTTTATGAAATATACTTGAACACGCCCAATATCCATCTCATAATAATAATAACAGAACACACATACCTACATGTAAATGCACGTGTATAATAATTATAGAATACTATAATAAATATGAGGGGTACATATCTGTCTCAGGTATACGACAGATTCATCGTATTGTGAAGATGAGAGACCCGTTTTTACTACATTGTATAATACCTAGTTTGTACCTACACATACCTATAATAATAAGTATGTGTAAAAAATGTGCATATAAATAACGGATGAGAACATAGTCTAAGAAGATCTTCTCATCTTATGGATGAGAACTACTTTGTAAGGTTGATTCAAGTTTTTGATACAACAGCTGTCAGTTTTTGTAAGAACACGTGTGGTCTTAGTCATCTCATGTTCTGCTTCAGTCTTTGTTTGACTTTCTATCGTAAACGTCATTTTATTATCGATCACTATACTTAAAATATCCCAAGTATTATTAAGTAACGTTGCTCTTTTTAAAAAATTATAAAAAATGTATCAATAATGAAGGCAGATTTACAGATTTGCATATTGTGTCCTGATGAGCCGCAGCCAATCGCTCTATCAGTCGATAAGTAAAGGGTGATAATAAGTTCCGATTATTGCCAGCATCCTTGACGGAAAAGGATTTTCATCAACGATGCTATAAGAGATATTTGTCATGTAAGAAAATTCAGGAGGAAACTGCGAATTGATCTTCATCATCACGCAAAACACGTTCATCAGCGAAATTAGCTGAAGATAACAATGATTTAATATCTCAAGTGAGTACAAGTGTATGTGCAATTGAACAAGTGCCTCCAAGTGATGATTCTGAAATTGATGTTTTTTAAACAGAGCAACGTTACTTAATAAAACTTGGAATATTCTAAGTATAGTGATCGATAATAAAATGACGTTCACGATAGAAAATCAAACAAAGACTGAAGCACGACACGAGATCACTAAGACCACACGTGTTCTTACAAAAACTGACAGCTGTTGTATCAAAAATTTGAATCAGCCTTACAAAGTAGTTCTCATCCATAAGATGAGAAGATCTTCTTAGACTATGTTCTCATCCGTTATTTATATGCAAATTTTCTACACATACTTATTATTATAGGTATGTGTAGGTATAAACTATGTATTATACAATATAGTAAAAACGGGTCTCTCATCTTTACAATACGATGAATCTGTCGTATACCTGAGACAGATATGTACCCCTCATATTTATTATAGTATTCTATAATTATTATACACGTGCATTCACATGTAGGTATGTGTGTTCTGTTATTATTATTATGAGATGGATATTGGGCGTGTTCAAGTATATTTTATAGACCATTCTGTGGTTTTTTAAAGCACGCGTAATAAGGCACGCGCGCGCACATACATACATACACACACACTTACATACACACACACTCACATATACGTACACTTACTTACATACACACATACAAACAAATTAACACGTATTTACACATGCATATTTGTATTCACAGGCACATTTTATGATTTTTTTATGTTAAAAAAAATTTATATACCTTTATCACCTAAAATAGTATCATATTGCTAATGTAATATGAAAACGATGATTACTACGTAAAAATATATGCAAATGCCTATATTTTGACGCTAAGCAAATGACAATCGGATGAAAATGACATGAGATATTTCAATTGGGAAATTAGCTAAAAAATTGACTTAAGCTCGAATTTCTCAGAAACAATTTGATATTTTGATTTGAAAATCGGAAGTCAGTTTTGAGGGCTTAAAACCTATAGTTCAAATTTCAGTTGAATCGGTTGAAAACTGCCCGAGATAGCCGTCAAGCAAGTTCCCATGCATATATGTATATACATATATATATTGCGAGGAAGGGGGAGGTCGGATCAACTTGAAATTTGAACTGGGAGTTCCTTAAACATTGGCAATAAAAGGGTTCCAGTTTGGTTTTCTAATTCCCAATACAACTGGAGATATACATTTTTTTTTGACAAACTTCCCCTAAGAATGTCCAAAATACCACAAAATGGCGGAAAAAAAGGGGTTGCGGTCAATTTAGGAGGTAGAAATCTTATACTTTTGTTTTATACACCAAAACGAACATTTTCCGTGGGGTCGCGTTAAATCATAAAAAATTTTCGATCAAAATGTTTCACATACTCTACTAAATGTTCAAAAAAGACTCCTCACAAAGATTTGTGAATTATTTGGCACCAAAAGTTTTTAATATACTGCCTCTAGAAATAAGAACATCTAGCACTGTAAAACTTTTCAATAAAAATTGTAAAAAATATATTTATACAAACTATAATAAGTTTGAGGCTTTGTTATGAAAGCCATTATAAACTTGAAAGATACTCAACAAATATCAAGTTAATTAATTATGTTACCGATTATCACTTACACATTACAATATACTATAATGTAAACAAACACTTATAACTAGATACTTGTCATATGTCTCATATTACTATATTCTTGTTAACCGATACTTGCACATACAAGTGTTATACACTTAGATGCAAAAGAAAAAAAAATTTAAGTGCAATTTATTATTTCCATAGTCTTTGTATATATATGTAATAAATGTATATTATGTAAAATAAATAAATTGCAAACTGGAAGGAACATTTTAACTTTATAAAGAAGTTGCTGCGTTATAAAATAGTGAAAAATCAGCATTAGCAGAAACTCTATAAATGATTTAATATCTAAAATAAAATATCGTGTTCCTTCTCTATTCGCGGATGATTTGAAGCTATATCTTAGTATATGTAGCACAGCTGACTGTTTTCATTTACAATACGATATGAATGATCTTGAACTTTGGTGTACAAAAAATTCTATAATACCAAACATATCCAAATGTTTCAGAAAGCATATAGCTTGATAGAGTTGATAGTATTCCTGATTTGGGTGCAAATCTTTCATAAACAATTACGTTACCACATACAAAGAGTTTTCATGATGTGTGGCTACATGAAGAGACAAACTAGAGATGTTCATGATATAAATTGCTTAATATTATTGTTTACCTCTTTGGTACTTCCTATCCTTGAGTACTGTAGTATAATCTGGAATCCTTACTTTGATATTTATGTCAATCGTATTGAGCGAGTTCAAAGGAAATTTGTAATTTATCTACTTTTCAAACTGAAAATAAATAAAACTAGATTACAATACTCGTTTGATTGATTGAGGCGAGTTCAAAGGAAATTTGCCAATTATCTACTATTTGAACTGAAAATGAATAAAAACTAACTAGATTACAATACTCGTTTATATTATGTTGGTCTTAAACCTTTACAAACTAGTCGCAATATTAAAATGATCACTTTTGGTCACAAAGTATCAACTAATTTAGTTGACTCATGTGATCTACTTGCTCTCTTCTCATTCTATGTCCTAAGTCGTCCTATTCGCTCTAAAGAAACTATGGCTATTCCTTATCATCGAACATAATGTGCTATCATGCTCCTATAATTACCATATGTACACTTAACAATAACTTTCCTCTGAACGTTGACATTTTCAATATATCTTGTTCCAAGTTGAAAACTATCTTGAGGCTTAGATATTAGCATTTTCTATCCTGTTCCACTATTTGTAACCCAATATTGTTAATATTTCTTTAAGTTCTCATAATAATAAGTTTATATTATTTGTCAAATTTATCAACTAAATAATTAAATAAACATATACATACCTAGTATTTAAATCTGTACATTTTTTTTCTACTTGGCAGCGGGAAGATCCTTGATTACTTTAATAGTATTTTTAGTTATTAATTGTCCATTTAGTTTATGAATACCTCCGGGAGCATGAATATTGAAGAGCGCTATCGAATAATCATTCAAATATCTTATTTTTTCTTCAACACTGTCCATTCAATACATATTTTCCAATGATATGAGGAAAACAACTCATTTGTAAAAAGTTCTATGTTGCATTTATCTAAGAATAAGAAGAACGAGAAATTTTTTCCATTCATATATGATTTACCTTCAACTCCTTATGAATCTGATGATTAATCATGGTGTATTTAATGATATTATAAACAATAAACTGTTCTTTTCAATATTTCTTAGTTTTCCTTGTGAAAATGTCTGTTGCGATTTTTTCCAGGTAAGGGTGAGTGACACTATCAAAACCATCTATGTTGCGAATAATAGAAGAATGGCAAGTTCAAAATGATATTTTTTGTGTTATTTCAATATTGAACTGTCACAATTTTCTCAAATCCAAATGCAATGCTATGACATTTTCGAGGAAGGTCACTGATATAAATTTTATGTATACTTTAGGAGGCATAGAACTTGATATGATGGTATTCCTGATTTGGTTGTAATTTTTCATAAACAATTACGTTACCACATACATATTGGAAATATTTTGAGATCTTTCATGATGTGTGGCTACATAAAGAGGCAAACTAGAGATCTTCATGATATAAATTGCTTAATATTATTGTTTAACTCTTTGGTACTTCCTGTCCTTGAGTACTGTAGTATAATCTGAAATCCTCACTTTGATATTCATGTCAATCGTATTGAGCGAGTTCAAAGAAAATTTGCAAATTATCTACTCTTTAAACTGGAAATAAATAAAAACGAACTAGACTACAATACTCGTTTAAATTTAGTTGATCTTAAACCTTTACAAACTCGTCGCAATAATAAAATGATTAGTTTTGGCCACAAAGTATCAACTAATTTAGTTGACTCATGTGATCTACTTACTCTCTTCTCATTCCATGTCCCACGTCGTCCTACTCGCTCTAAAGAAACTATGGCAATTCCTCATCATCGGACAGAGTATGCTATCCATGCACCTATAATTACCATGTGTACCCTTATCAATAACATTCCTCTGAACGTTGACATTTTCAATATATCTTGTTCCAAGTTGAAAACTATCTTAAGGCGTAGATATTATTCTTTACATTTTCTATCCTGTTCCACTATTTGTAACCCAATATAGTTAATACTTCTTCAAGTTCACATAATCATAAGTTTATATTATCTATCAAATTTATCAAATAAATAAATGAATAAATGAATAAACATATACATACCTAGTATTTAAATCGGTACATTTTTTCACTACTTGGCAGCAGAGAGATCCTTGATTACTTTAATAGTATTTATAGTGGCTAAGAGTGATAAGTTTTCAGTTATTAATTGTCTATTTAGTTTATGAATACCTCCGGGAGCATGAATATTGAAGAGCGCTATCGAATAATTATTCAAATATCTTATTTATTCTTCAACATTGTCCATTCAATACATATTTTACAATGATATGAGGAAAACAACTCATTCGTGAAAAGCTCTATGTTGCATTTATCTAAGGATAAAAAGAACGAGAAATTATTTCCATTCATATATGATTTACCTTCAACTCTTTATGAATCTGATGATAAATCATGGTGTACTTAATGATATTATAAACAATAAACTGTTCTTTTCAATATTGTAATGAGGCTGTTATTGGTTAGGAACTCTTATTTAAGTCATAGATGGTATTTAGACACTTGTTGTGCCAACAGGTCCTATGAACTATATGAACTAAATAAAGGTTACAATTAAGCAACTATCATTGACTAAGCATATGCATCGATCGTCGACCTGATGGTCAACGGACATTGACCAGCTGACGCTGCACCGATCAAACATTAGGTAAATGTATGAATATATGTAAAGAATAGTTGAATTGGAACGATGATACTAAGAACATCTAAATAAATGCCTTAGACCAAGTACACCGATCTTTTATTATTATATGGCGATCCTGCCAGAGGCACTTTTAAAAATGCTAACTGCGAACGGAAAATAGTGAAATTGTCAAAAATCGGAAACTCCAAAATTGGAATCATAATGTGCGGTTCGAGGTATAATAATCGAGAGAACAACGAGATTCTTGCAGCAGGAACTGGATCAAACAACGCCAATCAGGAAAACACATCTTCATTTTCAAGAAACGAATGGATGACGGTGTCAATTTTGGCTATAATTTTGTTGGTAATCGTGTTCTACATCTATAACAAATGGCAACAAAAGTGGCGTGCATCGGTTAATCGAGAAATCGAGATGCAGGAGTTGCGGAAGTCGAGATCGTTACTGGACAATGATCAAAAATGAAATAACGAGATGACGACATAGCCTAAACCCATCAGCGACGGATCCACCTCGTCAGCCACAGCAGCGTTCAACAACCACCAAAACAATGCAGTGATTTAAGTGATGTTCAAAAAGTTGAGTGATGAGTTAAGTGTCGCGTGCATAAAAATCAAAAACATAAAAACAAACCTACTAAAAGACAATCAAGAGAAAAGGAATGACATTGGAGTAGTAGAACGTAAGTTTATAGATGTTAATTCAATTGAAAATAAATGTAACGAGTTGTACACTCAATATGAAAAAGATGTAATAGTTCATGGTATCAAAAAAGATACAGAAAGGTTGATAATCAATATATTTCATGATATAAATTCAATAATAAGTGAGTGTAAAGAAATATTAAGAATTAGGAAAGAAACTATCGGAATATCTTATGTAAAGAGCGATCAAACAAGTAATAGTATCGAAAGCATAGATAAATCACAAAAATTAGATAATATAGCAGATTTTGACTTCAAAATAGCAGCTACTGTGCTTCCAAAAACCACGAATCAGGAATCAGTTAAAAGTTTAATTAGGGGTATAAATTTATACGAGCCCAGTCTTAACCAAGCCGGTAAGAGACATATAGTTAATTATGTTTTGAACAGTTGTTTGTCAACCAGGGACAGCGCCCGAATGAAAAGAAATTATAACACATTGGCAGAACTGATCAGTGATTTGGAAAGTAAATTTTTAACAAAACAAAGTGCGAATGTTATCTCTACAAAACTTTTCGCGATGAAGCAAGGCAATCTCTCTTTGAACGACTTTGGCGAAAAATTTTTGTACATTAATGTCTGAGTTAACAATTGCCCAAGCAGAAGGTGACGCAGCCAAATTGGAAATATTCATGGAAGCAAACGAAAAGACAGCAATAAATGTTTTTGCAAACGGAATTCGTGACCCAGAGTTGAGGGTGACCATGAAAAGCAAGAATTTACAAACGATAACGGATGCGATTAGTTCGGCTAATGAAGAAAACGCCCTGATTCTGTCTAATCAGAGATCGAATCATGTAGTCATGTATGCTGACAGAGCGCAAAGTAATGTTAAGAGTAGATATTTCAATAATAATTCTAGAGGTAGATTTAATTCAAATAGGGGTCACCAAAATAACATACATAGGGGAAAACCTCAAACAAATTTTAATAGAAATAGAAATTTCATAACTAACAATACTTATCAAAATAATAACAGGGGAAACAGACTCAGTCGTGGAACGGGAAACGGAAGCCGAAGAGTGTATGTTGCGGGTGAACAACAATACGCGGAAAACGGTGACGAATTTTTTCGTGACCAACGAAATTAGGGAAATTATTTTAAGTGTTAATGGCCTAAATTTTGTTAGGTTAAGGTACGGCAATACAGATGTTGACCTATTAGTTGATACAGGAGCATCCATTAGTATATTTTTTAAGGAAAGTTTAGTTGAAAGCTTACAAAATATTAATAATAATGACAAAATTAAAATCTCAGGTATTTCAGGAATTGTCGAATCTGAGGGATCAGCATTTATCACGTTACACTCAAATCAAGGTTCAATAAACCAAAAGTTCATAATAATGAAATCATTTGATAAAAACATTGATGGAATTTTAGGATCAGATTTCTTTCAACATTATAAAGCATCAATAAATTATGAAAGTTCTAAATTATCATTGTACAGTTTAAATCAAAACAATTATAAAATAAATTTGCAAATGCATTCAAAGCATAAAAATTCAATTATAATTCCAGCACGTTGCGAAATTATAAAACAATTCAAAACAAACAAGGTCAATAGTTCAATAGTTTGTAATGAAGAAATTGGAGAAGGAATATTCGTAGCCGGATCAATCGCGCGCAGATCTAGTGACGGAGAAATCCCCATTCAATTTTTGAATACAACTGATAAAGACATAGAAATAAAAAACTATGTCCCGAAATTATTAGATGCTGAAAATTACGAAATCATTTCGTTTTCAAAAAATGATATCAAAACAGTAGAACGAATAGACAACATATTGAGTAAAGTTGATTTATCTCATTTGAAAAAGGAAGAAAAATATGCTATTCAACGAATTTGTGCAAAATATGCTGATGTCTTTCAGTTAGAGAATGATCCTTTAACTACGACAAACATTTATAAACATAAATTACAACTTGAAGATAAAGTGACACCCACTTATTGTAAACCCTATAGATTACCATATGCTCAAAAATCACAAATAGATAAAGAAATAAATAAGATGCTAGACGATGGAATAATTGAACCTACAAGGTCAGCTTGGTCAGCACCTTTATTAATAGTACCGAAAAAAGCTAATGGAAACGAAGAAAAGCTATGGCGTGTGGTCATTGATTTTAGATTACTAAATAAAAAGATTAAGGATGATAAATTTCCACTTCCAAATATCAACGAAATATTAGATTCCTTATCGGGAGCGATGTCTTTCTCGCATTTAGATCTTTCTCAAGGTTATTATCAAATCGGATTAGATAAAAATAGTCGTCAATATACAGCATTTACAACTAATAAAGGGCAATATCAAATGACAAGGTTGCCAATGGGAATCAAAATAGCCCCGAGTGTTTTTTCGAGAGCCATGACAATTGCAATGTCTGGTCTCAATTATGAAAGTTGTTTTATTTATTTAGACGATTTAATAGTTTTTGGAAATTGTCTTGAAAAACATAACATAAATTTGATAAAAGTAATGTCAAGACTAAGAAAAGTGAATCTCAAACTAAACCCCAGAAAATGTGAATTTTTGAAAAAAGAAATTCTATATATGTAGGTCATTTAATTTCAGCGGGAGGTATTTCTCCTGACCCAGAAAAAGTCAAAACAATTAAACAATACCCTGTTCCATCTGATGCAAACTCGACCAAACGATTTGTAGCTTTTGCGAATTATTATAGATCATTTATTCAAAATTTTGCTCAAATCACAAATCCGTTAAATAGATTATCAAGAAAGAACACGCCTTTCGTCTGGACAGAAGAATGTCAAAAAGCATTTGAGACATTGAAGCAAAAATTAATTAACCCCCCAGTTTTAGATTATCCAGATTTATCAGAATCAAACACTTTCATTTTGAAAACTGACGCGTCGGGTACAGCTTTAGGGGCGGCCCTTTTTAATAAAAACGATAAACCGGTAGCGTATGCAAGTCGAGCATTAAATCCAGCTGAATCACGGTATTGTACAATAGAAAAAGAATTATTGGGTATAGTTTGGGCAGTAAAACATTTTCGACCTTATTTGTATGGAAAGAAATTTATAATTCAAACAGATCATCGTCCCTTAGTATCTTTGTTTAACATGACTGATCCATCTAGCCGATTAACAAAATTTAGATTGATATTAGAAGAATATGATTTTAAGATAGAATATATTAAAGGGAAAACAAATGTAACCGCTGATGCTTTGTCAAGAATTACAATTACATCTGATGAACTCAAAAAAGCACAAAATCATACAACCGCAGTATTAAATGTAATAACAAGAGCCCGTAGAAAACAATTAGATCAGGAAAAAGAAAAATCAAAATCAAAAATAGTAAGCAGTAGATTAAGTGGACGAGTTCTGCGCCAGGAAGTGACGTCATCGACCGGATGTTGCGCGCGCAACTTCGGATGTAACGTTACTAACCCGCGAAATTCAAACGTGTCCATAGAGCTTACGATGATCACCGAACTTCCGACCATAGAGGTCTGGGTCATAGAATGTGAGGTTAGTTGGACGTAACGTTACTAACCCGCGAAATTCAAACGTGTCCATAGAGCTTACGATGATTATAGAACTTTCGACCATAGAGGTCTGGATGTGAGGTTAGTTGGATGTGACGTCATCGACCCGCCAAATTCAAACGTATAGGTGTTTTGGTGATGTTTATCATGGCCGACGTTGGAACCGAATGTCAGAAGAGTTAACGTCAAAACCACAATATGACTGATGTTGTAGCTACATCGCCGCCATCTTCTGATGAACCGATGAACTATCATACTTAAATGTCAATGTCAGAACAGTTAACTTCAAACGACTACATCTATGAATGAACCGATCAACCGTCATGCATACCTGTCAACGTCAGAAATGTTAACGTCAAGGGACGACATCTATGAGGTCACAATTCAAAATATGACTGATGTTATAGCTACATCACCGTCATCTCTTAATGAACCGATGAACTATCATACTTCAATGTCAATGTCAGAACAGTTAACTTCAAATGACTACATCTATGAATGAACCGATCAACCGTCATGCGTACCTGTCAACGTCAAAGGACGACATCTATGAGGTACCTTGTTAATGTTTTTGCGCGGGAAATTTATGAACCGATGAACTATCATAGCTGGATGTCAATGTCAGAACAGTTAACGTCAAAGGACGACATCTATGAGACTCCAATTCAAAATGTTACCGATGTTGTAGCCTATATCGCCATCTATTACTAAACCGATGAACTATCATAGCTGAATGTCAATGTCAGAACAGTTAACGTCAAAGGACGACATCTATGAGGTATTTTGTTAATGTTTTCGAGCGGGAAGTTCCACCTCAATTCGAAAAAACGATATATTAATGAACTATCATAGCTTGATGTCCATGTCAGAACAGCTAACGTCAAAGGACGACATCTATGAGGTGGTTTGCTGATATTTGCGCGAGGAATTTCAAAAATTTGACTCATGTTGTAGCTATACTGTCATTTATTATTGAACCACACCGTAATTCCAAAAATAATGAACTTCTATGAGGTATCTTGTTGATGTTTTTGAGCGGGAAATTTATGAACCGATGAACTATCATGGCTGAATGTCAATGTCAGAACAGTTAACGTCAAAGGACGACATCTATGAGGCTCCAATTCAAAATGTTACCGATGTTGTAGCCTATATCGCCATCTAATAATAAACCGATGAACTATCATAGATGAATGTCAATGTCAGAACAGTTAACGTCAAAGGACGACATCAATGAGGTATTTTGTTAATGTTTTTGCGCGGGAAGTTTCATCTCAATTCAAAAAACGATATATTAATGAACTATCATAGCTTGATGTCCATGTCAGAACAGCTAACGTCAAAGGACGACATCTATGAGGTGTTTCGCTGATGTTTGCGCGAGGAATTTCAAAAATTTAACTCATGTTGTAGCTATACTGTCATTTATTATTGAACCACACCGTAATTCCAAAAATAATGAACTTTTAAAATAACCTACAAATTTCCTCAACGTTAAATGATTACTTACGTATATGAAATTATTACACCAGAAACCACATTGAGTATATGAGAACACGTGGAAGCAATTAATTTTGTATACACCTGCGTCATCACATTCAGTTTATACGAGAATAAAAGAGCGTATAAATGAGTACAATGGGACTCACTCATTAGGTGAACTATGAAATTCGGTGTCATGGCGGCTATCGCGGGAATTTCAAACGAGGTGTCTGTTACGTAGATCTTCAAGGAGGTGTCATGGCGTCTGTCACGTGAACTGTCATGGCGGTTATCGCGGGAATTTAAAACGAGCTGTCTGTTACGTGGATGTTCAACGAGATGTTGTGGCGTCTGTCACGTGAACTGTCATGGCAGCTATCGCGGGAATTTCAAACAAGGTGTCTGTTTCGTGAATCTTCTACGAGGTGTCGTGGCGTATTTCACGTGGGTCTTAAACAGAATAGAACTTTTTCTAGAACCTAAATTACACAAAACAATACCAAATTGAGAGGTGTAATAGCTACAGCTGCAGCACTATCAACCGTCATGCATACCTGTAAACGTCAGAAATGTTAACATCAAAAGACGACATCTATGAGGTACTTATGTAATGTTTGCGTGGGAAATTTATGAATCGATGACTATCATGGCTGGATGTCAATGTTAGAACAGTTAACGTCAAAGGATGACATCTATGAGACTACAATTCAAAATATTACTGATGTTGTAGCTATATCGCCATCTTTTAATAAACCGATGAACTATCACACCTGAATGTCAATGTTAGAACAGTTAACATCAAAGGATGACATCTATGAGATATTTTGTTAATGTTTTTGCGCGGGAAGTCCCATCTCAATTCAAAATATGATCTATTAGTGAACCGGTGAACTATCATGACTGGATGTCAATCTCAGAACAGTTAACGTCAAAGGACATCATCTATGAGACCCCAATTCAAAATATTACTATATCGCCATGTATTAATAAACCGATGAACTATCACACCTGAATGTCAATGTTAGAACAGTTAACGTCAAAGGACGACATCTATGAGATATTTTGTTAATGTTTTTGCGCGGTAAGTCCCATTTCAATTCAAAATATGATCTATTAGTGAACCGGTGAACTATCATGACTGGATGTCAATCTCAGAACAGTTAACGTCAAAGGACAACATCTATGAGACCCCAATTCAAAATATTACTATATCGCCATCTATTGATAAACCGATGAACTATCACAACTGAATGTCAATGTCAGAACAGTTAACGTCAAAGGACGATATCTATGAGGTATTTTGTTAAAGTTTTTGCGCGGGAAGTTGCATCTCGATTCAAAATATGATCTATTAATGAACCGATGAACTGTCATAGCTGAATGTCAATGTCAGAACAGTAAACGTAAGAGGACGACATCTATGAGACCCCAATTCAAAATATTACTGATTCTGTAGATATATCACCATCTATTATTAAACCGATGAACTATCATAGTTAAATATCAATTTCGGAACAGCTAACGTCAAGGACGACATCTATGAGGTGTTTTGGTAACGTTTTGTCTGGAAATCACTCTCAAAATTAAAAATTGTCACTTATATTGTAGCTATATTGTCGTTCATTAATACCACACCCTAATCTAAAGATAATGAACCAGCAAAATAACTTAGAAATGTCTACTTACATATATGAAGTGTTTACACCAAAAGCACATTAAGTATTAAGTATTCATTTCTACATGCACCTGCGTCATCACATTCACTTCATACTGATTATGAGAACGACAACAGTCGTACAATGAGAGGAATTCATTAAGTAAACAAATAACAATGAGTGAATCATTTTTACTGCACACAATCTGTTGAATTTCGTTTAGGATTGAATGCGAAAATATTAAATTTGATTGTACATATCGATAGTTTGATTAACATTCTAATAATGCATCCCAAACGTTATTTCGTTTATATTGGTTCACACAACATTTGAACGCGTATACTGTTCAAGTGCTTGGAATTGAAAATTCGAATTTTTGGAGCTTAAGTAATAAGAAATCTAAGGTATGGTGTTTATACTAGCGTGTGTATTGAAATCAAACTTTTGAGAATATCAATGAAATCATACAATTCCAGCAGCCCGAAGGTTCGTTTGCAAGTTTACGAATGATGATGAACTATAAAAATGAATATTTTAACTTTTCTTTATAACTTAGGTATTGACGTGACGTATAAAACTCAGAATAATTCGGAACGATTGATTTTTATTGTTATCCACGATTATCAACCTATATCTAAATCAGTTCGAGATGCAGACTTTTCAATTTATCGATATTTCGAAAGCCCACTTATACTGAACTAAGAATTTACAATACTTCAAACTATCCATTTCGCTTAAAATATACATAGCAGTATATTATAGAAACTTTGTTAAAGATCACATGTTATATAAAAATCGAATGATTCGAGATGTAGACTCATGAGCTCTAGAAGCCTTAGGATCAGTTGCAAGAGGTGCAAGTGCTATCGAAAATACGGTGCTTAACCAGCTACAAACAACGGAACGCATTGGGTAGCGTTCAGAAAAAAATCGATAACGATGTGGAATATTTTGATTGTTTTGGAAATTTGAAGCCACCAAAGGAACTCGTTCGATATTTGGGTGGGAACGTTAGGATTTTCTACAATAACTACACCTATCAGAACTATAATCAAGTGATATGTGAACAGTTGTGCGTGAACTTTCTCACCGAAATTGTCGAAAGTATCAATTAAACCTTAGTCAGTCTATATCGAAACATCAAGCGAATCGCATTCACATCGTATTATCATGAGAATCGCATTAGTTGACATTCAGGGGTTCTTCATTGACGATGCCTTCCATCCAAAAGAAATGTGTATACAAATTGGATTCAAACGTCATTATTCCTTATTCAAACCGCACACATCTTAATCATCGCTGAATGCAAAGGAGCGAAAGTCCGTATGGTATTTACAAAAGTCTTATCATGGACTCGATTATGCATCTGGAAATGTGGATTAATAAATAATATTCTTAAATCGATTCAACTATGTGCAGTCGACTATATTTATGTTCGTGGTCAGCAAAAAGCAGAGTTTTTGAGAAGGAAGTGTATAGAATTGGATATTTTCCCACACATCGTAGATGTTCACAGTTTCGATGGTACTAAATGTGAAACGGGGAAATTCGAGCAAACAATTTGACCTGTCTGAATCATCGTAATGACGGTGGTAAATACATGTGTGCAGTTCTACATGTGGATAAATCACAGCAGTGGTTTCTGAATGTAATACTACCTAAATTATATGTATTTTCTGAAATAAATATTATTATTACACCTATCTCCTTTATATAATTATTTATTCAGATGATAAATAGCTTTGTTTACATTTTTAACAAACCTTTCCAATATTAATACTGATAAAGAAGATAAAATAGCATACAAAATTACTAAAATTTTATGAATAACTCCTTCTAGTGTGGATGATGATGCTGATATTGTCTCTTGTATAAGATGTGGTAAACAAGATGATTGCCATTCAGCGATATGCTCCATCACTTCGATCATGGAATAAGAGTTTGAGTTTATAATGTATAATTGTCTTGTGGAATGTTAAACGTGAATACCTCCAATTGGTTATCGTTGATTTATTGTAAAATTCATTGGGTAAGGTAACTCTCCCCCACAAAATTTGTTTTTAACACCCCCACTCTCATCATCCTCACTATTTACACTTAATTTGTTCAGCAGTCTTATAACTTTAATTTTATCTGCGTAATAATTCAAGTCTCTTCTTAGTTTATCAACTTTTTCCACGAATTCGCAAAGTCTGCGTAAGTATTCTTCAAAAGATATATTTGTAGACTTACTAGATATCTACATTATTATTTTATGAGTCACAGTCCTTCGTAAGAAATTCGAATAACTTCCAACTATTCGCACTAGAACACATAGGATTCACACTATTGGGGTGATGTAGACAGATAAATTCACAATTTCCTCGCTCTAATTTTGGACATTTACCTTTCAAATTCACCACTTCTACTCGATCTAAGCCCAATTTTTGGAACGCCCCCCATAGAAACTTAGCTTTTATCTTCCCACATACATAAACAGTAGCATTCGGATCGATATTTTCCTTCAAAATTTCATACAATTCATCATATTCCTGATAGCCTGAGTTCCATGGAATCCCGTGATATTTTTCACAATGAAATATTTTCTTCATTTGCCTCGCGGATAGTTGATCCATCGATTTTGGTGGTTTGAATAGAAAATATTTCTCCAACCTTTTCTCACAGTCCAACAAAGAGAGTTCCTTGATATTATATACGTTTGAAGAAATCGGGAAACTTTGAATATCAACCACTATAGATGACATTTCAAACTAGAATGATAAACTATTCAAATATCTAGTTGCATATGCGTGGATCATTGACATATTTCTTTGATGTTATCGAAATTTCGAAAGAGTACGTCGAAGCACAAAATTTGTAGTGATGTTGGACTTATTCTATAGTTGACGTCATCGACCTCCCCTCCTATCTCAGAAAACATTTGAAACATCTTAAGGTGTAAGAATTTGAAGTGTCTCTTCGAATGCTGCGCATGTCCATTATCTCACATCGGTATGGTAGTAGTGCGATTCGATAAAAATCGACACCCATATCATGTAGCACTCTAAAACAATCAAGTATATACGATCCTGGTTTCGGAACGATACCCGAAATTTGATGCAATATGATTTTTCTCATTCTTCTATGTTTATATTTGAACTGACCTTCTATATTCATATCGATTATCTTCCAATCTTCTGGAGGGGGAGGATCGAAATCTCCTCCGAAATAGAAAATATCAGCATACGCCCAATCGGTCGAGGCCCCCACAAGGAAAGTTACGAATTCTCCAGCGATTATCCAATTTTTGGATGGTAATTGTAATTCTTCGAGGATTTTCATCAAATTCGGCGGAGATACGCTTATTACGAATTTCTTCGCATCGTACACGGTGGTAAGCACACTATGAATAAAACTGTTGTATAATCGAGGAGACATTATTACGAACTGATTCGATTTAGTTGAAGCAGTCACACACAACAACACACTCCATCATACTCTGCGCTATTGACTTTTTCAACCCAAAATATACAATCAAAACTAAATGGTATTCTTGCGGGTGAGAGATAAGAGGTCGATCGAACTGGTAAGTATACATCTAAAATCGTGAAATCATGAACATTCTCAGACGCGGGTTCGGATCCCTCTGCATCTTTCTCACCAAAGAATACCATTTTTGATCGAACGCGCTAATTCATTTGACTATATGATGGATTGAAGACCTGCGTGACAGACACCTCGGCAGGTGATAGCCGTCATGACACCTCGTCATATTTTTATGATATTCGATGTGGTTAGAGTCCTGCGCGAACCTTCACACCAACAATCTCTCTGAATCATTCTTCGCAAAATTGTGTCGAACAAACATAACAAAATCGCAATCATGCGAACCTTCACACCAATAATCTCTCTGAAAATCATCGATATTCTGAAGATGAAATTAGGTGAATTCCTCACAAGTTGATTTCGATCCTACACCCGTAGCAATTGACTTAAATAATGATTGACAATAGTGGAAAACGATGAAAATCAATCGTTTCGAATTATTCTGAGTTTTTATTCAAATACCTGAATAAAACAAATGCATTACTTGAGTAATTATAGTAGTATAGAGTATTATGCTACTCAGAAATTATGAAGCTTGAATGGAATTTGGATTGTTCAAGTTTGTTAGCTGAGCTCAGTGGTATAGGTGAGTCGATCAAATGTAATTTAGAATGAATGACCTCATAGAACAGTATTACGTGTAAGGATCTAAACCACTCCACTATGTCTCAGGATCATTTTCTTAATGGTTCGAAAGTTGACGAGTATAGATCTAAATGAGTAAAATACCATTCACTTTATTTTCTAAAATGTTCTTCTTTATTTTCTGGTGAAAACGTATTTTAGGTACACATTTTGAGAGCTCTAAAACTATTTCTTGCAGTTTTCTCTCCTGTGGTATTAGAATAATCAGTCATATCACCCAAAACATGATTGAATTGAATCAATATAATATTTTTATATACATAAAATAGTAACATATTATCTATACTTAAAATGTCTTTCTCTTTTCAGATTAAGTCCGTAGGTGTAGTTTTATTTATGTAGAAGTATCTAGTGTACATATAAAATAATTAAAAATAAATTTTATATTTTATTTACTTGAATCTTATAGTTAACTATAATTCATATTACCAAATAAAATTCTTTCTCTAAAACATAAATTCATTCTGATACACCCCTGTTTAACAAATGTACAACGACCTGATGTGAGGAATGTGCCTGTCAACAATTATTATAGATACATCAATGTTCCATCATGTGCGGGAGATAAATATAAATAATTTACACACTATGCTGACTTATAATTTCTGAGTAGCATAATACTCTATACTACTATAATTACTCAAGTAATGCATTTGTTTTATTCATAGATTGATTTAAATAATTATTAACAATCGTGGATTACGATAAAAATCAATCGTTTCGATACTTCATTTCATATTTAAAAACATATATTGAGCAAAATGAACAGTTTGAAATATTGTAGATTTTGAGATCAGTAGGCTATCGAAATATCGACAAATTCACATCGAACTATAATAGAAAACGACCTGCGCGAGGTTAAATGAATATTTTGTAGGTGAAGCTCCAACTAAATCGAGAAAAATCAATCAGTTGCAATAAAATGTTCTCCAAAGATAGTGTTAGATCTGATTTTAGAAGAGTTCGAAATGTCTGCAATGCATGAAAAATCCCCATCAATTTGGGAGGGTCTTTGAAAAATAGGGTAACACCATATCAGATTGTCATTAGTTAATCATCAAATATCATGCACGTTTGCGGGCAAAGTCAAAGGGAATTTTCGAGAGCAATACAAACGTTTTTCTTGGGAGGGTCCAAACGTTCTTTGGGAGGATCCAATCGTTATTGGGAGGGTCTTTGAAAACAGGGTAACACTATATCACAATGTCATTAGTTGATCATCAACCACCATGCACGTTTGCGGGTACATCAATGTTCCATCATGTGCGGGAGATAAATATAAATAATTTACACACTATGCTGACTTATAATTTCTGAGTAGCATAATACTCTATACTACTATAATTACCCAAGTAATGCATTTGTTTTATTCATAGATTGATTTAAATAATTATTAACAATCGTGGATTACGATAAAAATCAATCGTTTCGATACTTCATTTCATATTTAAAAACATATATTGAGCAAAATGAACAGTTTGAAATATTGTAGATTTTGAGATCAGTAGGCTTTCGAAATATCGACAAATTCACATCCAACTGTAATAAAAAACGACCTGCGCGAGGTTAAATGAATATTTTGTAGGTGAAGCTCCAACTAAATCGAGAAAAATCAATCAGTTGCAATAAAATGTTCTCCAAAGATAGTGTTAGATCTGATTTTAGAAGAGTTCGAAATGTCTGCAATGCATGAAAATCCCCATCAATTTGGGAGGGTCTTTGAAAAATAGGGTAACACCATATCAGATTGTCATTAGTTAATCATCAAATATCATGCACGTTTGCGGGCAAAGTCAAAGGGAATTTTCGAGAGCAATACAAACGTTTTTCTTGGGAGGGTCCAAGCGTTCTTTGGGAGGATCCAATCGTTATTGGGAGGGTCTTCGAAAACAGGGTAACACTATATCACAATGTCATTAGTTGATCATCAACCACCATGCACGTTTGCGGGCAATGTCAAAGGGAATTTTCGAGAGCAATACAAACGTTTTTCTTGGGAGGGTCCAAACGTTCTTTGAGAGGATCCAATCGTTATTGGGAGGGTCTTTGAAAAACAGGGTAACACCATATCAGATTGTCATTAGTTAATCATCAAATATCATGCACGTTTGCGGGCAAAGTAAAAGGGAATTTTCGAGAGCAATACAAACGTTTTTCTTGGGAGGGTCCAAACGTTCTTTGGGAGGATCCAATCGTTATTGGGAGGGTCTTTGAAAACAGGGTAACACTATATCACAATGTCATTAGTTGATCATCAACCACCATGCACGTTTGCGGGCAATGTCAAAGGGAATTTTCGAGAGCAAATGCGCTGAGGCGGTACGAGAAAAAACATTTCAAAACACACAGTTTCTCATGCAAGCATTGTGAAGTTCCATTTTCTCGCCGAGACAATTTGAATCGTCATATTATGTTATTCCACAGTCGAGATAAAAGTATAATTTACTGGTCCAACCCAGATGTTCTACTGCACCGGTTAGAAGAAATCATATCTCTACAAGGATATATCGAAGAGAAACGTGAAATAATTAATGAATTGAGAAGATTTTGTAAAAAATGGTATTTTAATAAAAACTCAGAATAATTCGAAACGATTGATTTTCATCGTTTTCCACTATTGTCAGCGCGTTCGATTAAAAATGGTATTCTTTGGTGAGAAAGATGCAGAGGGATCCGAACCCGCGTCTGAGAATGTTCATGATTTCACGATTTTAGATGTATACTTACCAGTTCGATCGACCTCTTATCTCTCACCCGCAAGAATACCATTTAGTTTTGATTGTATATTTTGGGTTGAAAAAGTCAATAGCGCAGAGTATGATGGAGTGTGTTGTTGTGTGTGACTGCTTCAACTAAATCGAATCAGTTCGTAATAATGTCTCCTCGATTATACAACAGTTTTATTCATAGTGTGCTTACCACCGTGTACGATGCGAAGAAATTCGTAATAAGCGTATGTCCGCCGAATTTGATGAAAATCCTCGAAGAATTACAATTACCATCCAAAAATTGGATAAGTAATCGCTGGAGAATTCGTAACTTTCCTTGTGGGGGCCTCGACCGATTGGGCGTATGCTGATATTTTCTATTTCGGAAGAGATTTCGATCCTCCCCCTCCAGAAGATTGGAAGATAATCGATATGAATATAGAAGGTCAGTTCAAATATAAACATAGAAGAATGAGAAAAATCATATTGCATCAAATTTCGGGTATCGTTCCGAAACCAGGATCGTATATACTTGATTGTTTTAGAGTGCTACATGATATGGGTGTCGATTTTTATCGAATCGCACTACTACCATACCGATGTGAGATAATGGACATGCGCAGCATTCGAAGAGACACTTCAAATTCTTACACCTTTAAGATGTTTCAAATGTTTTCTGAGATAGGAGGGGAGGTCGATGACGTCAACTATAGAATAAGTCCAACATCACTACAAATTTTGTGCTTCGACGTACTCTTTCGAAATTTCGATAACATCAAAGAAATATGTCAATGATCCACGCATATGCAACTAGATATTTGAATAGTTTATCATTCTAGTTTGAAATGTCATCTATAGTGGTTGATATTCAAAGTTTCCCGATTTCTTCAAACGTATATAATATCAAGGAACTCTCTTTGTTGGACTGTGAGAAAAGGTTGGAGAAATATTTTCTATTCAAACCACCAAAATCGATGGATCAACTATCCGCGAGGCAAATGAAGAAAATATTTCATTGTGAAAAATATCACGGGATTCCATGGAACTCAGGCTATCAGGAATATGATGAATTGTATGAAATTTTGAAGGAAAATATCGATCCGAATGCTACTGTTTATGTATGTGGGAAGATAAAAGCTAAGTTTCTATGGGGGGCGTTCCAAAAATTGGGCTTAGATCGAGTAGAAGTGGTGAATTTGAAAGGTAAATGTCCAAAATTAGAGCGAGGAAATTGTGAATTTATCTGTCTACATCACCCCAATAGTGTGAATCCTATGTGTTCTAGTGCGAATAGTTGGAAGTTATTCGAATTTCTTACGAAGGACTGTGACTCATAAAATAATAATGTAGATATCTAGTAAGTCTACAAATATATCTTTTGAAGAATACTTACGCAGACTTTGCGAATTCGTGGAAAAAGTTCATAAACTAAGAAGAGACTTGAATTATTACGCAGATAAAATTAAAGTTATAAGACTGCTGAACAAATTAAGTGTAAATAGTGAGGATGATGAGAGTGGGGGTGTTAAAAACAAATTTTGTGGGGGAGAGTTACCTTACCCAATGAATTTTACAATAAATCAACGATAACCAATTGGAGGTATTCACGTTTAACATTCCACAAGACAATTATACATTATAAACTCAAACTCTTATTCCATGATCGAAGTGATGGAGCATATCGCTGAATGGCAATCATCTTGTTTACCACATCTTATACAAGAGACAATATCAGCATCATCATCCACACTAGAAGGAGTTATTCATAAAATTTTAGTAATTTTGTATGCTATTTTATCTTCTTTATCAGTATTAATATTGGAAAGGTTTGTTAAAAATGTAAACAAAGCTATTTATCATCTGAATAAATAATTATATAAAGGAGATAGGTGTAATAATAATATTTATTTCAGAAAATACATATAATTTAGGTAGTATTACATTCAGAAACCACTGCTGTGATTTATCCACATGTAGAACTGCACACATGTATTTACCACCGTCATTACGATGATTCAGACAGGTCAAATTGTTTGCTCGAATTTCCCCGTTTCACATTTAGTACCATCGAAACTGTGAACATCTACGATGTGTGGGAAAATATCCAATTCTATACACTTCCTTCTCAAAAACTCTGCTTTTTGCTGACCACGAACATAAATATAGTCGACTGCACATAGTTGAATCGATTTAAGAATATTATTTATTAATCCACATTTCCAGATGCATAATCGAGTCCATGATAAGACTTTTGTAAATACCATACGGACTTTCGCTCCTTTGCATTCAGCGATGATTAAGATGTGTGCGGTTTGAATAAGGAATAATGACGTTTGAATCCAATTTGTATACACATTTCTTTTGGATGGAAGGCATCGTCAATGAAGAACCCCTGAATGTCAACTAATGCGATTCTCATGATAATACGATGTGAATGCGATTCGCTTGATGTTTCGATATAGACTGACTAAGGTTTAATTGATACTTTCGACAATTTCGGTGAGAAAGTTCACGCACAACTGTTCACATATCACTTGATTATAGTTCTGATAGGTGTAGTTATTGTAGAAAATCCTAACGTTCCCACCCAAATATCGAACGAGTTCCTTTGGTGGCTTCAAATTTCCAAAACAATCAAAATATTCCACATCGTTATCGATTTTTTTCTGAACGCTACCCAATGCGTTCCGTTGTTTTTAGCTGGTTAACCACCGTATTTTCGATAGCACTTGCACCTCTTGCAACTGATCCTAAGGCTTCTAGAGCTCATGAGTCTACATCTCGAATCATTCGATTTTTATATAACATGTGATCTTTAACAAAGTTTCTATAATATACTGCTATGTATATTTTAAGCGAAATGGATAGTTTGAAGTATTGTAAATTCTTAGTTCAGTATAAGTGGGCTTTCGAAATATCGATAAATTGAAAAGTCTGCATCTCGAACTGATTTAGATATAGGTTGATAATCGTGGATAACAATAAAAATCAATCGTTCCGAATTATTCTGAGTTTTATACGTCACGTCAATACCTAAGTTATAAAGAAAAGTTAAAATATTCATTTTTATAGTTCATCATCATTCGTAAACTTGCAAACGAACCTTCGGGCTGCTGGAATTGTATGATTTCATTGATATTCTCAAAAGTTTGATTTCAATACACACGCTAGTGTTGTGGCGGCACCTTGGGCAGCCAGACAGAGAGCCTTATCAGATGTAGGCAACCGGTGATACACTCGTGCATGCGCGGTATGCCCAGACAGGTATCGGTAAATACTGACCCTGTATTACCGGCCTGGGTAGACGGTTAGGGTGTGGTCTCTGACCGCTAGGGGCCCTTCTGCTATGGTTGTATGATGGAGACCGAGTAGTGGTAATCAGCCTGTATATACAAGATCGTTCAAGGTAGACAGCAAGCAATATGTGAGGTTAGGGAGAACTTCAATGTAAAGCAGCATCAAAATATTTTTCTACACACGGGAATCGAACCCGAGAAATGAAATCCAAAGCCAGCTCCTTAACCGCTCAGCTATGGAGGAATTGAGAACAAGCGATTTCAATGTTGTAGATATAACCTGGGCGCGTTCTCCACCAGGAAGTGACGTCATCGACCGGATGTTGCGCGCGCAACTTCGGATGTAACGTTACTAACCCGCGAAATTCAAACGTGTCCATAGAGCTTACGATGATCACAGAACTTCCGACCATAGAGGTCTGGGTGTGAGGTTAGTTGGACGTAACGTTACTAACCCGCGAAATTCAAACGTGTCCATAGAGCTTACGATGATTATAGAACTTTCGACCATAGAGGTCTGGATGTGAGGTTAGTTGGATGTGACGTCATCGACCCGCCAAATTCAAACGTAGAGGTGTTTTGGTGATGTTTATCATGGCCGACGTTGGAACCCGCGATAGCCGCCATGACACCGAATTTCATAGTTCACCTAATGAGTGAGTCCCATTGTACTCATTTATACGCTCTTTTATTCTCGTATAAACTGAATGTGATGACGCAGGTGTATACAAAATTAATTGCTTCCACGTGTTCTCATATACTCAATGTGGTTTCTGGTGTAATAATTTCATATACGTAAGTAATCATTTAACGTTGAGGAAATTTGTAGGTTATTTTGAAAGTTCATTATTTTTGGAATTACGGTGTGGTTCAATAATAAATGACAGTATAGCTACAACATGAGTCAAATTTTTGAAATTCCTCGCGCAAACATCAGCGAAACACCTCATAGATGTTGTCCTTTGACGTTACCTGTTCTGACATGGACATCAAGCTATGATAGTTCATTAATATATCGTTTTTTGAATTGAGATGAAACTTCCCGCGCAAAAACATTAACAAAATACCTCATAGATGTCGTCCTTTGACGTTAACTGTTCTGACATTGACATTCATCTATGATAGTTCATCGGTTTATTATTGGATGGCGATATAGGCTACAACATCGGTAACATTTTGAATTGGAGCCTCATAGATGTCGTCCTTTGACGTTAACTGTTCTGACATTGACATCCAGCTATGATAGTTCATCGGTTCATAAATTTCCCGCGCAAAAACATTAACAAGATACCTCATAGATGTCGTCCTTTGACGTTGACAGGTACGCATGACGGTTGATCGGTTCATTCATAGATGTAGTCATTTGAAGTTAACTGTTCTGACATTGACATTGAAGTATGATAGTTCATCGGTTCATTAAGAGATGGCGGTGATGTAGCTATACCATCAGTCATATTTTGAATTGTGACCTCATAGATGTCGTCCCTTGACGTTAACATTTCTGACGTTGACAGGTATGCATGACGGTTGATCGGTTCATTCATAGATGTAGTCGTTTGAAGTTAACTGGTCTAACATTGACATTTAAGTATGATAGTTCATCGGTTCATCAGAAGATGGCGGCGATGTAGCTACAACATCAGTCATATTGTGGTTTTGACGTTAACTCTTCTGACATTCGGTTCCAACGTCGGCCATGATAAACATCACCAAAACACCTCTACGTTTGAATTTGGCGGGTCGATGACGTCACATCCAACTAACCTCACATCCAGACCTCTATGGTCGAAAGTTCTATAATCATCGTAAGCTCTATGGACACGTTTGAATTACGCGGGTTAGTAACGTTACATCCAACTAACCTCACACCCAGACCTCTATGGTCGGAAGTTCTGTGATCATCGTAAGCTCTATGGACACGTTTGAATTTCGCGGGTTAGTAACGTTACATCCGAAGTTGCGCGCGCAACATCCGGTCGATGACGTCACTTCCTGGTGGAGAACGCGCCCAGGTTATATCTACAACATTAAAATCGCTTGTTCTCAATTCCTCCATAGCTGAGCGGTTAAGGAGCTGGCTTTGGATTTCATTTCTCGGGTTCGATTCCCGTGTGTAGAAAAATATTTTGATGCTGCTTTACATTGAAGTTCTCCCTAACCTCACATATTGCTTGCTGTCTACCTTGAACGATCTTGTATATACAGGCTGATTACCACTACTCGGTCTCCATCATACAACCATAGCAGAAGGGCCCCTAGCGGTCAGAGACCACACCCTAACCGTCTACCCGGTAACACCTAGATGTTAGAGGCGAGACCACACCCTAACCGTCTACCCAGGCCGGTAATACAGGGTCAGTATTTACCGATACCTGTCTGGGCATACCGCGCATGCACGAGTGTATCACCGGTTGCCTACATCTGATAAGGCTCTCTGTCTGGCTGCCCAAGGTGCCGCCACCCCTACTGTAAGCAATAAGGATAGGATTGGCCATCCAGGAATTGTTGAATTACTTAAAAAACCAAAGAACGCCACAGAATTAAAAATTGTTAACAATAAGTTATTTGAAGAATTTAAAAATAAAGAAGGAATGAAAATGTTAGAGAGGAATATCTTGATAAACACTAGTGTAGAAAAAATATTTATGAGATAGAGTGATGCATCTTTAGCGTGTGAGCTTCGGTCATCGTTAAAGGCCCTCCAAAAATTGTGCACAAAAGAAAAAATAAATGAATTAGTTCTCATAAAAAATGAAGAAAATATTATAAACCTTGCAAGGGAAATAAAGAAACATTCCGATATATTAGGCGATATCAATATTACAATACTACGAGGCAGATGAACAATATACAATCCTGAATTACAAAAATTATTATTAAATGATTACCACATTTTGGCAACAGGCGGTCATTCGGGAATATCTAGAATGTATAATACAATCAAGCAACATTATTTTTGGAAAGGTCTTTATAAAGATGTAAAAAAGTTTGTCAGTGAATGTGACGAATGTCAACGCTATAAAAATTCTGTACCGAATATTCAACCCCTTTCCATAACAACAACAGCATCAGTAGCATTTGAAAAAATTAATTTAGATTTAATGGGTCCGATATCAGCCGATATTGAAAATAAGAAATACATCTTAACAATACAATGCGATCTGTCAAAATACGTTGAAGCCTACTCGCTGGAGAATAAAGAGGCCGAAACCGTAGCCAGAGCGCTGGTCAATAACTTCATCTTGCGATATGGAATTCCCAATACGGTCCTGCACGACCAAGGTAAAGAATTCATGTCAGCAGTTTTCACGGAATCGTGTAAAATTCTTGGCATCAAGCAATTACATTCAACTGCGTACCACCATGAAACATTAGGAGCCATAGAAAATTCACACAAGAATCTGGGAGCTTTTCTTAGAATGCAAACTGCAAAATATACAGAAGCATGGAGTAATTGGGTACCTTTCTGGTGTTTTAGCTATAACACAAGAGTGCATACGGAAACAAAATACACCCCCTTTGAGTTAGTATTTGGTAGAGTAGCATCACTACCTTCAAATTTGGGAAAAATTGATCCATTGCATTCATTCGATGATTATCCTAAAGAACTCAAATTTAGGTTGCAACAAGCTAGCGCTGAAGCGGAACAAAATCTGCTGAAATCAAAATTGAAAAGGAAAAACTTGTTTGATCAATCGAAACAAAATTGTAATAGAAATGTAAGTTTTAAAATAGGAGAGTTAGTTTTAGTTAAAAATGGAAGCACCAATAAAATGGACGAGATATTTAAAGGACCTTATCAAGTGCTAAGAGATGAATCTCCAAATTTAGTTATAAGAAATAAAAATAAAGAATTAATAGTGCATAAAAACAGAGTGAAGAAATATCTGACAAAAACCAGTGGAAGTGATAGCAATTAAGCAATTAACCATAGTTTTAGAAGTACAAAAAAAAAATATTTTTTTTCCTTGCACCCCCGGAGGTGTAATGAGGCTGTTATTGGTTAGGAACTCTTATTTAAGTCATAGATGGTATTTAGACACTTGTTGTGCCAACAGGTCCTATGAACTATATGAACTAAATAAAGGTTACAATTAAGCAACTATCATTGACTAAGCATATGCATCGATCGTCGACCTGATGGTCAACGGACATTGACCAGCTGACGCTGCACCGATCAAACATTAGGTAAATGTATGAATATATGTAAAGAATAGTTGAATTGGAACGATGATACTAAGAACATCTAAATAAATGCCTTAGACCAAGTACACCGATCTTTTATTATTATAATATTTTTTGTTTTCCTTGTGAAAATGTCTGTTGTAATGAAATCTTCCAGGTAAGGGTGTGTGACACTATCAAAACCATCTATGTTGCGAATAATAGAAAAATGGCAAGTTCAGAATGATATTTTTTTCGAGGAAGGTCACTAATATGAATATTATATATACTTCAGGAGGCATAGAATTTGATATGATGTTATTGCTGATTTGGTTGTAATTTTTCATAAGCAATTAGGTTACCACTTACATATTGAAAATATTTTGAGAAGAGCTTTTATGATGTGTGGCTACATAAAGAGGCAAACTAGATATCTTCATGATATACATTGCTTAATGTTATTGTTTAACTCTTTGGTACTTCCTATCCTTGAGTACTGTAGTATAATCTGGAATCCTTACTCTGATATTTATGTCGACCCTATTGAGCGAGTTCGAAGAGAATTTGCCAATCATCTACTCTTTAAACTGAAAATGAATAAAAACGAACTAGATTAGAATGCTCGTTTGAGTTTAGTTGGTCTTAAACCTTTACAAACTCGTCGCAATATTAAAATAATTGCTTTTGGCCACAAAGTATCAACTATTTTAGTTGACTAATGTGATCTACTTGCTCTCTTCTCATTCCATGTCCCAAGTCGTCCTACTCGCTCTGAAGGAACTATGGCAATCCATGCAACTATAATTACCATATGTACCCTTATCAATAACATTCCTCTGAACGTTGACATTTTCAATATATCTTGTTCCAAGTTGAAAACTATCTAGAGGCGTAGATATTAATATTTACATTTTCTATCCTGTTCAACTATTTGTAACCCAATATTGTTAATACTTCTTCAAGTTCTCATAATCATAAGTTCATATTATTTATCAAATTTATCAAATGAATGAATAAATAAATAAACATATACATACCTAGTATTTGAATCGGTACATTTTTTCTCCACTTGGCAGCGGAGAGATCCTTGATTACTTTAATAATATTGTTAGTGGCTAAGAGTGATAAGTTCTCAGTTATTAATTGTCTATTTAGTTTATGAATACCTCCGGGAGCATGAATATTGAAGACCGCTATCGAATAATCATATTTTCCAATGATATGAGGAAAACAACTCATTTGTGAAAAGCTCTATGTTGCATTCATCTAAGGATAAAAAGAACGAGAAATTATTTCCATTCATATATGATTTACCTTCAACTCTTCATGAATCTGATGATAAATCATGATGTACTCAATGATATTATAAACAATAAACTGTTCTTTTCAGTATTTTTTAGTTTTCCTTGTGAAAATGTCTGTTCTGTTGTAATGAATCTTTCAGGTAAGGGTGAGTGACACTACCAAAACCATGTTGCGAATAATAGAAAAATGGCAAGTTCAAAATGATATTTTTTGTGTTCAGAGCCACGGAAGTGACGTCCTGATCAGGAGGAACGGTGAAGGGCCTCAAAATCAGAAGGATCAGACGATGGAAGGTACAGAGGACGAGAGTTTAGTCTGCCTCAACCTGAGTGCAAACAGTGAGAAACTCTTCGTAAGTGAGTTTCTGCTCACCTATAACGCGAGTGAGGTGATGTTTCGCCGATTTGACAGCGTGTTATGATTGCACACTTCTCCTTATATGGATATGTAGTACATTATATGTGTTTATTAAAATATCACGTTCGATAGTTTATATATATCAGTGTTAACCATGTAACAGGTCAATATTCATTAGATCTTAGAATAAGCTATTGTCTATTCATTTCATGCTTGAAATAAAATTTTTAAAAACGTATTTGTTAAAAGGCATTTCGTAATTGGCGCAGTCGGTAGGATTGCAACACGGTTTTCAATCAAGAAAACTGGTTTTATTTCTATAATTTGGTTGCAACAAGAATCAAAAATTAAAAATTTCTACGTCAAAGTGCACAAGACATCGTCCACATCAACGTAGTGTTTCAAGCAAAACGACAAGGGAACATTGTCAACCGGGCCGAGAACACAATCGTCAAAGCCGCAGAAGTCCAGGACAGCATCGCCGAAGCTTCTATATAACTAAGAACCCCAAAGAATGAAAGCAACATTAATAATACTGTAAGTAATCTCATTTTCCTATATATCCAATCCTTATGAACAGTTCTCAATCGGATTCCGATCTAGATACCTTTTTTTCACCAGAAAATAAAAATCGTAGTAGAAGCCCTATTGCTAGAGCACGTTCAAATTTTAATAATACTATTGCTAATAATAATATTAATATAATGGAATTACAATCTTTTCACTTAAATGCTATTTCCAACTATGATGGGAACAAAGCTACTTTAGCCATTTTTATTTCATCTTGTGAATGTTTATTATCAACGTTTGCTGATCGAGCAAATCCACATAATCCTAAAAATGAATGGTTGTTAAGATCGATCATTTCAAAGTTAGAAGGCAGAGCTAAAATTTTAATAGGTAGTCGTGAAGATGCTACTAATTGGCCTAGAATTAAAGAACTTTTATTGCAATATTTCTCTGATCAAAGAAACGAAGATTGTCTTGTTAGAGATTTAATGTGTATGAAACCGGAAATTAGAGAGTCACCTCACCAATTTGGCACTAGAATACAGGATGTACGTAGTTTACTTCATACTAAAGTTAGGTAACAGTTGCAGATGAAAATGAACGTTTAGTAAAAATCAAAGTATATGACAGTTTAGCATTACAAACGTATTTGCACGGACTATCAGGACAGATAGGTCTTGCCGTTAGATTACAAAAACCCTCTAATCTTGAAGAAGCAATGAGTTTAGTAATGGAAGAGGAAAATTTCATGTATGCCGATAAACATTTTAGATAAAATTCAAATACTTCATTCAAAGCTACAAATAAACCAGAAACATTTAAAACTAATTATATCCCACATGCAAACAATTTGTTTACTCCACAATTTAATTATAATAATGCCCAAATTCCGAGATTTAATCAACAAAATACTAAAAATTATCAACCACCTATGCATACGCCAAGATTTAACCAACCATATCAAGGGAATACCTTCAACCCAAACTCTAAACAAAATTTCCCAATAAAGAGTAATTTCCCAGTAAAACCTAATTTCCAAATGCCGGGTACAAGTAGAACTAACAATAATTATTATAAGCCCACGCCTATGGACACATCTTCACGTAATATGACTAGAATAACGCAAAATAATAGAGTGCAACAATATCCCCCAAACAAGAATTTTATATCTGAAGAACTATTTTATCACGAAGTCGAAAATGATCCTGAACAAGAAGAATCACATGAAACTAACCATGAAATTTTTGATGATAACTATTTACCCACTGACGAGTTAGTACAAGACGAAAATTTTACTTTGGACCCCAATTTAGAAGAACAACCCTAGTAGAGCTCAATTATGATGAAAATCCCAAATTACCATATATAGTTATACCAGGTGTAAATTTTAAATTTATGATAGACACAGGCTCTATGAAATCACTAATTAATCCAGATGTAGTTAACCGATTTTATAAAAAATTTATCAGACAGGAACCTTTCAAGATTCAATCTGTTCATCAAACAAGTTATCATGATACCATTGTAAAAATTCCACTGCCAAAAGTATTCAACGTCACCGGGGCTGATTACAAATTTTATGTATTCAATGTTAATCCTCAATACCAAGGCCTAATAGGTTTAGATCTATTACGAACATTAAAAGCAACCGTAGATTTCAATAAAAAATTATTAATAACTCAAAATGCACAGATTCCCCTTCATTTACCTGACACAACCAAAAAAAAATCTAAAATTTCAAAATTATCAAATTGAAATAGAGCCGCGTACTCAAAAAATAATCTAACTCCCTGTAAAATCCAATCAAAACTTTGGAATATTAAATAAAATCACATTTCAGGACGGAGTAGAGTCACCTAATGCTTTAGTAAAAATCCAAGACGGCATTGCAACTACTTCCGTAATTAATTCAAAAGATGAATCAGTCAAAATTATGATAAATACACCTCTAGATATAGAAAATTTTGATAACAACTGCAATCATTTTGAAACTTACAATGACACAATTTCTCAAGAAATTAATGACAAATTAATTAATAATTTAAAAAATGTACGTTTGGACCATATGAACATAGAAGAACAAGTTTCTGTTAAAAACTTATGCCGAGAATATAAAGATATATTCTTCTGTGAAGGAATACCACTCACATTCACCAATCAAGTAAAGCACAACATACGTTTAGAAGACAAAGATCCTATCTTCATCAAATCATATAGATTACCTCAGGTACATCAACAAGAAGTACGGAAACAAGTAGACCAATTATTACAACAAGACATTATCCAACCCTCATCATCCCCTTGGTCTTTCCCCGTTTTAATCGTACCAAAAAAACTTGACGCTAGCGGCATACGCAAATGGCGCATGGTAATCGATTACAGACGCTTAAACGAACGCACTGTAGAGGACAAATATCCTTTGCCAAATATTTCAGACATACTTGACAAGTTAGGGAAAAGCCAATACTTTACCACTTTAGATTTAGCTTCCGGGTACCACCAAGTAGAAATGGATTCAAAAGATCGCGAAACAACGGCATTTAGTACTGAAGGCGGACATTATGAATATAAAAGAATGCCCTTCGGCCTTAAAAACGCGCCCGCCACATTCCAAAGAATCATGGACAATATGCTTAGAGGTATTCAAAACGAACAATGCTTTGTTTACCTAGACGACATAATTATATTTTCAACATCTTTACAGGAACACATAGAACGCTTAAGATCAGTGTTCAATAGACTTAGACAGGCAAATTTAAAAATACAATTAGACAAATGTGAATTCCTTCGGAAGGAAGTTAGCTATTTAGGTCATATCATCACAGCCGACGGAGTAAAACCAAATCCCGATAAAATTAAAGCTATTTTACAATACCCAATACCGAAAACACGAAAAGAAATTAAAGGTTTCCTAGGACTTGTAGGTTACTATAGGAAATTTATTAAAGATTTCGCTAAATTAACAAAGCCTATGACCAAATGTCTGAAGAAAGATGCACATATCAAACATACACCCGAATTCCTAGAAACTTTTGACAAATGTAAACAGATACTGACTAACGATCCCATTTTACAATACCCAGATTTCGAGAAACCCTTCATATTAACAACAGACGCGTCAAACGTAGCAATTGGTTCCGTCTTATCACAAGGCACTGTAGGAAAAGACAAACCGATTAGTTTTGCATCTCGCACCCTAAATGACAGCGAACAAAAATATTCCACCATTGAGAAAGAGTTATTGGCTATAGTTTGGGCAGTCAAATATTTCAGACCGTATTTATTCGGAAGAACTTTCTATATTTACACAGACCATCGTCCATTAGTATGGCTAATGAAACTTAAGGAACCTAATTCTAAACTTGTTAGATGGAGACTTAAACTCGAAGAGTTCGACTATAAAATAATATACAAAAAGGGCAAGCATAACACGAACGCTGACGCACTATCACGCATACAAATAAATACTTTGACAGACAATCTGGACTTATTATCAATGTTACCTAATATAAACGAAACGGACGAACGTTTAGAAGAAGTAAAAACACCTACTCCACAGGAAGTCGAAGAAAATCTACAAACACCGTTCACTATTAGCGATCCCCCATTAGAAATAGATAATTTAATCGATAGTATTCATTCAAATGTCAACGAAGAACCTAAGACAGCAATTCCCATATCTGAAGATGCGATAGAATCAAAACCTAACCAATATTATATTATTACTGTAAACATGAATCCTAAACCAGTGAAACGAATTAACTATGACAAACAACGGAAATATGTAGTACAAATTTCTAAAGAAAATAATGAATATGAAATTACTCAATTTCTGAAAGAATATACAACAGATGACCAAAAGTATTATTTTAACTTTGACAAAGAGAAAATGTATAAAGACTTCAGTGCTATTTATATAAAGTTATTCAATAATAATGGACCCAAAATTATAAGTTGTACACAACATAGAACACCAGTAGTTCATGCTGAAGATATTGTCGAAATAATACGGAATTACCATGAAGGTAAAACCAATCATAGAGGTATTACCGAAACAATGAAACAAATTTCAAACAAATACTTTATCCCGAATATTAAAGAACATGTAACTAATTTTATTAATCAATGCGAAAGATGCCAGAAAGCCAAATATGATCGCGCCCCTCCAAATATTCCTATAGCATTAACTGAGACACCCAGTAGACCATTCCAGATAACTCATATAGATATATTTACCGTAGAGAATCAAAATTATTTCACTATAGTAGATGCATTCACAAAATTAGGACAAGCTATCCAAATAACATCTAAATGTTCAATTGAAATGGTAAACGCCCTCACCACATATTTTCAATTTTATGGTGTTCCTGAAATGATAGTAACTGATAACGAATTTAATAATGAATCTGTAAAACAACTACTACATTTACATAAAATAAAAACTCATTTCACTACACCAAGAAACCCAGCTTCTAATGGCATTGTAGAAAGATTTCATTCCAGTATCTTAGAACATATACGAATATTAAAACAAGAACATGCAAACACAAACATTCAGACCCTGATGAAATACGCAATTATTGGTTACAATAACACCATACATTCCGCTACTAATTTTACACCTTTAGAACTAACGTTAGGACATGCTCAGAATAGAGACATTTATGATTTGGATGATCAAATAAAATTATTGCAAGAATATGTAGATACGCACAAAGCAAAATTAGCATTAACATATGAGAAAGTCAAGGAAAAAATTGACGAACAAAAATTGCGAGTATACGAAAAACAAAACAAAAATACATCAACCAGCGCTTTTGAAGACACAAAACAAATTTATACAAAGGTAGATAATCGAAATAAAACTTCACCAAAATTCGATGGACCTTTTGATTTAGTCAAAATTGATAACAATAATGTAGCTAAAATACGCAAAGATAAAAAAGTAAAACGAATTCATTTGAGGTATCTAAAACGACCCCTTAATGTTGCAGATGGCTCACCATCTCGACGGAGAACGCGATCTCAAGCCAAGAAATTACAACAACAAAAATAACAAATAACCCTGGTTTACTCCCTATTGAACTTGGTTATATGCAAAACACAATAGATTACTGGAACCTGATACGAATATTCGATATAAAACCCCTAGAAGAAAATTTTAATTATCTATGTGACCAATCAATTAAAATTGAAAATCATTTAAAACAAATAGAAAATGGTGATTCATACCGATCGGAAATAATCAATTATCAAAATTTACTAGATTACCAACTGTCCGAGATAGATAAAATTCTAAAGCAAATAATACCACCCCAAGATTTTAATCGTAAGAAAAGAGGATTAATAAACGGTATAGGCTCAATTTTCAAGGCAATAACTGGAAACTTAGATCAGGAAGATGCTGCAAGATATGATTCTGCCATCACACAATTAGTAAATTCACAAAACAATCTGAAATCATTGCTCAATGAACAAATAACGATAACAACAAACGCTATTTCTAAATTCAACGAAACAACTAATAGAATTGTTAATAATCAAAACCAATTAAATATTCAAATTCAAAAAATAATTGAACGTGTCGAACAAGAACAACCACAATTAGATAAACTTGAAGATGCTCTAATATTTCAAATATTGATAGTTCAAATAATAGCAGCTGCAGATGCAAATAAAGATATTCTAGAGACTTTAGTTAATGCAATCACATTTGCAAAGTTAGGTACTCTGCACCCGTCAATATTAGAAACCGAAGACTTATTTAATGAACTAACTGAAATATCAATGATACAGCCTAAAGTGCAGTTTCCTTACGAAATTACTAAAGACAATATTCAGTTATACGAAAACATTGCAGTAATTAAAAGCTATTACAAGGAAAAACAACTAGTATTTATAATCGAAATTCCGATTGTAGAGTCAATTCCTTACAACTATTACCACCTTTATTCCATACCAATAAAGACTTCTATCAACTACCAAACTATCATTCCCCAAACTAAATACCTAGCCATAAATGAGATCTACTACAGTTTATCTAACAATGAATGTAAAGAAATTATGCCCTCAGAGTTCTTATGCGCAGCACAGAACGTACATCAAATAAATGAAGAAAGCCCGTGTGAAGTTCAACTAGCCCAATTCACCAAAAACTACGAAAATTGCAAACGAAGTAAAGTAACAATTCGTCAAGAGAAATTTCAGAAGATAAAAGTGACCAATGGTTAGCAATATTTCCACAAGAAACCACAGTAAACAGCCAGTGCAAAGGACAAAGAGATATCACGGCGTTACAAGGGAATTTACATACTGAAAATTCCAGAAGGATGCCAGGTTCAAGTTAACGAACAAATTCTGAAAACCTACCAAAATTCAATTGAACCTATAGGACACCTGCAAATACCGAATATCGAAATTGACCAATCTCCGTTTCATCATGAGCATATCGAATTATCACCTATACAATTGGAACCAATAAACTTGGATGAACTACAACCTCTTATACATCAATTGGAACATTCCAAGAACGAGCTAACAAATTTGCAAATACCGCAGTTCCACACTTCAACGAGTATATGGACAGTTATACTATACGTCATTCTAATCTTTATTATCATAACAATTATATGGAAGCAAGTCGTAATTCGAATAAAGAAAACGAAGATCCAAGCTACGAACAATGAACTTCCGCTAGAAGAGATCAACATGAAAAATTAATCATCCGTAATTTTTCAACTTGGCATGGAGGTGTTATGATTGCACACTTCTCCTTATATGGATATGTAGTACATTATATGTGTTTATTAAAATATCACGTTCGATAGTTTATATATATCAGTGTTAACCATGTAACAGGTCAATATTCATTAGATCTTAGAATAAGCTATTGTCTATTCATTTCATGCTTGAAGTAAAATTTTTAAAAACGTATTTGTTAAAAGGCATTTCGTAATTAGCGGCTTCCCAAAGGCCGCCGAAGTGGGGACTGGATGGAGGTATGATTCGCCAGTCAGTTCCGGAAGACGAAGCTGCGTCGCAAAGACTCTGCTGATGTTGTGGAGCAGACAATAAGCGACCTAGATCACGGAGGTAATTATGTGCACCCACAAGTTGGTTCCGTTGTCCGGAAAAATGACGGAAGGATGACTTCGGCGAGCAACGAAGCGACGATAAGCAGCGATGAACGCTGAGGTGGACAGCTCGGATGTCAATTCTAGGTGAACCGCTTTGGTAGTAAAACAGATGAAGACAACCAGATAGGCCTTGGTGCTCTCAACACCGCGCAAGCGTGCACTCGTCACATAGAATGGACCGGCATAGTCAACGCCAGTAGTGAGAAAGGCCGCAGCAGAGGAAACTCGCTCGAGAGGAAGATTACCCATAGGCTGAATTAGAGGATTAGGTTTGCAAGAAAAACACCGGTTGCACTTGCGTAGACGATTACGCACCACATTACGTCCGTCCAGAATCCAGAGCCGTCGACGAATAAGTGAATGAGTAGCCAGCGCACCGGCGTGTAGAAGACGAAGACGGGCATCATCGATGATCAGATGAGTGAGATGATGATTTTTAGGCATGAGAACCGGATATTTGTGACGATAAGGTAATAAGGAGGCTGAGAGGCGACCTCCAACACGGAGAAGTCCCTGCTCTTCACAAAATAGGTGGAGTTTCATGAGGAGCCGATGACGAGAAGAAGGTTTCGAAAGTTCAGCTAGCTCCTCAGCGAAATGAACAGATTGCACTAGACGTATCAAACAGATTTCAGCCTCCTGGAGTTCAACAGAGGAGAGGAAACCTGAGCGAGGGATAGCTGGACGACGAGCATTCAGCAAGAAACGTCGACAAAAGGCAGTCACACGCTTGAGACGAAGGTACGAAGAGGAACGTTCAATCATGGCGAGTTCTCTGGCGATGGCTGCGGTAATTAGAACGGAGATCGGCTTGGCTTCGTCCTCCACTTGCTCAGTTTGACAAGAATCAACAGAGGAAAGGTGCCACGAAGATGAGTCAAGAGAGAGCCAATGAGGACCACGCCATCATAATGGATGAGTATGAATGTCCGCAGGCAGCAATCTCCGAGAGGCACAATCCGCCGGATTGTTCTCAGACACTACATGTATCCAGCACTCCGACGGAATCAGATGCTGTATCTCAGCGACTCGATTGCCAACAAATGTCTTCCATCTATGACTTTCGCCGCGGATCCATGACAAAGCAACAGAAGAGTAGCAAAATACGAAGCGTTCAGCTCCGAAATGCTGTAAAACGTTGGAGGACAGATGATGCATGAGCTTTGCGAGAAGATGGGCACCGCACAATTCCAGACGAGGCAGGGTCACGGCCTTGCAAGGAGCGATCTTGGATTTAGCTGCTAGAAGCGACACGTGATATTGGCCAGATGATGCATAGGTGCGAAGATAGACGACGGCAGCGTAGCCGGACTCAGATGCGTCACAGAATCCAATCAATTGACAATAAGAAGAAGAGGCAGTAGGGATGAATCGTGGTATATGAAGATCTGCTAGAGTGGGAAGCTGGAACAGAAAACTTAACAACAAGAGCTGGGCCTCATTCGAGAGAGGTTGGTACCATTCCAGATGAAGGAGATAGAGCTGACGGAAGAAGATTAAGGCGTAGAAGGTGACAGGAGCTAGCCAGCCCAAGGGATCGAAGATTCTGGCCGTCTGACTCAGCACAGTCCTTTTGGTGACTGTCTCTGATGTCAAGCGGACAGAATAGAAGAAATGATCAGATGCCGGATTCCATCCAAGTCCCAGAATCTTAAGACTTGGTTCACGGTCAAGAAGAAGGGGATCGATGGAGGAAGATTCTCGACGATGATCAGGAGGAATACCGTCCAGCAGAGGAAGATGATTAGTAGCTCATTTGCGCAACTCAATACCGCCCGCCATGAGCAAATCCTGAACTTGCTGTTGCAGTTCGCGAGCTTCAGACTCGGATGAACAGCCTGTCAATATGTCGTCCACATAAGTCTCATCCAGCAAGACATGCGTTGCAACAGGAAATCTGGGCCCCTCATCAGAAGCCAGCTGCCGAATGGTCCTAAGTGCCAAATAAGGAGCAGCAGGAAGTCCATAGGTGACAGTGTTCAGACGATAATATTGGATTGGTTCCTGTTTGCTGAAGCGCCAGACGATGCGCTGATAATCTCTTTGCTCAGGGCGTATATGAATTTGTCGATACATTTGGCGGATGTCGGCAGTGAAGACAAATCGATGCAGACGGAAACGAAGAAGAAGAATAGAAATGTCCGCTTGCAGCTTCGGGCCGGTAAGCAGAAGATCGTTTAGGGACTTGGCATTAGAAGATGCGCAAGAAGCATTGAAAACCACTCCAATCTTAGAAGGAGGATCATCCGGACGATGTACAGGATGATGAGGAATATAGTGAGGTTCGTATTGAGGACGGTCAGATGTCCCAGGAACCAATTCCGTGTGGCCACTTTCGAGATAATCTCACATGAATTCATGATAGGCCCTGCGAAGATCGGGGTTATTGTCTAGACGATGCTCCAACCGAATGAACTGCCCAGTTGCCACTTTGACAGAAGTGCCCAGATGATGAGATGACATGGGCAGGCCGACCAAGGAAGGTCACTAATATGAATTTTATGTATACTTCAGGACGCATAGAACTTGATATGATGATATTCCTGATTTGGTTGTAATTTTTCATAAACAATTACGTAACCACATACATAAAGAGGCAAACTAGAGATCTTCCTGATATAAATTGCTCAATATTATTGTTTAACTCTTTGGTACTTCCTATCCTTGAGTACTGTGGTATAATATGGAATCCTCACTTTGATATTTATGTCAATCGTATTGAGCGAGTTCAAAGAAAATTCGCAAATTATCTACTCTTTAAACTGGAAATAAATAAAAACGAACTAGATAACAATACTCGTTTGAATTTAGTTGATCTTAAACCTTTACAAACTCGTCGCAATATTGAAATGATTGATTACTTTTGGCCACAAAGTATCAACTAATTTAGTTGACTCATGTGATCTACTTACTCTCTTCTCATTCCATGTCCCAAGTTGTCCTACTTGCTCGAAAGAAACTGTGGCAATTCCTTATCATCGGACAGAATATGCTATCCATGCACCTATAATTACCATGTGTACCCTTATCAATAACATTTCTCTGAACGTTGACATTTTCAATATATCTTGTTCCAAGTTGAAAACTATCTAGAGGCGTAGATATTAATCTTTACATTTTCTATCCTGTTCCACTATTTGTAACCCAATATTGTTAATATTTCTTCAAGTTCTCATAATCATAAGTTTATATTATTCATCAAATTTATCGAATAAATAAATGAATAAATAAATAAATAAATAAATAAATAAATAAACATATACATAACTAGTATTTAAATCGGTACCTTTTTTCTCTACTTGGCAGCGGAGAGATCCTTGAATACTTTAATAGTATTTTTAGTGGCTAAGAGTGATTAGTTCTCAGTTATTAATTGTCTATTTAGTTTATGAATACCTCCGGGAGCATGAATATTGAACAGCGCTATCGAATAATTATTCAAATATCTTATTTATTCTCCAACATTGTCCATTCAATACATATTTTCCAATGATATGAGGAAAACAACTCATTTGTGAAAAGCTCTATGTTGCATTTATCTAAGGATAAAAAGAACGAGAAATTATTTCCATTCATATATGATTTACCTTCAACTCTTTATGAATCTGATGATAAATCATGGTGTACTTAATGATATTATAAACAATAAACTGTTCTTTTCAATATTTTTTAGTTTTCCTTGGGAAAATGTCTGTTGTAATGAATCTTTCAGGTAAGGATGAGTAACACTATCAAAACCATCTGTGTTGCGAATAATAGAAAAATGGCAAGTTCAAAATGATATTTTTGTAATTTGCCTCCATTTTGATTTTCTAATAGACCCATTAACGAACGCAACGTCATCACTTGCCGTGTCTTAATATCCAAAAAAAGCACGGAACTTTTTACATTTTTAGGATGGCGAGCTTGATGCGGAATTGTCTTGTCATCATTATGTCAGTTTAAATGACAGTGTCGAGCATCAACAACTCAAGAAGAGAAAGTCATCGACGTGTCCAGTGGAAGAATTGATTTCAGCTAATACACAATATGGTTTAGATATTTGTACTAATAGTCGTTTTCTAGTGTTATTGCTCTTTCCAGTAGAGACGAAACTAAAATTACGGAAACAAAAGCGATCACAGAACCACTGAATCAAATTTTGACTTTCAAAATTAAGATGTTACCAACCACCATAAAAATCCCTAAATGGACTAAATTAAACATTTTTGTTTAAAAACGGCATAAAAAGGGCAAATTACAAAAAATAGTATAAACAACTCGTTTCCTAAGACCTTGAAGCACTCATTCTTTAAAAGAACTCGTGGCTTCGCCACTCGTTTTTTAAACTTGAATTCGTGCTTTAAGACGAGTCTTAGGAAACTCGTTCTTTAATATACTATTTTTGTGTTATTTCAATAACGAACTGTCACAATTTTCCCAAATCCAAATGCAACGCTATGACATTTTCGAGGAAGGTCACTGACATAAATTTTATTTATACTTTAGGAGGCATAGAACTTGATATGATGGTATTCCTGATTTGGTTGCAATTTTTCATTAACAATTACGTTACCACACATACATATTGAAAATATTTTCAAAAGAGTTTCCATGATGTGTGCCTACATAAAGAGGCAAACTAGAGATGTTCATGATATAAAATGCTTAATATTGTTGTTCAACTCTTTGGTACTTCCTATCCCTGAGTACTGTAGTATAATCTGGAATCCTTACTTTGTCAATTGTATTGAGCGAGTTCAGAGGAAATTTGCCAATAATCTACTATTTAAACTGAAAATAAATAAAAACGAGCAATACTCGATTGAATTTAGTTGGTCTTAAACCTTCACAAACTCGTCGCAATATCAAAATGATTACTTTTGGCCACAAAGTATTAACTAATTTAGTTGACTCATGTGATCTACTTGCTCTCTCCTCATTTTATGTCCCAAGTCGTCCTACTCGTTCTAAAGAAACTGTGGCAATTCCTTATCATCGGACAGAATATGCTATCCATGCACCTATAATCACCATGTGTACCCTTATCAATAACATTCCTCTGAACGTTGACATTTCTAGTATATCTTGTTCCAAGTTGGAAACTATCTTAAGGCGTAGATATCAATCTTTGCATTTTCTATTCTGTTCCACTGTTCGTAACCCTATTTTGTTAATACTTCTTTAGGTTCTCATAATCATAAGTTTATATTATTTGTCAAATTTATTGAATAAATAAATGAATAAATGAATAAACATATACGTACCTAGTATTTTAATCGGTAATTTTTTTTCTACTTGGCAGCGGAAAGATCCTTGATTTTTTCAATAATATTTTTAGTCGCTAAGGGTGATTAGTTCTTAGTTATTGATTGTCTATTTAATTTATGAATACCTCCAGGAGCATGAATATTGAAGAGCGCTATCGAATAATTATTCAAATATCTTATTTTTTCTTCAACATTGTCCATTCAAGACATATTTTCCAATGATATGAGGGAAACAAATCATTTGTGAAAAGTTCTATGTTGCATTTCTCAAATCTTCCACAATCAAAAGAAAAATATCTGCTTCCACGACATCCGAGTACCGAGATCCGAATTGGTGGTGATAATATGGTCAATTAATGATAATTTTCGAGTTGGTTAATCAATTAACTGTTTAACACCTATCTCATTAAGAAAGTTATATACGAGACTGTTTGCACGGGTTGTATCAAATAAGTTGATGTTCATATAGCTCATGTAAATCATGATTACGAAGTTATCAGTTATTAATAGAGATACTAATAGAGATATAGAACGCATCTAATTATATCAAAGTTTTTTGTAATTAGTACTCAGTGAATATTTTTATTCTAAAGTAGAGTAATGTGAATGTTCCGTAATCCGTACTCAGAAGAAATAGTAACAATTAAATGAACATACATTAAATTTGATATTTTTTGTTCTTTACGCTTGAGATATAAGATGTTGAGGTTAGAAAGGGTAAGAAAGCACTGAAAAATGAAACTTCTAGAATCGCAAGTTGCTTATTTCCCGCCTAGTTCCGAGCTGCGAAAGTATAAAAAAACTCATATGCATGAAATGAATTGTTCTAGTCTAAAGTATAAACGCATGCGCCCTAATCTTTCTTTGTATACTGTACACAGTAGTTTTCAATTAGTAGGTACTAGGTATCACCTTAAAAATTGGAATTAAGTATCGTCTGGGAGTGGTGTTGTTTTTGTAATCCTTTTATTGTCGAGATTTACTTTCGGAATGGAAAAAAGGTTCCCCTGATGATTAAAAAAAAATGAATAGCTTAAAAGTTGAAAACTAGAACCTTTAATTTTCTAATTCAATTATTTAAATTCTAAAATGTAAATGTAACGTGCAATTAAAAAAAGTGTACCCAGGGTGAACAAATATTCTTTACATAGGTTTCGTAAATATCAAATCTATTGCAACACCTGAATTTGTTTTCATAATAAATGAAATAGCATAAAGGCCAGAATGAGTTCGTTATAGGTAGTTGGGAGTTTTTACTGATTCTATTGTCTTATTTTACAGATTTTCTATCGAATCTACAATGTTCGCGCTAGTTCAATTTATGGACGGATCCTATTGTGCATCTGTCAAGATTGCTGTGTAAAAGTGAAATTCACGTGGTATGAAGCCAAACTTATTTGCAACCATCATGATGAATGAATGCTTGAGAGGATTTCCGGGATCTGGAAAGAGGCGAACCAGAAATAGTTGTTCAAAAATATTCCAAATTATTGAACGAAGATACTCGCATGTTGTATATCTTTCATTTATTTTTATGAAATTATCACAATTATTTGTCTATGATATGAATTCAGACTGCATTAGAAATCGTGTTTAGAATATTGATATACTATGGTAAAAGACACGGAAATTGCTGGTAACTTCCAGTAATAATTATTTAGTATAATAAATACTCGTACGTTTTCTGGAAAATCACAGTTTTCAGTAAAATTACAAGAAATTACTATCTATCATCGATGAATACCTCAATCACAAATTTGTGATAATATATCGATTTGAGACAGCCTCTTCGTTTAATGATTTCTGAAGTAGGTAAATACTATATTTATCTAGTGTAGCACTGAATTAATTCTTCGAAGTAAAAGTTACTATTATTAATATAAAATATCGTTAGCTATATATCTGTTTATATAATACAAAGTCAATTATGCATATGTATTAAAATACTGAAATTTAGCATATTCCTCACTGTACAAGACGACGATAATCACGTTTGACAATCTGAATGACTAACAACATATGAGTGATATTTGGCCAAAATTCAACCACCACTATGTTATAAAAGGTATTTTCATAATATGACTGAAACTACATACGTATCACGTTTTTTTAGATTAAAAACTATAAATTATTCTGGGAACCTACCCTGTTTTGAAAATAAAATTTAGTAGTTATACTATTTACCTACAAAAATCAATGTTCTGCAAAAACATGAAGGTATTAGGCACATGTACACGATAGTTCGATACATGTAGTTTATACTCCAGTAAAAAATAGCATAAAACAGGCTGATTTGCCAGTTACTGGCGGATTCTGAGAAATTTCTTTCGCATATTGTTTGGATTGGTGTACAATGCAGAATCCACTCGAAAAAATATGTGGAGGCCCCTTATAAATGAACAATAAATTAATTAACAATCAATCATGAAATCAAGATTCAATCATTTCAGTTGTGAATACTTTCTGAGGGTATTTTTGGGTTACTAGTTACCAACTTGAGTTAAAAAAATTAAAACGCAATTTTATTTGTTGATAAAAAACCTCGGAATGTTATATCGGGGCTTTGGAGGCCGCTGAATACGAATCCGAGGTAACAAAATAGTAACGACCTTTTTATTTGTTAATAAGCAATAGTGAATGAGCAAAATTTGCGAAAAATTCAATTTTTTTGAGTTCAAAATTTCATTTCGTCGGTTTTCGAGTTTGCTGATTACGTCGTCGAGGTCACAAAATATTAACGAAACATTCATACGTTAATTGGCAATAGTTATGAATAAAATTTGCAAGCCTTCACATTTATTTTTTTGACTTCGAAAGATCCAATCTTTTTCCATGAAAAGCAATATTTTTTCTACAAATATCATTGAGAGGAGGATAAATCTCTTTTTCATACTGACTCCACGCGGCATTACTAAAAGAAGTCTCATTTTCTGCTTTTTAAAAGTAAATCATTATAAAAAATGAAAAAGCATGTTGAAGTAGTAATTCAAAACTGTACCGTCCATTTTTTGTTATCAAATGATCTTTCATTTGATAACAAAAAATGGATGGTACAGTTTTGAGTTACTACTTCAACATGCTTTTTCATTTTTTATAATGATTTACTTTTAAAAAGCAGATTTAAAAACCAACATTTGGGGATACGCAAATGCTTCGGCGGAGTTATAGTGGCCAAAACATACAACTCATAATGGAGATCGTGAATGTAATGAAATCATGAACTTAAAGGAAGATCATCCACAAATGACCTCGTCATCAAGACAGGTAAGAATGAATTGTTTATAATTTTTTTCTCATTACATAATGTAACATATTACTTTTTACTGAAGGGTGATGCAACAAAAGATCAAGATCAAAGTGCAGGATGAATTTCTATTGCTGCTTCTGAGTCGTCATATATTCAAAAGAAAAATCAAACATCAGTGACAATGACTCCAGTTTGGTACAAAAGCGAATGCCTTTGCTCGTCAAGTAAAAAATTGACGAAGAATTATAGCTTCTTTTTAAACCAGATTATCAACCGTTTCGCATTGTCGAAGATCAAGGCTTTAAAAGGTTTGTAGAAACTCTCAATCCTAATTGTCTTGCCAAACAGGCAAACAATTTCAAAATCTGCCATACCCACTTTTTACGAAAAATCTATATGCAAAGATGAAACAGAAACAGTGAATAGCGTATGTATAACGACAGATGCTTGAACCTCAATAAATGATGAAAGTTTCGTAGCTGTAACATGTCATTTCATGAACAAAACTATTGAAATGAAAACTTTCCTTTTAAAATGTTGCGTGTTTTCGGAAAGTCATACAAGCGCCAATTTAGCCTCAGATTCACAGGATACAATAGAAGAATGGAATTTATCGAACGAAATTACAATAGCTGTGTCTGACAATGCTGCAAATATAAAAAAGTTATTTCCGAAATCTTAGGGTGGAAACACTTTGGCAGTTTTACACATTCAATAAGTTTAGTTGTTCAAAATGGATTAAAAAAAGCTGTCCAGCCAACTATAAAGAAGATTAAAGAAATGGTCGAACATTTCAAAAGAAATTCTTCAGCAAATACAAACTTATCAGAAATATTCTGTAATCGATTATCGAAAAAAAATTAAAACAAGATTGTCAGACTCATTGGAACTCGACGCTTTATATGATTGGAAGGTATGTGGAATAAGAAGATGCCGTACGATCGACAACAGCTCTTCTTGACACAGACCTACCTGTTTTAACTATTGGAGAATGGAATCTTATGAAAGATTTAATCAAAATACTAACTCCATTTGAAAATGTGACAAATGCAGTTAGTGATGAGAAATACATAGTTGCTTCTTTAGTCATGCTGTTTGTGGCAGACCTTTTTAATGCTTGAAAGAACTAATTACTTGTAGAGATTTGAAACGCGAGAAATCTGCTAAAAAGTAGAATGTTCATCTTATAAATGTATTAATTTTTTTATGGTCTTGTTGCTGGTAACAGTAATGTTGTCTTTACCAATCTGAATATTGACAATAATGTAGAGGTACGTGTTTTCAAACTACAATGATAAACATTTTGACTGCCATTGCTATCTATGTGTATGAATGCATATTATCCATACACGAACATGAAACTTTATTTTAATATAGTGTTCCATTATTGCTCCTAAATATCAAAATTGTGTTATGCCAAAACACAGGAGATTGACTTTACGTGGGGAGAGGGCCTACTACAACAAGTGTATCCACAACTATATAACAATATAAATAATTGTGATAACTACCAATCACAATTGGAAATCTTACAAATAAAAATTAATTCAAGGAACATGCGTATAGGTTATTAGCGAATTTTCCGCAGATTATCTTTGATGTTAATTATATTTTATTTATGTCAACTAGTATTCAATTTTTCTGTTGTATACTATGTATTAATGATATTGTGATTGATATGGGTAATTTTGTTATCGGGCGAGGCGTAGCCGAGTCCGATAACACGACGTGTGCCATAATGATTGTTTATGATTCGTATTACATGCAAAATTTTATCTGATGGCATTTATATTAATATATTTTCGAAAAATTAAAAACTGCATTTTTGACATGTCACAATGACAACTATTTTTAAAGGAGTAAGTATATGTGTAGTTTCGAATATTAGTAGGTGAGTGAGCTGTGCTTTGCCATTTCCTTGACAACGTCAGGTTGTAACGGCAATATTTATTTATCGCTATCAAACACAATTGTCACGTAGAATTTAATATAATTTAAATAATAATGAGTGATTCTGAAACTGGTAGTTTACCTTCTGATTTGGAAGAAATGACGCGAAATATCGTGGACTCCCTTTTGCCGGAAAAATCACGGAGTGTATATGAAATGGTGTTTAATCGGTACGAAGAATGGTGTTCTGCTAAGAAAATCAAGAATATCACTCATGAAGAAATTATTGTTGGCTTACTTTGAATGCTTATCTAAGGAAAGAAAACCATCTTCTCTTTGGTCGTATTATTCGATGACAAGAAGTATTTTATCAACAAGAAAAAACGTCGATATTAGTAAGTACCTACAGCTGGTGGTTGCATTACTGAAACGTGAATCAGAGCTAAAAAATCCAAAATTTTTACAAAGAGATGTTACCAAGTTTTTACCGGAAGCATCAGATGATACATATTCATTTTAAAAAGTTGCTATGATAATTGGACTAAGTGGAGCATGCAGAAGAGAGGAATTGACAAATACGCTTGTTGAAAATGTAATAGATGAAGGATTCGTTTTTAGAATTACTTTATCGAATACAAAAACAAAGGTAATGCGAGAATTTTTTGTAACTTTGCGGAATATCCCAGGATTGAATATGGTAGAACTTGTCAGACAATATGTGAAAATAAGACCTTGCAACACAAACCGTTTACGTTTTTTTGTCACTTATAAAAATAAGAAATGCACAAAACAACCCGTTGGAATATACACCTTTGGTAAAATGCCAAAAGTTGTTGCCACCTTTTTGAATTTACCTCACCCTGAAGAATATATCGGACATTGTTTTCGGCGATCGTCTGCTTTATTTCTGACTGGAGTTGATCTGTGTACCGTGAAACGCCATGGCGGATGGAAAAGCAATACTGTTGCTGAAGGTTACATCGAAAATTCGGAAGAGCAAAAGAAAAAAATATCAGAAGCAATTTTTGGTGCCAATAACCAAACAGGATTACAAGTTTACCAAAAATCATCAACTACTGATGTGAAAACTCTAGAATCCATTGGAATTGATATTGCAAATTGTAGTAATTGCTCTTTTATCATTTATAATAAATAGTTTTGTACATAGTTATGCATTTTGAATAAACTTTTTTGATCTCACCATTACATGTTTTTCATATAGAATTTCATTATGATACTTAGTACCATATGAATTCATTATGGTACTTATGGCCATTTGCACCAACTTTTCCTTAGGCAAAGAATAACTAAGACACCCGTATTTTTAGGTGTTTCCTAAAATAGTTATGGGTTGCACCATTGAAAATTAGGGAACACCTCCGTAGGAAACGTTTAATGCCGGCAACAGTGCAAATTCTTTTGATATATGGCGTTTTTGCTTGTCAAACCAACTAACCTATCTGTTCTTACAAAAAACCGCGGGTAAAATTTTCAGTTTATTATCATAAAATATCATGGGTGAAAAGGTAAGTTTCCAAAGGTTTTCTATGTAGACATATTTTAAATTAATTGTTTACTTTTAGAGACAACAATTTGACCAGATGAAAGCAAAGCGCCCTAGGGCTCCTAATTATACGAACGAAGAGAAAGAAATATTATTGAAAACGGTTGAAAGCTATAAAAATATAATTGAAAACAAGAAAACTGACGCGGTCTCCAGCAATGAAAAAAGGGAGGCATGGAAGAAAATATGTGAGAATTTCAATGCATTGACCCCAAATATGGTCTTCCGAACCAGTAGAGTCTCTGAAAAAATATTATGAGCATTTAAAAGAAGAACTAAGAAAAAGGGTGGCTAATACCAAAAAAGAATTATACAAAACAGGAGGTGGCCCACCAATCAAAAATATTGTAGATGGGACTGATGATTTGCTGCTTTCGATAATAAATGATAAAAACATATATGGACTAGAGAGTACTTATGATTCTGACAGTTTGACCAATGCTAAAAACTTTAACAATGAGGTGCGCATGTAATTTATCAATATGAACTATTAGAGAATTAGTAACACTTGCATATTCTGTAGGATATTATATATGCTACTTAAGAATCCAAAATAACGTTTTTTAAATTGTTTAACTCATGAAATCTAATGTAGGTTAGGTAAATATACAATATAATGTACAATAACATGTTGTTTCTTTTCTAGTATTTGTTTACTAATCAAGATAATCAAGATAATGAAAATACTCCAGAAGAGATTACACAAAATGTATCAAATGACATTGAAATAATTTACGATTCTGAAGAATATGAGATAGCAAGCAACAGAACAGAAAACACTTTCACTAGAGTTCAAAAAAGTGATTGGAAGAAACCAGAGTTGCTGAAACAACCAGTTAATGCCATTTTGAATAATAACATACAAAGAGTAAGCTAAATTTACTCTATACAGTTTGATTTAGCTAAATTTGAATAAACTCAATCAGATTGTGAACACTCTCTTTATTTCTAATATATATCTGTATATTATTTTTTAGACTTCTGGAATCACAATTACCCCTAAACAAGTAGAAAACAAGAAAACTGAAAATTGTTCCTCATTGAAGAAGTTCCCAATGAATCATAGGAGACCAAGGGCAGTAGTAGCCTTAACGTCATCGAAACTGGGGGAAAAGTATAATCTCTTAATTGACCAAAAACTTGAACTCATCGAATGCTTTAAGAAGGAACATGAACTAAGAATGCAATCCTTAGAACTTGATGTAGCATTAAAAAGAAAACAGCTTACTTTATTAAGTTTCAAGGACTCAAATGAAATGTTAATGGAATCACAAATTCTTTTCTGATATGCATACCTATTTTGTCCCCATAGATTTTCTGAAACTTTAGGGTGAATATTTATTTTTTATATCTTCTGGTATGCATACCTATAATATGACTGAAACTTGAGTTTAAGAACTGAATTGTTTTTTGTATACTTCAAATACCTGAACAAAACTAATTTTCAATTAAATAAAATAGGCACATATTTTGGTTTTTTATTTATTTTAACCACAAAAAAGAGGTAAATTTGTCTATAATTTTAAAAATATTACCAGTCAAGGCTGTGCTGGCATCTATCGTTGTTGTTGAATAAGAGTAGCAAAGTAATTGATGATATTGGTTCTGCTTAACTGCTGATTGTTTTCTTGAGGAATGGGAACATCAGGAATATTACCCATCTCAATTAAATAGTTTGACTCATTTAAATTATCGCCTGCAGGAAGATCAGGTTCATTCATTGTTCTACAAATATTGTGCAGGACTGCTGTAGCAGGTATTATAGCTAGTGTTGTTTCTAAGTTGAGCCGACAGCCATAAGCTAGAATTGGGAATCTTCGCTTCCACACACCAATTAACCTTTCAATAGAGTTCCTCGTTCTAATATGTGATTCATTATAAAGGCGTTCTTCTGGTGTTGCTGGATCAACCAGAGGTGTGAGTAAGTAATTTCGTAGCCCATATCCACTATCACCTGAAAATAATGTTCATATCATTAGTACACTGCTTATTGAAATTATTTTCTGATTTGGCATTACATTTTCTAAGAGCAATGTTCCACATATGAATAACTATTATTTTTATAATAAGATGTATTGGATATATACCAATCAACAGGGAATTAGCAAATTCCTGATTTTCAATCCTAGCTCTGATTCTGCTGTTTGAAAATATTGTTTGATCATGGGCTGACCCTAGCCACCTTGCAACAATATCTCGGATCTTTAAACCAGCATCTCCAATAACTTGTGTGTTTATGGAAAAATAACCTTTTCTGTTACGAAAAATTTCCGCATCATCTCCACCTGAAATATGGATGTTTTTGAATTCTCAGATCCAGAAACTACCAACTCATTTGAGATTTTTTCCAACTAAATAAATTAAATGTGTAATTGTTTACCTGGGGATTGGATGCGTATATGCGTTTCATCAATGCAGCCCAAAACCCTTGGGAACGAATACATTTGGGAAAATTCTTTTTGTGTCAATATAACTTGACGTTCATCATTTGGCATCTTAATGTATTCATGGCGCAAGTTAGCTAGTACTTCGGAAACTTTTTTATAATTCTGGATACCGTCGATGTATTCATGCCCATAAAATCACCAATAGTGCTAAGGTGGCCCCCAGTAGCAAAAAAGCGAAGACATGTAAGAAGTTGATGTGCTGGGCTCACACTGTTATTGCTAAAATTACAGTTTTACAAATTTTTCATGCATTTAGGAATGGAATCTGTTTTCTCACCGATCATCTGGAAACTCCAAATGGTTTTCAATTTCTTGCAAAACTGCTAATGCAGTAGGTTTGGTGAGGCCAAATCTTTTACAGAAAGTAAGATTGTCCATCTCAAAATAATTGGCCCGTTCAAGTACCCTTCTAGGTAAACCATTTTCTATGATATCCAGAATATCCAAATCATCTTCAAACATTTCCATTTTTAAATAAAAGTAAACCAAAACTGATCAAATACGTTGAAATACTTGACAACATAGGTTATAAATGCACATACTTTCTAGGTGACAGTTTAGGGACCCAAATTTCTCCACCTAAATTAGGAATCCCTTAACTCAAGTTAGACATTGGATAAATAACTGGTGCAAACTAAATCTGGCCCTAGTCTCAAATTATTCCTTCCCTAGGGCTAGGGGATGCGTAAAATGGTTGGTGCAAACGGCCATTAGTCCCTTAGCTTCCTTATGTCATCAAAATTGAGTGCATAATGTTGTCATTATGACATGTCATCGGATGAATAAATGTATAAATGAAGTAGATACCTATTATGTTACACTTTTATTTGAGTCTTACATTGTAATATTTTATAACATTTTGCGTTAGTATTAAACTACATAATACCCAGTAAGAATCATGAAATAATATGAATTAGAAATGGCATAGCCACACTAATGATTAATCCATCGAATGGCAGAAAGTGAAAGTGTGAATGGTATCGAACACAATTTGAAAATATATTCCTGACCTGCAAAGATTTACTGGATGTTGAATATCTTTTGACATCGTAACCGTCTCAGGAGATTGGTCCAAGGCTTGGTATGATGTTAAATTACAAACTTCCCAAAAAACTAGTAATACAGGATGTTTCCTATGTTGCTGTTAAAAAAAAAAGAAACTATAACTTGTTTTCTTAGTAAGCAAAGCTTAAACATCTCTGTTTTGTTTCCAAAATGTATCAGTAATACTATACATCACTAAATTTTCTGGATGTATATCAACCCAAGTATCTACTCACCTATTTGATTGAAGTGATTGCCTCAGCTATATGTATTAGTATGAGCCTGTACCCAGACCTGGCAGATATGAAATGGAAAAAAATGTTCTAACTCTGGTCAATACTTACTAAGTCATTCGGAATTCTTTGGCATATCGTACAGAAGAATAAATTTAATATATGAAATATTGAAAATTTTATAAACTACTAAAACTACAATGAACTACATCTAGTAATTTCTTTCTACAACGGGTTAACACTACATCAACTACTCTCAGCCCTAGAGGATGATGATGATGATGATAACGACGCGACGAGTACCCAAGACCTCGAAATTGTTCTTTTACCCCCCAACAAATGGCAACGATGATGTCACAGATTCAAGGGATAAAGAGGACATGCTGAAAAACAATTTACCTGCTTCACAATTGCTGGCTGAAGCTGAAGTTGTTCACGGTACTGAGAAAGAGGACGATATAGCAGGAGCTGACGTAGATGATGTGGTAGAAGAAGCAGAGGAAGCATCTGTTTTGTTTCCAAAATGTATCAGTAATACTATACATCACTAAATTTTCTGGATGTATATTAACCCAAGTATCTACTCACCTATTTGATTGAAGTGATTGCCTCAGCTATATGTATTAGTATGAGCCTGTACCCAGACCTGGCAGATATGAAATGGAAAAAAATGTTCTAACTCTGGACAATACTTACTAAGTCATTCGGAATTCTTTGGCATATCGTACAGAAGAATAAATTTAATATATGAAATATTGAAAATTTTATAAACTACTAAAACTACAATGAACTACATCTAGTAATTTCTTTCTACAACGGGTTAACACTACATCAACTACTCTCAGCCCTAGAGGATGATGATGATGATGATAACGACGCGACGAGTACCCAAGACCTCGAAATTGTTCTTTTACCCCCCAACAAATGGCAACGATGATGTCACAGATTCAAGGGATAAAGAGGACATGCTGAAAAACAATTTACCTGCTTCACAATTGCTGGCTGAAGCTGAAGTTGTTCACGGTACTGAGAAACAGGACGATATAGCAGGAGCTGACGTAGATGATGTGGTAGAAGAAGCAGAGGAAGCATCTTGGGACTAAGGTGATAACATTCCGTTAGCAAGCCTAGTAAGTTCTACATCCAAAATTAAAATCACCAAGAAATACAAATGGGAGAAAACAAATCTTAAGACAACACATTTTAATATCCTTTCGGTACCTGGTCTAACGGCTGCAAATGAAACTTCCTCATCTCAACTTTTTGCAACTTTTTTGACGAACATATTATAGAAATGTTGGTAGTTTTTACAAATCTATATGCTTCACGAAAAAACAGGAAAGCTGACAACGTCATCGGAAATGAAATGCTTCGTGGGAGTGTTATTAGAAAGTGGATACTGCAATGTTAGCAGGAGGAGACTTTATTGGGAAAATTCTGAAAATACCCGCAACAGTCTCATTTCAAATGCTATAAGTAGAGATCGATTTGAGCATATTACTACCAACATTCATAGCTGCGATAATGACAATCTTGACAAAAGCGACAAATTTGCCAGAGTTAGACCTCATTTTGACAAAATGAATGAAAGGTGTTTGGAACATGCACCACATGTGGAACAGCATAGCATTGACGGAAGCATGGTGCCTTATTTTGGGAAACTTCCTGGAAAACAATTCATCAAAGAAAAACCAGTACGTTATGGATATGAACCTTGAGTAGGCACAACATTCTATGGGTACATTGTCTGGTTTAAACCATATCAAGGAGCAATATCCGAGACGAAAGCTCACAAATCCTTGGGCTTGGGCGCGTCAGTCATTATGACATATGCTGATGTAATCACTTCAAAAATAAATGCACCATATCATTCATTTTTCGACTATTTCTATACAAACATTGCACTGATCGAAGAACCAAAACCAAAAAAAATATCAAGGCGACAGGGACTGTCACTGAAAATAGAAGATCAAAGTGTCCTCCACCCAAGAATAAATTATTTAAAGAAACTGAAAGAAGAGGTTGGGACTTCAGAACAACAAATAATCGTTCAATTATCATTGCATCCTGGAATGACAATAATATTGTAAACGTTGCATCAAATTGTAGAGGTTCAACCGACTAATACAACATCTCGCTTTTCACGTACCGCGAAAAAACGCAAGTTTGGAACAACCTCAAGATATAAAAGTTTATAATAAATATATGGCTGGTGTCGATCGCAGTGACCAAAACATAAGCTTGTATGGAATCCCAATTAGAGATAAACAATGGTATTTTCAAGATTTTATAGAATTGATCACCTCGTCAGCACAGAAGAGAAACCAACGCGTTGTAGGGTGTACCACAAGACGGTCTCAGAGATTGGCATCGAGTAGTTGTACTGCATATAGAATGTTTTATTAGCTATCATACACCATAATCTTGTCAACTGCTAAGTTTGATACAATAAGTCTGTCCATATAATATATCAATAAAACTTAATCGAAAGCATTTACGATCATTTTAATAATAACATTCGCTCAAGCGAACACCCTTTTTTTATACAAAGTTTTTTTTTCAAATAACGTCTAGGATGTTGTACTACTATCTTTATTTCATACATATTAAAAATTCAGAAAAAAATCAATCAGAAAATTGTTCAGGTACATCTGGGTTAGCAAAAAAAATGGATATAAACCACCTATTTTCAACATAAGCGATGGTTATGCCTCCAATAATTAGACAAAACTCAAGTAAATCTTCGTAATTGCGTTAGTGCATTAGGACTAAATGAATGAAAAAGATGAAAAACAAATATGCAATTTGCTGTTCCGAAGGTATTGACATTTATAACACTTTTGAATTGAAACAACAAGAATTCAACAAATACGAAATTTTGATTCATAAGTTTGATAATTATTTCCTGCCTAAAGTTAACATCACATATGGAAGGCATACATTTTTTACAAGGAATCAAAAAGCTGATGAAAATATAGATTCTTATGTGACTGAATTAAAATCATTAGCATCTACCTGTAATTTTGGCAAGCTGAAGGACAGTCTAATTAAGGACAGAATTGTATGTGGTGAAAGCAATGAAATTCGTGACAAATTATGATGTGAAACAAACTTGAATTTTTCGAAATGCATTGAAATATGCAGATCGGTAGAGTTTATGAAAACAAAGATGAAGGATATGGGAGATGTACAGATGAGCCAGGTAATGTGGAAGAAACAAATTAAACTAGACAAAAATGATGTAACTGTGGAAGGGAAGGATAAAAGTGATACAGCGAAGGAAAAACTCATCAGAAACTGTACATATTCGGGAAATTCACACAAATTAAATGCATGCCCTGCGTATGAGAAATAATACTTAAAATGTAAGACAATGGACCATTTAAGCAAAATGTGCAGAGGGGAGCAACAGGCTCAAGAAATCAGGAAGGAAACAGATAAGGAAGGTATTACAGAAGATTGGATAGAGACTATACAAATTAAGGATCATCCCAAAGTGTTTATGAAATTCAAACTGGGTACAGAAGCCTAGTCCATTTATTCGAACAAACTCCTGATATTAAATTGTAAAATACTAATGTCAAATTGATCAAATATTGTAGGCCAAAAATTGGAAATCTAGGGAAATGTTATTCAGATTGTTCTGTAAGAAGTAGGTATGTTAACTTAGAATTTCGAGTAGATACGTCTAGCAATAGTAGTCCAGCCAGTAGTCTAAACGCATGCAATAAGTTGGAATTAATCAAGAGCGTGTATGAAATCGAAGTTGCCAATCTAGTAAATATTTACAAAGATGTGTTCAAGGGAATAATAGAGTTTCTGAAAAATAAGCACAACATTGTTATTATTGAAAATGCTACCCCAGTTTGTTTTTAACGCTAGGAAAATACGATTCTCAATTAGAAATGGAGTGAAAAATGAACAAGACAGGTCAGGAAAATTAGAAATTATTAAAAATTAAATGAACCTACTGAATGGGAGTACATCCACTTGTAGTTGTTAGAAAACCCAATGGTCAAAACAGGTAATGCTTGGACCCAAAAGAATTAAATAAAGTAATTAAAAGGGAATATTTTCAAATGCCTACAGGTGAGGAAGTACTATCTGAATTAGCGGGAGCTGGAGTATTCAGTATATTAGATGCAAATCAAGGGGTTAAGTACCTTTAGATGAATTCAGTAAAAGGCTTCATACAATCGACTCCGTATGGGCGGTACTTGTTCAGTCGATTACCATTTGGCGTTGCATCTGCACCAGAAGTTTTCAATAAACCGTTAAAAACATGTTAAGAAAAGCAGAATATGATGATAATGACTTATATTTGTGTCTTTTAGAATATAGAAGAACCCCATAGATACAGATATTCTCGCACCTTCAAAACTGTATTTTAATAGAGAAGTTAATAGTTTGGTTCCATAAATTGATATTTTCAAGCAAAGGGAAGGTAAAGTGGAAGAATTCCTTCAGAATAGACAAGACAAACAAAAAGAATATTCTGACAGAAATACAAAACCACTTGGTGATTTGGAGAAGGGAGATAAGATCAGGGAATAACAACCAGATGGAACATGGTAATCAGGTTTAGTTAAAGGAAGGTAAATAAACCCAGAACATATTCAGTTATAGTAAATAACGGATCTATACTAGAAAGAAATCGGAAACTTCTAATTTAAGATTCCAAGTATCAAAGTAAACCAAAAATGATATTTTCAGACTACAAAGGTCAAACACCCAGACCAAAAAGAATTGTACATAATCCGATGACGCTGAATGACTACTATAATCATTAGAACCTAGTTAAGCTCATTTAAAAATTATTGCAATATGTCTGTCTTGTGTGTATCTTAGTAGAAATAATTGAATAATACTGTACAGTAATCTTAGAACGGATGTATAGTATAATGAACCACTCGAGTTGGTAGGTTTGTTGTTATCACGTTTGTAAGGTGGCAGCGGAATGAACAGTGATGTGAGTGATCGCAAAAGCGAATAGTTCGAGAGGTTGAGACACGGAATCCGAACCGGGGCAGACATATTGGAGATACCGAGATCGGGGGCGAACTTGTTAGTTAAATTATATTGTTGTAGTTATTGAATGAAGTATATAATTAGTTCATACTGGTTCAACTTCACACTAGTAATGGTACGACAATACACTTATCTCAGAAATAAAATATAAATAACATGAATATATGATTGCTAAAGAAAAACATGGACAAATAGTCAGTGTCAAAACTTTCAAACATCAATAACCTAGAAGACTCTTCAGCACAGAACAACTTATATTATCTTTGTACAAAACAAATGAGTTGCATTATTTGACAAAACATGGCGGAACCAATTAAAAATTGGACAAATGTTGTCGCCATTGTCTTGTATAGAGTCACTGTAATCAGCCCCATATTTGGTAACGAAATTCAATTCACAAATTGCATTCATTAACAGCCAATTGTTTCTAGACGGTTGCAAAACAATTCAGGAATCGTTCTATGTAGACGATTTAATCGCAAATTGCAAAACGATATATCAGGTCACGACATTGGTAAATCTAATTAGCAGGTTGCTCAGATCACATGGATTCCAAATGAGGGAATGGTCTTCAAGCCATCCTCAAATCTTCAGAAATATTGAATCAACCAACACCATCACACATTGCAATAATGAAGACTATTCCTTGATTGTGAATCCAAAAAAGATTTTTTCCAGTATTCATTCGAAACTAAGGATCTTCAGAACACAACAACCAAAACAACAATTCTGTCGACAATTAATACTTCATTTGATCGGCTTGGATTAGTAAGTCCCAAATTATAAATCAAAACGTGCTTGTTTAAATACTATTTGGGGATAATGAGCAATTCACTCTCTACTTTTTTGGCCAATATTTTTCTGAGCGAACTTGAAACCTTAAAATCAAAATTGAATCAGTTTCCAAAAGTTTGGTATAGATATGTTGACGACATTTTCACGATTACGATTTTCATTCACATGGCTTTTTGAAGATGCTTAATAGCCAATTTGATTTACAGAGATTCACTGTCGAAATAGAAACAGATAATCCGCTTCATTTCCTTGATATTAACATTAAAAAACAAGGTAATCATTTGAATTTTGACATTTACAGAAAACCCACTCAAACAAATAGGTATACCCCGGCGGATCCAGCTACACCATTGAGATATAAAATAGCTCAGTTTGATATTCTAGTTCATATATTATTGAACGTCCCTTTGAGCCAGCAAAGGCAATGGTTACCACAAATATTTGTTCAATAATTTAATTTCTAAACAGAAAAGCAAATTTGAACGTAGCCAACTAGCCAAATTAGAGCCATTACCTTCAAATTCTTCAATACAATTCAAAAGTTTCACTTATCATTCTTCAGAAATTAATGAATTCCATTGTGAATTTGCGATACAACCAGTTCATAGATGCGAGAACAAGCTAAAACACCGTTTAGGCAAAACCTTTGATAACGTTCTGATTTCGACAAATTCGGGATTTACAAAATCAATTGTGAGTCGTGTTGCGAAATAATTTGTTTAGTACATTGCTGAGGTTTCGAGAATACTATATGATTGCAGCTGATGTGACTGAAATGTACCACGAGGTGCTAATCAAGGAAAATCAAAGGGGTCTCAGAGGACTTTATGGAGGTTCTCTGAAGATCAAGACGTGGATACGTATCGTCTCAATACAATCACAATCACCTACGGTCTTGAGCCATCATCGTTTCTGGCTATTAAATGTTTGCAGGAGGTGGGTTCAGAGCATCAGGACGAATACCCAGAAGCGTCTTAAAAAATAATGAGCAATTTCCATGTAGATGATTTCTTGTCTGGAGCCGAATCACCACAAGACGCTAAACGACTGAGGAATGAAATGAGTCAAATTCTTGGAAAATATGGGTACACTTTGAGAGAACGGGCATCCAATAGCAATGAAGTAGTTGCGTCTGAAGATCAGGATCTGAACATTGAGCATTATTTATCTGATGACAGAACAATAATTGGGATTGCTATTGGATTCAAACAGTGATCCACTGTTAAACAAAATAATTGTGGATGTTAGTAATAATAGGGTTACGAAGCGAACAACCCTTTCCTCAATTTCACAAATCTTTGATCCATTGGGTCGGTAGGTCTGGTCCAAAAGGCCAAACTTATTATGCAAGCTATGTGAAATTTGAAGGTTGCTTGAAATACGTCTCCTCTAAATTTAAACACATCTTGGGTACGGTTCAGAAATAAAATTGGGGAACAAGGTAAAATTGAAATACAAAGACATGTGGTGTGTCAACGACCAGGGGCTATTGTTTTTCTGATGCATCGGAGTTCGCATATGGTGCATCTATTTATGTGAGATCCACTGATGAGAAAGGTGATCATCACGTTCACTTGATATGCGGAATATCTAGGGTTGCTCCACTCAAAGTTATTTCACTACCAAGGCTTGAGTTATGTTCAGCCCTATTATCTGCAAAATTGGCAAAAGAAGTTCAAAATTCTTTGAATGTCAATTCAAACAAGGTTCATATTTGGAGCGGTTTCGATTATAGCCTGAAGTTGGATTGCGGAGGAACCATACAATTGAAAAACGTTTGTAGCTAATGGAATTTTGGATATTCAAAGATTAACGGAAGGTGATCATTGGATGTTGATGCGCAGGATAATCCTGCAGATACAAAATTAGGTTCCTGTTCGCTTTGGTGGCATGAACCAACATACTCTTGGTGGTACATAAAATAATGTTTTAAATAAACTGAAATGGCGATCCTTTTGGGACACGATATTCGTGTCGCCAACAAAATCCGCTGTTAAGTTGTCTGAAGTCAGGAAATTGCTCGTCGCTGTGCATAATGGGGAGGTGTATAAATAATCAGGAAAAAAATTAGCAAAAATAGGTGTATCTGGTGAGTTAATACAAATCAGATCGTTAAGCTAGTTTTTCAAATTATTATATTTTTCTCAGTTTCTTCTTCCATTCTGATTTTTTTCAGTATTATTGTCATATTCTTATACAAACAACACACAATAATTGCACTTATACATTATTAGTTCACTGAAGAATAAATTCGCTATTGGAAGTGTATTTTTAGAACAGCATATTCATCTCAATTCATAAAGAGGAATGTATGCTCTTCAAGAATGTGCACCAAAAATACACTTTCAATAACCTCAGACCTACGGATTGCCGCTTGGAACTATAGAAAGAATAAAGGAAATAGGCAGTTCTACATAATGCATGTAGCAAAAATACAATTTCAATAACCTCAGACCTAAGAATTGCCGCTTCTCCTGATGTCTTCCAAGGAGCAATCCGTAGGTAGAAAAAATGTATTTCCCTAATACTTTTTGTAGGTTCAAGCAACAAAATAAAAAAAATAAATTTAGAAACTTGCAGAGAAGTACTGACACAATTATACAGCAGTCTATGAGTCTCCGAACGGCCAAACATATCATAATAATGATATCTATGGAAATATGATATCTATGACACCAGCCTCTCAAACGAAACGAGAAGAAATACCTTGTGGGGAGGCTACAATTAAATGGCAGATGCTGTTTATTAACTTTAAATGCAAAATTTCCATTTTCACTGCGTTTCATCATCAAAATACTGGGATATAGTTGAAAGAGACATATTTCATGACATTTAGACTAGTTGTTATGTGCTTTTGAGGTCAATATCTTGAGATAAACATAGTGCTAATTATGAGAAGATTTCATTTTTTTCTGGAAAACGGTGCATTTCCGGAGATTTTTCTTTTTTGATCGTTCATAAGGAACACGTGAGTAGTCTCAAAAAATTTTCAATAAAATCGAGGGTGAGGCCCTTCTTGTGAATAATTACCAAAATATTGATTGTTGAGATGAACGACTATAATATTTGAAAAACGCTGATTTCATTTTAGGGCACAGTTAGGTCACATTCCTAAACAGAGAAGGAGCCGAAAAAATATTGAACAAAGGGATGTAACCGAACCTGAACATGAAGGAGCGGGTCAAGACGACCACTAAAACTAAAACAACAACATGTTGCTTCATACTGATATAAAATAAAGTTAGAAAAAGAGAAGAACCACTGTGTGTGTGAAGGCTTCTTGCAATTTTCATGGAATTACCTATGACAGAGTTTGAAGCTGAAAAGCATATTTATAACACTGAAGCAGCACCAAAGGATAAACGGGGCAAAAACTCAAACAGGCCAAATAAAACACCAGAAAATGCACTGACTTTGATTAAGAATCATATAATGTCATTTGAAAACCGACAGTCCCATTATTCAAGGAGAAAAAATTTAAATACCTACTATCTTTCTGAGACGCTATCTGTGAAGAAAATGTTCAAGATATTTAACATCCTGGTATCGAATGTTACTATAAAGTGTATTGGAAGATTTTTCATACCGATTTTAATCCTAAATTTGGCTTACCCAGAAGTGACACTTGTGGTACTTGCGACCGATATCAAAGCATATTAGCAAGTTGTGATAACCCAGAACAAGTGCTGAAAATGAATATTGAAAGAGAACTCCACTTGAGGAAAGCTTAAAAGTTTTATGAATTAAAAAAGAAATATAAACTAAGAGCACGAGCTGATACAGAAAATTTCATTTGCATATCATTTGACTATATGCAAAATCTCCTGGTGCCACATAAACGCACCAATGCAGTTTTCTTTGCCAGACAGTTATGGCTATATATATTTGGGGTGCGCAATGATGGAGATAATACTGCAACCAAGTTCTCTTACGACAAAACCATTGAAAGGATGGGACAAAATGAAGTAGCTTAATTATTGTTTCAATATTTACGTTCCAATGATGTGACAACAAAAAATAAGAACTACATTCTCATGACATTTTTATACCGACTTGTCCAGGGCTTGCATATGTTTTAAAATATTACACATGTGTTTCCTATACGTGACCATTCATTTCTGAGTTGCGACCAAGATTTTTCATTAATAGAAAGGCACAAAAAGACCGTAACTGTGGAAATGCCTGGAGAATGGAACAATATCATTAGAAATGCTAGGAACACAGCATCGCCCTTTACCTTTATATGACTGAGCATGCCAGCTTTGAAAAATCGGCATTCACAAAAAAAAAAAAAAATTTTAAGTTCAATATGATGTAAACACTTCTGAAGGTACAAATAAAAATTGACTCAAGTACATTGATCAGCAAATTGAAATGTTATTTCCATTATGTAATATATCGAATGGAATCTTATACTAAGGTGGAAGTTTAATTACTCATTGGACTCATTGAAGAGACAGTTTGAATGAGCAAAATGTAAAATTTTGATGTTGCTCTTTTGAGCCCACTTTTCGAAGTTCGCACTGTTACCACTATCACCACAGCATCACCAGCCGAATGCATTTGAACTGTACGAGCGTATTCCCACTTGAGTGGTGGCAAGATCTCTTCTCGAAGAATGACCGTGGACTCTACCTGAGTAGTACCAGTTGAAGAGTACTCTGATGGAGATTTGATAAATATTCTCATGACCATTTGGACTAAAAATGTTGAACAATCTGCGTTTAATGATTGATTATATCTTCTGAGTTTATTCGGGTTATAACCATTCAGAACTCTTGAGGTACCGCCACCATTGGTAAACCGATAAGAAAATGACCGGGAGTCAGTACGTACAGGTCTTCGAAATATTTGGATAAAGGGGTAAGAGGACGGGAATTTAGGCATGTCTCTACCTGTGTTAGTAAGGTGTGCATCTCTTCCTATATCAATGTTTCATTGCTCAATTCAAATTTCGTTCGTACTTTCACAAGTATTCACTTCATATTGAACTTTCAATTTAACTTTTCAGGGAAAATCCTAAGCAGTCAGGGCAAAATCCGTATGCTAGGGGATCTGCGTTTGTTACTTGCCTTCGAGCTACAATAAGCTTTGCCAGATTTTTTTGAGAGCACTCGCAAATTGTTAAAGAAATCTCCAGCTTTTGATATCTGGACGAATCCATCTCGGCGATCTTTACTATTTTTTGAAAGAGAAATAATTTTACAAATCTGCAATTCGCTTGCGTGGCAGATAGTTAAATGCCTAGACATTTTTATTACTTCCTTTTTCACAAAAGTAGCATACGTGGATTTTGTCATAAAACTTGACTTCACCAAATTTCATTAATGAAGGAACTTCTATATTTTCCTTATCTACATTTTCGTCAATTAGAATTCAGTAAGATATCAAAGTAGTTTGCTAAAATTCAAGCTCATGTTGAGAACACCCATAATCATGAATAGGAATGGTTTCTTTTATATAATTAGGAAGAAGTCAAGTATAAGACTTCATTTCTAAGTACAGCCGTCCTGCCATAAATTATAACAGTTGTTCTTTGTATCTGGGGAACGGAAACAAGTCAAGAAAGGGTCACTATAATTTGTAAAATATCAATCAAGTCGGAGAGGTTCCTCACAGTTTCAATATGAAATCGTAAATTACGTAATTAGCAGAAAAGGTTCTGAAGAAAACAAGTGCTTTTCAGTATACTATTAGCTAATACATATTTTTATGATCAAATTTGAATCGATAGATTGATCGCTTGCTATTATTTAAACAAAGGTTTATTACCTTTTTTTCCCTTTGAAACTACAATAAATTCACGTAACCATAACATAAGACATGCAGAACGCGGTCGTTTCTTATCAAAGACGTAATTAGAATATTAACTTGATTACCATAATTCAAAGAAGTCTGCATAAGGTCATAAAATTGAGGTCCTTGTCAACAAAAATAGAATAGTTCTTCCATATTCATCTCACTAGACGGGGGCAAGCCTCTCATTGGATAAAAGTTACTACTCTGAAACATATTGGGCAAAGAGGAGTGATTATCCAAGATTATAAAAACCACCACACTAAAGTCAGTTATATTCTTACTTCATGAGTTAAATCTTGCTTTGACTATTCCACGAATCACTTAAATCGTATTTTAGAGAAGTTTTATGAGTTTTCTAGTTGGGCTTGCGTTGTGGTGTTTACGAAGTCAATTTGCTGAATACGTAAAATTTAGAATTCCTTGAATAATTAAATCATAGTAGTTTTATTTAAATATTTACCCTGGTACATCCAAGCTGAGTTAGATTAGTTATTTCCACTTTGTATCTAGGTTCTAATGAAGTTACTTAATTGTTTTCCAGTTTTAACATAATTTCCTAATTAATACTTCAGTAGTACTTAATCTTTCAACTTTAATTCATTATTATAATTGTCCTGCATCTTTATTATTATTGAATATTTTATATTTGTTTTGATTGAGAGTTTTACTACTAGCGTAATTTCGTGTCTTAACCAAAGAAGACTGAGTATTACATATATGTATGGACCGTGTTATGCCTGATTTGCCTAGTTATTGAAAAACCCCTTGATATCCGGCCCCCTCCTGTATATCGGAACACGTACTGCAAGTTATATTGATATTAATTAATCATGCCAAATGAAATACATATGAAATGAGTAAATTGATAACCTTGAGTAAACCTGGAAATAGAGTCCCATAATTACACTCTATAGTATCGTCTGAAAATTTCCAAATATTATGCCAAGTTGAATTAGGGTTTATGTAGGGAGTACAATATGCTAAATAATTCCAAGAATTCCATTCTTCACAATGAAAACTTTTCGAAACAAAATTAGGATATTTATTCAAAATTAGGATTTTCCGAATATCCAATTTGAATGATCTTCTCGAAGAATTTTCATTTCGGATAACTTTTATTTCAAAGAATTGAATTCGAACAATATTACATAGAATAATTGTTTTCGAATAAATTTCCTAGATTCCTCTTGATGAGAAAATCGGATGTAGTCATTTGCATACACATCTCTAAGTCCATTATTTAGAGCAGTGTTTTTCCACCTTTTTCGTGGTGCGGCTCCCTTAGCATGGAAAAATATTTCACACGACCTCCTACCCTCCGCTGTTTCTAACTCGTATTTTTTTGTTACAAATATCGAAACCGTACATCATTTTTACTCATTCTCATAATTAGGTATCGGCTGAATATGTGATAAGTACCTAAAACCGACATATTTTCACATCGACAGCGTAGCCAAACGCCTCCACGGGAAAACGTTACGACAGTAACATCTAACAACGAGCGTACATGCGAGTGGCCGATGAAAATCTGTGTTATATTATTGTGTGATGAAACTCGAGTGAATGAGCGAGACACGACGAGCGCTGCGGGAGCGTCGTGAAGTACATTGCGACAAGCACAACGGACACCGGGAAGAACAACGCGACGCCTCCATTTAGTAGATGATTGACGAGCGCAAACTATTGTTTGAATTGTGAACTCGCGTATTTGAATTTATTTATTATTTGTAATTATTGGGAGTGAATAAGTTTCTAGAAAAAAAGATCAATACAACCGTCAACTTCAACCTTCAGTGAGAGTAATAGTAGTGGAACAAAACCAGAAAAAACCGTCTGTATAATGACAATTATTTAAAATTTGGATTAACTGTAACGAAGTTCTTAAATTCTAAATGAATGTTATAGATTGTCATCATAAATGCATAAATAGAAGTAGAATCCAAAAACTCCCAATAGATAGATCGTCATAAGGTAATTAATAAAGGGTATTATCCGGTGTAGACATATTTGCATTCGAAAAGTCAGATTTGCTTTCGTTTGAATCCATAAAACGTGTATATTCCATTCAAATCGTAGTAAAGCCGTGTCATTATCAGATAACGAAACAACCGTCATAAGTAAAAAAACAGGATTTCACCAATTCCGCTCCGGTGAAGAACTACCGGAGCATATAAAAGCCAGTCGGTGGCTAAGGAGAGAGAGTCTAATTTAGACAGTTTCTCAAACCGGTCTTAGAGAACAAGCGAACATCTTGCGAAATAAGACAATTTGAGAAGATAATTAGTAACCGAAGTTCAGCATTATATTCAAAACCGAAAGTAATAGTCAGGTAATTATAAGTCCGCTTAAAACAGATAATCTCACAGTTTCCTCAATTGAGTTTGGAGTATTGAATTTTCATTGGATTAAAGAGTGATAAAACAAAGGTATTGTATGGAAGTGACCAATCGTGTTTCTGTTGATTGAAAAAATTTAAAGGTGAAGTTAACACCAGTCCAGGTTTTCGGGAGTCAACGTCTAATCGCTGGTGGTGGCTGTATTTCTAGCGCGACTACCCTGGGGTACAGTCATTAAAGGTGAAAGGGCGCGAAGTCCTGACAACTGATGAGGTGATAATTTCTATTATATTATTTACAGTGGTGCAAAGATCACTGTCTGACGAAACAGGCGGGCGGACATTCGGATCTGAAAGAGCAGAATTTCTAGTGCGACTACCCTGGGGTTCTGTCTGATGTAAGTGAAGAGTACGTTCCGGTAACGTCAACAGACGGTCGGTTGGTTACACCATTTCCGTGAATTGAGAACCTGCAGTCTGACGAAACGGGCGGGCGGACATTCGGATCTGAAAAGGGCAGAATTTCTAGCGCGACTACTCTGGGTTCTGTCTGAAGTAAGTCAAGGGTACGTTCCTGCAACGTCAACAGGCTGTCGTGTTTTTCCGCCGTTATAGTAATTAATATTGTTTGAAGTAGAGGATTATGAAACAACACTCTTTATTCTCTCTCTCCGTGGTAAATATTTTAGGACCGGCCTGTAACAAGGCGTATATTAGTTGAGAAAAGTGAATGAGATTTATGCATTAGATTTGCTTGTTGCCTTACCGATCTTGCTAGTGTTTTTTCGACCGGAGCTTATTACCCGCCGTACGGTTACCCGCTTTGCACGCTTTGGTGCCCGTAGTTTCTTTTTTAAGACTTAGCTTAAATCCCCGCCTTAGTTGTTAAGGAAGCTTCCGTTATAATCCCCCGCGTACGTCCCGTTGATGTTTGTTATTATTGATTACTGTAACCCTACCCGTACTTTTCCCAGTGGCGTAGAAGTTGGGGTGAAAAACTCCCACTACCCTTTCAAAATCTTCACCAATTATGACCAAAAAAAAAATTTTATAGCACAGAACATAGCTTACTATGAGTAGGAAAGGCTCAGAAAAGCTGTTTTCTGTACGATTAACGGTTCCGGAGATATTCGCAAAAAACTATTTTTTTTTTAATTCCAACACCCTGTATCTCAAAACTAAGCGTCTGTGCATATATATTAATAGGAACTTTTTTTCTCAAAATCAAATTTTCTATCGACTGTTGAAGTTCTGCTACTAAAACCTGGGACAGCCTGTATATTAGTGATATATTACATCTTCTCTGTACTATCCCAATTGAGAAATAACCCAGAACCCTACGAGTGGTAAGTAAAATCTACAACTCAGTAGCTACTTCGAGTCATCTCGAGAACTTTGACCTCTGGAATTTATTTCTTCACTGAAGTTGCCCTGGCACAGGCTGTATAACGCAGTCAGAAGAGACCGTCACCACAGAGAACTCTTCCGGGGAGTAAACCTCGCAAATAAAATATGGCGCTCGAGACAAAATACCGAAAAGTGGGTTACAAAATGGAGCCACGAGCAGGGAGTTTTTGGAAATTGACCGATATTTTGTTGTGATTTTGTGTAAACGGGATTATAGGAAAGGAAAATTGAATTATTGATTGCGCATGAAGCTTTGGTCCGATTTGAATAGAATTTGAGATATACTTAGACAGGGAGATAATCTTTACAACCCCGACGTTGCGAACATTATTTCGGATCATCCCCAGGAGTTTTATTTTGAAATTTGGAAAATTGCCAAAGTTCTGACGGAAACTTGTTCCCCGTGATCCTCAAAGTTTTTATCGTGAATCCGATTGTGAAATTGTTTGTTGCGGGAGGTGTGGAATTGTAAACTACACCTCAGCGTTTTTTCAAAATTTCGAATTTTGCCCCTATTTTTGCCCTTGGATTTTCCCAGTCAACCGTAACCCGGATTGGGCAAGTCAAATCTTATTTTCGAGTAAATCGACCCCAAAGAAGCCGTTGGTAACTTTTTTGGGCGGATTGGCTCATCCGTTTTTGAGTAACCTCCCCAAATCGAATTCACGTTGCCCAGATTAGGGCAAGTGGTTTCATTGATCTTGCCTTAATGGAAGTAAGCCGTGTACCGATTTTGAAGATACCACTTATGCGTTACGCCACGCAGTCCATGTCCTGTTGGAGGTGTGGACAAACCGAACATAGTCGAAATAATTGTAGGAATCCACCTGAATTATTCTGCTCTGAATGCCGCCGCCCCTGGATTATGTCACGCAACTGCCCTTGAAATAATCTGGGAAACGCTCAGGGGACTGTGTATCAACGAGGACTATGCAGATTCGCATTGTGAGAGCCTCGATGAAGGATGAAAAGCAAACTCATCTCGCGACAGTTGGTACCATTGCTATGGATAAGGAATCGGTCACGACAGGAAAACGTGAATATACCGCTGTATGTCCTAAAAGATTAACCGTAAAGTCGTCTGACGGCAATCTTCCGCCCACCGCCGGCGCCGCTGCTAAGAGTTCACTAAAAGTTGATACAACAGATACCGTGAGTAATCCAAACTTACCTAATACCCCCTGCTGTCCCGCGATGTGCCCTACCGTTTTTTATGCGAAATAACATAGAAACCCCTAATTCGACAGATTTTCCGAATTTAGAAGAAGGAAATATTTCAGGCCCATGTGTGAACTCCGATAGAATTATTTTAAAAATACCGCTGTTATATCTTTTGCCGAAAACCGGCCCTTTATAAAAGTGTGTGTACTAGGGAAAGATTTTTCTGCTTTAATTGACACCGGAGTCACCCGTCCTTTTATGAATGATCGTGTCGCTTGTTCATGCCAGACCTCCGATGTAAAACCACTTCTTATCAATACAGTTGGTACTAGAATGGCCAATGGAAATTTGGTGCCTAGCACAACCGCTTACCGAATTTCAGTTAACGTAGGATGTGGTGAAATTGAAGCCGAGTTTGTACATTTACCCACATTATTACCCGAAATCGTGATAGGAATGGAAATTCTAAGTTCAGGGTTGTTTTCACTGCATCTACCGTCCGCCAGTGTGTACTTTAATGACAATTTGATACTGAGCAATATAGATCAGGACACCGATCCGAAGAACATTCTCCGAAAAACCGATTCGATTGTTTTAACGAAATCAAAAATAGTTAAACACGTGCACTTTTGGGACGAACTGGATGCCCATATTGCTACTTTGTCTGCAGTGGAACAGGAAATATTAAGCCGATTTTTAGGAACTGAACTTCCGTTATTGGAGAAGATTCAGGGAACCACACCATTGGTACAACATGAAATCAAGTTGACGAAGAAGGATCCGATCAAACAGCGTTACCGACCGCAAAATCCGAGGATGCAGGCAATTATAAACGAGGAAATTGACCGGATGCTAGCCGAGAATGTTATCGAACCTTCTAGCAGTCCGTGGAGTTCACCCGTGGTGGTGGTGAAAAAGAAAGATGGCAAACCGAGGTTTTGCATAGATTTCCGGATGATTAATAACGTTTCCGTGAAAGATGCTTACCCTATTCCGTATATCAGTGCCATACTGGACAAACTTCGTCGGGCCCGTTACATCTCAAGCATAGATTTGAAGCAAGGTTATTGGCAGATGCCGCTGTCACCGGAAAGTAAACCCATCACGGCATTCACTGTTCCGGGCCGAGGTTTATTTCAATTTAAAGTTATGGCGTTCGGATTGCACTCCGCACCGGCCACTTTCCAACGAATAATGGACGCCATCATCGGACCGGAAATGGATCCTCATGCATTCCCATATCTAGACGATATTATCGTAATGAAAGATTCGTTTGAAGAACATTTGAGAGAAGTTTTCCGCCGATTACGCCAAGCCAACTTAAGGATCAATCCAGGAAAATTTCCGTTCTGCCGTACGTCTCTCAAATAATTAGGACACGTCGTTACCGCCGAATGTTTTCATACTGACCCGGATAAAATAGAAGCTATTATGCAAATTCCCAGCCCGTCAACTGTAAGAGGCGAGGCCTCCGTCGTTTTTTGGGAGTCGCTTCTTGGTACCGTCGATTCATACCCTCTTTTCCACAGGTTGTAAGTCCGTTGACCAGCTTATTGAAGAAAAACCGTCGTTGGAACTGGGGTGATGGACAACAAGCAGCATTTGACAAATTGAAGGTCATGCTGATGAGTGCCCCGTGTTGGCTTGTCCTGATTTCAGTCGACAATTCACCCTACAAACCGACGCCTCTGATATAGAAATTGCGGCGGCGCTGACGCAAAACACAGAGGGAACGGACCGAATCATTGCCTACGTCAGTCGAACTCTGGCACCAGCCGAGAATAACTATTCTGTTACCGAAAAAAAAATGTTTGGCAATTGTATGGGGCATTAACAAAATGAGACCATATTCAGAAGGCTACCGATTTATCGTTCTGACTGACCATCAGTCGTTACGGGTTACATTCTATCAAAAGTCCTAGTGGAAGATTGGCCGTTGGAGCATTTTCCTGCAACAATATGATTTTGAAATCAAATGCCGAAAAGGAGTTCTAAATCGTGTTGCCGACGCCCTCTCTCGAGACCCTTTACCGTGTGGAGTTACGACCAGGGAAAGCCGGAATTTGTGTGTACTAGAGGAACCAGTCTCTTGTAATTGGTATAATTCCAAGAAAAATCATTGCATTTCCCGACTACTGCATCCGCGATAACCGTTTATACAGACATTTCTGGGATTCAAACGATCCAACTGAACCAGATATGTCTGACCCATGGAAAGTTTGTGTTCCCAAGCCGCAACGTAAAGCTGTATTAGAAGAAAATCATGATGCACCAACCGCTGGATACATGGGGGTTCCGAAAAACATATCCCGTATATCCCATCGTTATTATTGGCCGGGAATGTTTCGCGACATAGATCGATACGTCAGAGGGTGCTTGCATTGTCAGCGATATGAAATTTTGCAACAGCAACAACCAGGACATATGCAACCGTCCCTCAACCGCTACCCATGAAATACAGTCAGCATTGACCTGGTAGGACCCTTGCCTAGGTCAAGTAAAGGGAACTCGTATATCCTGGTAATGCAGGACCGGTCCACTAAGTGGGTGCAGTGTAAACCCCTCCGCAAGGCTACCGCGAAATCCGTCCGTGAAGCGCTATATACCGAAATCATTACTAGGTTTGGTTGTCCCAAAACTATAATATCAGATAACGGGACACAGTTTGAAAGCCGCATCTTCAAAAATATGCTGAAGGAGTTAGGTATTCAACACCGATTAACACCGCCATATACACCGCAAGCTAATCCGGTAGAAAGGACAAACAAAACGATAAAGACGATGATATCCCAATTCTGCGAGACCAACCACAGAAAATGGGATCATTACATGTCCGAATTTATGTTCGCCCTTAATATAGCCCGTCATGAAAGGACTGGTTTCACACCAGCCTTTTTGAGTTTCGGCTGCGAATTGGTGATACCTCCCGGAGTTAATCGCGGTCAACCGACCGATGTCAATTTTGATGACGTAAACTTACGGGATGATCCTCAAGGAATTAACAAACACTTTAATCTTGTAGGAAAACTAGGTGAAGTGTTTCAATTAGTCCAGATTAACTTAGTTGAAGCTTTTTCGCGGCAGAGTTATTACTATAACCTACGTCGCCGGGATTGAAGATGTCGGGTAGGGGACCGGGTGATGAAAGTGGAACATCATTTGTCATCCGCTCCACGTTACTTTGCAGCTAAGTTAGCACCGCGTTATTCAGGGCCATATACCTTGACTAGGGTAGTCTCACCGGTCGTGTATGATTCGAAAGATGACACCGGTAAGAGGGTAAAGCATGCCCACATAAAGGATCTAAAACCTTTTCATTCTGGATCCGAGCATGAACCGAGCCAATAGGAAAGTCCGTAAGATGACCCCTATAATGGAGCTGCATTCACTGGCCGCTGAAAGTCGGGAGAAGCGAGCAAGGCTGAAAGACCACCGGCAGAAGGCGAAAGAATTGGCAGGCAAATTAATGACCCCTTTCGTCGGCAATTCGAAATTTTAACAAACATCGGTGCAGGAGGCTTTGGAATTGTATTAAAATGTCTCATAAGGTGACAGAGAATCAGTACCTGCTAAAGAGTATCGGCGGGGAATAGATATTAGAGCAGCCAGACATGCGGCCCAGATCGCCCAACAATTTTCTCATCCCAACATTGTAATTTTCTTGGGATGTGTGGAGAGACCCAAGAGTCCGTAATGATTATGGAGCTATTGGCTAGTGACTTGTTCCATTATGTGCTGGAGCGGGGAACACTGAACGAAGAGATGGGAGGCAAGTGCTTAACGCAGATACTGAATGGCTTAAAATATCTCCATGATCAGAAAATAATTCACAGGGATATTAAACCGGAAAATGTATTGGTGAGGAGTGCCAAGGGATAAACCGTTTATAAGATAACGGACTTCGGTCTCTCTCCAACTTGCCAGCAATGCGCCGGGTCCGTTCGGGAAATACGGCATACCCCGATATATGGCACCAGAGCTAATAAAGGGAGAGGCCTACAACATGGCTATTGATATATGGGCATGTGCCCTAACAGCATTTTTTGCAATAACCGGCCGACACCCATTCCCGTTTGATGAGCCCGAAGGCTTGAAGGCGGCTGTGGAGAAGGGCGCAGACCTCTGGCAAATAGCTAACAGGCCGGTGTCTGAAGGTTTGAAAGACCTTATCGGAAAAAAATGGAAAAAGATCTGGCTCAGCGGATTACCGTGGAAGATGCTTTAGCCCATCGAGTACTACAAAAACCGAATAGCCAAGAAAGAGTGATAAGTGACCTCGTAACCGTTGAAATCACCGACTACATACCGTCGACCAGGAGGATTCCCACAAGTATAGCGGACGAATTATTAGGAGAACCGCACCCGTCAAAGTGGTGTTCTGATACAAAACGTCGTATGGCCGTATATAGGAAACGTGCTTGTAAAACAAAACGGTTGCGGTTACGGTTCAAATTCCCGGATGGTGTGAACAGGATCATCCGTATACCTTGAATCCAAAACTCATTGGTCATGATGACTTGATGCAATATATTACCAATAATAAGTGTTATTATCCGTTACAGAATGGCGGATTCAACTTTAGTCAACGAGCCTCTCGCGTCGGATACCCTTTCATTCGAATGCTTGGATTATTCTAGCGAGGGACAATCCGAAGAAATGGCAAGTACGCATCCGGAGTACGCTAAGGAGAAAAACGAAAAAGGGACGAATTTGGACCAGGAACTGAATATTATTACACCCGTGAAAGGCGAAGATAGATTAGCGGAACACATAGTACCGACAAAAACTCTAAAACCACACTTCGAAAGTAAGATACTCATATATTTACCCGTGGAAAAGTTTGTACTATGCTGGAGATGTGGTTATCTAGGGCACACCAGATATAAGTGTCAAAGAGTACGCCGTCTATTTTGCTCCAGGTGTGGACTAGTGGGAGTGATGTCCCGAAATTGCTCGTGCACACACAAGGATGAGTACACAAGTACAACCACTATTCATGCTAAGAAAAGATCCTGTACCGTGTCCGTAGAAACGCAAACCTCCGTAAACACCAAGGAGGTAGAAATACAATGTGATTTAATTAATAACCGAGGTTACAACCGAAGATATATGTGTCGTGGACGTTACCGTCATTAGACAAATAAAGTCCGCCCTGAACCAAACAGTACCGCAACTTATTAGTTTTGGAAGACCGTTTTGTATCTTTTTTTAAAAGAAGAGTTTAGTTTTGGAAGAGCATTTTTATTTTTGGAAAGAAGAGTTTAGTTTTGGAACACCGCTTTGTTTTTTTTGGAAAGAAGAGTTTAGTTTTGGAAGACCTTTTTGTTTTTTTTTCAAAGAAGAGTTTAGTTTTGGAAGACCGTTTTTATTTTTGGAAAGAAGAGTTTAGTTTTGGAACACCGCTTTGTTTTTTTTGGAAAGAAGAGTTTAGTTTTGGAAGACCGTTTTGTTTTTTTTTCAGAGAAGAGTTTAGTTCTGGAAGAGCGTTTTTTTTTTAAAGAAGAGTTTATTTTCAGGAAGAAGTTTATTTTTTTTATGAAAGAAATTTTATATTTGAAGATGTTCATGGAAGAGCATGGAACTTAATAATTTGTTTTTGTAGAAACGCTTTATGTTAGCCAACGTTGAACGAAAAAAGAAAAATAATAATAATATTTTCTTTCTTTCGGAGGTAAGGGGGGAATGCAACGAAGTGCTTAAATTCTAAATGAATGTTATAGATTGTTAATTGAGGCATGCGCATATTAATTATAATTCAGGGTAATTAGATATTCTAAATCATCATAAATGCATAAATAGAAGTAGAATCCGAAAGTTTCGAATAGATAGATCGTCATAAGGTAATTAATAAAGGGCGAGAAACTACCGGAGCAGGCTGTCCACTAGCTGGGAACATATAAAAGCCAGTCGGTGGCTGAGGAAAGGGAGTCTAGTTTAGAAAGTTTCTCAAGCCGGTCTTACAGAACAAGCGAACATCTTGCGAAATAAGACAATTTGAGAGCATAATTAGTAACCGAAGTTCAGCATTATATTCAAAACCGAAAGTAATAGTCAGGTAATTTTAAGTCCGCTTAAAACAGATAATCTCACAGTTTCCTCAATTGAGTTTGAAGTATTGAATTTTCATTGAATTAAAGAGAGATAAAACAAAGGTATTGTATCGTAGTGACCGATCGTGTTTCTGTTGATTGAATAAATTTAAAGGTGAAGTTAACACCAGTCCAGGTTTTCGGGAACCAACGTCTAAGCGCGACTACCCTGGGGTACAGTCATTGAAGGTGAAAGGGCGCGAAGTCCTGACAACTGAAGAGGTGATAATTTCTATTATATTATTAACAGTGGTGCGAAGATCACTGTCTGACGAAAAGGGCAGAATTTCTAGCGCGACTACCCTGAGGTTCTGTCTGAAGTAAGTGAAGGGTACGTCCCGGCAACGTCAACAGGCTGTCGTCGTGTTTTTCCGCCGTTATAGTGAGTGATATTGTCTGAAGTAGAGGATTACGAAACAACACTCTTTATTCTTTCTCTCCGCGGTAAATATTTTAAGACCAGCCTTTAACAAGGCGTATATTAGTTGAGAAAACTGAATGAGATTTATGCACTAGATTTGCTTGTTGCTTTACCGATCTTGCTAGTGTTTTCCCGACCGGAGCTTATTACCCGCCGTACAGTTACCCGCTTTGCACGCTTTGGTGTCCGTAGTTTCTTTTTAGTGACTGTACACACATCGACATAATCTATCAGAAGCTAGCAAACATTCAGTGAGGAGACCAACTTCGTCTTTTCATATTGAAGAAATCTTAGACAAGAAAAACCTGGGAAGCAGACACACATCGCTGGTCCTGCAGACAGTGATTTTGAGCAACAACAAATGAAGAGAATTCTACTGTAAGTGCTCATCCTTACTAAAATCCTATAATCACTTTCCTTTGAAAATAATCATAGCAAAACATTTGCATATTTATTTCGCTAGTTGATGCTCACTAACATCGTAGATAGTTTGGTAGAAGTATTTATTGGTTTAAATATAATCAAGGGAAACAAAATTCCCAAAATGTGTTTGAATGTACCATTAATTAGGTATCAAACCAAAAATATACCTTTATTCGATGCAACCCTAAGCAATCAAACAGATTCATCACAGCATGTGGAACTTCATGAAAAATTTACAAAATGCTCAAAATTCAGCAGATCAAATCAATGTTATAATTCTCGATACAATCTTAGGTGAATTACGTGATCGCGCAGCTGCCTTATTTACAGTAGCAATGAGTTGAATAATTGGGCAACAATAAAAGGAATATCAACAGTACCGTTTAGCGATTAACGTAGCATAGATTGTTTAATACAGGATTTAATCGCATTGGAGCCTTTGAGAAATGGAATACCATTACGATTTAGTATGCGTATCCAAGATGCTCGCAATCTCTTATTTTCTAAATTAAGTACCGAAATTATTGACCCCGCTGAAAAAATAATCAAAATAAAACATTTATAAATTGATTAGCTTACCATTTACAATTGGTTGTAAGACTTAGGAAGCCCGATAATATTGAAAAAGCTCTAGCAATTGTTAGAGAAGAGGAAAACTTCATTCATTTTAAATCAGGACAAAATACCAATGTTATAAACACTGGATATGAATCACAACCTAGGTTGAACCGACATTTTCAAGATTTGCAACAAAGTTCAATTATTAGCCCAGCAGTAGATGAACCTTTCTTACCCCAACAAACACATAGTCAAATTCGTCCAAATTATCAAATGGCAAAATAGCCACAATTTCAAAATTCCAATTTTAGACCTCATAATTATTCATCAATTCCAAATTCAAAGCAAACTTCATATTCCAATAGAGTCATAAATCCGACAAATAATGCAAAACAACAATGACAACCCTATAACAGAATACCAAATCAAATGCACCCACAATTCATGAATCAACGAGCTAACTATAATGTGAATCGAGATTCTCAAACAACAAGGCACAATCGCCCTGAAACTATGGATACAACTTCAGGCAATTACAAACCTCACTCGCAATCTCCAAATTTCAAGAATTATTCAATCAACAAATAGAGAATACCTCTGAGAATTATGAAATTGAAACTGAATCTGAAATTCAAAATGTTACAGATGATGTTCAGATTAACGAATATAATACTTGTGACGAAAGCGTTTACCAGCAAAATCTTTATCAATTACAATACCATCTCGCATCTTCATTTTCACAAGATACACAAAACTATCGCTTCACTGACCATGGAGTTGACCCTGAAACATACCCTATGGCTCACGTATACAATGCTTCAAATGAACAAGATATAAATTTTCATGTAGCTCCTTATCAAACAACTCGGAGATAATAAATATTGATAACTTCAGATTAGATGTACCATATATTTATGCACCTGAAATAAATGGTTATTTTCTGATAGATACTGGTAGCTCTAGATCATTAAAAAGTAATGCCGTAGCTGATAAATATTTTCAGAAATCTATTACTCATGAAGATTTTTATATTCGAACAGCACATGGACTTTCGCATCATAATGAAATTATAACAATTCCATCTCTCAAAATTTTTAATACTGATCAATTTGTGAAATTTTATAGATTTCATTTCTCTGAAAACTATCACGGTTTGATTGGTGCAGATATCTTGAAACAAATAAATGCGAACATTAATTTCAAATTAGGACAATTAATTACCACACAAGTGCAGACTCAGATGATTTACGAAAGTTCTAAAATACCCAATACTACGACAAATCCAACAACTACTGGAAAAAAAAAATATCATAATTATTCATTAATAATTCCTTCTCGAACACAGTGTTACCAAATTACCTGTAAATTTATGTGGAGGAACTGCAATCCTTAACTATACAATCATTGAAAGTGGCGTCGAAATTCCTAACTCTTTAGTTACAGTATATGAGAAATCTATTCACACTAAAAGTTATAGGTACCCTGGAATTCATCGTGAAGTAGTTAATTCACATATTAATGAGATGTTAAATTAAAACAAGGTATTATTCACCATTCAAATTCCCCTTACTCTAGTCCAATTTGTATTGTACCAGAAGAGTCGGATGCCTCTGGAAAAAAGAAATGACGATTAGTGATAGGCTACTGAAAATTGAACCAGAAGATCCTAGATGATAGGTACCCTCTTCCAAAAATAACCGAGATACTTGATAAATTAGGCAAATTTATTTCAGTACGTTGGACCTGGCCTCAGGATATCATCAAATACAAGTAGACCCTATTCCAGATACTGGCTTTTCCACATTAGGCGGACATTTCGAATTCAAAAGAATGCCTTTTGGGTTAAAAAACGCACCTCTTACTTTTCAACGCGTAATGGACTCTTTTTTACGTGGATTACAAAATGAAATCTGTTTAGTTTATCAAGATGACATAATCATCTTTTCAGTCTCTTTACAAGAACATTTAACACAAATACGACAAATTTTCGATCGACTTCGAGAGTCAAATTCTAATAAACTACCCAAAAACAAATTAAAAGCTTTCTTGGTCTCCTGGGATATTATAAACGATTTATTAATAATTTTGCTAAGATAACAAAACCAATGAGAATTTGCCTTAAGAAAAATTCAAAGGTTATTCAGTCCAAAGAATTCTTGGAATCTTTTGAAACTTGCAAAAATCTTCTCATGAATTCACCTATATTGCAGTATCCCGATTTCAAATAACCATTCAATCACACAACAGATGCCAGTAACTTTGCCATTGAATCTATTTTATCTCAAGGTTAACAGTCCCAATGATTTACCAGTTGCTTATGCATCAAGGACTGTCAATGAGAGCGAGAATAAATATTCCACAATAGAAAAAGAACTATTGACTATTGTTTGGGCATGTAAATACTTCAGGCCATATCTTTACGGTAGAAGATTCACGATTTATTTTTATCACAAACCATTGCAGTGGCTTTTTAATCTTGAGAAACCAAATAGTAAATGAGTACGATGAAGGTTGAAGCTTGTGGAATTTGATTAAAATATCATAAATAAACCTGGGAAACGCAATGCCAACGCTGATGCGCTTTCAAAGATCCAAATCAATGCACTCGAAAATTCAAGCACGTGGAGATTCAGATAGCGAAATTGTGGAGTTTTTATTATAATTGGAAGATGAAAAGGATGAATCTGTAAGTGATAAACAGTTACGAGTAACTCAATCAAAACCTGATAAACAACAAATCTTGCATGATTTAATATCTAGTACTAATGCTCCAAGTTCTAGTAATCAGTCACATTCACAAACAAATAAAGAGAACAAGCAGGTAAAAATACTACAAGACATCCAACTCAAACCACCTGAAAATACTGATGACGCTAAACTACTAGAAACACTCTGTACAATCCATTCTGATAATGGTCAAGTGAATGCAAGTGAAGAAATAGAAATACTTGATGACGTTATTAACAATAAGTAAAATCAACATTCGCTTCCGAGAGTTCACACAGTGCATACATTTGTTAATATTTCGGCACGTATTTATATTTTTATTGATTATCTTTTAATTTCAATTGTGGTGCTTTTCAATCGCTGATGTAGTGAGTGTTTTAATCATGGCTACTTCTCCTAACGGGGGGCCCAGTGGGACGTTAAATAACGTCCAAGTTAATAGGGATAATACAGTTTTAAGTGAAGTTTATGACGATATTTCTGAATCAACCAACGATTCTACAGCTGTTTCCAAGGAAGCGCCACCCGCAAAAAATGATTTAATCAAGTTATTTGATGTTGATATCGCTGATAAGTATAATACTAATTCTTTTTATGTTTATATTGAAAGAAGCGATGATAAACAGAATTTAGGTAAACTGCATTCGATGTTTGTAGGACATATTCTTCATAAAAATTTGAAAGTTCAAAACATCAGGGCAATCAGTAGCGTAGGTAGAAATAGAATCAAGGTTCAAGTAAATTCTTTAATGGATGCAAACAGCCATGTAAAAAATGTAAAATTACAATCAGAAAATTTAAAAGCATTCATTCCGAACCATTTGCTGGAGAGGAAAGGAATTATACGGAGCGTATACACTTACTTTGACATAGAGTATATTAAAGACAATATTTACTGTGACACACAAGTCACACATATCCGCAGAATGACGAGAAAATCAGAATTTGAAGGTGAAATTGTTTATATTCCCAAACAGTCTGTTGTGGTGACTCTTGCAGGAAATGTACTTCCCAGTCATGTTGAGATTAATAGTGTAGTATGTCCTGTCGAACCATTCGAATCCAGGGTTGTGCAATGCTATAAATGTTTACATTTTGGTTATGTTTCTAATCAGTGTCGTAAATCCAAAATTTTATGCATAAACTGTGGTGAAGAAAAATTTGATAATCACTATTGCATGGATCCTGATGATCGCTATTGTATTTTTTGTAAAGCCCCTGATCATAAGTTCATAGGTAAAGATTGCCCACTTTAATCAGGAAAAAATTAAAAAGGTAATGTCTGAATTTAATTTATCATATCATGAGCTCGAGGTTATGATGAGTATTCTTATGCCAAGCTAACTTCTTATAACAAATTTAATGTGTTAAATGATTGCCTAGAGAATAATTAGGAATTTCTCACCTCTACCAAAAGTAAACATGCTTAGTCCATTTTCGTCTGCTAGCCAACCGCCGCCGGTTAACTTACCGCAGAACAACAGTCAGAATAGGGGAAGTCCGTGGAATTTGGACCATTGTGTAAATAGGCCCATGACAAATATACTGTGATTCAAAGGCAGTGCAGACACCTTGTATTTATTTCTACAATTATCAATCGTTAAGAAGTTGCCTGCTGAAGTTGTGAGTCTCCCGCGTCTTGAATAATTTAACGGCAGCACATAGTCTGGAATACGCACCAACGTAGTAAGAAGGTTGATATTTGTCAGTGGTGTACCGGTGAGCAAAGTAAGTGAGTATTCAAATTTATCATATGGGATGAACAAACATAGTTTGAAATATACATAGACACTCCATTTTAGTCACAAATGTGAGCAGTTTCATTTTGTAAGATTTTTAGGTTAAGTGTTTGCCTTTGTGTAAATTGGACCATACACTATCGTGTAATTTGGCCTGGACCAAATTACACATTGACATCGAAACACCTCAAAAAGAAGTAATTAAACTTTTTTTTGCAGAAATGAGTTCAAGTCGTGACAGAAAAGCTAAATGAAAGTACGGAAAATGGGAAAATGATGATATGGAAGCGGCTCTTGCAGCTGTGCGAGATAAGAAAATGGGTTTAAATGAAGCAGCAAAAACATATTCTGTACCTGCCACAACACTAAAAAGGAAATGTGCTGGAAAAAATAAATTTTCTAAAAGGACAGAGTATTTTCCCGGCAGGAGGCCAGACTTGCCTCGCGAAATCGAAGACGATCTTGTCCAACATATTTTACAATTAGAAAATATGTTTTATGGTATCTCAAGAATAGACTTCATGAAATTGGCGTACGAAGTAGCTGAAAGAAATCTGACAACAAGATTCAGTCACAAAAAAAATCTGCTGGAAAGGAATGGTATTCTCTGTTTACGGGACGTCATCCTGAACTGCGATTGAGAACTCCAGAGGCTACGTCACTCGCACGCGCTGGTGGATTCAATAAAGTAGTAGTGGGCAAATTCTTCAACACCTATGAGAAAATTATTGCCGAAAATAAGCTTTCTCGTGATCGCATATTCAATGCGGATGAAACAGGACAAAACGTTGTGCAGAAACCACAAAAAATACTTGCACAAAAAGGCAAACATCAAATTGGAGCTATTACTTCAGCTGAAAGAGGTCAAAATGTGACAGGAATGTACGCCATGAGTGCCAGTGGATTTCATATCCCACCATTGCTAATATTTGCCAGAAAACGTATGAAAGAGAGCTTGGTAACTGGGGCACCACCTGGAACAATATTTAGGTGTCAAGATAAGGGATGGATGAACACTGAAGGATTTTTCTCCTGGTTGAAGCACTTTATTTATCATGTTAAGCCCAGCAAAAACCTTAAGTGTTGCTGTTACTTGATGGCCATGTCAGTCACACACAGAGTATATAGGCTATATACCCAGCCCGTGACAATGGCGTTATAATGTTATCATTCCCAGCTCACTGCACTCATAAAATGCAACCCCTTGACCTGGCATTTTTTAAACCCTTGAAAGTGTATTTTTCGGCAGCCATTACAACTAAAATGCATGAAAATCCTGGAGTGCCTTTAAATATTTCACATGTCAGCAGTTTGGTTGGAACTGCTTTTTCTCGAGCTGCAACAATTCAGGTTGCTATAAACGGATTTCGGAAAGCAGGTCTGTGGCCTCCAGATCGATATGTTTATACAGATGCAGATTTTGTTCCAGCAACGGTAACTGATCGTCCTCTCAACCGGCCAGAAATTGAAGAAAACTCAGAAGCTAAGGCTACCACACCACCATCAACTTCATCACATCCAAAGAAATCCACTTTTTCCAAAAATGAGTCATCAGACAATCCATTAAATACTAAAATATCAGAGCTTTGTGAAAACCCAGATAGGACACCGAGTACCCAACCATGTTCCAGCAATTCGGCAACTTACATTCCGGTAGTCAAAATTAAACCTTTACCATGTAGAAAAGATAGCGCTTCTTCATTGGGCCTTCGAAAAAAACGACAGAAATTAAATTCCTCTGGAGTGATACTAACGGGAACACCCTACAAAATAGATCTTGAAATCTCGAAAACTCCGAAGTCACGACAAAAAACAAAATGTCACAAAAAATGTTTTTGGAACAACAACTCAAGTCAAAGGAAAAGGGAAACAGAAATTAAAGTCTTCGCAAGAAGCCAAAGACACGAGCAGTAATTCTTTTGAGAAAGCAGAATGTGGTTTTTGTGGCTATGATTACGAGGAAGACATGATAAAATGCCAAGAGTGTGAGAGATGGGTGCATGAAGAATGTGCCGATCTTTCCGATAAAGACTATTATTATTGCGACGATTGCAAGGCATGAGTTTTTGGTTTGCTACTGATAGTGATTTTTCAAGGATCTATAAACTTTTTGTGTACTTTTTGATGAGTTGTACCTTTTTTGATAGAAAATAAAGTTTTTTTTTTAGTTTGAATGAATACATCAATTTAGCAACAACACAAGATGATCTTGATTACATTTTCCAAATTTGTAGTCCAAATTACACAAAATGAAAAACCAATTTACACGGACAAGGTCCAATTTACACACAAAAATTAAAAACATAATTTTTCCTGTATTTTTCTGATATTAAAAGATATTGCACTTGTATAATATGAAATCAAATGGTAGAAGTGGGGTTTATTTGCGAATGTTGATGGACTTGCTGGATTTTTTTTTAAACAAAAATATGATCATTTCCTCTTAGATGGTCCAAATTCCACGGACTTCCCCTAAGTCGTTTATTTCTCAACCGGAAAGGTCCAAGAAGCGTAAAGCGGTTTCTCCTCCTGCCCACCTAACTTTTCCTCGACCTATGTTCCCCTTCAGATTTAGCGGTGATGGTCCTATTCCACCCATAAAAAGAAGTTCAAATAATTTTGATAGTCCCGATAGGAATAAAATGGTTGAAACAATATCTAAGTGTATATTCTCAATTTTTTCTAAATTTACTAGTCCTGATGACCTGATGAACCTCAATGAGGACATAGTTTTGACTGAATTAAATAATGTGTTAGAGTTCGATGACTTTACGTTTCATTAGCAATGTCATCAAAAAAGTGCTGCCTTAAAATTATACAGTAGAACGCTCGTTCCGCTGTCTAATAAATTAAGTTTGATGAACTGTTTACTCACAAGGGATATAGATATTGCTCTGATAAGTGAAACTTGGTTCAAGCCAAACCAGTTAATAAAGTTTAGTGGCTACAATTCGATCAGGAAGGACAGATTTGACGGTAAAGCTGGGGTCGCAATTCTAATTAAAAATTCTACTTCTTTTAAAGAAATCACATTTCAAAATAATTTTAGGGATGAAGTTTTAGTTTGCGGTGTAACCATTGTTTCCAACAATAATTCAATCTCCTCAATGTCTATTTATAGACCGCCGAATATTATAACCTCAAATGATGACTGGATTAATATTTTTCAACAAATGTCCGCCCCTCTTATCATGGGGGAGATTTTAACGGTCATAGTATGACATGGGGTTCGTATAAAAATGATCAATTGGGATATCAGATTAGTAATGCGGTTGATGATGAAGGACTTGTTATTCTAAATAATGGGTCACCTACTAGATTAGATCCTCATAATAACAATTCTGTGGTCGATCTTACTCTATGCTCTCCTGACATAGCTAATAATATACTTTGGGAAGTTCTGTCTGACTCATTAGGATCGGATCACTTTCCGATCTTTTTAAGTTACATTTTCAAAGGTTCAGCCTGCGAAGAATATAGTCTTCCAAAAAACAAATGGAACATGAAGAAAGCTATTTGGGTGTCATTTAAAACAATCATCTCAAACACTTTTATAGACGTTCTAGCATTTGACAACGTGAATGACAAAGCCTATGGAGAGAACCTAAAATATGATAGCGTCATAATTTGAAATAATACTGTTCTAATAGGTATAAACTAAACCTCAGTAGTGACATAACTCTGATTTGATTCTACAAAAGTGTCATAACTTGAAATAAACAAGTTTCTACGTGTCAGAAGTACAATAAAAGTGCCACATTTCGAAAGAAGAGTGGTTCTTTAGGGTTACAAACTGAAAATGACAAGAATGGTACTTGATCTTGGTTTATGAGTATTATTCTTCTTCCTGATGGATATAATTGAAAAAATACTGGGTTATTATGTTCAATTAGTTTTCTCCATTTTGTGGGGAACTCATGTTTTTGAGTTGTCTCGCTTTTGAAGCAAGTAACATCAGTAAAATATCTCAAACATGATACATAACCGTCTTATAAGCTTCTTGGACAAACACAACATTATATTAGCCTACAAAATGAAAAAATAAATCTACTTTGAGAGCCGTATATCTAGCCTTGTGCAGTTTAATAGAATCACAAGACTCGACCAGCTATACTTTACTTGTTTGCTTAGATTTATCCAAAGCATTTGAGAGTTTAGATCACACATCACTAATAAAAAATCTTGAATTACTACGGGGTGTAAGTCTAAATTTTTCGAAGTCATACCTTAAAAATGGGTCTTAATGTGTGATATATTGCGACGGCAAAGAATTACAATCCGATTCATTATTAATTGGAAGGGGGGTTCCGCAAGGTAAAATCCTTGAACCTTTTTTAGATATAATCTGCACAAATGAAGTGGCTGATTTAGTATATGACTGAATAAGCCAGTATGCAGATGGAAAGCGGCGGTATTGTCTGAACCGACCATGATAGAACTAGAATTAGAAGTGTTCCAAACGCTAGATACGCTGAACGAATGGTTTACCTATAATAACCTAAAGTTGAATCTAGAAAAAACGAATGCTATGAAATTTAATTACCATGCAAATAGTCATCATTTCACTTGCTAATGGCACAAGTATAATCAAAACGTCACAAAGTATATGTCCCCTTGGAATTTATGTTGACTCCCGTTTGGACTGGTCACACCACATAGACCATATCGCAAGTATGTCGTCATATTGTTTGGGGCTGAGAACAATTAAAAATTATAGCAGCACTGAGGCCGCTGTAGTAGCTTCCCATGCTTATACATTAGACTCTCGATTGAGATATGGTGTTATGTTCTGGGGCTACTCTACAGAGGCCGACAATTTTTTTCTTTAAGTTACAAAGAGATGCCTAAGAAGTATGTTCATACTGAATAAGATAGAAAGCTGTAAAAAACTTTTTGTGAAATATAATATCATCACCTTATATAGCTTCTATATTTACGAAGCGGTAATATTTGTATTATCTAATCAACCATTATTTACCAAGAATGAGATTCATACTTATCCAAATAGGAATGAAGATTACATAATTACAGAAAAACTTAATTACTCATATTTACAAGAAAACGTCAATTGCATAATATCTAAGATATATAACAAATCACCAATGAAAATGTAAACAATAATTGAAGACCTAAGTGGATGAAGGTGTTGAGCTACATTTTACTGAAAATTGAGATATTTGCGTGGATGAAGATGTTAAGTCCATATGTACTAAAATCTTCATCATTCATGAACATCGAGGGAATTTATTCGATTTTAAAAATGGTGTTATGTGACTAGCTGGCATCTCCATCGATAACGAATGAAGGTGTTAAGTGCACTTAGCACCTACATCCACTTGCATCGTTCGGGTTCATGACAGTGCCAAAAGCACATAGCGCCTTCATCCACCAAATTTAAATTTTTGTTTTGTTACGCGTTTTGACCTGTCTTTGCCACTATTGTTTTGAGTGTTTTTTATGAGAAAAATGAATTCAAGAGGTAAAAAAATGTGTGAAATGGCTTTACAGCTATCAGGACCTAATACTGATAATGACTGTGTATATTTGAATAACGGAAATTCACCGAAGACATATCATAATATCCAAAACTATCGTTTCCAAATCCAACCTAACAGCACTTCTATGGAAGTGGGAGTTGGCGATTTGCATAGTAAGCATACGTATCTCATAGTTTACAAGTTCTGATGACGTTTTTCGAGGAAGAAGCTCGTGTAGAAGTTTAAATAAAGCCAGAGTGAGGACCTATAGTGATGGTAGGTGCAAAATTATTTATTATTTTATCTAAAAAAAAATATTGCGTATAAAATATCGACAGGACAGGACTAAGAAAAAACTAACATTTTTTATTAATTTGCTGTTTATCTTTTTCTATAGGCAATATATTCAAATATACCTGCCTCCAACCTATTTGAACTATCGTAAAAAAGTCGATTGCCTGATAGGTACGCTAGGGTGGTTTTAACCAACTCAGAGATAAGAAACGAGAAGAAATTTGTCAGAAAGGACTTAGGTGAATGAATGATTTGTTTAGAATCACCTGACCGTTAATATCAGAACAGATTTCATTCCCTACTGAAGTCAAGTAAAATTTAAAAATAATGAATATAGTAGTATACTAGTTGCTGCTCGTTTATTCCCAAGAATTCCACTTTCAGTTGATAACTAAACCTGAACGTACTTTTCATTTACAGATTCCGAAACAAAGTCTGAAAGTGACAACTCCAATAATAATGATTATCAGCCCAGCTCCTCTTATCTAAATACTTCTGATGATGATGATAACATACCGCTCAATCAGATGATATGCAACGAGAAAAATCTACTGTTTCAGCCGTCACCATCATTAGTGACTTTGTCTAATATTGAAGATATAGAAATTGAATCAGAAGGAAAGTTACGGAATCTACGCAAAAATACTAAAAAAAGAAGATATTTTCCAAAAAAAATATGTATCTAGAAAAAGGAGTAGAAATACACATATATGGAAGCGAGGTGCTGCGGCTATAGCTAGAGAAAAAGGTCTTAGTTATGTGTCCCAAAAAGGAAAATCCATGACAGAAAAACATCCCAATATTGGAACACTTTGCAATGTAAACTGCCGATATAAATGCAATGAACGATTCAACAATGATCAGAGAAAAGAAATATTCTGAAGTTTTTATAAACTAGATGTGAATGCAAAAAATGCTTTGTTATTCAAATCTATAGTCCTCAAAGATGTACATCGAATAAGTTAAAAAGTTGCCACGAAACATAGGAACGCAACATACCAGTATTATGTCACATGCGATCGTAAGTCAGATAGGGTCTGTAAAAAAGCATTTTGTTCATTATACCAGATTGGTAGAAAGAAAATTTAACATATTCAAAGACGTTTGAATACTGGTGCTGCAGCTCCTTCCCCAGATATGAGGGGACGTCATCAAAACAGACCCCACAAAATCGGCAACGAGGTATTTCAGTTTGTTAAGAACCACATTCAACAGTTTCCAAGTGAAGAGTCGCATTATTCCAGACATAAGAATCCGAACAAAAGATATCTATCACCTTTACTATCCGTGCAAAAAATGCATTATTTGTATATTAAGACATGTGATGAGGCAAATGGACCCGCTGATTTCAAAGTTAAACTGTGCACATATAGACGGATTTTTGAAACTGAATTCGATTTATCATTCGGGCACCCCCGAAGTGATACCTGCAGTACTTGCGATGCAGGGGAAGGAAATGCAGAGCACAAATTGAGGTATCATCAAGCCTCTGAACTACAACGCAACGATAGAAAGAGAGCTGAGTGTGACGAAATGGTGGTCTACTTGACTGTTGATTTACAACAAACCATGACACTCCCAAGATTAACTACGTCTAAAGCTTTCTACTTGCGACAGATGTGGTTTTATAACCTTGGTGTACACACGATCACCAGCAATCAAAATAGAGCCAACTTTTCCACATGGACAGAAGACATTGCACGCCGTGGAAGCACAGAAGTAGCAAGTTCATTGTTAACATTACTGGAATTTGATGATAGTTTGAGGGACAGAAATCATGTGATAATCCGGTCGGACTCTTGCGCCGGGCAGAATAAAAATTTTATCTTGATTTGTTTATATCAACTTCTCATTCTGAAAGGCTATTATAAAACAGTAGAACACAAGTTTCCCGAAGTGGGCCACTCATTTTTAGATTCAGATAGGGATTTTGGAAGGATAGAGAAAGTGCTCCGGAAACATGAAAACTTATACCTTCCTCAACAGTACAGAGATATCATAAGTAAGGCTAGTAAAAATAACCACGTTACTGATATGGAGCATCATTTCCGTGTTTTTGAAAACTTGCCAACCCAGCTCCAACTGGTGATTAGAAAAAAAAACACTGATAACGAAAAAGTCAACTTTAAAATGGATTAAGGTTGAAAAATTTGGATACTATTCTTACAAAACTTCCTACGAAGAAGAATCACCATTCAAAGAAGTGTGTCTATTGAAACGGCAAAACGCAGTAGACCCCTCAATTCGTCTCCCTCGAGCTGAAAGTCTGGATCACCTATCGGATGAGAATATTGAGAATTTACGAAAGCAGGTACCTTTCGTTTTCGAGCAATACAGATATTTTTATGAGCGTGTTATATCAAAGGTGAGTTCAAATGGAGAAAACATAGAGTCTAAGAAAAGAAGAAGAAAGGAAAAGAGGCCAAGAAATGAAAAAATAAATAAAAATTTGTGTTAGTTTTATATTTTATGAGTGCATTCATATTTTGTTTCAAATTCAACTGTGTTATGAATAAAGTTTTCGTATTTTTCCAATAAATGGTCAGTTTTCTTCAACATCCTATATAAACAGTAGAAACTAACACTATTATTTTACTACTTATCACCTTCAACCAATATAAATGTTCTTCAAAAAGTAAATGTTTACAATGAATGAAGGTGTTAAGTACAAATATTGTTTTTTTTTTAATTTCCTGAAAATATTTTGTTTCTTTTTTAATAAGGTATGCAGTCTTAATAACATCTTTAATTGAACTGATCATATATTAATCTCACAGATTCAATAACTAAATAATTAAACGCTAATTGCTTTGCCACTCTTCAATGTCGTTTTTCTCTGAATATAATTTTTGTGACTTATCACCTTCATCCACTTAGGTCTTCAATTGTAAACTAATTCGATTCCTCAAATGGAAAGCCTACTACACGCTAAGTGAGTATTTGAATTAGAAATTTACTGTTGACGATTTTTATTAACATTCCCCAGTTGACGGCCACTCATGTCATGTTATATGTATAACTTTGTATTTGAGATCTACTTGTTATTTTTAACATTTTTTATTCATTTTAATGTAAATTATTTATTCTCTTTTTAATCAGATATTTTCTATATTGTATTATTGTATTGATGTGTTCTACACACATATAGGGTGACTACCGAATGAATAAATCATATCTATACTTCTATCTATCTGGTGGCATGTATGCACGTCTATCATTAATAACTCATTATGAAAAATGTGAACTAGTTAGAATCAAGGGATCAAAAGATGCCGTACTAGCGTCTAAAGTCTGCCCATTTGCTCACGTGCCAATGATATCTTGAAAAATCTAGTCTTACCATCACTTCGGGAAGACAAAGTAATTGATGAAGTAATAATGCTGTTTGGAAACCGTTCATGCTAAAAATAGAGATCCATCATTTTCACAAAATGATTCGGGCGCGATTTCTATATGCTGTTAACTTTCAAAGGGATATCTCGGAAACTACAATTAAATTGGAGAAAAGATTCGATCTGATCAACCATGAAAATTGCCTATTGAGTATTAATAAATTCTGTGGACTTGATTAAGACAGTGGGAGATACAGGAGCCCTGAAACGGCTTTTGCGATAGGGTCTCGTCTAAAACATTGCATTTTATTTGGTTTCGGAATATATGGAACATAAAAATGAGTCAAGAAGAGGTCGAACATGTCATCGTTCTACTGCAGGATGGTCTGCCACATGTTATGAATAAAACAGTTCGTGAAAATCCATTGGAACTTAGAAGAAAAAAGGAGCTAATTTCATCTCTGCGAAACATTCAGCATCTACGAAAATCTTTGGATAACCGCAGGAACACTTATGTGAAGAAACTGAAAGAAACTTTTACTTACCAAATTTGGAAGGAATAAATAGCGCAGTTTGATTTCTTTACAACTCCTCAACTGATGGAGAGCTGGTGAAATTGAAAGAGTCGAGATTGTATACTTCCTAAACTATGAACAACTCAAGAATGATCATGCGATGTTAGATAATTTAGAATCTAACGAGAAGAAGAAACTTAATAATAATGTACGGTTTCATATCCGAGGTGAATTGACCAGAGACGTACCTGTAATGGTAAGCAAAGAAAATTTATTTGCTCTCAAATCAATTTTAAAAATTCGTAATGAAGCAAATTCCGATGATAAATATTTTTTTGGTCTATCTGGTGTTCACAATCACACATGTCAGTAACAAAATTGATGAACGAGTACTCTAACCTTGAGAGGAACACAGTTAAGAAAGCATATAACCACTAAATACTCTACAATGAATTTGGGCAAAACTTAACTGAAAAATATCGCTGACTATTAAGGCCATCATGAAAAAATACATTCAGAGCACTACATAATTCGAAATGTAACGTAAGACATACTTAGAATGTCGGATATACTTGAAAAAGCACAAGAAGAGGAGGTTGACGGAATTGACAACAACCAAGATATCTTAGACTCAAACATAATTGAAGGGATGGACAATGATATAAGAGGCAAGTAAACTTCATTATGGCATGTACAGTACTGTGCAGATGCCTCTTGCTATTTTTATTTACAATTTTACCAAAGAAAATTTATTATGCATGTTAGTGATGTTGGGAAATTCGGAATTGAGTGTTGTAGTGTTTGTCAGCCCAGGGCGTTGATCTCAATTTTTCTAATACAAACCTACACATACAATTCCATTTTTCCAAGCGCTTGCGACCTATTATGTTCACACTAAATTCAGTACCTGACAATGACAATGGCAATAAAGTGAATTGTAATCAATGTCAATTGTTAATTTATCGCGGTGGCCGCGAAAAAGCAGCTAGGTAATATCTATTGTATGAACAATCATATAAAATACATAATGAACTATAACCTCAACTATCAGCGAATATTAAAAATGGTTCTTCAACAGTGTCAGGTCCTCCTAAACCTGTCTTCGTCATCTCAAAGTACTGTTTTATCTAGGGCAAGTATTTCTCGTCAACAAAAAATTGAGGATTGTTTGTCTCCATCGTTGTTCATGATTGACGCCAGATCGAAAGATATTCATATTTACATTAGTTAGATGATCACACTTGATAATCAACCCATTTCTTTTGTTGAAAATATAAGCTTTCAAAATTTATAAAAAAATGAAAACCAAAATATAATATGCTTAGCAGAAAATATTCCGCAAATAATATTAAGCATTGTCTGGATAACACGAGAAGTAAATTAAAACAGGGAGGTCTCAGTGCTGCCGCAATTTCTGTCACTACTGATATGTGGATAAATACTAACAACTTTCAGAGCATTTAAGCTTTATGGTTCATTGGTAAGACGGCAACTTAAAACTCCAACATGTCGTACAGCGAATGAAAAATGTTTCTATATCTCATACTGCTGACAATATTTGGAAGACATTTCTGCCATTTGGGTCAACGATTAAACTAAAATTCATGTTATTGTGCGAGACAAAGGTTCAATTATGGTTAAAGCCATAAATGACTCTGATTTTGAGCAGTGCCGTACTTTATAATACCCATCAGGCAATTCACGATGCTCTCACAAATGAACGAAGTTTAACGCACCTTAGTAGTTGAGGCGAATCGTTACACATTTTAATCATTCAGGATCTTCACGAGAAAAGATTTGAAGTATTCGAAAAGAATTGAATTTGCCGAGTCATCAACTTTTGCAGGACATAACACTAGATGGAACTCAACCTGCTATATGCTTTCTTGGCCTCTTGAACAAAAAATTATTAGTTATCGATTTTTAAAAACACATTGTCGAATACAAAGAAATAAATGAAATAAATAAAATAATGCACATTAAAATAGAACTAGAAAGCAGCTTGAAAAAAGGTTCGAGTTTTCCCAGGTTTCTCTCGCTTGTATAATCTGTTCCTACAAGTAAAAGGATATAAGGTAAATCTCGCAACAAAGATCTGTCTCTGCAAGAAAAAGAATAGGAAGGAAATCTCGCTCTCAACACAAGGTTGGAACGTTTCGATATATCTCATCTGTTCATCTGATTCTTGCGTTACCTCTACTTTTACTTCAAGTTATTTGGCGAATTCATCGATGGGGCAGTTTTATTTTAGTGGAAGCTCTTAGTGAGGGTAGGTTAGCCGAGTTTTTTTTCATATGATAACATAAGCGAGAAGACGTTTGATATATGTTCCCTAACAATCAATAATTATGTATACAGTTCAGTTGGAAGAAGTAGATTTTAATTGATTCAAGGTAGGAATAATTTGTTTGTTTACTATCTCTGTAAAGAGAACGGAATTGTTACAGAGCAAGCAGGAAAAGGAAATATGGACTCATCAATGAATATGGTAAGGGGGATGAAGGAATAATCACTTGAATAAAAAACTTTGTGAATCCACTCACAGCTGGTTCGACAATAGATGTCAATGAATTAGTTATCCGGAATCTCCTCTGGTAAAGGAATTTGATGGTTATGATACAGTTCAGAATGAAATAGAAGATTTTATCGATGACAATGTTGATGATCAGATTGCATTATAGTTTCAAGATGTAAATGCTATAGAAAATCAATATATTTCTCTTCACAGCAAAATGAAAACTCTGATTCAAAACCATACTATAGATTCTGTCAGGTCATTCAAGTGGTTTTGAATTGAATTCACAAATCCCCCAACGTGAAACTTCCCAATACGAATATATTGACTTTTGATGGAAATTACGAAGAGTTGCGCACATTCATAGATTTATTCACGGCTTCTGTTCATAACGATAATTTATTGGCAACATCTCGAAAAAATTTATACTTTCAATCATTTTTGAAAAGAAAACCGCTTTCTCTTATTTGTGAACTGAATATTTCGGATAACGACTATAGTGAGGCTATGAATCTGTTGAAAACTCAATATGGCAAGAAAATGCCAGCAATAAATTATCATATCATTGGGTTGTTGAACTTTTCTCATAAAAAAGACAAAAGAGTTCGTGAATGCTAACTCACAAATATTAGTTTTGAACGCGGATAAATGTAATAAAAGAGTAATGCATAAAAATGACTACGAAAACAACATAGGAAATACAGGGTGTAACTAAATAAGTGTAAAACATTCAAGGGGGTGATTCCTCATCGAAAAAAAGATAGGATCTTTCATATAAAGAAACTTCATTGGAGCATCCCATGTTAAGATACAGCCCCTTGAAGGGGGTACATAAAATTTGTTTAACAATTTTTTCCACAAGCACTAAAGAAGTGACAGGATTGAAATTACCCTAGCATGTTCTACTACCAAAAAGACACTAAGCCAGTAATTTATTTGGTTGACCCCATGGTTGTGAGGGGTGGAAAACGCAACCCCTAAAATTTATTTCCAATGTAACTTTTTGTCTTATTATTTGTTTACCATTTAAAAATTCATTTCCGATAGCCTGTTTCATTCTAAACAAAAAATGTCCCTTGAATTTTTTGCCCAAAATAAACCAGTTCGCAGCAAAAAATTATTTTACGAACAAGATACATATCGCCATAAAACGAAAATACGAAACCAATTTATCTAGTAGGCAGCTATTAGCGATAGTGACAATTAAATTGGTATCAAGCTGTCAGTTGGTCAATTTGTAAACTTGCAGCAATACGAATTGTGTATTGTTGTTCTGTTCTGAATTTGGTACTTTAATAATTCACTTGTTATTAAAATAGCATACACAAATGAGCAAATGGCTGATATGCATTACGTTTACGGTCTGTCGCAGGGGAATGGGTTAGCAGCTGCTAGAAGATATGCTGAAATGTATCCTCAACGGCAGCATCCGTCACATAGGATATTTTCCCGACTTCATCAACGATTTCGCGAATATGGTTCATTCGACAAAAGAACGCAGGATTGTGGTCGCCATCGAGAAGTACGGACACCACAGCTTGAGGAGGCAGTACTTGATTTGATTGACGAACAACCTACGACCAGTACTAGAAAGATTGCTGTCCAGCTGAATATTGATCATATGACGGTATTTCGAATTTTAAAGGAACAACTCTTATACCCGTACCATCTGCAACGGGTACAGGGACTGTTACCGCGAGATTTTCCGAACCGTCTGGAATTTTGCAATTGGATGCTGGCAATGATTAGAAGAAATCGTGACTTTCTAAAGACGATCGAATTCACAGACGAATGTAGTTTTTCGCGGGACAAGATTATTAATTTTCATAATTACCACATATGGGCTGAGGAAAACCCTCACGCTATTGTCGAAACTAACCATCAAGAACAGTTTTCTCTTAACGTGTGGGTCGGAGTTATTGGGGATTATTTAATTGGGCCTCATGTTCTACCTCCTCGATTAAATGGTGCGGCAATTTTTAAGAGAAGTGCATCCCGTACTGCTGGAGGAAGTTCCTTTGGGCGTCAGAAGGGATATGTTTTTCATGCATGATGGGGCTCCCGCCCATTATAGTCACGTAGTACGTCAGCATTTAACTGAAAGATATGCAAATCAGTGGATAGGTCGAGGAGGACCCCATAAATGGCCCGCTCGATCCCCGGATCTCAATCCTCTCGATTTCTCTACTTGGGGCCATTTACGGCATTTGGTTTATCGTACTCCTGTTCGCGATGTAGAGGACTTAAGACACCGCATCATCGATGCGTGCAGGGTAGTAAGAGAGACTCCAGGAATATTTGAGCGAATACGTGGCTCAATGCGAAGACGTCTAGACGCATGCGTAATGTCTGAAGGTAGACATATTAAAACATGAAACAACCCACAAAAAATTGAAATCTGGCCCTACATTATCAGTACAAAATGATATGAATACATTAGTAAATAAATGGTACAAAAATAAGATAATCCCTATTGAAATGAAAATTAAATCAATTTGTCAAAATGGACAAGCACGTTATATCCATGATCTGCCGAAACTAAATCATAGTCATATACCATTAAGAGCCTTTGTAAGTAATATCGGAGCGCCTACCTACAATTTATTAAAGTTTTTATCAAAACCTATCAACAATATAATAGGAAACAATGATTTTTTTGTGAAAGACTCATGGCATTTTAATGAATTTATGAAGAATCAATCCAATAGATCATCTATTAATTTCCTTGGACGTCGTTTCTTTATTTACAAATATACCAGATCGTCATGTGAGTATTGGTTTGATCTATCTCCATTTTTGGATATTTGGAGATTTTTACAGCTTTGATGAGCCAGAATTGTTCTATCCCCAACATGGCGCTCTGGGAATACCATACCATAATGAATTTAAAATGTTCTATGTTCCAACGTATGAAATGCAATGTAAAACTGTTTCGAATTATCTCCCTTTCACGCTTATAAGCATGACATCTCCAGTAACAGTTAGTTTGTTCCTATAGAATTGCTTTGTTGTATCTCCAGGAAAGCCAATTCAATTGACGAGAATGGAGATGAATGAGAGCAAGTCTGAACCTCACTGAAATCTTTGTGCCGTGTACGTTGGTAAGTTTGCATTTCATTTGATGTAAACGACGTTTCTTTGAATTATTATTAATTGACATGGATAGCGGCAATAGTTCTCCTGTAACTTGTTTTTGTAATTTCAGGATTATGGATGAAATTTTGTCTGTATTGTCATCGGACGAGTCACTTGATCATGATGTGAATCAAAATGTAAGTAGTGCCTCTGTAATTAATTCTGATAGCATAATGGCCATGGACATCGAGCTTGACGATGAGACTATCATAACTGGATCCAATACAGCCGTTCTAGATAACGATAGGGAAGAAAGTATTGCCCCTGAAAACCCGAGAGAGAATAATCCTGATAGTTGAAAACAAAATGATCGAAAAAAGAGGAGAGAAGCCGGACAAAAGTATGAGGATATTAAAGGAAACCTGCATGAGAAGAGGAAAATTAAATTTAGTTGCAGTTGTGAATATAAGTGTACAACAAAAGTTACAGAGGACGACAGAGCACGAATGCATGAAGCATTTTGGAAACTATCTGACAACTGAAAGAATCACTTCCACAGCGAAAATATTAAGGAGACTTTGACTGCCAGAAAAAGAACGAGAAGTGATCAATCAAGGAAATCATTAATTTTTTACTATTTCAATGTAGATAATATTTCAAATCATGTGTGCAAGAAGTTCTTCTTAGGAACTTTAGATATAAATTCTCAAAGAAACATTATTCTTTTGAAAATGTTCTAGATAAACATTCAGGTGTCCCTATATCCCATCTCGAAGGAAAAAATGTGAAGGGGAAGATTTTCGTATCTAGAAGGCAATCTGAATGTATCTAAAATGTATTCACTTTATTGTCATACCACTCAACATCTAGTAAAGCTTCACATGTACAGGAACATTTTGAACACAGAATTTAATATTGCATTCCACAAACCTAAAAAGGATCCATGCGAAGAATGCGTCGAATTTGAAGTTAAACATAACAAAACAGATAATGATGTAGTAACTCATGAAGGGCATTTAAGAAGAAAGAAGGAGTCTAAAGAAGAACGGGATAAGGACAGAGAAAGAAAAGAATTCTTTCACTGCCATAGTCACATTTGACATGGAAAACGTATTTTGTTTGCCAAAATATATATAGGAAGTCAATTTTATAAGAAGAAAGTTATATGTTACAATTTATTTAACTGCACACTGCAATATAAATGAAGTAGTATACTGTGGCATTTGAAATGAGGGAATATGTGAAAGGGGTGGCGTTCATTTACCAAATGGTGTAATTATGATCTTGAAGTCAGTGATAAAAGATAATCCAGTAATTGAAAATATAATATTATGGTTCGACAGTTGTGTTTGTTGATATAGGCTGTGTCAAGTCAACGGTCTGACAAGGCACACCCGTTAAGTATGAAGTATGACCAAGGGTCGGACCGATCAGCTGATCGGGTATATTGGTCACATTTCAAACCTGCCCTTGAAGTTTTTGGAATGGTCAGGCAGAGTCAAGTAGGACGAAATGATCGAAATGTGTTGGAAATTATAACCTACAAAACAAAGTGCTTCACTTCAGACGAATTATTATGGCAGACAATAATATGAAGGAATTACACAAAGTGATACTGAAACATAATAGTGGCAATAAATTTGTTGTATATTTATCAGATTATGAGATTGACACGGCTAATAAAGGTTTGTAGAAATTATGAACTAAAAGTAGGTACTCATTGGAGGGCCATAAAAGGTGGAAATCATAAAACTAATGAGATCTACTTTTGATGTTCACAGTATTGATAACATATCTCCAGATCCAAAATTTTTGGAAGATATCACCAACAGATATTATTCTTTTCATAAAAGAGGTTCAGTGACAGCACATAATAATGATTCATCTGATGAAGAAAATTGTGATGGACGCAACATAATAGCAGATGAAAGTATGGAACAGGCTTTTGTACTTGATGAAGAACTTTGTTCTAATGGTAGGTACCTCTAAGAGAAAAATTGTGCACAAATGTGTGTATACTGGCATTTTGAATATGTTTCATAGTTCATGTATTTTCAGACAATATTAACAATAATCGGTTCATTTGGCGACGAAATGGAGTATTATCTCTTCTCGAGGAATTACTAAGAAAAAAACAGCAATTACTGCAACCACATAAACGCAGAATATTATTTTCCCAAGTAGTCAGAGTATTGCAATCACAGGGATATACAGTTACCTGCGAAATTTGTGACAGAAAATGGAGAGCATTATAGACGATGTATACAAAAATTTTGAGTACAGAAAATGCTTCTGGCAGTGGAGCAATCAACTGGGAATACTATAGCAAAGTTCAGGAAATAGTAGCTGAAGATCCTTCTTATAACCCGATTACAACAGTCTCTGCAGGAGTGGAGGCCATAACAAAAGTTAACAAAGATATCCAGAAAGGAGAAATTAATAATGTTGAGACATGTTTAAAGAAAACTAAACTTTCAAAAGAATATATTGAAAGTCAATTCTCTGTTGTCAATGAAAATCTCAAAAGTCTTGATGACACAATTAATAAATTAGTAGGAGTACAGGAACGATGAAATGAAATTTTAGATCGACTGGTTTCAAGTTTGGAAAGAAACCATTCTCACATTGAATAATCAACATGAAATAGTTGACAAAGTTTTTGATATATATATTTTTATTTCCCAAATTTACATGATTTTAAAATACAAATTAATTTTATTTATTTTCCAAGTTCCTATTTGATGTGATATAATGTTGAATGATTTCAAAATACAAATTAGTTATATGTTATTTCCTGAGTTCCTATGTATTGTTGTATAATGTTGAATGATTTCGAAATAAAAGTATTTAATTATAGTGAGTAGATTGCTTTGAATTTTTGGAACTGCCATCATTTAAATTTTCAAATTGAATTTAACTCATAGATATTATATATACATATATAACATCTATGATTTAACCGCAAACTTAACCTGTCATTCGGAATGGTGACTTGGGCGTCAAGTCAACCATATGACCAAGCTGGTCCAACCAAAATGGTCAGACGAGTGACTTGACATAGCCTTAGTATCAATAAACTAATATTTCCTCTATGCGTGACATCGTTGATCTGTGAATCACTGACAGATGTTAATGTCATATATATTTTGTATTCTGCCCACATAAAGTCTTTATAGTGCTATGCTGATAACTCAACTAAATACACGTGTTTCATTTCACTCTGTTCAACAGGTTATTGGCCCAGTTTATGTGTAGTATTTTTTGAGTGTATAATGGCTAGTAATAATTATATCGTGAGTGTGACTGAACTAGAGGTATAGGTCGCGATTGCTGCCAAGAACTTCCTAGTTCTGGATGGTTTTTCTGAATGCATAGGAGGAACAGGGACAACAAAATGATACGAGCAAGAGCCAAACTGATTTCAACAAAAGATACTTCGATATTTATCCATATCAAAGATCCCAAAACCGCAGAAGAACTATGACATAAATTAAAAACGTTATATGATGATGCTAGTTTTGCCAGAATAATCACACTGCTACGATCATTAATCACGACGCGTTTAGAAATCATGGGCAGCATGGCGAATTACGTGAATCACGTGATAGAAACATCGCAACGTTCAAGAAACACGGGATTTTTTATCTATGAAGAGTGGATAGAATCTCTATTGCTAGCGTGACTCTCAGACAAATACTTCACGATGATTATGGTGGTTGAACATAGTGGCATAAAGATAACTTCAGATTCCATAAAAACCAAATTGCTGGAAATGGAAGATGACGATAAGGTAGAAAATGCTTTTATTAGCAAGTCATCGTGGAACCAGAAGAAGGTGTGGTAGTCACAACCAACCGTCAACGTCAAAGGTCAATGCCAAAACCTAATAGAAAATGCAAAAATGACAGTGCAAATGTATTTAGTGTGATATTTTTGGATAAATAATCGTTTGATAAGAATAACCGGTATGTAGACTCGGGAGCCAGTTCTCATATAACGTCAAATAAACATTGGTTAGTTGAAGTAAACTCACAGGGACCTCGTGAGATTTTGGTCGCGGATCAATCGAAAATAGTGGTTGAATGTACTGGAAATTTAAATGTTACAACCATTGTGGACGATAAAACTTTCCAAGTTGCCGTGATAAACGTGTTATATGCTCACAAGTAGCTACTAATCTCTTGTCGGTCAGTCAACTCATTAAGAAAGGAAACAAGGTTGAATTTGATAGTAAAGGTTGTAGGATTTTTAATAAAAACAACCAGCTAACATAGGTGTTGCAAATTTAGTTCAAAATATGTACAAACTACCAACTATTTCTATTAAACAATGTTTTCTGTCAAACCATATATCAGTTAAAACTTGGCATCGCAGATTAGGACATTTGAATATGAATGAACTGAAGAAGATGAACTCTGGTGCAGTCGATGGAATGGCATATACAGATACCTCAAAAATAGATAAACATAGGTGTGAAATTTGTAATGAAGGTAAGCAAACTTGATTATCGTTTCCGCATGAAAGTTTAAAGGCAAACAATCTCTTGGAAATTATACATGCTGATGTTTGTGGACCGATGAAGACAAAATCTGTAGAAGGTGCTGTTATGTATCACTTAAGTATTATTGTAATTCGAAATGAATTTCAGTTCCATTTTTGACATTCTATATTTAATTATCAGTGACAGTATCTATACAGAAATTACAATACTTTTAATATATTAGGTAACCAAGGTTACATCACAGTTTTCGTGAAATCACAACATTCTTCCCCACTAATTCCAAAAAATCAATAAATGAAATAATTATGAAGCAAAAAACTCTAGTTCAGTAGTTTAAAATTATATCAGGGTCTCGATATCTTGCTGGCGTCTTGTGCGAACTGGCTTGGTAACAGGATGTCGAGGCGTAGAAGGAATTGGTGTATTCACTGGAAAGTGGAGTGGAAATGTCACTTGTAAGTTTCTAGGGGGCGGTCGAGGAACTTCGAACGATTGAGTAGGTCCGAAGGAGACATTTTTCTTAGGCGGTACTAAAGTTCCTCGCAGCTGGTTGATGCTGCGTTTCAGCATCCTTCCCGAGCTATCCAATCGAACAAGATAATGACGCTGTCCAAATCTTTGTACAATTTCGCCAAACTCCCAAATAGATTCATTAGTCTTGTAAATACGAATCTGCACCCTCTCCCCCACATTGAAAAATTTCGTAGTAATTTGTGAGGATGAGGAAGGCTGAGGTTTTACTGGAAAGAATGCATCGAGACGAGTACGGAATTCACGTTTCAAATAAAGTTCGGCAGGGGATGCTCCGTTGGCAAGAGGAGTGGCTCGGTAACGGAATAGAATCTTCCTCATCTTGTCAGCCATGGGAAAATCTTCATCGGCGGCAGCACGTAATTTGTTTTTAAGGGTCTGCACATTCCTCCCGGCGAGCCCATTAGTTGCCGGATATCCGGGGGCAATGAACTTCTGAAAAATTCCATTTAAACGGCAGTATTGATGAAAAACGTTACTTTGAAAAATAGATGTCTGAAACGAGAGTTGACGGAAATCCATGTGTGGAAAATATCTTAGTAAGAAGTGCTAGAGTCGAGTCGGTTGTCGGGGCGTTCCTGATTGGTTCAATTTCAGCCCATTTTGACTTTGCGTCGACACAAACTAAAAAATGGTGACCCTGGAATGGGCCAGCGTAATCAATCTGTACACGCTCCCAATTCTCATTCGGTTCATCCCACGGATGGTTTGGCACTTTTGGAGGATCCGATCGGTTAAGTGCACATTGCTCACAACCTTTGACTAACTGTTCGATTTGGCGATCTATGCCAGGCCAATATACATATTTTCGAGCTAGCTGTTTCATCTTCACTACCCAGATGAGTTTCGTGCAATTCTATTAGAACTTGGTTTCGTAGAGCAGCAGGAATTACGATCCGGTCTTGGCGAAAAAGTGTACCATCGTGGATAGTGTATTCAGAGTCTGTACGTTTATCCTTCAGAGAAATTAGAATCTTGCTAAGCTCCGAGTCTTTGCTGGTTTCATCTTGAATTGTTTCAAAAGTGATCTTTTCACTTGATATTTGAAAGATTTGTTCAGAGAAAATACGATCGACTTCTTCGCCCATCAGTACATCTGTGGACACGATTATCTGGTTGACAGGACTCCGCGACAAGCAATCTACATTCTGGTTTTCTTTCCCTTTCTTGAACTGTACGGTGTAGTCGAATCCTGATAAGAAAGATGCGTATCGAACAAGACGAGAGCTGGTCATCCGTGGCAACATTTTGTTATGTTGGAAAATGCGCGTCAACGGTTCGTTATCAGTGACCAGAGTAAACCGACGACCAAAAAGATAATTATAAAAGCGATTAACTCCAAAAACGATGGCAAGAGCTTCCCTGTCCAGCTGGCCGTAATTGGACTCTGATACTGAAAGTGATCGAGAAGCGTAAGCGACTGGTCGCTCCATACCTTCAATAACATGGCTGAGAACGGCGGCAATACCAGTTGGACTGGCATCACAAGTGAGTATAACTGACAAACTGGGATCGTACGGTGTCAAAACTCGATCGCTGCAAAGCTCGGTCTTCAATTTTAAAAATGCTGACTCACAGGAAGCATTCCAATAAAAACGGTGACCTATACGTAACAGACATCTCAAGGGGTGCGACATCGACGAAAAATCTGGAATGAATCTCGAATAATAAGTGAGTAGTCCAAGAAATCGACGAACTCCATCGGCATCTGTTGGCCGTGGCATTTCGTTTACGGCTCTGATCTTATCAGGAGATTTCCGGATTTGATTAAACTCTATAACGTGACCAAGATACTCAATCTTTTGCTCGAAAAAAGAACACTTGTTCAGGTTGACATGTAGATCATTATCAGAGAGACGCTTGAGACAAGCACGCAAATTCTGAACGCATTCCTCCTTCGAGGCTCCGTGACAAATTATATCGTCAAAATACGATTCTGATTTCTTTAGTCCACTGAGAATCTGATAAACTATGCGATTAAATTCAGCCGGTGCCGTTTTCACTCCGAAACTGAGCCGGTTCATCCTGTACATTCCACGATGTGTCGTTATGGTTTGTATCTGGGCACTTTCTGGACAAACCCGACAATGCATGTAAGCTTTATACAAATCGATTTTACAAAAATAGTTAGATCCACGCAAGTTATGTAAAACATCCTCTATTCTGCGTATTGGATAATTTGCAGAAACAAGCCTTTCATTCACGCCGCATTTATAATCTACACACAAGCGTACACCTCCATCAGCTTTGGGTATGACAACAAGCGGTGAACCCCAATCGCTGGTAATAATAGGTGAAATTATTCCAGCTGACTCCAAAGCGTCCAACTCTTTCTCCACACGAGTACGTAGTGCATAAGGCACATCTCGCTCTCTCGTGAACACGGGCTTAGCACCCTGACGGAGTTGCAATTTTATCTCGGAACCTGGTATACACCCAATTTTTTCTGTAAATACATTTGGGAACTCTTTGATAATATCTTCAGGCGGTGTGACAGAATTTATTGATGTAGGCTGAGACGCAGTATTTCCTTCAGAATCAATTTCCTTCAGTTCTATTGCAAGATCCCTTATCCACTGTCGTCCCAATAATGCTGTGTGACCCTTGTGAACAATGAATAGGTTACTGTGAATTCTTTTATCCTTGTAAACCACTGAAACCGAAACTTGGCCTTTTGGTTTAATGATGTTACCCGAATATGATCGGAAGAAAATGTTAGCTGACTGGAGCGGCAAATTCAAATTCAATTTATCGAAATCATCTTCATCTATAAGAGAAAATCTAGTGCCAGAATCGACTTCCATATGCTGTGGTTTATTATTAATGAGAACTGAAATTATGTATTTATCAGAATTTGGAATTATCTCAAACAGGTCAACTACCTCATTTTCAAGGTGTGAAATACCATAGCTGTGCTCAGATTCAGCGTAAGTGACATTGTTAGCAGAACGGAAACTTTCTGATTTTGAATTCTTTACCAGGGTTGTGATACAAACTTGAGAAACGTGACCCAATTTTCCGCATAATTTACATTTCACTGCATTTCGATTAACTCTGCATTCAGACAATCGGTGATTATTTTTAGCACACCTGAAACACAAGCCCTGAATGCCCAATTCTCGGTAATCAACCCGCTCTTTTTGTTGAGATTGATCACTAGGTTCAGGAGAGCGGTACTTTTCGTTTAAACGTGGTTTGGGAGAACGATAACGACTTCCCTGAGAACTTGTCTTTGTACTGTCTCGATTACGAAAATTTTTGCTAAAACTACGTTGGGAACGCCGATCAGTATCCAAAACTCTGAATGTATCAGTGTTACTCATTCTTGGACCAGCATTTGTCTGTTTTGACAGTTCAACACTTTCAATACGTGACGCCTCCAGAGAAATTGCTTTACCCAAAAGTTTATCAAATTTAGTCTCAAACGACTGTAAAAGTTGTTCCCTGAGCCAATTATCACGCAGGCCTCTGATAAACTGTGCCCTGAGAAACATATCGGCAACTGACATAGTTTTATCACACCCACAATCACATGTGATAGAAAATTGGCAATCAGCTAAATCGCATTGTAGCGAAGCAACGTATTCAGATATTGATTGCTGTTCTTTTTGGTACAAATTCAAAAAATAGTGTTGTGACACAACCACACTTCTTTTCGGTATAAGCATTTTACAGAAATTACTGGATAATTCTTCAAAATTGAGAGTTTTGATTGTTTTATCGGGTCCAAGAAAAGCGGCAAGTGCATTATAATGAACAGAGCCAATAGATCCACACAACAACTGAGCTTTCTTTGCGTCATCAACAACATTTTTCATCGTGCAATAATTCTCAAATCTTTCTTGGTAGCATGAAAACTTTTCCTTCCGAGAATCATAATTTTCAAAAAGACTTACGCTTGAGAGGTTATCCTTATCAGCTTTCGATTCACTATTACATAATTGACTCACCAAATTAGTTACCAATGTAGCTTGAGCAGCATTGATTGAATCGATCAGTGTTTTGAGTTGTTCACTATCCATATTTGAAAATTAGTAATCGAAAGTTGCAATCACAAGCGGCAAAACTTCACCTCGTCGCCAATTGTTATGTATCACTTAAGTATTATTGTAATTCGAAATGATAATCTCAGTTCCATTTTTGACATTCTATATTTAATTATCAGTGACAGTATCTATACAGAAATTACAACACTTTTAATATATTAGGTAACCAAGGTTACATCACAGTTTTCGTGAAATCACAACAGGTGCTAAATTCTTTCTTATTTTCTTGGATGATTTGAACAAAATGGCTTTTGTTTATTTCCTTAAATCAAAAGATCAAACATTTAAAAACATGGTAGAGAATCAGACAGGAAATAAAATAAAGATATAGAGGACTGTTAATGGTTGAGGTTCGACTGTCAGAGAATGAACAGGTGTGCTTATCAATTAGTGGTATTAGTTAAATTTTCTTGATCTCTTAGTGGAAGAAAAATATCAAAATTTATACCAAATTGTAGCTTACAATCTCGGCTATATTTTGGTTATTATCTTAATATAAAGTGATAATTGTGAAACTTTTAAACAATATATAAAGGTATTTATTATGTCTAATTGAAAAAATCCATTTCTTACAAACCAAAGGTCAAGTTATGACATAAAAAGAACTCATCTACAGATTTGTTTTTCGACGAACATCTGTTGTAAGATATTTTAATTTAACTTTGAAGCAGTGGCGTCACATTAGGATGATATATGGCGAAGTGCACATCCTGCGATGTAAGTGAATCAAATGGACAACAATTATGCTGCTGTGATAAATGTGAAGTAGCTTTATGTCAGAGTTGCTCATAACTTAATACTACAGAGTTTAGAAGTGTACTGTTGAAGAAGCGATCAATTATTTACTATTGTTTAACATGTATACAAGTAAATAATAATGCCGATAATGTTAACGAGACAATGAACGAACTAAAAGACTTTATTACCAACCGTATTAAGGCTGAGATAATGTCTGTTATCTTAGCCATGAATAAATCTATTAATAATAAACATGAGGTAATGAGCAATACAATTGGAAATTTGAAATCAGACTTAAATACTTTAAAAGAGACCAACATTGACATGGTCAGATTATTATCAAGATGAGGAACCACTGGAATAACTCCAAAAATTACTGCTCAAGTGCGGAATACATCTGCCAATCAATTGAATATTATCCAAGAGTCTATTATAACATATGCTAATGTAGCATCAACTAATAAAAACGGCAAAGGGCCCAGCAAGTTGTATTCTAATAATTTCAATAATGCACCTACTACAAAAAATACCAATAAACAATCTGGTCCTAAAATTACGACTGAGTCAGTCCAAACAAATAAAGGGAAGTTTATCCCAGAAAAGCGTCCTACCTATAATTTTAACAAAAAGCAAATTGTTGGAACAAAAATATTGAATAGCACTATAGGTAAAACAAATGGAGGTCCCAGAAAATCCTGGTTCTACCTTAGTAGAATAAATGACAAAGATGCTACTCCGCAAGATGTACTGGACTATTTGAAGAATAATCAGTTTGTGCACCCTGTGGATTGTTTTAAAATTACTAACAAGAGTAACTTAAGTTCATTTAAAATTGGAGTGGAAGAAATCAGCACAATTCAAAAATTCAAAAAATATTTTTCAGATTATGCACATTAATTTACGCAGCATAAGAAATAAAATTAACATCTTTAATGTCACCATCAATGAACAATTACCCACTATTATTTGTGTCTCTGAAACATGGTTAACCGAATATGAAGCTCCCTTATATAAAATAGATGAATACAATTTAATCAGCTATTATTGTCGCAGTGAAATTAAAGGCGGAGGTACTACAATATATGCACGAAGTAACATTCAAGTAACTAAACTTAACATCAATATTGAGTCGATTCCAAGAGACTTTGAATATTCGTGTGCCAATTTCAATGTGGGAAAAGTGAAATATGTGATTGTATGTGTATATAGGTCAGGTAATGAACATAATCTGTTTTTAACTAAACTGTCTGAAATACTACATTATATTTTCAATAAGTGCACTTATGTGATTGTAGCCGGTGATTTCAATGTACCTTTTCATGACCAAACTGATTCAATTTCAATTGATGTAAAAAATGTATTTTTAGGCTATGGTTTAAAACCCCATGTCGGTGAAATGACTAGAGTCACCATTGGTTCTAGTTCTTGCATTGATAACATTTTCAGTAATATTCCAGATTCCTTGTTAGAATGTTCAATATTAGAGACTTATATCTCAGACCACTATGGCCAAATATTGAATATTGACATTCCATTACCTTTATCTAACAGTAAAAGTATGTACAAATTTTGCAGAAAATTTAGTGGAAAAAACGTTAGTGCATTTGTTAATGTACTAAATGCCGAAACTTGGCATGCAGTTTTGCATAGTTCTGATGAGGTAAATGAAAAGTACCAGACATTTATAAATATCTTTAACTATTACTTCAACATTTCATTTCCACTTGTTAGAAAGAAGATAAATCTTAGACAGAGTCAATCAAGGGTGACACCTGAAATGAAACGATGGTCAGATAGCATTAGAGACTGGCACAGACTCTATAAATCTACGAAATACAGCAACTAAGTATTAATGAAATATAAACAAGAACAAAAAGCTTTCAAGAATTATGTTAATAAATACAACATAAGTATCAATGATAACTGTATTTTGAACTCAAATTATCGATCAAAATCAGCTTGGAATTTATTCAATGATCTCACTTCTAGAAATAAACCTACCCATGAAAGTAATCTAAATCTAGTACATAATGATCGCACAGTAGACGATCCCAATGACATTGTTGATATATTCAGCACCCACTTTAACCTATCCTTTGACCTTAACCCAACTCAAGCAAGCCATAATATTAATAAAATAAATAAAAACTCTTTGTATTTAGCTCCCACTGATGTCAATGAGGTATGTCAAGTAATTAAAAAAAATACACCTTTTCTTCTGGTATCAATGACATTCCTCCATCTATTGTTAAAAAGATATCAAATATGATTCCATTAGTAGAGATTATTAATACATGTTCCAGTAGTGGTCAATTCCCTGATAAACTGGGAATAGCAAAAATTATTCCGACTCTCAAAAAGGGTAACAAACATGAAATAAACAACTATCGACCTATTTCTTTATTGCCAGCTTTCTCTAAAGTAATAGAGCGAATGATATATAATAGATTATCCAGCTTTCTTGCAAACAACAACATCTTAGTTCCTAATCAATATGGTTTCATGCCAAATAAATCTACGGAATCTGCTATATATCATTCTCTCAATTATATATTTCACATGTTGGATGAGAAAAATAGGGTAGCAGGAATATATTTTGATCTTTCTAAGGCATTTGACACTATTGATCATCAAATACTATTGCATAAACTGGAATCTTATGGTGTGAGAGGAGTTTGCTTGATCTTATTGGATCATACCTTTCAGGACGCAGCCAAATTACTTGCATACAATATAGTACACACGAAAGAAAAGATTTTTATTATTCGTCACCTCAACAAATCATACGAGGGGTTCCACAGGGCACGATTTTAGGTCCGCTATTGTTTGTATTGTATGTGAATGATCTACAGTCACATTTACCAAATGCATATGCTTTCCAGTTTGCGGATGACTCGTCTTGCATAGTTGTCGACCGCGAAATCTCAGATATCTCAAGAAACTCCACTGACACCATTAACAAAATGAACAATTGGTGTAAAATTAATTGCCTCCAACTAAATAACAGTAGAACTAATGTAGTAGTATTTGGGAACAGTAGAGTCAAACGAGAGGAATCGCTTTACATCTCACTCAACGACAAATCAATTCCAGAGGCAGATCACATACAGTTTTTAGGTGTCACTCTTGACTCAAACTTCTCAAACTGGGAGCATCAAATCATGAAATTGTGCTCAAAACTAAATTCAGTTTGTTTTTTTGCTAAGATACTTGAGAAATCATTTATCAATAACAACAATTAGAATCTTTTACTTTTCACATGTTCAATCAATATTAGCCTATGGTATTTTATTCTGGTATCCATCTGCTTTTTCTATAAAACTTTTCTCTTCCCAAAAGCGCATTTTACGGGGAATCTACAACTTGCCTCCAAGAACTTCATGCAAGAAATGTTTTAAAGACTTTGGTATTATGACTTCGCCAAGTTTGTACATTTACTGCTTGGTGATGTTTGTCAAAAAAAATACTGCAACCTTTACAACAAATAGTGAAATATATAATAATATGAGAACTAGAGGCTGTGATGACTTAAGGATACCAAAACACAACTCAACTTTTTTTGAAAAAAATGCGTTTTACCAATGTGTTAAAGCATACAATTGCCTACCACAATGCATCAAAGATTGTCACTCCATATTGGGTTTTAAGAGAGTGCTTGAAAAATTTTTAATTGAAAATTGCTTTTATTCATATGATGAATTTTTAAATTTATGATATTTTAATTTTATTATTCATCCATTTATATGTACATGTCTGTAGATCATTTCTAAATTGTTGATCGTATATATACAAGGAGATCAAACAAAACTCTCAAGATATAAAATGGAAAATTGAGGCCTCTGAAACAAGACTACTTTTGAAATTAGAAGAATTCAATAAGCGTCTAGAAGCAGTCGAGAGTGAAAATTCACCATTAAAGGAAAAAATCGAAATACTAGAAAGAAAAGACAAGAAAAATAGTATAATTATTTTTGGATTAGAAGTTTCCGAAGAAGGAAATTTATAAAATCTGTAATCACTGAATTAAATAAATTACTCAAGATCGATCTACAGGAATCTGATTTCAATAACATATATTACATCGGCAAATCGCCTAAAAAACCTATTATAGCTGAGTTTACATCGTATTTCAGAAAAACATTGGTACTGAAAAATTGTACTAACTTGAAAGGAACGAAGGTTTTAGTAGGTATGGCCTTACTTTGGCCCGCCAGACAGAGAGCCTTATCAGATGTAGGCAACCAGTAGCGCATGCGCGGTATTATCAGCTGGGTAGATGGTTAGGGTGTGGTCGTCTCTGACCTCTAGGTGTTACCGGGTAGACGGCTAGGGCTTGATCGTTCAAGGTAGACAGCAAGCAATATGTGAGGTTAGGGAGAACTTCAATGTAAAGCAGCATCAAAATATTTTTTTCTACACACGGGAATCGAACCCGAGAAATGAAATCCAAAGCCGGTTCCTTAACCGCTCAGCTATGGAGGAATTGAAAACAAGCGATTTTAATGTTGTAGATATAACCGCAGGGTATCCGGTCTGAGTGATAAGTGCGAGTATATTGCAGTCTATATGATGCAGGTAATTGTTTTACATGACGTTAGTCATGCAGGTATGTCACGAAGCGAGGTATGGAATGTGAGACTTCATAGCGCTAGCCCATAGGGTTTTGAAATAGTGTTGTTTGTACATGTCGTCAGTCACGTGATTTTTGAAAGAGACCGGGCATTCATCGGAGGTATCATGGGAGGGCTGCTGTTCCTTGAATGCATAGATGGAATGTTATATATATAGTATAGAAATGATGTCTTCTGCATCTCTCTCAAACGCGATGTTTATAAGGAAATTACTTTCAAAAACGTTTATTCAAGCTGTCTGTACCTTACTTGATTGCTATATTACAAAATGCGATTTCAATCATCTTAAACATATATGGAAATTATTTTTAGTATACAAAATGGAATTGGGAGACTTCAATGGGGTATGGAATGTGAGGTTATACAGATTGTTTATGTATGACGTTAGTCATGTGAATTTGAATGAAGCTGGCGCGATCTCCAACGAGACAGGTGTGTATGTGAGGTTATACAGAGTGTGCAGGTATAATGATGTCTATCACGCAGGTCTTCAGCGAGGTATCTACCTTGCAGGATTCTTCAACGAAATGTGGGGTTGTTTGTACATGCCGTTAGTCTCAGGGTTTTGTCTGAGTTATAATGATATCGGTCGCGATGCATCGGCTGCCCCCACAAGTCTTCAATAAGGGGATCATAACATCTAATATGCGATAGTTTACAAAAATGCTGCTTCTCATAATAGCGATATTATGAAGCGTTTGCAGAAATAACTATTAAATCATCTAAGGACTTTTTGCTTGATTAGTACTAGCGAGTACAATATTCGTTATAATATTATAAGTATGTATCATTAACTTACTTGTGCGATAAGGTTGTGTTAAATCATGTCCAACAGCAATGTATTCAACTTGGAATTATCGTAATGATGTGCGATCCTTCAATGTTAAAGTAGTTTCATAAGTTATCCGAAAGTAATATGAATATATTAAATGTTTTTCCAAAATTAGTTCCGAAGTAAACATAATTCGCTATAATATTCATTCATGTATGTTACATAAATTATCCTATATAATTCAAATAAGGTTGAACAATATTCACTATCATATTTTGCGGTAGAGCTACAGCTCGCTCGAGAGAGATAAGAAAGATACGCCGATCACCTTCAAACGCGATGAGAATACTTTATTTTAAATCACACATATAGTATGTATATATTCGAATCATATAAATCGCATAATATGATCCGAAATCTAGCTGCTGCTGGGTGTAGCCCTATATAGAATCTAGACGAAGCGGTGTTACGCATCACGATGATTATTCGAACTGTCTGTACAGCTCGATTGCTATATAACAAAATACATTTTTAATCATCTTAAACATATAGATGTGCTAATATACATTTTTCAGTATGCAAAAATATACTAATAAAACATTTTTCATCGACACACATTTCTTCATAGGATAGTTAGTTTTTATAAAATTCAATCAATTTCAATGGGAAACATATATGCGAGGGAGTTTTATAGAGATCGAACTCATTTCCCCAACCACCCAATAGGTAGAACTATGATGAGGAATAGATGTGGATAATAATCATATGAATATCTTCATAAGTGCTAATCTATATGACATTCAAACACGTGCTTCATAAAAGTCTGAATATTGAGTAGAGCTATAGTATCTTCTTCATAAGCGATCATTATCATCATTCAGACACTTGTTTAGCACGTGATTCAACAGCCTGGCATCATCGTTCACGAACTATGATGGGCTGATGAGGAATAAAATACCAATAATAATTATATAAATATCTCCATTAGCAATCTGTACTATTTTCCTTCACGAGCACGACTTTTACAAACTCCATACGTTCGCGTAAAAGATTATAATGATAAACACATTTTTGTTCACGGGTTTACATAATCATATGAATATCTTCATAAGCGCTAATCTATATGACATTCAAACACATGCTTCATAAAAGTCTGAACATTGAGTAGAGCTATAGTATCTTCATAAGCGATCATTATCATCATTCAGACACTTGTTTAGCACGTGATTCAACAGCCTGGCATCATCGTTCACGAACTATGATGGTTCGATGAGGACTCGAACAGATGAATCTTTGAGGTTAAATATCTGCTGTAGAAATTACCCCACCTTTATTACCTTTTATTTGACATTATCGATATTTCCCATGTAACTAACCTAAAGCTATTTTGTATGCAACATTGTTATCATTTGCGAGCCTACGAGGGCCTGTGTGTTGGTCGGGGGCTAAATGAATATGTTTGACTATTATTACCTGTGGATTTATTTGAGATTCTTCAAGTTTGAGATTGATAACCCACATGAAGAAAGAAGCTTCAACGAATTGATAGGTTATTTATTATTTTCATATTCGCTATTCTGAATGTGACAACTTTATCGGCTTCAACACTCGAGATAAGAGAGAATATTTACCGCTGATGTAGGGAAAATCAATATGATGCATACAAATTGGGGGTGGGTGAGAACATCAGACTATAGCTTTATGTGTATCGAAATACATAAGGATTTTGACGAGTAAGTGGTGTTTTATTGAATTGAAGATCCGGCGACCATCGTTCACGAACGATGATGACGTCACTGCTTCAAGCCAATGACAGTAACTGATTCAACCCGGCGATCATCGTTCACGAACGATGATGACGTCACTGCTTCAAGCCAATGACAGTAACTGATTCAATCCGGCGACCATCGTTCACGAACGATGATGACGTCACTGCTTCAAGCCAATGACAGTAACTGATTCAACCCGGCGACCATAGTTTACGAACGATGATGACGTCATCATCGTTTACGAACTATGATGGGCTAATGAGGAATAAAATGTGAATAATCATAATGTTTGTAATACATTCATGCACATGTTTTATCGCATGATTCAACACATGCTTTAGTATTCAGACACGTGTTTCAGCACTCAGACACGTGTTTCAACATTCAGACACGTGTTTCAACATTCAGACACGTGTTTCAGCACTCAGACACGTGTTTCAGACACGTGTTTCAACATTCAGACACGTGTTTCAGCATTTCAGACACGTGTTTCAGACACGTGTTTCAACATTCAGACACGTGTTTCAACATTCAGACACGTGTTCCAGCACTCAGACACGTGTTTCAGACACGTGTTTCAACATTCAGACACAAGTTTCAGCATTCAGACACGTGTTTCAGACACGTGTTTCAACATTCAGACACGTGTTTCAACATTCAGACACGTGTTTCAACATTCAGACCTATTTAACATGTATTTGATACCTGATTTTGAGAGAGAAGTGTAGAAGTACCTAACCGCGTGATCGGACATACACAATATAACATCATCATCTAGTATATAAACAAATGCTTATTAACATATGTTCCAGTATGATTTCGATTCGCCTTCAGGCATGATGAAGATTGTTAAGCAAAAAGACTCGTTGAGTATTATGAACTTAGGGTCAAGCAATGAGAATGTTGAACAACCACAACGTCACAGCTCTTTGCTGCCTAATACTCTACGAACAATAATCTGTGGTCCAAGTAATTGTGGGAAAACAAATTTGATGTTATCTCTATTGTTAGATGCTAACGGCCTGAAATTTGAAAACGTGTACATATATTCAAAGTCTTTACACCAACCAAAATACCAGTTACTAAAGGAGACATTGAAGAAAATTGAGGGGCTTGGATATTTTCCTTGTACCGAAAGTGATGAGGTCATAGACCCTATAGAAGCGAGGCCTAATTCAATCATAATATTCGATGACGTGATGTTTGAGAAACAGGAGAAAATTCGTGCTTATTTTTCAAGAGGGAGACACAACTCAATTGATAGCTTCTATCTTTGTCAGTCTTTTGCTAAATGTCCAAAACATGGATTGCGCGACAATGCCAATTGCTTGATTATTTTCAAACAGGATGAGCTCAATTTGAAACATATATTCACCGATCATGTGAGTACCGACATGTCACTCGAAAAATTCAAAGAGATATGTAGCGTATGTTGGAAAGATAAATATGGGTTCCTTATGATAAACAAAGACTGTGATATGAACAAAGGACGTTATCGCAAAGGTTTTGATAGTTATATATACATCTAACATGTATATATACTTTCATTTGAAATAGACAACCCGCTCAGCATGGACGTGGGTGTGAGTAACACGCTTAAAGAAAAACAACAATTGAAGAAAAAAATTTGGGAGTTAGCAAACGTTGTGAGGAAAAAATATATGGCTGTGAAATTGGGTAAAGCTGAAAATGATGAGATTCTAGATAATATGTTCAGGAATGTATCTAAACCCCTAGAGGAAATTGCGAGAAATGCTGAAATAATCAAACAAAATTCGTTGGTTAAACCTAAAAGTATTGTTTCTACAGCAACACAAATGGAGAACATACCAACCCCAAATATTGTAACTGAAGGTGAAGAATTCGTATATAACCCCCAAAATACTGAGGAGGATGTGTTTACACCCGAACCTACTATCGATCAGATTCGTGAAGAATTCAGAAAACATAAGAAAGATAATGCAGAGGCTACAGAGGAGTTTCTGCAACAATACCCCACATTAGCACGTTATTACTTGGAAGGATTCCTATTGGATGATGATGTTAAGAGATATGATGATAAAATGGGTTTGCAATATAATTCAACTTTAGACAAATGGTTCATGGGTAATCAACCTATAGAAATTGATAGTGAGAGTAATATAATTATCAAGGGTACTCCATTCAAGGGTACCACAGGACTGTATAATTTGATATTTTATAGAGATGTTCTACCTGATACTTACACTGTGGAAGATGGGAAAAATTACAGTCAAATGATGGAAATGACTAGTGCCCATAGGCGTAATAACGATCCAGCTGATCGAATAAGAAACATTGTAAAATACAAAAATGTACTGAAACCTTTGATTAATTCCATGAAAAGACCCAGAGCCAAAACATACACTGGAAGTGCATATATCAAAAATGATATGCTTGAATATAACGAGAAGCCTATGGAATATATTTTTTGGGATGACGTTAACGAAATGGTGGATAGACTGAGACTTCTTGTTGCATCCTCGCATGCAGGTAACCATAATCATCACAATGAGATAATCTCTATAATAGAAGAATTGATAGAGGCAGGGGTAATTGAACAAAAACCAGGTGTAAGACAAATTCATCTCAGTTATAAAGATGGTTTCAATGGATAAGTTTGGCAGAGCCTCCTCTTCCATGTGGATATATGATACAAATGTATTTAATAATAATTTCAAACAAGTTCACGGACAAGGATTATTCCTAACGAGCGATGGAAGTTATGATATGGAAAATCGTAGATTGTGCAACGTAAAATCACCGAATGATGATGGAGATGTTGCAAATAAAGTATATGTTGATAAATTAACACACAAACTGAATCTGAAAACGGAAACCAGTCTTAAAGATACCTTCAATGTTAGGGTTGATAATTTGATCAAAGATATCAACAAGGATCTGGATGAACATAACTTAACGAATGATAAGGTTATTCTCAACATTGATAAACATCTGATGGACATTCAGAATAAATATAATGAAATGGGAATCTATATAAAATCAGAGTATAAAACAATCAGTGATAGTGTAAGGGAAAACAGAAATGAATTGGAAGAGATCAATAACACATTTAACAGTATGAACATGCGTCTAAATGACATTACTAGTAAAGTGGAGGCGTTAGAACGACGGATGACATCTGTGGAACCTTCTAAGAAGAGACCTTCATCATCCATAACATCAAAGCAGGCCTCTGTGAAACGTATATCTCCAAATCCTGTGAATATACCCAAAAAATTAATTCTACACTAGATTTCCACATTGATAAGATGAGTGAAAACAAGTTGTTCATGAGCTTCATGAGCACAGAAGAAAGAACTTTTACCAGCGTCGAACATACATAAAAGGACTTCAATATAGGTGGAAGGGGTAGGAATATGCAATACGACTAGGACGATGAATCAAGAGTCAAGATTGAGATATTTGAAACATATATTGTTAAGATTATACTTAAGTCTTTTGTATTGAGATAATTAATAAAAAAAAAATTATTTTGAGATCTTTGGTCTTCCCCCCACCCCTCGTTAAATAACGGTGCAATCTTGAATTCTCATCAGTCTGTATGGAAGCGTGCGTGGGAGAAGTTGTTCTCAATACGCTTATAAACAAGCTCCCGTTTGAACTTCAAATCAATACCAGGGGCAAAATTAGAAGAACGGTTGAGGAGATTCAGGGTATCAATTCATTCGATAAAGCTTGCCGTCTACACGATATTTCATGCAATATAACACTTATAATTGTAGCCAGTTATATTTGGAATTGGTCGACTAACATTTATTAGTATATAAATAGATTGTTGATGAAGTTTTCATCAATCATGTCTCAGACGTTCACTATCACGGGTAAGAGCTCTCGTTTATCTGTAGATTTCCACCCACCTATAGAACTAGATCCTCATTCATATTATTCTATCGCACTTGTTGGCTTGCATACGTACAATAGCATTCCGAACATTGAAGAAGGTTTTAATAAATTTTATTATGAAGATGTGAAGGGTGAGAAAAAAGTAGTTACTATACCTACGGGGTCCTACGAGTTGACAGACATCGAGGATTTCATACAAAGTGCAGTTTGTGGGATAGGAGTGAAGCAAGAAGAGCGTGACCGGAAATTATCAATAAAATCTAACAACAACACTCTACACACAGAGCTGAAGAGTGATTTTAAAGTGAATTTTATTCCTAAAGATAGTATAAGCGAACTGTTGGGATTCAGCAAAAAGAAATTGACATCTCGTGAACTACACGTATCTGATCGACCTATAAACATAATCAAAGTTCAAACTATACGCGTAGAGTGTAACTTAACCGCGGGAGCATATTATAACAATAAGATAGCTCATACGATATATGAGTTCTCACCTCTTGTACCACCTGGGTTTTCCATTGATATAGAGCCGAAGAATCTTATTTATCTACCGGTCATCAGACGTCCTTCGATAACATCACACTGAATATTCTAGATCAGAATTGGAAACCGGTAAATTTTCGTGGAGAAGAAATTATTATACGATTGGAATTGAAAAAGATCGTTAGGGATTATGGCTCACAACAATAAATAATAATCCAATACTCACCACCACTCATTATATGAAAGGAATTCAACTGAGAAGGTTGCAGTAGCCATCACTTGAGAACATGGGTTTGGATTTTAGCAATAAAAGACATCTCCATAGTGGTCATCAGTCATTATCTACAACGAGCTCGAGGGAGAAGGTTGCTTCTGCATCACTGTCATTGAAGAAGGAGAAGGTTGCTTCTGCATCGCTATCATTGGAAAATATAAATTTTTTGAAGTCCCTTGGTTACAATGTCGGAAAAACTTCAAATATTCAACGAGCCAAACTTCATTGAAGACATCATCCGAGAAGAAACTCATACCTACTATCCCCACACAACATCTTTTGGCAACAGCGATGAAATTGAGATATTAATCAATCAACAAGATGTGTTGGTAGATTTGGCCTCGTCTGCTTTATTCATCGAGGCAGAATTCCAGCCAGAAGCAAGTGGTGATGGTGAATGTAAACTAACGAATAATTTCGGAGCGTTTCTCTTCGAATAAATCAGTTATGAATTGAATGGAAAAGAGATAGACAAAGTACGCGATCCTGGTATTGTCAGCACCATCAGAGCTTATCTAACATATGCCAAACATGAATCTATACCTCTAGCTATTTCTGGATGGTCATTTAAGGATGCATTGAGTTCAGTCTACAATAATAAAATCAATTTATGGATACCGTTGAATTTTCTACTAGGCCTATTCATTGACTATAACAAAGTCTTGAGTGGAAAACATAAGCTGCGCTTGATAAGGTCTCGAACCGATAACGATTGTTATACCAATAGCACAGGTACGAAGAGGGCTAAAATAAATGTGAAGACGATAGCATTAAAAGTGCGACATGTGTTTCCAAGTGATCAGGTTAAATTTCAAATGTTGGAGAATTTGAGTGCTGAGAAGCCTATTTTGATTCCATTTCGCAGCTGGGATCTGCATGAAAATCCGTTGATGAAGGAGAGCACTCGTGACATTTGGGCTGTTAAAACATCAATGAATTTGGAACGACCCAGATATGTGATTTTAGCTTTCCAAACTGATCGAAAAAATAATCCTGTTAAGCACAGTGCATATTTCGATAATATAAACTTGCTAAATGTAAAATTATACTTGAATTCAGAGTGTTATCCATATGAAGCAATGAAATTGAATTTCACCGACCAGCAATACGTGGAAGCATACCAGATGTACTATGATTTCCAGAAATCATTTTCAAATAAAATAATAAGCGAACCCATGTTAGATTATATAGCATTCAAGAATAGAGCAATTTTTGTGATTGACTGTTCAAAACAAAACGATGCTATAAAGTCATCAACAGTTGACGTCAAACTAGAGATGGAAAGTTTCCTGAATTTCCCCAAAAACACCAGGGCTTATTGCATCATCATTAACGATCGTATAATGGAGTATTCTCCAATTACAGGATCAGTTCGGAGTTTAGTGTGAAGAACCATGAATCTGTTATTATTTTAATTCTAAATGTATTTTTCTAAATAAATGTTATTATTATTATTTTTGGTATTTTATTTCTCTCACTTTCCCGCAAGACATCACAATAATGAACGAGCCATTTGGTAAAGTACAGTCCCTGGATCAACCCATCAGGATTGTAATCTAAATTTTAAATATCGCTTCAGGTCTAGAAACAAAAATTTATGTAACTATCTAATTAATAAATATAAAAGTGATTCAGATTATTATGTTATCTTTTCAATTATTATAATATGTAGTACCTAGTGGTTATAAGACAGTTTGCGGTAAATATTCTCTCTTATCTCGAGTGTTGAAGCCGATAAAGTTGTCACATTCAGAATAACGAATATTCATTGATATCAATTCGTTGAAGCTTCTTTCTTCATGTGGGTTATCAATCTCAAACTTGAAGAATCTCAAATAAATCCACAGGTAATAATAGTCAAACATATTCATTTAGCCCCGACCAACACACAGGCTCTCGTAGGCTCGCAAATGATAACAATGTTGCATACAAAATAGCTTTAGTTTAGTTACATGGGAGATATCGATATTCTCAAATAAGAGGTAATAAAAGTGGGGTAATTTCTACAGCAGATATTTAACCTCAAAGATTCATCTGTTCAATGTCTGAGTCCTCATCGAACCATCATAGTTCGTGAACGATGATGCCAGCTTGTTGAATCACGTGCTAAACAAGTGTCTGAATGTTGATAATGATCGCTTATGAAGAAAGATACTATAGCTCTACTCAATATTCAGACTTTTATGAAGCATGTCATATAGATTAGCGCTTATGAAGATATTCATATGATCATTATCCACATCTATTCCTCATCATAGTTCTACCTCTTGGGGTGGTTGGGGAAATGAGTTCGATCTCTATAAAACTCCCTCGCATATATGTTTCCCATTGAAATTGATTGAATTTTATAAAAAGCTAACTATCCTATGAAGAAATGTGTGTGTCGATGAAAAATGTTTTATTAGTATATTTTTGCATACCGAAAAAATTATATTAGCACATCTATATGTTTAAGATGATTAAAAATGTATTTTGTTATATAGCAATCGAGCTGTACAGACAGTTCGAATAATCATCGTGATGTGTAACACCGCTTCGTCTAGATTCTGTATAGGGCTACACCCAGCAGCAGCTAGATTTCGGATCATATTATGCGATTTACAATCAATATGATTCGAATATATACATACTACATGTGTGATTTAAAATAAAGTATTCTCATCGCGTTTGAAGGTGATCGGCGTATCTTTCTTATCTCTCTCGAACCAGCTGTAGCTCTACCGCAAAATCTGATAGTGAATATTGTTCAACCTGCGACATAAACTTATTTGATTTATATCGGATAATTTATGAAACATACATGAATGAATATTATAGCGAATTATGTTTACTTCGGAACTAATTTTGGAAAAACATTTTATATATTCATATTACTTTCGGATAACTTATGAAACTACTTTAACATTGAAGGATCGCTCGCATCATTACGATAATTCCAAGTTGAATACATTGCTGTTGGACATGATTTAGCACGACCTTATCGCACAAGTAAGCTAATGATACATACTTATAATATTATAACGAATTTTGTACTCGCTAGTTCTAATCAAGCAAAAAGTCCTTAGATGATTTAATAGTTATTTCTGCAAACGCTTCATAATATCGCTATTATGAGAAGCAGCATTTTTGTAAACTATCACATGTTAGATGTTATGGCCCTTATTGAAGACTTGTGGGGGCAGACAATGCGCCGCGTACGATATCATTATAACTCAGACAAAACCCTGAGACTAACGGCATGTACAAACAACCCCACATTTCGTTGAAGAATCCTGCAAGGTAGATACCTCGCTGAAGACCTGCGTGATAGACATCATTATACCTGCACACTCTGTATAACCTCACATACACACCTGTCTCGTTGGAGATCGCGCCAGCTTCATTCAAATTCACATGACTAACGTCATACATAAACAATCTGTATAACCTCACATTCCATACCCCATTGAAGTCTCCCAATTCCATTTTGTATACTAAAAATAATTTCCATATATGTTTAAGATGATTTAAATCGCATTTTGTAATATAGCAATCAAGTAAGGTACAGACAGCTTGAATAAACGTTTTTGAAAGTAATTTCCTTATAAACATCGCGTTTGAGAGAGATGCAGAAGACATCATTTCTATACTATATATATAACATTCCATCTATGCATTCAAGGAACAGCAGCCCTCCCATGATACCTCCGATGAATGCCCGGTCTCTTTCAAAAATCACGTGACTGACGACATGTACAAACAACACTATTTCAAAACCCTATGGGCTAGCGCTATGAAGTCTCACATTCCATACCTCGCTTCGTGACATACCTGCATGACTAACGTCATGTAAAACAATTACCTGCATCATATAGACTGCAATATACTCGCACTTATCACTCAGACCGGATACCCTGCGGTTATATCTACAACATTAAAATCGCTTGTTTTCAATTCCTCCATAGCTGAGCGGTTAAGGAACCGGCTTTGGATTTCATTTCTCGGGTTCGATTCCCGTGTGTAGAAAAAAATATTTTGATGCTGCTTTACATTGAAGTTCTCCCTAACCTCACATATTGCTTGCTGTCTACCTTGAACGATCAAGCCCTAGCCGTCTACCCGGTAACACCTAGAGGTCAGAGACGACCACACCCTAACCATCTACCCAGCTGATAATACCGCGCATGCGCTACTGGTTGCCTACATCTGATAAGGCTCTCTGTCTGGCGGGCCAAAGTAAGGCCATACCTACTGGTTTTCATTGCCCACGATCGTACTTTCGCAGAGAGAGAAGAATACAAATTTCTGATACAACATTTTTTAAACTTGCGCAACTGGACAAAGAAAACAAGTGTTATATAAGGAATAATAAATTAATAGTTAACGAAGTCGCATATTCTAAATCCGACTTAGAGCAACCAGAAGTAGAAGAAGAACCTAAAAATAGCTGTGGACCTTCCACCCCTAGCAACAAACAATTTACAGGCCTATCTCAAACTAAAGTCATTAGTAAGGAAAATTGTGAAGAACTGAAGAAAGTATTGTACGGAAAAAACTTAAAAAACAAGAAACCAGAACCAAATAAGAACATTGAAAAGAAACATCAAGGAAAAAGCGACCTTTTGGCTGAGAAACCAAGAACTCGTTTAGGATCAAGATCATAAACAAACGATTCCTAAAAACAAAAGTGTAAATTGGTAAAATACATTGGCTCAAAATATTGTAATATATGTCTTTTTAATCAAGAGTTAGAATTACACCATTAGATTCATTTGTTTATTTTAGGCTACCTAGTTCATTTTCTATTTAAATTATGTTTGGAATTCAATATGTTTTTTATTAATTCAAAATTTCAAGAGATATTGTAGATAAAGGAACGTAAATAAAAAAAATAATAATAAAATACTAGTTTAGATCACTTTATTCTAAATATATTCATTATTGACAGTCTCATCCTTTCAATTGTATCGTGACTGAGTTCACATTTAGTAAAATATGGATCCCTATATTGCAGATTGTTATATAAACGATATAGTGACTGAAAAGCTGAACAAAAACGAGGCAAATGAGGTTTTGAACGTGAATGGATTAAATCTGAATTTTAAAATATTGCACACTAATATTAGAAGTATTTACAAAAACTTAAGTGAGCTTGAAACTTTCGACAATCCATTCGATTGTATAGTACTAACCGAAACTCGTAAAATAGAGAATGTAAACCTTTCCAAAATACGTGGATACAACATAGTTTACAATATGAGAAACATCGATCAAAATGATGGTACTGTCATATTAATAAGAGATACTATTAGTTACAAATACGTCATAGATAGAGTAGGTGATATAAATATACTCAAGGTTGATTTGGAATTTTCAGAATATTCAATTACTACTATAGGTCTCTATAGATCTCCCTCTACAAATGAACAAAATTTCATTCAAAACTTAGATAACTATCTGGATTCACATAAAATGCCTTCAAGTATTACAATAATGATAGCTGACTTCAACATGCATATATTATCCAAAAATGTAATCATTAATGAATATTTGGATACATTATCTCATTACGGATTTAAATCTACTATAAATAGAGCAACTAGATTGTACGGAACATCTCAAACTTGCATTGACCATATATTTCTCAAAAATAATATAAGCTGTGACAAATACGATATTATGCCTATTATCATTGAAGAAAATATCACTGATCACTGTCCGACTGTGCTGCAATTATGTTTCGAAGGCAAAACTACGGAACTACCAAGGATAACTGATGAATATTCTAGATTTATTGATTATACAAGCTTGATATGTGAATTAAAGCAAATTTCTTGGCATAAATTATATGCAACAGATGATGTGGACTCTAAAACAAACATTTTCATAAATTATTTTCAGAACCTAATTCGAAAGTATACAAGACGAGTAAAAAAGAAGCAATACAAAAAACGAAAGGCTTGGATTACACCTGGTCTAATAAAATCATGCAATATAAAAAATAAACTTTATTTACAGTTCAAAGAAAATCCTGCAAATATAATATTAAAGCAGAACTACACCAAGTATAAAAGTATGTTGAGCAAGCTAATATCAGAGAGTAAGGAAAATTTTTACAAAAGCCAGATTTATAATAATATTAATAACAAAAAAAATTATGGGAAGTTACTAATGCAATTCAAAACTATAAGCAGGATTCGAGTTATTATGGTAACAAAATAGATAATATTATTGATTGTGATACAAACAAAATAGTAACAAACTCCCAACAGATTGCAGAACTTTTTTCAAATTCGTATGCTAACATGGGCAAGAAAATGGCGGGAAAAATCAACCACCTGCCACATTACAAAGAAAAAAGAAAAATAAAATTGAATTCTATGTTTCTATTTCCAACTAATCAGGTAGAAGTTAATCAAGCTATGTCCCAATTGAAAAATAAAAAGGCTGTAGGAATCGACGGTATAAAAGCAGAGACCTTGAAAAAGTTAGTCCTTCATGTTACAGAACCCCTTGTTGATATACTAAACGCATCATTCTCAAAGGGAGTTTTCCCTACCGCTTTCAAAATTTCTGTAATTAAGCCAATCTATAAAAAAGGGGAGAAAATGGAAGCGGCTAATTACAAACCAATATCTCTAACAACATCTTTTGCAAAGGTATTTGAGAGTATATTAAATAAAGGAATCAGAAGTTTTTTAGACCATCACAATATTTTATCAAAATACCAGTATGGATTCCAAAGCGGTAAGTCAACTAGTGACGCCATTGCACAATCAACAAGATTGATCTATAGATATATTGATCAAGGAAAACCTTCACTAGGTATTTTTTCTGATTTAGCGAAGGCCTTCGACACAGTAAGTCATCGGCAGTTGATCGACAGCTTGGATGACATAGGTGTTAGAAATGTACCGTTGGTACTAATTACTAGCTATCTCACAAACCGTCAACAATGTGTTCAAATTGGCGATGTCAAAAGTTCTTTCAAAAGCATTGAATTTGGTGTTCCCCAAGGAACAATATTGGGTCCACTGCTTTTCATAATTTATATAAATAGTATTTTTGAAATCGGAATTGAAGGAATTACACACACCTATAACACTAGATATGCAAATTTATTAGCCCTTGAGACAATGCATAAAACAAGTGGTCAAAGATCTTCTGTATTCCTAGCACCTCGTGTATACAATTTTTTGCCTACTGAAATTGAAGATATAAAAAAATTAGATCTGTTCAAAAAATTGTGTGCAAAATTTCTAATGAATACAGATAGAAATGCACTCCATATACTAATTAACTAATAACTAGTTTATATATTTCCACATTTTATACTGATTTATTGAATTTAAATTGAATTGCTAATTATATGAATTATGTTCCTAAGTAAATTAGGTACCTACCTAGCCCAAAAACTATTTGTATATACTTACTTACCGACTTACCTCATTTAGCTTGACAATTCAAATCCGAAACCGTGTCGGTAACACGTCTTGTCTGTTAATTATTCCATTGTTGTTTTATCTACCTCTAAATCAGTTCCAAATTATTTATGATAAAACAGCACTTGTTTTCAAATCTCTTGTTCACATCAGCTTTTCACGACTTGTCGTCTATCATGATCGTTTAAATAATATCATCATCTGTTTCTCATTATTTAGATGTAAGACTAGTATTTAAGAAATGATATATTCTTCAATTATTTTACTGTTTATACACATACAAGCATTATGCTTCAGTGGTTTATTGATGTTTATTTGAAATTATAAACTCCACTGTTAATTTAAATGTAATATTTCTGAATAAACTTCTATTCTATTCTATTATATTCTATTCTACTAACTTATTTGTTTTATTAATTTCTAAAATATCTGATATTGTATTCCATTATTAATGTTTATGTATTATTATTCTTGACAATGCTAATATTTTGTACAAAGTCATGGGAATAAAGTATTATTATTATTATTATTCTGTGGAGTTCCAGAAATTCTCACTACAGGCAGGCATTATACATGAAACCAGTTCACCTTTAAACGGGTTGCCGTTACGAGATTGTATAGAACTCTGTAATGAACAGATTAGATTTCTTTTCGGATAGGAAACTTGTCATATGATTAATTAAAGACATCTGCCCGGTCAATAAAACACTATTGAAACTAGCATTCCTTCATTCCTTATGTGTGATGTCGCTAAATATCGCGAAGTGGGGTAGGTCTGATAACGGAAGTCGAAGAGAATGAATTGTCGTATGAATCTTAAACTAGGTAAGTCGAGATTTCATAATCCGTTGATTTTGCATTCATTTCCTTAATTTTTGCTATTGAAATTTTATTCACATCAGATACCATATAATTTGATTTAGATTTGTAATTAAACTACTAGATGTTAGGTACCTGATTGTGATTTTATTTCAGTAGAGTTGTGCTCGACATACCTAGTGTTTCCACACAATCAATTTTGCATTTAACATGATTCCATGATTATCTTTTTCATCATTACAGGGATTATTGTAATAGTTGTATGAAATCATTCTAACGAGACGTGGGCAGTTTATTCCGACAATATTTAATTTCCATCTATGTAGTTAACCCCACAAATTGTGCACATGGTATTTGCGTGATTTTGAAAATCGCCATTTTGTGATCCTAGTACAAAGTACATAGGGTGGTCTTATTAGACAAAACGTGCAGTAAAGGTTGATAAGGGTTAGAACAAAACAAGTAACCTAATTACTGCTCATTAGGTATATATATATGTTGCGGCTAATGTATATAACTAGTTAAAGCATGAAACTTCACACATTAAACAAATCGAATTTCTCACGGTTAAGGTATATATCGGCTAATGTATCGAACTTGCAGATATTATTTTATTTGTACATTAGATCGAATACAACGATATTATTTCACGAGTTACATGACATGAGTGTTTTCGAAGTTGATTCTCAATTTTCTAACGCTTTTCTGAAGCTGTGGGTCCCGACTTCGAATTATAATAGAACTGCAGTTTTATCTTGGTGTAGAATCATCTCCAATTAAAACATCTACCAATAAAATTTGAAATTGTGGAGTTATCGTTCAATATTAGAAAAGCGTCCATTAATTTATTTCCATCGGCAAAATTTGTCAGGTACGTATGATATTATGATACATATTCTTGTGTAAGTAGCTATATTTATTTTTCACAACTAGAATTCATCGAATTTGTAGAATTGTTGAAATTCAGTCAGGCAACACTAACAGAAGCGGGTTTTTTATTTCTGCCATAACTGAAATTTTTCTCCAGTGTTCCATCTCCAAAACCAAACCAACACGAAATTATCATCTTTAGCTGGCAATAACTGATTCACCAACTTATCCTTTGCTTTACGACGTGAAATGTACGAATCCCAGCCCAAGCGCGAATATTTCCGCGTAGCGTAAATTTCGCGACTGTACGATAAGAAGTTCAGTCTGTACAAAATGTATTCGAGAACAAACTTTATCGATCAGGTTTCTTTCTCATCGATGGAATATCTAAACCAACATGTTATGCACGAGCGTATCGTTCGAAGAGTGAAATTGTAAAATATTTTCTTATCGAACTTTCTCGACCTGGAATTTTTAGTCGAACGAATCTCCATTTCACCCTTATGAACATTTCGAGCAAAATTAAGTAATGAGATTCTTCGACACGGAAGTGAAAATGAAAAAGGTGAAAATAGAAACAATTCATTCAACAATATATTTTTATTTGATTTCTTCCTCTAGCCACTTTTCACACCACTCTTGGTATTCAAATTCCTCCAATTCGAATTCATGAAAATTATTTTCGTTGTTTTTTTGTTGCCAAATTGCATCCAACAAGTCGGACCAATTCTCTCTAAAATTCAGTTCCTCTTCACGATCTCCTCTTACACACTCCCGTCTTTCTTCCCAATAGTTTGGCCAATTCCGTCCTGTGGAATCTTGCCTCCCGTCACGATTGTCTGTCAAATCCTCTGTTACAGAATCCCGTTTTTCTTCCCAATGGTCTGACCATTTTCGTTCTGTAGAATCTTGCCTCCCGTCACGATTGTCTGTCAAATCCTCAGTTACAGAATCCTGTCTTTCTTCCCAATGGTCTGGCCAATTTCGTCCTGTCGAATCTTGCCTCCCGTCACGACTGTCTGTCAAATCCATCGGTCTCCATTCAATCTTCCGACGTTTCGACTTTTTACTAGACGATACGTTTTCGCTGGACATACTAAACACGCTTATAATGATCGATTCGGTCGAATAACTGACAAATAATTACCCACGAATCTCTTATATATTCTTCGTCGATGTACACCTCATTTCTGGGTAGGGTGATCAATAACGTTGAAATGTGTCGTTGGATGCTTTCTAACAAACGTACACATTATAAAACTCATAATCGTGAACCGATGTAGAGCTGGTTCGAGAAATAAAAATAACAAGATAAGAAAATTTTGTTTTGTAGATAGAATTATTTGTACATATACGAAATGCGATTGGTGGTAACGGCATTCTATCGAAACATTTCGAGCAAGATTGAGTGGTCAAATATTCATCAACACATACGGCGGGTATTTTATTTCTGCCATAACTGAAATTTTTCTTGGGGAACCATCTGGAAAATAGTGGGACCGATTCGCCCAAAATTGTTATCAACGGTTTCCTTGGGATCGATTTAGTTGGAAAGGACTCATGACTCGTCAGAAAAAATCGAAGAATAAAATAAGGGCATGGGTTAAAAGGAAAGATACGAAATACGAACAATTCAAAATGTTTATTGTTTCCAAATAATAACAATATGCATCATTGGTCAAATAAAACTAATATGTAAAAATCTGCAATTTCATAAATGAATCGAAATTGATATGGTCCCGTATCTTGACATAATTCACATGGATATATTGGAAAATAAAAATGGGCTTTCATTTGCCCATAAGAAACTGAACATCAATGAAAACCTTCTCCAGTAAATATTCCGGAGTATATGCTGTCACCTCTAGACCACAGCGTAGCTAACCGTAGTCATATAAACCATGGAGTTATAACTTAAGTACTTTCAAAATTCAATAATACTAATAATAATAATAATGAACATTATTATGAACATTATAATTCTAATTTTAATCGTCAAAGTCTATTATATAACGATACCCTCTCGATCGTTGGATGTCCCGTATCTAGAAGTATACAATACCATTATTAGTATTTACTCCAATTGAGAGAGTAATTACTACTTACAGCTTTTATATGTTTGAAGAAAACCTGGTCCGAACCATATACAATCAGTTCAATTCTTCAAATTTCTATACTCCTCTCCAACTTTTCAACAGATTCCTCAAGAATACCGCGAGGGTCTATCTTCTTGAACTATGAACATCAGATGCCGATTGTTAAATAATGTTGAAATAAAAAAGATTAAAACTTACTTCATTGAGGAGATAACCAATATCATCCATTTTTCCACTTATGTATATTTTATTATGCACGGACGATGTTGTACTATGGCATCTAACATAAATAAAGAGATAATAATTAACCCATTAACAGCCAACGTGACCGTCATGAGATACGAATTTCACCCTTATAAACATTTCGAACAAATACGTTCACTAGCGAATATTTTACAGTTTCAATTTCCGAACGATTATAACGTTCAACAAGGGGAACGACTGATGCGTTGACGACCATCATTCTCTTCAAGCGATGGGTTATACGAAAAATTCCTAAACGTTGAAATCGTTCGATGAAAAGCTCGACCGACAAAGTTTGTTCCTCATAAAATATTTGTAGAAATAGGAACGACTGGTCCGTTGGCAACTCTATCTTTTCTATCGACGTGTAATAAAATTATGCATCGTTGAAGTCGTCAGATGATGAATTTTGTTCGGTAGTGGATATGTTCGATTCCATTTTGTGCATGTAAAATACGTTCGGAACGAGAAACGACCGAAACGTTAACGCACACCAATCGCCAGCGTATAAATAAGGCCGCGGTACACATGTCGATTCAGTTTCAGTCGACATGCCGTGCAAAACATGTGGTGGATTAGATCACAGTCGCGTTTCTTCGGCCAAATGTGCAAATCGAATATTGAAGCAAAAACATAGATTCAGCACAGTGAATACTTGCACCGAAACGTTCACGATAAAACGCGGTTTTCGTAAGTTTTGCCGACGTCCAGAGTTACGACAGCGAATCGAGGATGACGTTTTGGAAATTTCTCAACTGACCATCGAAGCATCGCTCTACGTCAGTTTTCATTATACGAAATTGTTACATCGTAACGAATTTCCGATCGGACAGTTTTCCATCAGTCACCTACAAGATTTCTATTACCATCTCCAGGGCAAACGACAGAGGAAAGAACGCGTTGCGTTGGACGAAGAATATTTCGCTATGCGGCCAGACAAAACGTTATTATACGACGGCCGATTACGAACATACTTGATTAATTCGTGTGTCAAGCAACACGAAACCAATATGAAAAATTGTATCACGGTCCATTTTTACGATCGACTCGTCCGATATTTCTATGAAAAATATAAGGAAGAGTGTGTTCGAAAACGCTACGAATGGAAGACGATAGTTTACGACGAATTGTTCGCTTTCGTGCCACGTCACGTCGCCCACAGCCGAGAAGTTGCAGAATTTTTAAAAGATTTCCGTTTCGACTATCACAAAAAATTCATCAATATAGAAAATGACTGGTGGAGTTTGGTACCGATCACTTTCGAATTGGGACGATGGTTCGAAGAGAGAAAGTTGAAATCCTTCTCGGCGTTTCCTGTATTTTCGTCTGGTCGAAAACATTTACTTTATAACGCTATGGCTTTGAACGAATTATTGAGTAGTGTAAAATTGCTGCCGGACAAAACTACCGCTCTCGTGTTTAGGATGGAAACTCCAAGATATTGGTGGCAATATTTCGATCTATCTCACTCAGTTTACGGCAAATTCGACGACACAACTATGCACATCGAGCCCCACAAGCAGCGGACGTCTTTCGCTATGAGTTTTTCCACCAACGGAATCGATTGTTCCATCATGATGAATAGATATGAGCGATCTACAATTCAACAATCGCAGAAGAAGAAACGAAAGAAGACCAACAAACAACCCGAGACTACAGTGGCTAGTTCAAGTTTCACCAAGTATTTAGGAATCGATCCGGGAGTTGTTAATTATATCGGTGCGTGCTATATCGATAAGAAAACTCGAACAGAAACCAATTTCGTGTTAAAATCGGCCACGTTCAAGGAACATTTCTGTAAAGAACGTACTCGACGACGTAAACGGAAAAAAATGGCCGGAATCTTTGAAAAACGCCTGCTTGAATATCGCGAAAGTATAAACATAGAGAAAAAATTAATTGTTTCGCCGAAGTGTGGTTCTAATTTTAACTCTCATGTGGAGTACATTTTATACAGACTGAATTTCTTATCGTCCAGTCGCGAAATTTACGCTACGCGGAAATATACGCGCTTGAACTGGGACTCGTACATTTCACGTCGTAAAGCAGAGGATAAGGTGGTAAATCAGTTATTGCCCGCTAAAGATGATGATGATAATTCCGTGTTGGTTTGTTTTGGAGATGGAACACTGGAGAAAAATTTCAGTTATGGCAGAAATAAAAAACCCGCCGTCGAAATGCTCAAACGAGCGTTTCATCGTCGACGCGATAAATGTCAGATTATATGTGTGGATGAGTATCTGACTACGCAATCTTGCTCGAAATGTTTCGGTAAAATGCCTATGCCACCCAAAAACACGACCGTAAATAGAGACGATACGAAGCGACGACGATGTCACGATCATAGATTTCAAATTTGCCAAAAATGTAAAATCGTTTGGAATCGTGACGTCAATGCTGCGCGTAATATCATTTTGGTTGGTCTCGGATTAATCGATTATCGTTGTAAAACGTCAGATGAATTTGTTCGTTTGACGGAATTTCAAAATTATGTGTTACATAAGGGTGAAATTCGTATCTCATGACGGTCACGTTGGCAGTTAATGGGTTAATTTCTAGAAATAATCAACTTGCTAATAAGGAAGTTATAGAATAAAATTTGCGGATAATTTATGTATTTACCTCGTATATTGTATGTGATGTCTGGAAAGATTTTAATTCTTATGTATGTCACTGTACGACCTCAATAAAATTTCGAATAAAAATTGCATTTTATTACAACTGCATTTTATTGATACTTAACCCCAATTGTACTTCATTGCAGCTAAAGGTCATATGTTTTAATTTAATTACTACAACAATATTATTCCGCGATTTATATGACATGAGTGTTTTCGAAGGTGATTCTCAATTTTCTAACGCTTTTCTGAAGCTGTGGGTCCCAACTTCGAATTATAATAGAACTGCAGTTTTATCTTGGTGTAGAATCATCTCCAACTAAAACATCTGTCAATAAAATTTGAAATTGTGAAGTTATCGTTCAATATTAGAAAAGCGTCCATTAATTTATTTGCATCGGCAAAATTTGTCAGGTACGTATGATATTATGATATATTAAATATTATGTCACCTTTAATAACGACGTAATGGATTGTCGTATATATAGTAGCATATTTTGATCAATTGACTTCTAACTAGAAATGAAATTGGAAACAAAACTATTAAATATAGATTTAATTGTTACCGGTATGCGATAAATGTACAATTCGAACAAATAAACCGTGAGGGGTGTCACGCTTCATACATTGTAATTTTATCGGAGAATGGACTTTCATTATTTGACCCATTTCAAAGTCGTTATCGATAGTTATTAATTTTATAGTGTTCAATTAGAGTTGTTATATGGCGAGTTTTAATTACTGCAATAAAATTACAATGTATTCGAACATATACCGGATTCATTCTGACTTTATATGAGAATAAGATTCTTTCGCTGTAGTATCCATTCAATAGTTGTGTCGGGCAGTGGCATACAGAGGTTAGTCAATAATTACATTTTACTGATTTAATTGAGAATGATGCGAGGCAGATGAAGTGTCCATTTGTAACAATAACGTGTCTCAAATTTTTTAGATGTACATTTTCTTTACGCCGTATTAATGCTACATTTTTATCACTTTTTTTGTTTCATATGGTCCCAAATTCCTATTAACTGTTTTAACTTTTGTTGTTTTATAATTTTTCTAGTAGACTTTTGAATCTACTTGTATTCTTTCTAAATTACACTCTTTATTGACAATGTGTAAACGCCAAATGGAATAAATTCATTATTTCGATTACTGTACATATTTAACAAAAATCATGACATACGTGAAATTTGAATTATAAATTGACTTCGAAGGTTGCAGAATAAAACTCAAATTTTACACGAAACTTTTAACATTTAATTTACAAATGCTGACAAATTGTTTCACCACACTGTGGCATTATCGAAGCGATGAGTTATCAACTAAAGCTAAATCTAAAAGTATGTCCTTAAATATCAGGGATTAGAATGTAGTACAAATTGAGGGATGGGTGGATAATAGTAAGGACGTGTTTACAAAATTGTTAACAAGCGGTGAATTATAAGTGTCGATTTGATCATTTAATATCACATTATTATTATTGTTTTTGAGTGTTTCAATATTTCTATGTCCTTTTTCCTGAATATGTAGAATATCGAGATCAATGGTGAAATCGTAGTTATGTTCTAACAGGTGATTTGCGTAATTAGAGTCTTTTTTTTTTGAGCTTGTAACTTCTCAAATGTTCGTTGAACCTTGCGCTGAACTGCGTCCAGTTTGTCCCATATATAGAGTACTACAGTAATCACATTTCAGTCTAAAAATAGCGAAAAGTCAGTAAACATAATATTAACATATGCAAACTTTAAACCTAAATACAATATAAAAAAAACTCTTTTCGATCAATAGAAAAAATAAAAGATGTCGAACTAAAGACAAATATCAAACTTGTATAATTTGATGTCAAGAACCCTTTTCCGAGTATTCCCACACAATTGACCATCAGTCTAATTGAAGATCTTTTAATTTGCAATAATACTTTACCGGTAATAACACCGGAAATATTAAATGTAATCTCACTCTGCATAGACCAAAATTATTTCACAATTAACGATAAATATTAAAAACAGAAGACCGGACTCCTATGGGTTCGTCATTATCTCCGTTGCCAGCAAAAATATTTAGATTAACTTTCGAACTACCGAAAAATAGTTTTTAAAAAATGAATTATCCTTATTAGAGCTTTATTACAAAGTTGTTCAATCTTTCGAGTCTGAATCTTAACTAATTAACTATTAGTCGCATGGATATTTTGTGTTATGTGTATTATTGTCTTGTCACTTGGCGTCGTTTGTTGTTGATGTAGGAATTCTCTAAAACATAATCCAGGACAGGCTGCTATATAATTCCTCCCTTTTTAGAACGAAGCTTCTTGTGGAAGTTGTACTTTATTTCCTTGTAGTGAAAGTTGAATTGTAGGAGTTTTATTTTGACGTCGATGTTTTCTCTATAATTTTGTTATAGCGGAAATTGCTATTACAGCTAATCCTATGTATAGGATAATAGTCCAGATGTTTGGAATGTGGTATTTGAAAGATTCTTCTGTAATAGGTATAATATTGTTTGATGGAAGGTCTTTCAAATTCAGAGCCTTTAAATCCACACTAAATTTGAGAACTTCATTTTTTGTGTGTTCGAATTTTAATTTGTTAATCACAAGAGGTTGTCCATATGTGCTGTCTATGCACGTCATCTCATGATTGTGGAAATACGTTTTACATGTGTGTTGTTTTATCAGGTAGATTCCCGTTAGTTGTCTGGATTCTGTCCCTTCTTGACATTTTATTTTGATTCCTTCTTTTTTGGGGAATATTCCAAGATATTGATTAATTTCAGGAATGATTTCCATATGGTTTTCTGGGATGTTCGAATGAATATACTGACATTAGCTTGAATTTCTATTTAGTAATATTCCCTTCTCGCATAATGAGTTATGATTACTTTGGATGTAATTAGGACATTGATATATTTTACCTTTCATACAAATGTCGTGTAGAAGTTTAATAATGTTTTTTTTTTGATTTCAATAGATATTTTATATCGGGAATTATTGTTACAAATTCTGAGTCGTATTTAGTTGGAATTGGGTGTAAATAGTAGAGCTCGAACTCTTGGTCATAATCAATTGAGACTGATAAGAAATAATTAATTGTGGAAGATTCGATTTTATAATTAATTTTTATTATCGATCTAAATCTAATATGTTTTCGTATTTCAATTTAAATGGTAGACTTTCTTTATAAGGTGAAGATATTTTTTGTAATGCCAAGAATAGATCTCTAGTTTTCATTATGCTGGAATATAGGGTATTCAATTTGTAAAAGGTGATGGAGTTCTCAACATCTTGTAAGATGTTTAAAATAGTATTAGAAAGTATTAACAAGTGATCATATAAGTCTTTTATAAAATGCATTTTCACCTTATGAGTTTGTACACTTATCTGATATTATTTGCTCTGGTATACAGTGGTGTGTAAAATATCTTACGAGATTATTAACAACTTCTATGCCTTGAGTCGAATTTAATTTATAGGCTTGGTTATATTTGGAAAATGAATCGACTATTGTTAAAAATTTTACGTTCTCCAAAAAAATATTGTCGACATGTAAGATCTGAAAAGGTCTCACGGCAGTAGGCGTTATATTGAATTTTAGTTTTAAGGGGTTTCTGTCATATTTTGTTACTTGGCATATTTCACAATTATTGATATAGTTTTGTATAGATTTTCGTTGATTATGCCAATAATATACATTTTTTATTTGATTTTCTGTTTCATTTAGTCCTCTATGATTCGTTTTACTCTCATGATAGTTTTGTATAGTTTGTACTATTTCGTTATCTTCGATAATATCTACGAGTTTTGTTGTAAATTTAATCATATTGAGTTCAGAGCTTTTGAAATATTTCTGTAGCACTTTACTGAATTTTCCGTAAATGGGGTCTTCGAAATATAAATAATATTTAACTTTCGGTACAATAAAGTCTTTAATGAAATTAATCATTTATTGTTCGTAATTTGTTTATCTTTATACAATTTTATTATTGACGGAACTGAGGGTTCATAATTTTCTTCTGAAATAATGATTTGGTTCTTTCCAAAATTTACTGGACAGTCTGCAATTTGGATCCCTATTATGGGCTGTTCCTCGTTAGAGTGAATAGTATCTATGTCTAAATCGTTTACATCTTCAGGTTCTACCATTAAAGATTCAGTTTCCATTTGTCTATCGGGATCCTCTAGTGAGTTCTTTATTGAAGTTTTCTATATAGTCAAAAATTGCTTTGGGGCTTTAGAAGCAGTTAAAACGTTAAGTTGAATTCGTGATAGAGCATCAGCGTTTTTATTCAAAGTAGTAATAATTTTCTTTTCCTCTGAGTTCATATGTTCAGTTCGGACGTTAGAAATATCAAATTTTATACTTCCGGTATGTATACTGTTGCAATTTAGATTACAATTTTGTTTATATTCGTCGAATTTTTCTGCTAGTAAATGTTTTGTAATGTCCATATTCACTTTTTGTTCTGATCTTGGTGTAACTGCAATGCAATTAGATTGAATGGGTAGTTTATGATAGTTTATTTTAAGATTGTATAATCCTAGTAAACAATGAAAAAGACGTGAAAATTAAATGAGTGAAATTTTAAAGAAAGATTTTCTATCTTAAATAGTTTCGAACATTTTATGAGAGTACTGTACTTTTCTATTGAAGTGCCACGAGCGGTAGAAATTTGGAATGGGTCTTTTTTGATTAAATTATCGAAGAATTTTTTTGCGATTTCAGGATTAACGAATGATTTTGTGCTATCGATATCCAGTAAGAATTTTAAATTATACTCTGGAAATATTATGTATGGTAGTTCACTTTGATTATTTGTTAAATTCATAAGTTCGAAATTTGTTCCGAGGCATCTTCCTCTAAAAAAGAATTATCTACTTCTTCTTGTTCTTCGGGAAAATCTACAGCGGGTTCATCATTAACATTATATAATTCAATCGACACACATAATTCACCACTCGTTAACAATTTTGTGAACACATTCCCACTATTCTAGCCACAGTGTGGTGAAACAATTTGTCAGCATTTTTAAATTAAATGTTAAAAGTTTTGTGTAAAATTTAAAAACATATACGACCCGCAGACATACTGGTCTTAATTGAAACGCAAGTCAATCCATCCACCAACAAGACCGAGTTTTATTCTCCAACTTCCGAAGTATTATGAATTCACACTTAAAAATGCGACCCCATATTCAACCCCATTCGAATTACAGATATAACCCATGCATTCAATGTTAGCCATACATCAATAGTAAACATCGAAAGAAAATAAAATGCATCCGTACAAAAAGGATATCTACTCAAGGACTTATGGAAGACGATTTTGATAGGAGAACTTATTTTTATGGGCGAAGGATGGACATGTTAGATAACGAAAACGTTATGTTTTCTGGTGAGTGTAAATTTGTCGCTACTAGTCTATGAAAATTCTCACTGGATGAGAGAAGAACACACGCAATACCCTCAAAAAGATTAATGTTTGGGCAGGGATTGTTGAAAACCGCATCATTGGTACCTTTTTCATCGAGGGCAATTTGAATGGCGATCATTATTGGATGACAATTTGAACATTTGACCTAAAAACACAGATCTAATTTTTTTTTCATTGAAGCATGACAACACAATTCAATTTTTTACGAATGTGATTTTTTGAAGATTGCTTAATTTTGTAAAAAATGCCTAATAAAAATGAGCTTGTACATTGTACAAATAACCAAAATATTCAAGGTGGTGCATTCGAGCAGCAAAATTAATTTTTGACGAAAACGGTCCATTAAATTTGCGTTTTTCATACACCGTTCTGAAGAGGCTTCCAAGACCTTTCAAATGACGTATCACTCAATCCCTCTCCATGTTCAATTTTGAGGGGTTGGAGTGTCCCCTAAAAGGGGATTACTCGTTCAATCCTCAAATATACGTCAAGAGATGTCCCAAACAAAATCATTCGACGTGTTTCAAGAGATTTTTCCACTTACTATGGACAAGAAATATACTGGGTGATCCGTCTGAGATAGAACATTTTGTATATTATAACTAATCAGTAATCAATTTTTTGAATTTCGATTTTAGCATTTGCATACATTAACTCGTTTTTTTATTTCGATAAATTCTAACTAATTATTTCTTAGTAATATACTTTCACGTATTCAAACAAATTTTCCTTATGTTATAGATGATGTACCAATCTGTCGACAAAGAGCTGAACGCTACACAGGGTCGAGAACGGGTCGTAAGAAGTGCTGTTGAACGTGATCACAAAATATTTATTCAAAGAACAATACACATTGATTGTTTGTAAATAAAACTCTATTTTATTTATTTTATTTTATCTCTCAAGCTTGCTGGTCATCATTAATATTCTAGCATACCCATCATTGTATGGCGCGTTGGATGAGTATTCGCTGGAGTTGATAATTCAATAAGAAAAAATACAGATTTTTAGTATGTGCAATAATAAGAATTTCAGTAAAATGGAAATGTACACAAATGCAGAATTGACAGATATCGTCGTTTAAGATGCAATAGCTCGTAACCCACATATGGTTGTTTGTGCAGGAGAGCAAAAAAACTAACTACACTTGAACCTATAATCTATTTCAACCAATAAAACATGGATATAGGACTAAAATTTAATTACGCATATTTCTGAAATAAATAAAAATATATGAAACCCCATTTTGATATTCCAGGTGGGTTACGAGCTATTGATTCTACAAAAATAAGAACAAAGTGTGGCTTGACTGTAACTTTATTTTTTAATAATATGAAAAATACAAAAGAAAACTAAACGTTTGATATAATACAACAAGATATGGCTTAAGTTATCATAAAAGTGGTGACAATCGGCAGGAATAACTGATTTAAGCTCCTATATGTGCTTGAATTTTTGGGCTTTTATTTTCTTATTTTCTGGATTCAGTTGTGGTCAATCACGACAAACTTCTTTCCGACGTCGCCGCTGCGGTAGCTCTTTCCAAGAATCGTCAAAGTTAAGTTTAAACAAGATTTTTTCATCGGGAGAATATTTAATGGCTCGAATATCTGTTACATTTTTCTTTCCTGGTCTAATGCTCCCATACATCTGATATCCTTTTTGAGAGAAATCTCGAAAAAAGTCATAATTTACCCATTCGGTACAGTACGGAAAGGGATTCCTTCGAGCCTGTCGACTAATGGACAAATGCGCGGAAGGAAGAAAAATCTCTCTGGTTTCTTTTATTTTAGCTTCAATTCTGTTGTGAACAGAATCGCACTGCATTTGTGTGTGCCCACGTTCTAAGTACTTCTGTACAATAGTTTGATTCCTGGCAACAGATATGAAAAGAAGAACATTGGCCATTATATTATTTCTATTTTGATAGGTGCACCCATCACTATAGATTAAAATTGGCAAGCTGTTGTCCGTAAATCTTGAAATATAGTCAACCACCAATGAAGCGAACGTTGAAGCTGAGAGATCACTGTCTACCCCACTGAACCAATAACACATTACGTGTTTCGTTTTTATGTTCATAATTGTAAAATTGTGACAGCATAATTTTGTTTTATAGTACAAAGCATTTGCGTTTAAACTGGGACATACTTTTACAGCTTGTAAGTCTATCATCAGTATCACGGCCTCTTCATTTCCGGCTAAATCGATGTCTTTCGCTTTTTCTTGCCTTGCTCTGTCTTTTTTAGCAATGTGTCTCGTAAAAAGCTCTTCTTCTAAATTTCCGACATCATACTGGCAGCAAAGATCGCATCTATCTTTTTTAGGCTGATAAATAGCAAGGTTTTTCTCTACGAACAAGTCATCAGAAGATTTTCGACTCATACAATTTTTCTTTTCAGTCTTACATTTTGAAACATACTCATTATATAAAGCTGTTTTGGAAGGCACCGTTCGATCCAAATACAATGTAGATGATGTTTGGCGGCAATAATGAGATGGCAGTGTAGGCAAATCACCAAAAACTGCTTTAAAAATTCCTTATCTCCATTTTTCTTTTCTCTTATGTGAGCAGCTCTATTTTCTATATTATTATAATCTTTCGGATTGTGCATGCTATGTTCAGCAGATTTAATCCAGGAGCTCATTTGAAATTCTCATAGACTTAGGGTAAACAGAAACAATTTCTTGCAAATATTCACCTTTAGACAGTCTATTGGTAAACTATAAAATATTGAACAATTTCTTGATGAATTTTGGTTTTTTGTATATCTCCTTTTGACACTTGAGCGTGTTACATTATTAACCACAAAAACTTCGCGCTGATCCCAAGTCATTTTCCAAAACTTTTCAAACAGCTGTCTGCACGTACATAAACATACATCCCATGAGTCCAATGAAGCCGAAATGTTGTTTTGGCATAAAGTGTGGGTTGAGAGGTATTACATCTTAAGCGACGATATGCTATTTAAATTACACTTGAAATAATGTAACAACTAAATTCTCGAATTAAAAACTAATAGAGATCATATGAGATGTTCGAAATGACCCCATTCGGTCATTATACACACGTTTGTACGGTAACGCATTGATTCTCGGATCCGATGAAACATTTCTGGGATATTTTGAATAACCCTACATGAAATAATTATGGGATTCGATCTTCCAGGTTTCGAACAGGAGTCTTGTATACTAACGTTTTCAAATGCCCCAATCCTTAAGTTATCACTTCATTTGCTATTTACTAATAAAACTAGAGCATTTTTTCTAAGATATACTTTATTTAAAATTGCGGAAACAATCATACAAATCCGGAAAGTTAAAAGAGCTTGTATTATCATCATTCATAGTTGGTATGTTTGGCAATTGTGATGATGGAATACATCCAGATGGTTCTATCGTGCGCATTGATGAATATGGACCACCACTCGATGCACGCGATACCATAGGAACAGCTGAAATAACGTTTGCCGAACTCCTAATAACATTTGATTGTTGTTCAACATATGTTAATTCTTGGCCATTTTGTTCGTGAAATGATTTTAACTCGTATTTTTGTACAATCGCAAATATTTCTGCTTTCGCAAAATGGAAAAGTAAAGGTGACATCGAATTTAAAACTGGTGTTATAAAAATTAAAAAGCTATCAACAGCGTTCGCTTTTGTTGTGATAGAAGCTCGCACAGTAGACTGAGAATTTGTCACTTCCCTTTCATTAGTGCGTTTCTCAGGTCTTTGTTTAGGAGCAGACAAACGTTCTTTGCAATTTTTAGTTTTTTGTATTTTTCCATTCCGATATTCCTTTGTCTCTTGGCTTGGGACAGCTATATCATGTTCTATTTCATCACTGGAATTACTTCCTTTTTGGTGCACAAATTTTTCAGCCTCTTGTTTGGTATTGTCAAATCCTACGTTAGTTTTTGTCTCTCTTCTGCCAATGTGGTCCTTCAAAAAATTTAACCGATCAGCGTATTTGTACTTTTTTCGTATTTTACCACTTTTTGTATTTTTGTTCGAATATCTCCTAAAAGTGTCTCTGATATTACCCCATCTAGTCTTGCAGAGTTGACCTATAAAAGTAGTTTGATAATAGAATAAAAGTAATAATTTTCACGAAAAAAAGTTAGCATTACATTTGTTCTTTCTTTTTCCGCTTACGACATAGCACATCGTAAAAGATTATACATGAATCATGCAAAATCATATGCAGCGATTCGATAGCTCAAACAGTACTAGTAATTGCTAAAAATTTCAACACAACTTGGAACTTTCTCAACTGCTTGGGAACATTGGATCGTTATGTTTTGATTATAAAAAATCGTTTTCAATTGTTTTGATGGCTCTTGTAAACGTTAATTACAATTTATAAGTTGTTAATGTCTGAGAATATGGCAAAAACAGCGATGGCGGAATTTTTGCAAATTCTTTACTAGACAAAAGACTCCAACGAGGAACACTGCAAGTATCACCAAATAAAATTTGGCCCAATACAAATGTTGACGTGCCATATATGATAGTCGGAGGCTACCATATCCACGTCAGAATTTGAATGTTCCAGAATGTGTTTACAGCTACCACCATTGTCGTATCAGGAGAGTTGTTGAAAGCAAGTTTAATATTTTGTCTCAAAAATTTCGAATTTACAACAGACGAATTCAAACACGAAAAAATACCGATAATGCTGTACCGGCGACTAATTGTATTAAAAAATTTTTATTACCTTGTGTTCTCATTTCTCCTCCGATTTCTCTCCATATATCATTTTTTGTATCGTTATTCGTGCATTTGGGGATCGATGAATCATATAGAACCTTATGTCTCCTCACACATTCAATTAATTGTTCGTCGTTCATTATCTCTTGCTCCATTCGGTATGTTTCAGACAAACTGGAAAATATCTTCACAAATAATATTAAAATCGGCCGAGTCTACTGGCATATTTTGAGATATTTATAAATGAAAAGGTTTTCTCATTTAGAATATTAACATTTTATAATTAACATTTACAATCATAACAATCTTCAGCAATGGCAGCAAAATTTACGAATGATTTAAGTATGTGTGTACTCACCTGGTATCTTGTATGTGATGTCTGGAAAGATTTTCATTCTTATATATAGTACTGTATGACCTTAATAAAATTGCACTTTTTAACAAAATTTTATTGCAGCTAAATGTCATGGGTGTTCACTTTCAAATTTCAAGTTTCAAAAAGTATATAAAGTCAGACATACAATATGTTTTTATGTTATTCGTACATTACCTACAGTGTTTTGAGTATACCGTAAGGTAAGACATTTTTATTACTTGTGTTGAAACAAAAATCAAATAAGTGGATTATTTTTATTATGATTGTTTAATAACCACGTAACACAATGTGAATATGATTTTTATTTATTGCCCAATTGTACAGTAATACATTTTTATCGTATGTCTTTGATTTTATAAATGTTAACCAAAAAATCGATGATGGAAGCCGTTACTTTATGGTAATTTATCATTTTGATTATATGAAAGAATAATTACTCTGTTTGAATATCACTTTACGTGAAAACGTAACTATAGTTTCAATACCGAAATGCCATTATCAAACAATTAGAAAATTATGAAGGAACCAATGAAATACTATACTTTCATAAGATCTACCTGTTTTTGGAATTTCCGTTGATCCCTCGATCCCAACCCTACTTTACTCTACTCTATTTACATTTGAACTGTTTCATTGATTTCTTCATACTTTTCTAATTGTTTGATAATGGCACTTCGGTGTTGAAACTATAGTTACGTTTTCACGTTATTATTAATAAAAGTGGTATAAAGTTGTTCTTTCATATAATCAAAATGTTAACCAGGTGCCAGAAATAAAATTATTGAAACATCTTGTCCCCGGATGGATTCCGTGTCACAATAGCTCGACTTGATGCCGACGTTTCGCCAACCATTGCAGGTGGCATTTTCAGGACAGACTTGAGGTTTGAACTGAAAATGTCACCTGTAATGGTTGGCATCAAGTCGAGCTATTGTGTAGCAGAATCCATGCGAAAGACAAAATTTTCCAAGATTAGCTGTCCGCTGAAGTCTACTATCCAAAAGAAAATTATTATTATTTACATCTTGTGCTACCAAGAATTACGCAAAATTTACCTCAAATTAGTTTATCTAGCCCAATCGACATTTTATTTGGAGCACAACTGTTTTGGGACTTCGCTTGAGAAGGTAGAATAAAATTAGGGAAAAAATAATCCTATTTTGTAGCAAACGCACTTAGGTGCTTGGGGTTCTATGAATGTACGGCATCCAATGCTAGACATTTCATGTGTAATCTTGCAATAAACCAACTTAGAACTCAAATTGTTAAAATTCTGAGAGCTCGAAAAATACCAAAACACAAAAGTAAACCGAACAAGAAATGAGATGGTATGTGAAACTCATTTTGCAAAAACGCATAAACGCGATAAACACGGACGTTATGTAGTGCAATTGCCATTCAAAAATGACTTCTATTCTTTGGGCACAGATCTCGGACATATGGAAATTGTGTCCGATAGTTTGAATGAAGATTCAAACAAAACAACAAAACATTTTTATTTATCTCCAAAAATTCTTGTACTACTACAAAGCTTCGCGTAGTATTTGATGGATCTGCGAAAAGCATTACCGGAGTCAGTTTAAACGATACGTTATTAGCCGGGCCAACTATCCAACGAGATTCCCGTAACTTGGGTTTGTCTGGAGTTAATCGAATATCGTTGCAAAACGCCATTTGAATTTGTTCGTCTAGTGGCATTTCAAAATTATGTGCCGCCGTTTATTAGTTCCAATTGTATAGGTGATGATTCAATATACTCATGATGAAAAGGAGATTGGTCGATTTCGATATTCAGTATTTGCATGTGTCCTATATTTTGATAATTGATTATTTCCAGCGAATTTGAAATTACGACAACACTTATAACCATTTTTGAGTAAAACGCAAAAACCTGCCTAGGGCTTATAACTCGATCAATCAACTCGAAATTTTGATAAAAATTTGCTGTAATATTTTTAAAGATATTAGAGTTTTATTCAGAAATATCTGATTTATTATTAACAAGAAAATTTGTTTAAAAAATGACACATGTCTGCTTTTGCAGCTGAGCCTTGCACATGTCTGCTTATGCATCTGAGTGAACTCCAATTATCTGGGTTTGCATCTTATGATAATAGTGGAAACACCAATAATATTACGACAGGCTATAAAATTTGGTATTGACATAAAAAACATCAAGAAGTATAATTGAAAAACTTGTTCATTATTTTTTCAGCAGATATACAGGTATAGCAAAAAAATTAACAGAACTATGAATGCGTCGTCTTCAGCATCTATTAGAATAACTATATCCTCACCCTCATCCTCATCCAACTTTCTAAATATTGACCACGAAGCGAACGCTAGACGTCTGGCAGATGAGATGGATTATCTCGTCGACGAGTTCGAGAAGTTCAATTCGTTAAATACACACCCCACCAGTCCACCCCAGGCAGCTATTGGGGTCGGGGAGCCACCACCCAGCATCTCCTGAATGCGTATGGGCATATTGAAAACAATCCCGAAAATTCTCTGTTATTCGATCGAATATGGAGTAAACGATTTCAGCTATTATGTATTTTTTTTTCTCCTTCCCAATGGTGGATTTCTTCGAACTGTAAAAACTTTGAACGTAGCTCTCGTTCGAAGAATGAAACAGTTTCACCTCGGGTGAAATTTGTTGAAAAGAAATCCACCTTGTAATCATTCTTGGAAGTCTGTTTGAAGTTCACCACGGACAATGATCTATGCGTCGAGAAGTATAGACAAGTATGTAATTGGCAAGTGTACGAATAATCGCGATCGCTTTGACTCGGACCATTTTTACCGATCACAAATGGAAAACCAACGACTGACAAATAATTGTACAAGTAACCCACTCACACGACATGGCAAGTATACGCAAGTAACGATTATTCGCCAAGTACATGGGTCGTTTGAGCCCGACTTCAGATAAAAATAAAAACAGTAGAACCTAAAGTCTCGTTTATTATTCACAATGAATCACATTCATAGTTCGTATCGGAACTGATCGATTTTGCGTCTTGATATAATATTACTGTGTCGGTCGTTGTTCCGTTTTTCGCTACCTACGTATCGATTTCTTCTAATTCCCCCGTTCTCGATTCTGGTTCGTCGTCGTTTTTTTTTCCATTACCGGAAATTGAATTCAATGACGGCGATTTTTCGTTCAAACACGACCATTGTTTTTCTTTCGAATGTGACCTACCCGTAGAATACCAGGTACCAATATTAGAGCTCTTACACATCTTGAGATGTAGGTCGTTTGCTAGTGTGCCAAAAAAGAAAGCAGTACGTCTCTTTACTCTTGTACCAATATTAGACGCATTTACTTACACAACATTCAAAATGTTCAAATAAATTCAGACATTATTGAAGAGGACATTATAGATGAGGTAGATGTTGATAATGTCATCATTCACTAAGCACCCTCCAAGTGAAGACGGAAATGGTTCAATCAATATTTTGAACCGATTTCGATGATACAACCAGCAGTACCAGAAATATTGTAAATTGTTGAGGTCTATAACTAACTGAACGGGACAGGAAGAGGAATATATCAAAACAATGCAAAACATATTCGCTACTACGATATAAATGGAGAGGAAATGAAAATATCGTTTACAACTATTATTTTATAAATGTTCCATACACATCTCGAGTCACACGAAAAGAGCGACCGTTTATCCGCAAAGTTGAACGTTATTTTGGTTTTCGGATCGTCGTATAAGAACGGCCGTGACATAGGGATAGAAAACAAATTACTTCTATTGTGAATTGTAGCGGCGGCGTTTCCAGAGACACCGTCGCCACCACACAGATACCACAAACACATGATTATGATGTTTTTGCGATGAACGTGTACGTTGGAATCGCTCAATTTCAAAATTGTGTTTTGCATGAGGGTGAAATTCGTATCTCATGACAGTCATCGATTCGTTGTACGGAGGGGATTCGAATGTATATAAAGCCCGATAACATGTAGAATAAGGACATTCCATTCAAGTCAGAGTGTTATCTAATACGGGTGCATACGACTTATCCAAATGTCGTATGTTAGTGGTAAAAATTTCATTGTGTCATCACAAGAACGCGAAAGATCGAAGAATCTCACAGTTCGTTATAGGTCGCGCTCGATTGACGAAAAATCATCGTACGTTAACGAGAAATCCCCATCGTTAGATTCGATATCTTGCGATGAGAATGGTACGGACGACGAGTCAGAATCGGAGAGAAGAAAAAATAAAAGAAACAGTTCATCGATCACGACCGGTGGCAGAACGACCAACGTGTCATATTTGACAGCTAAACAAAAAACATCTTACGTCAATGAAAAATCGCCATCGTTACATACAATTTCTTCTGATGATGACACAACGGACGAAGAATCAGAATCGGAAACGGAAAATGGAGAAGAACACAGCACATCGGTCCGGAACAATGGAATATCGACCGACGTGATAGCCGAGCAATCGTCTCGCGTTAACGATCAGTCTCCACCGTCAATTTCAATTTCTGGCGATGAAAACGAAGCGGACGGCGACCCAGACCCAGAATCGAAAACAGAAAAGGGGAAGGGAAGTAGCACGTCGATCGCAAACGACGAAATAACTACCAACAGGTCACATTCGATAGAAAAACAATCGTCGTGTGTGAAAGAAAAATCGCCGTCATTAAATTCACTTTCCGGTAATGGAAACGAACCTGACAACGAACCAGAATCGAGAACGGAAGAGTTAGAAGAAATTGATACGTTGGTAGCGAGAAATGGAGGAACAACGATTGACGCAGTAATAATCGATATGATACAAGATGATATCGAACGTTCCGTTGCTGATATGATACCCGAAATCACCGCAAATCTCGCTGTTGAACAGGAGAGCGTAACCATACCGCCGAATTCCATATCGAATCCCAAACTACACTCGCTACGTACCAGCTATCCATCGAGTGTCGATTTACGGGGAAAATCGGAACATCGTAGTGAAATATCGAGAAAACGAAAATCGGAAATGACTTGCGACGAACAACATATCATGAAAGTTTCACCATTGTCATTACCGCAACCACAATTACCTCAATCGTCCGCATCGAAATCGCCGAAAATTCGTTCGGAACATCGAACGACGAGATCAAATCGACGGTATATAAACCAAATGTCATCCGAAGCGATCGAAATGAAATTACCGTTCACGATAAGCTATGGCCAACCCATTACCGCATCGCTAATAACCGAAATGTTTTGTCGTGAACTATCAATCATCCGTGGTGTGTCGAAGAAAAATATAATTATCGAACTCACTAATTTGAATATGAAATCGATTCACGCCGATATGAACGCAAATGATCGTCCCGTTGAGTTTCATTGGATATTGAAAAGGTACGTAGATTTAACGAAAAACAATTTGGAGATAATTTTCGAAAAGTATAACGTGGAAGTGGAAAAATTAAAGATGCTTGTTCGTATGAACTTGTTGATGTGGGCGATCGCGGATGCGATCCGAGCGTACCCGATTATCGATCACGCGCGTCAATCCGAATCGATTGATAACTATACCAAAGAGGTGGTGGAAAAATTTACGCAAATACTATTACCGATTATGCATGATCGGAAGAGAGAAAAGCTCGAAATAATCGGCGCATTGAAGACAGCATGGAGGAAGACGATGAGAGAGATTTATATTAGACATTTTGGCAGCGAAGACGAGCTTCACCCGATTCACCGGTTTTTCCAGTACATACTCCGAGGTTGTAGCAATCAAAATATACTCGCCAAACAAAGCGACGACATGATTAGTATAATAACGAACGAAATTCCCAAAATCGATAATATATTGCGAACATTAACACATTTCCAAATAATGCGAATTCTAAAACGGAAATGTTACGAGTGCTAATGAAAAGAATTTTTCGTACGATTTATAAAATGTATTTCATATGTAATTCGAATAAAAAATGTCAGAAAATATTGCGATTCATTTCACGTAACTCACGTACCTCAACGTAACGGCCATAAGATACAAATTTCACTCTCATAGGAAATATAATTTTTAAATTCCGCCAGACAAACAAATTCATTTGGCGTTTTGCAGCGATAATCGATCAACTAGAGACCAACCGAAATTATGTTATTCGCGACATTAACGTCACGATTCCAAGTGATTTTACATTTTCGGCAAATTTGAAATCTACGATCGTATCATTTCTATTTATGGTGGTGGTAGTGGTGTGTTTTGGTGGTAACGGCATTTTACCGAAACATTTCGAGCAACGTGTCATTTATCGCGTCGGCGATAGAACGCATGTACAAGCAGCTCTATGGCAGGTTTTTTATTTCTGCCATAGCCTTTCACGATATTCAAAATATGTTGAGTTATCGGATTCGAGTCAGCAGCAAGCATCAAAACGTCAACCAAATATATTGGGTTGTCGGATTCGAGCTTGGCAAGAATCATACCTCTCGAAGCATCGTATTCGGCAAAAAAAAAAAAAAAAAAAAAACAAATCGTTAAAATATAATAATTCTTTTAATCAGAAATAATACACCTTGATTTTTGATAATCTCAACATTACACGAAAACATCAAATATTGTGAGCTACGTTTTGAATACACCATCGAGTGCGTGTTTTTCATCCTATCAGCGTTCACACCAATGTTACTCAAATATTTCTTATTCCAATTATCATTCTTGTGCACCCACAATCGAACTCCATCGTATTTGACCGTAATATCTTCACATTTGATCGATGTTCTTGCCACAAATTCGTCTCCCATAAAAATAGGCGTTACAGCATTCTTGCATCGAAGGACCTTCATCGAATTCTTCTTGCCACGTATACATTTCGCAATACCATTATGAACGCCGTCGATAACACAAACACGCGCCCATAAGAATTCGCTCAGCAGTCGAGTGATTCGCAATTGTGTGTCATCATCGATTACTTCGATACGCTCGTGATCGACTAATTTCAATATATCTACGCACGTGAGAATCTTATCGTTTTTCACTATCATTCCTACGTTTGGCTCGATCGCGAGTTTTCCACCCAACGGAACGTCCGAAAATAACGGTTCAACGATCGTTCCAAAATCCGGTTGTCGAAATAATATTTTCGCACTATAAAATAGGAAAGCGCCATTTCCGTTTATATCGAACGTTCCTTTCCGATTCAATAAATATCGCAGAATATATAATTCTCGCGATTCGACACTTGATTCTTCGTAATCCCTATACCCGTATAATTTCCTCATCAAACAATTATCAATTTCCGACAATTTATCGATAAATTTCATGCCGGCATCACCTACGAATCGAGCAGTTTTCGTATCGATGCCGTCAATCGTACCGTTGGTGCGAACTTCTATACTAGGTCGATACGTGTCTTCTCTCACATCCAGCAGCTCGATTTTAGAAAACGATATCCTGTCGACCCGTTGTTTCTGAATGTTTCCCATTTCCCTGAGTTTACTTTCGTCTTCGACTATTACTATATACGGTAGCATCAAATAACAAACAGGTACGCGGTAAACGCTTCGTACGAAGAGTGTCGGTTCGGTCTCGTTCGCACAAATTTTCTCACAAGTAGCACTGTCGGAGTCTTTCGCGTTCACACATTTTACGAATGCATCCAAAACGACCCTGTATTCGTGGTTATTCTCGTGCGCGATGTAATAATAATATTTGTTTTTTACGGATCGGTCGTACAACGATAATATCCGTTTGTTGTCAAACCGCTCCTTCTTGTTCTTTCTCCTCTTCTTTTTTTTCGTTTCGCTATTCATCGTATCGGTACAAGCTGCCAAGATATTCCTACGAACTTGTTTGATGTGTTCATCGTTGTGGCCATCATCGCTAGACGGTTGTCGCACTAATATATATTCGTCATTTACGGGGTTATCGTCTACTTTAGGTTGCACCCGTAAATCATATTTGACGAGCGCTTCTTCGGACTGACCTCGTTGCCACATCGGTCGTTCTTGTTGCACTTCTGACAATTCATCTGATGGCTTCCCGTCGACAATACCATCGACGTTGTTAAAATTGTCGAAATTCGAACATATCTCTTGGTAGTCGGCATCGACGATCGTGGTGTCATATCGTAATAGTTTTTCGAAGTCACAAATATCGTCGTTGTATTCAGATGTCTCCGTGTCATCGTACAGATTCATAGTTCGAATACCGCACTACATCTCGAACGAATGGCTGACGTTGGAACGACCGAGATCGGAATACTGGTATCTAAATATTGGTACGATTGCGATTATATAATACGAAGATGATCTCATACCGCCCCTCCACGTTTATCGCGCATAACGCCAACGATCGTGCGAGAAATGAAATCGTAAAATATTTTCTGATGAACAAACTCTGTCAGCCTAGAATCTCTTGTCGAACGAATCTCCAAACTTATAAGTTCCTCGTCATGCGTACTAGCGTCATTGAGAAACAGTTTTATCTCGAATGAAATTTGTTGAAACAAAATCTCACCGGTGGATTTCTTCGAGCTGCAAAATCTTTGAACGTGAATCTCGTTCGAGAAATGAAATCGTAAAATATTTTTTGATGAACAAACTTTGTCCGCCTAGAATCTCTCGTCGAACGATTGGTTGTTGAAACGAAATTCCACCGGTGAATTTCTTCGAGCTACAAAACTTTGAACGTAATTCTCGTTCAAGGAATGAAACAGTTTTGTCTCGAGTGAAATCTGTTGAAACGAAATCTCGCCGGTGGATTTCTTCGAGCTACAAAAACTTTGAACGAAACTCTCGTTCTCGAAATGAAATCGTTAAATATTTTCTGATGAACAAACTTTGTCCGCCTAGAATCTCTCGTCGAACGATTGATTGTTTAAATGAAATTCCACCGGTGGCTTTCTTCGAGCTACAAAACTTTGAACGTAATTCTCGTTCGAGGAATGAAACAGTTTTGTCTCGAGTGAAATCTGTTGAAACGAAATCTCACCGGTGGATTTCTTCGAGCTGCAAAATCTTTGAACGAAACTCTCGTTCTCGAAATGAAATCGTTAAATATTTTCGGATGAACAAACTTTGTCCGCCTAGAATCTCTCGTCGAACGATTGGTTGTTGAAACGAAATTCCACCGGTGGATTTCTTCGAGCTACAAAACTTTGAACGTAATTCTCGTTCAAGGAATGAAACAGTTTTGTCTCGAGTGAAATCTGTTGAAACGAAATCTCACCGGTGGATTTCTTCGAGCCACAAAAACTTTGAACGAAACTCTCGTTCTCGAAATGAAATCGTTAAATATTTTCTGATGAACAAACTTTGTCCGCCTAGAATTTCTCGTCGAACGATTGATTGTTAAAACGAAATTTCACCGGTTGGATTTCTTCGAGCTACAAAAACTTTGAACGTGAATCTCGTTCGAGAAATGAAATCGTAAAATATTTTCTGATGAATAAACTTTGTCCGTCTAAAATCTCTCGTCGAACGAATAATTGTTGAAACGAAATTCCACTGGTGGATTTTTTCGAGCTACAAATACTTTGAACGAAACTCTCGTTCATCGAGAAATAGTTTTGTCTCGGATGAAATTTGTTGAAACGAAATCTCACCGGTGGATTTCTTCGAGCTACAAATACGTTGAACGAAACTCTCGTTCATCGAGAAATAGTTTTGTCTCATATGAAATTTGTTGAAACGAAATCTCACCGGTGGATTTCTTCGAGCTACAAATACGTTGAACGAAACTCTCGTTCATCGAGAAATAGTTTTGTCTCATATGAAATTTGTTGAAACGAAATCTCACCGGTGGATTTCTTCGAGCTACAAATACGTTGAACGAAACTCTCGTTCATCGAGAAATAGTTTTGTCTCATATGAAATTTGTTGAAACGAAATCTCACCGGTGAATTTCTTCGAGTTACAAATACGTTGAACGAAACTCTCGTTCATCGAGAAACAGTTTTGTCTCGAATGAAATTTATGAAACGAAATCTCACCGGTGGATTTCTTCGAGCTGTAAAATCTTCGAACGTGAATCTCGTTCGAGAAATGAAATCGTAAAATATTTTCTGATGAACCAACGTTGTCCGCCTAGAATTTCTCGTCGAACGAATCTCCAAACTTATAAGTTCCTCGTCATGCGTACTAGCATCATCGAGAAACAGTTTTGTCTCGAATGAAATTTATGAAACGAAATCTCACCGGTGGATTTCTTCGAGCTGTAAAATCTTCGAACGTGAATCTCGTTCGAGAAATGAAATCGTAAAATATTTTCTGATGAACCAACGTTGTCCGCCTAGAATTTCTCGTCGAACGAATCTCCAAACTTATAAGTTCCTCGTCATGCGTACTAGCATCATCGAGAAACAGTTTTGTCTCGAATGAAATTTATGAAACGAAATCTCACCGGTGGATTTCTTCGAGCTGTAAAATCTTCGAACGTGAATCTCGTTCGAGAAATGAAATCGTAAAATATTTTCTGATGAACCAACGTTGTCCGCCTAGAATTTCTCGTCGAACGAATCTCCAAACTTATAAGTTCCTCGTCATGCGTACTAGCATCATCGAGAAACAGTTTTGTCTCGAATGAAATTTGTTGAAACGAAATTTCACCGGTTGGATTTCTTCGAGCTGTAAAAACGTGGAACGTGAATCTCGTTCGAGAAATGGAATCGTAAAATATTTTTTGATGAACAAACTTTGTCCACCTAGAATCTCTCGTCGAACGAATCTCCAAACTTACAAGTTCCTCGTCATGCGCACTAGCTCTGTCGAGAAACAGTTTCGTCGCGAGTAAAATTTGTTGGAACGAAATCCATCGGCGGATTTCTTCGAGCTGCAAAAACATTTGCAGCTATGACTCGTTATCACGTGACGTAGACGTGACGTATCACGGGGGCAACGAAAATTGTGGAACGCAACATCCAGCTCTCGCGAGAAGCTAGCGCCAAGTCTAGACAGTCAAGGGGGCTCCACGTACCCCCATAGCACCCATGCACCCCTATATATATAATATATATATATTATATATATAACCTCCGCGACGGCCTGCTCCTTCTTACTACTACGTTGTTCTTACTCTGGTCAAGGAGGTTTAGGATCGCGGGCGAGAAGCTTGCTGATTATATAGTTAATTTAGGGTCAGCTGAGTGAATACTCGATTCTCATTGGACTAGAGCCAATTGACGTCACAAAAATCCTAAAATCTACTGATTTCTGGCGAAAATCACGGTAGAAGGGGTAAAATTTTGATCATATTCGATTCAGAGTTCCGATAGCCAAGTCGATTGAGGTTAGATTGTACAATATTAAACCCACCCCATCCACAGATGTAGTAATTTCATGATATTCATAGGACATCTATGGTAGATTTGATACTGTACACGTTGATTTGAAGTTCAAGGGAACTCTACCAGATGGCGTCCATCTGCTTTTTGTACCAAATTGATATAACTCTTCGATAGGTGGCGCTCACCAAGTTGTCACATCGGAATTGCATTATATTTCGAAAGATGGCACTTTTTACATTACCTCAACGGGATCGCATCTGACGGAATTTCAAAATTATGTCTTGCATAAGGGTGAAATTCGTATCTCATGACGGTCACGTTGGGATAAATGGGTTATAAAACTAGGCAACATGTGAAGGATAGTCCAATCAGTCCGATACGTTGAAGCGATCGACCTAGCTTGAAAACCATGGATAAACGATTGTATGAATTAACAGAACACGAAATATCTGCTCTACCGTTATCGTATCTGCTCAAAATACCGGATTCTATGGAGATTCTTTTTGCATGGCATAAAATACCATCAAAATATACAAAGCAATTTAAACTGATGGTTCGACTACCATGTTTCGTCCACTACGTTCGGTTATCTTTTGCACTGACGAGGATCACTGCAATTACGGAGAATAAAACAAAAACATTTGAGAATATATTTTTATTAATAAATATCACACTTTCAAATTCAATTGTGTCGATGGCCGACTACGATTCCGGACGAACGTTTTTTCGATCTCATCCATCAATCTGCCGACCAAATCGAATTTCAATATGTTATAGCGATCGTGGGCACGATGAATTTCCGGATCCAGAGCCAACCGATCCACATAGTATTTGAAAAAAATACAAATCAGATGCTGATGTGAGAAAACAGTTCGTAATGCCAAAATTTTCAACGTTCTCGGTGATTTCGTCAGGTGTACGAAAAATTCGAAAAGATCAGTCGTTCCAATTCTCTCGCGAATGTGTTGTGTACGATTGTTGACAGCGATTCCATAATACAGTGGGGCGGCGATGAAAGGATATAGTAATGAAATTGCTATGAAAATCGAACAGAAATTATTGCGATAGCAGTGTACTTTTAAGTTCTCCAAAAAATTAACATCTTCTTCGTTCGACTGCAGATTATTATGAGTGGCCAACAAAAATATAACGGCGACAGCCGCAATTTTTCGATAGATGGGATTGTTATCGAATTTAATTTTCGTGTGATCAGCCGAACAAAAACGAACGAATATCATCATCAATTTACGCACATGACATAATTCCGTCAAGTAATTTGTTATTTTTAATTCTCTCAGATTATCAAGTAACGACCGCAACTGAATCTTGTAAAATGTGGGTTCCATAAACATATGTTCAAAGCACATGACAACGATATCAATGTCCGAATCACATTGCAACAAATCGTGTAAGGCCGAATCGTCGTCGTTATACGCTCGGATTATCAGAGCGTATATTATAGTCGATCGATTGGAAAACGCATCGATATACAACAAACTTCGAAAAAAAATACGCCTTATGAAATTGATGTAGTCGACCATGTTAGATGCAACTTCGGTTGATGAATACTTCATTGCTGCTGTCGAAGACGATATCGATGATTGTCGCGACGACTCGAAATTAGTTAGAAAGAGACACATTTCCCACGCACAAATATACGCATCGCTCATATTCAAATAAAATCGCATGTTATCATGACATAATGGTCTATCGCGATCCACATAAATCGAAAGCACGAAAGTTCCCAGCTTATGTAGCACCCGCATGATTTTTTCTCGAATATCGATCGGCACTTCTCGTAGTGGACGAAAAACACGTTCCGTAGCATAACTGTAATGTTCGTTCTGGTAGTTCTCCGTGGACGATGACGGCAGCGATACCTGCATATCGGCTTTATGTTCCAACTATCGTAATATCTATCCGACGTGTCGAATCGCACTGGTGGCTTCGTGTCACGTTCTCACTGAAGAAACGCCGACTGTGATTTATCTACCACATGTTTTGCACGGCATGTCGACTGAAACTGAATCGACATGTATGTCACAGCCGTAGTTATACGCTCGCGAGTGATGGGCGATCTGCGCATCATGTTATAGTTGTATATTTAGTTGTAACACCATTTCTAATTTTATATGTAATATTTCTAGCAATACAAAATGTATATCTCTGCTGAGACCTGAATGAAAAATCGCATCCTATACCGAATACCCTTTATTTCGAGTGAAATTCGAATTGGTATATAACGCGAGCATAGTGACAGGGAACGTCAGTTACTTTCCAATCGTTCAACCAAAAACAACGTCATATTCGAAATAATAATAACAATGTTACAACCGGCAACTTCTACTAGTGTATCGAACAACAACAACAACAACAACAACAACAACAACGATAATAATCGAGAAAACGTGTCAACCGATCGAGAGGGAACGGTGGAAAACAGACGACCCAAAGAACATGTTCCGCCGATGTACGAAAGACCAGGTTGGGAGGACTTATGGGCGATGATTCGACGAGATGACGAGGAAGTCCTCAATTGGAGTGCCGATGAGGCGGAGGAAGATGAATTTGGAAGATGTTATGAAGAATGGTTGTCACAAGATGATATAGTGAATACTAGTATATCGGACAACAATAAAAATATTAAAATCTAGTCTTGTTTGTTATTTACAATGATTCGCATTCGTGCAAAACTGATTTTCGTTCTACGTTCATAGTGTGACAACTTACTATGGACACACTATGGAGTCGATAAAAATACTAAATCTATGGAAGATAGATAAAATGTTGTCTTCCATTTCTTCCATCCCGCAAGCACTGATCTCAGTGATCTCGTGTATAAAATAAAATTGAATATATTATCTGGCAACGATTGATTGTTGAAATGAAATTCCACCGGTGGATTTCTTCGAGCTACAAAACTTTGAACGTAATTCTCGTTCAAGGAATAAAACAGTTTTGTCTCGAGTGAAATCTGTTGAAACGAAATCTCACCGGTGGATTTCTTCGAGCTACAAAAACTTTGAACGAAACTCTCGTTCTCGAAATGAAATCGTTGAATATTTTCTGATGAACAAACTTTGTCCGCCTAGAATTTCTCGTCGAACGATTGATTGTTGAAATGAAATTCCACCGGTGGATTTCTTCGAGCTACAAAACTTTGAACGTAATTCTCGTTCAAGGAATGAAACAGTTTTGTCTCGAGTGAAATCTGTTGAAACGAAATCTCACCGGTGGATTTATTCGAGCTACAAAAACTTTGAACGAAACTCTCGTTCTCGAAATGAAATCGTAAAATATTTTCTGATGTACAAACTTTGTCCGCCTGGAATCTCTCGTCGAACGATTCGTTGTTGAAACGAAATCTCACCGGTGGATTTCTTCGAGCTACAAAACTTTGAACGTAATTCTCGTTCAAGGAATGAAACAGTTTTGTCTCGAGTGAATTCTGTTGAAACGAAATCTCACCGGTGGATTTCTTCGAGCTACAAAAACTTTGAACGAAACTCTCGTTCTCGAAATGAAATCGTTAAATATTTTCTGATGAACAAACTTTGTCCGCCTAGAATTTCTCGTCGAACGATTGCTTGTTGAAACGAAATTTCACCGGTTGGATTTCTTCGAGCTACAAAACTTTGAACGTGAATCTCGTTCGAGAAATGAAATCGTAAAATATTTTCTGATGAATAAACTTTGTCCGTCTAAAATCTCTCGTCGAACGAATAATTGTTGAAACGAAATTCCACTGGTGGATTTTTTCGAGCTACAAATACTTTGAACGAAACTCTCGTTCATCGAGAAATAGTTTTGTCTCGGATGAAATTTGTTGAAACGAAATCTCACCGGTGGATTTCTTCGAGCTACAAATACGTTGAACGAAACTCTCGTTCATCGAGAAATAGTTTTGTCTCATATGAAATTTGTTGAAACGAAATCTCACCGGTGGATTTCTTCGAGCTACAAATACGTTGAACGAAACTCTCGTTCATCGAGAAATAGTTTTGTCTCATATGAAATTTGTTGAAACGAAATCTCACCGGTGGATTTCTTCGAGCTGTAAAATCTTCGAACGCGAATCTTGTTCGAGAAATGAAATCGTAAATCATTTTCTGATGAACCAACGTTGTCCGTGTAGAATCTCTCGTCGAACGAATCTTCAAACTTATAAGTTCCTCGTCATGCGTACTAGCATCATCGAGAAACAGTTTTGTCTCGAATGAAATTTATGAATCGAAATCTCACCGGTGGATTTCTTCGAGCTGTAAAATCTTTGAACGTGAATCTCGTTCGAGAAATGAAATCGTAAAATATTTTCTGATGAACCAACGTTGTCCGCCTAGAATTTCTCGTCGAACGAATCTCCAAACTTATAAGTTCCTCGTCATGCGTACTAGCATCATCGAGAAACAGTTTTGTCTCGAATGAAATTTGTTGAAACGAAATCTCACCGGTGGATTTCTTCGAGCTGTAAAAACGTGGAACGTGAATCTCGTTCGAGAAATGGAATCGTAGAATATTTTTTGATGAACAAACTTTGTCCACCTAGAATCTCTCGTCGAACGAATCTCCAAACTTACAAGTTCCTCGTCATGCGCACTAGCTCCGTCGAGAAACAGTTTTGCCTCGAATGAAATTTGTTGAAACGAAATCTCACCGGTGGATTTCTTCGAGCTGCGAAAACTTTTGCAGCGGTGATGACTCACAGTTACGTGACGTAGACGTGACGTATCACAGGGGCAACGAAAATTGTGGAACGCAACTTTCAGTTCTCGCGAGAAGCTAACGCCAAGTTTAAACAGTTAACGGGGCTCCACGTACCCCATAGCACCCCCTGCACCCCTATATATATAATATATATATATTATATATATATTATATATATAACCTCCGCGACGGCCTGCTCCTTCTTACTACTACGTTGTTCTTACTCTGGTCAAGGAGGTTTATGTTCGCGCGCGTGGAGCTCTCTGATTATATAGTTAATTTGGGGTCAGCTGAGTGAATACTCGATTCTCATTGGACTAGAGCCGTTTGACGTCACGAAAATCCTAAATTCTACTGATTTCTGACGAAAATCACGGTAGAAGGGGTAAAATTTTGATCAGATTCAATTCAGAGTTCTGAGAGCGAAGTCGATTGAGGTTAGATTGTACAATATTAAACCCACCCCATCCACAGATTTAGTATTTTCCGTGAACTATGTGAGACATCTATGGTAGACATTCGATATATTGTTTTCCCGATAGGTGTCGCCAAGACGATCACCGCTCCCAATCAAATCAGTTCATATCATACACCGACAGATGGCAGCATCGATCCCGCCAAATGAAGTCATTCCAAGACGTGTTGAAATGTTTTATCCAATTTGTCGTGTACGTCGTCATCGTGAGTCGAAAGTTGAACGTATCTCATCGTTGTTTTGATACTTTTATGCCCGATCGCTCGTGATGCATGTTTCACACCGTACTTGGAAAATATTTCACCCAAAAACCAACGCCTTGACGCGTGCCATCGTATCCAATGTGGACGATCTTTTCCGAATAACAGACGATATAAACGATCGAAACGCAAATGTAATTGCTTTTTCGACGAGTATAGCGTAAGGAACGGCACGTCGTCTGAGACATTCTTGTCGCCGAGCGTGGCATGTATGTCGAGGATCAAATGAAATAAATCGTGGTACTTTTTGCGTATGTCGGACACGAGGAAAATCGTAAAAACTACATCACGTTTTCCTATCGCATCTATCTGACCTTTATTCAGTAACTCTTCGTATTCGTTCCGACTCAGACTATACAGGGAAGCTATCATACGAGCTCCCGTAAAATATGACAATACGAATAACGTGCTGAAAACGATATCGGCTATGTACAGTTTCGCGATCGCACGCGACGGAGATTTCATCGGTGAATCGTCGTTTGGTGTGAGCGACGAAATGGAAGACGAAAATAAAAAGTTGTCTGATGGATCGGTAGTTCGTTGTCGTTGTCGCTGTTGCTGCTGCTGCTGCCGCCGCCACTTTTGATGATGATTCTTCAGCGTTTCGATACACCAAGATAACATTCGTTTGACGGAATCGTCAGAGAATACCAATTGACGTTGTTTGTTCAGCGACAAGATGCGACGTTGGTGATTTTTCGATAGGACGTGGAGATCTTTTTGAACTTCGTATTCGAGATGTTTGTATGAAAGCATACCGAACCGGTCGAAAAGACGTTGTCGATCGTCCGATGACAAGTAAGCGTCCAACTGGTCGGTATTTTTCAGATACGTTACTATAGTCGTTAAAATTTTCTTGACGTACGTCATTCGCAACGGTCGCTTCCGATATAGGGTGAGATACTTGACGAAATCGACGAAAGATACGAGAGAATAGTTGCCGTTCAATAGGTTGATGTATTTCATATGAGACAACGCGGCGGCGGCGGGTAACGACTTGGTGGTCGTTGAGCACGAAGGGGACGAGTGAGAAGACGGATCGACACCAACCGATTCGTCACGTATCACTCGGACTTTACATTCACATTTCCTTCCGATGTTTTGCTCGGTGTGTATGATACAGCGGCTGTCAGTTTCAACGTTTATACGATAGAGAACGGTACGCTGTCGTGATTGTTGAGTGGTGAGCGGTGTATGCGTTTCTGCCATCTCTTATATCGTGAATAGCGTTTTATTTAACCCGTTCACCGCCAACACGTGACCGCCATGAGATACGAATTTCACCCTTATAAACATTTCGAACGAGATTGAGTGGTGGGATACTCGTCTACACATATAACGTAACATTCATCGCGTCGATGTCTATAACTGAATTGAAGTCGTTCCGTGAGATTTCCAGTAGAGAAATTTCGTATGTCGAGTAGTCGTGTTAGTGAGCGGTCGGTATCTGTGTGTCTGCCATCATGGATAGCTCTTCTCTTTTCCAGCAATTGAAGGAAACTTATAGCGATGACGAATTCTCACCGTGGCCGTCGTTCAATTACAATTCGATAGTCGATAACTATTACCCTGCTACGTATCATGTTATGCGCGAATTGTATGTAAATTCTCCGAAGTCTGTAAAAGGCTTGATAATAATCGACGGTTGTTCGACTATGGAAACCATCAATAACAACGTTATTACCGAAATGTTTGTGAAATATTCGACGTGTTACGTGTTGTTGGCGTGTATGAATCCCCAACAAAGGCAGAGGACTATCGGAAAAGATACGATAGAGAAATCGTTAGCCATCGAGAATATTTCGATAATCAGATATATGAATTCGTTTTTGGAATGGTTGCAGGGATCGATTGCCACGAAAAGAGCTCGGAATATTTTCGTATTAGATGCCACTTCGTATCCGTTTGTCCGAGAGTGGTTTTCGATCCGACGTTCGAAATTTTCGTTAGTTACCGATAGAGATTATTTCAAATGGACTATTCTCGCCGAACAGTAACACGCGTTCATCTGTGCGAACCGCCTCCTCGGCCACCTCCACGCCCCCACCCCCACTCACGACCACACAAATTATGAATTGTAATAAACGATATTGAAGTTTAAGTTTTTTTTTTATTATTCAATCGAGTATTTCACTCTGTAACGACGTGTTTCCGGATTGATACTTTTTTTTTCCCCCGTAACGCTCGACGTGACGATGTCGTTACTACCGTCGTCCTCGTCGTTATCGTCAACACCGGGTAAGACGCCGCTACGTCGAAGAAATAGACAACCTTTGGATTCGTACGAAATCGTGGACAACGTGATCGAATTGGAGAACAACATGGAAATTGACGAAACGAACGATACGCGTGTGTTGAAAACGGGTCCCGACCGGAACCTGTTAGAATGGGACGAATTTCGGGCGTTGGCGGATGAAATCGCACGCAAACAGTTGTTCGAATTGCCGAAATGTATTTCGACGGAACGAGAAGCGTCTCTACAAACTATTGACGTTCATCAAATCGCTGGGTCCGGCCATTATAAAGTGTCGATATCGTTACGGCAAGCGACGCATCTGGGTGACGCCTCAATGGAAACAACTGACCGAGCCGTATTTCACTCTCGTCAATCGTATCTATAAAATTGAAACGTCAAAAACACCGATCGATCACATCGACGCTGCGGACATGCTGAAATTGGAGAAGACCGTGAAGAATTGCGATTTGCTCAACAAGTCGGTGAGAGAGCAAACGCAAGGACGTAGAAGTTTCGTGAAGCAGGAAGCTTCGCCCGGTCGATATCATTTTACTTTTCGGTGTACCGTGCTACCGGCGACGTCCGACATGACGATCGATCAAATCGGGATTCCATACGAAATTTTTCCCGGACTCGTCGACGATCTGAACAGGTTTCGCGTCGTATTAATATTCAAGCGAGATCCCGTCATTTGTTATTATAGCATACACACCTCCGATAGTATAGTGCTGGTCGACGGACGATGTGTGCGCGTACACTCGGGACGATACAAATCGATGAACATGGACAACGACGGTGATACGACCACCGTAACGGTTATCGTAAGCGAGGCCGTTTCGTTGGAAGTGTTGTTGCGTATAAATTGTCACCTTAACATGTACGTTTACTTTGGCAAAACGAGAATAGAATTTTCGCAGACGCACGCTCTCCGTTTACACGATAAGATCGGAAAGAATATTACGTCGTTCGAACGCCATCCGAAATGGGGTCGCGTGTTCAAATACGTATATCTCGCTAACGTTTGCTATGACGACGACGACGACGACGATGGTGACGACGTCGATACGAAGGGTAACAAAAGGAAACGGACGAAAAGTAGGACTGTCGATATTTTCAATCACGTACTGTTGTGTTTAGTCCAATTGTACGACAGTATGACGGCCTACGATTTTATGCAATACGCCAACGATATGGCTTTCGAACGTTCCAACGGTGACGACGACGACGACGACGCGGACGCGGACGCGGATTCGAATTCTTTTTTCGTTACCGATAACGTCGACGACGACGTGTGCAGAGCCATAATAGATTCCGGAGCGAAGGGGAGTGACGAGATTCTATCTATCATGAAAAACAAGCCTCAGCGTGCCAGCGAAACGTTAACCGAAAGCTTGAAATACGCCCAAAAGTTTATTCGTAGTAATAATACGATAGCGAAAGTGTGGCAAACGGAAAATCAGATGCTGCAAATTCTACAAAACGTCACGGTCGATATCGATTTGAACGTAATCTTGAAAATTGCCGATAAACGTACCGTACTCGGTCCGGTCGATAATTTCCTACCCGCTTCGTTGAAAATGGACGGTCTCGTAGCCTTGATGATCGACGACGATATATTATTGTAAGTGCGAACGTGTACGTATCGAACCGTTCCGTCCGTCGTCGTTTCATTCTCTCTCTCTCTCTCTCTCTCTTTCTCTCTCATATATATATCCCCAATTTATTCCGCTCGTTTGTCATACGAAATGTCATCGTCGAAACGGAAAAAAATCGCCGATAAGCCAGATAGAAATAAGGATGTTATGAAGCAAAGATTCTACGATTTATTGGAAGAAAAAAGTGTCCGAACAAACACGGTATCTTTATCGCAAGAAAAGTATTGGTCTTTAATCGACGAGATTCGAAAACTGCGAAAATCGAACGTTAAAAAAACACCTAGATATTATTGGTTGACGAGACAATTCGACGTGTTGCGCGTTAACGGTATCGATAAACTGATCAAGCCGGTAGGCGCGTCGTCGTCGTCGTCGTCGTCGTCGTCGAAAAAGAAAAGTAAACCGATCGATTCGTCTGCCGCGTGTTTGACGAATATACTCTTTTACGTGCATCACGACGAGTTGTTCGACGTCATCTACGACGCGCACGTATCGTTGGGACATAGAGGACGAGTTCGTACCTACAAGGAATTGTCGCGTCGTTACAAAAATATCACGCAATCGGACGTTAAGTATTTCATTAGCGTCTGTGAAAATTGTCAGCAAAAGCTAAAGCGCGAAAAGAAAAATATCGTTGTAAGACCGCTACTGTTCTCGGAGTTCAACAGCAGATGCCAAGTCGATTTGATCGATCTACAATCGTCCAAAGATCGTAAATACAAGTTCATCATGGTGTATCAGGATCATTTGACCAAGTTCGTGATTCTGAGAGCGTTAGAATCGAAACGTGGCCAAGAAGTGGCTTATAATCTATTGCAAATTTTCACGTTGTTCGGCGCTCCCAATATTCTACAATCCGACAACGGTCGAGAATTCTGCAACAGCATTATCGAACATTTGACCGTTATATTCCCCGGATTCCGAATAGTTCACGGTAAACCTAGACATAGCGCCAGTCAGGGTAGCGTGGAGCGTGCCAATCAAGACGTGGAGAACATGATAAGCGTTTGGATGGCCGACAACGGAACGACGAGATGGAGCGACGGTTTGATGTTCGTACAATTGATGAAGAACAGATCGTACCACGCCGGTATCGGTAGGTCTCCGTACGAAGCGATGTTCGGGTGTCCGGTGAAGATGGGACTGTCGTCGATTCCCATTCCGCGAGAATTGTCACGTATCCTTTGTACGGAAGAAGAATTAGAAAACGTTATCGCGTCGTCACAATTCGGCGGAAGTTACGTTGCTCGCGGCGATCGTATCGCGGTTGCTACCGAGAAAGATCCGCGCGATCGTGAAGATTTCGATGATGATGATGATGATGACAACGTCAACGACAACGCCGAGCAAGGAAGCGATAACGACGACGACGACGACGACGACACGACAAACGAGCCGTCCACGTCGTCGACGGCTGCATCGAACGAAAAGTGTTCGGTATGTACAAAAGTGTTTACGCCAACGGATAAGTGTGACCGGTGTAAATGTTCGATGCACGTCTCTTGCGTACAAGGTAGCGCGTTACCGTCGCCGGGATCTGCGAATACCGACGACAGCGACGACGAAGACAGCGACGACGTTGCTCTCGCGACCTACGTGACGCTCAAATTGTGTTCGTTGTGTGCTAAAACGAAACGAATCGTTGGTGAGCGTGAGAATTCGAAAACATGTTTGAAACGACAGGCGATCGTAATGAAGAAAACCTCGGACAGATTGAATCCTACCGTCGAGGTGGGTGCGACGGTTCGTATAACCGTGCCGGACGTCGATCGTGCGAAATGTGACGCTCGCGCCGTGTTGGCCGTGGTACTACGAAGAAACGCCGCCGACGGACTGTATCAATTGGGTACGCGTAACGGTATACTGAAGCAATTGTATTGCCGTTCCCAATTTGGCGTTTGTGAGCGGAAATTAATCGATGCGAGCGAAGTGCCCGACAAGAAAATATCTTTGCGCTCGGTGGCCATCGCTCAATCTTACGGTACGGGACAAGGATTCGTACGGTGTTGGTGTCGACAAAAGTGCGGAACGAAATTGTGCGCTTGTGTTAGGAATAAGATTTTGTGTAATTCGAAATGTCACAATAACGAGAACTGTGCCAATAAGTGAGGTGGAAAAATAAAAAGAATTTTACATTTTTATTTGTTGTTTTATTGAATTCATCATCATCATCATCATCATCATCATCATAATCATCATCATAACGATCATCCGACGACACCGCTACAATTGATTATTCCCCTGTGGAAAAATCCTTCAATTTTCTCATAATCATCGAATGGGCCAGAGTGCTGAGCATAGTTTGCGTATCATCGTTTTCCGTCTCGTCGTCCGTGGCAATTGTACTCATCACGTCGGCCTCTTTCGTGATCGCGTCGTGATTATGATCTCCGCGCAACAAACAATCGTATAAATATTTGACGACGTTAATGTCACCCGTTTCTTCTGGAAAATAGCTGCCGTGTATTTCTAACAAACGATTTCGCCACACAGACCTCAACGTTCGTACATTTTCCTCGTACACCTTGTCCAAGTTATTCAATACGTTCGGGACGGTTCTGTAGAATTGTCCGCATACATCGTCGACGTACTTCGTGATAGTTTCTCGTTGACTAGGAATCTCGTCAGATTCGTCTTTGACTAGTTTCAATTTCTTTTCGAGCTTATTGACTAACACGTTGATCTGAATCGTAATTTGATATTTTCTCGCGTCGTCGAGGTCTCGCGTCTGTATGAATTCGTTTCGGAACCGTTTCATCTCTAGAAAATATCGACGTACGATCGATTCGAAATCGAACGATAGGGTTTCGTCAAAAATGGCAGACGAAATTTCGTTCATCGCCAAATTTGTCAATCGTAGAAATATATTCGTGTCCGTAGTGTCACCGCTATCTCCGCCGTCTGGATTGTCGTAGAAATAATTACGGATCAGTGGAACGGTCAATTCCCGAGCATAAGTTCTCACTAACGGCGCGGCGAAATAATTCATTTTGGGAGGAGGCGATTTCGTTTCGAGCGAACGACGTGGCCTCTTGGACGGATGCTGTGGTATATATCGACTAGTACTCGGTTCACTTGCCGCCGCCGCCGCCGCTATTACCGACGATACGGCGGGAGACAGCGACCTTTTTCTTTTCCACTTTCGGCAAACGCAACCGGCGTGAGATGCTTCCGCGCACACCTTACGAATTATCGATAGCAATTCGACTGGAACGGTGTCGTCGTCAGCGTCGTCGCCGTATCTGCTGCCGAATATGTCGTCGTATAGTATTTTCAGAGATGTTGACGGCCGATGAATTCTACCGTATTCGAGTAGGGCGAACGTTAGTATTATACTACCCGAACGGCGAATTATTTCACTCGTCGCTTTCTGATCGGCTTGCGGCAGCTGTAAAAATGTAGGACGGAAAATTTCGTAACTATCTTTGAGAAGTCGTTTGTGATCCATCACAGACGATGCAGTACTATATGTTGATACCGCGACAGCGGAGCTCGTAGATTCCACGTTCGATTCGCATATCGATGGCGTCGACGTAAGCGTACGTTTCCTAGTCCCCTGTCGTTGCGTTACTACCGATGTCGGTTCCGTCGGTGTTGTTGGTGGTGGTGACGACGGCGACGGTGGTTGCATTACAGACATGGGCATCTGACGACTATGCTGCGGTAGTAGTTCGAGAGGATCGAGAGGCGATCGAGACGACTTCGAGGTTGAACTTGTTGCTGACTCTTGTACAAATTCTGTTTCCGCAGACGAGTCGTGTGGTGATTGCGATCGTCGTTGCTCTTGCGAGGATGCAGGTGGCGAATTATCGGTCATTTTATGAGAGAGAATTTGTACAATCGGTGAAGATGAAATTGCTTCGTAGTTCTATAACAAAGATTCGCATGAACGTAATGTTCGAAGGGGTTGTTAACGTTTACGCTATGAATTTTGACAACGAACGAACGAAATAGCAAAACATGTATTACCTGGATGATTTGCACTCAGACTAGAAACTCACAATTGTTGTTTTAGGTAAAATTTGTCCGTCAAACACGATACGTGCTACGGATATGAAAAAGCGCTCCAGGCCGCCTCGTATATATTCATCGTATCACGCGGAATACCGAGAATTTCAACTGCGTATTATTTCGTAGAAGTCACGCGTGCCATCGATTTAGTTAGATATATTAGGATCGATCGTCCTTGAACCTCGAACGCCTGTCGAGCGACACGATGTACGAATTAACGCATTTATTTCTCGAACTATGTGTAGTTTCGCGTAAGATGCAGAACATACTACGATCTATCGTACAAGTCTCGACGTTGTTCGAATCACAAGAAGCACGCCGTTCGAAGTTTACTATAATTATACGGATTTCAAAACGTCCACCGATTGTACGAGGGGGTTGTCAAATTCGAGCTAGAATGAATAAAAAGCCCTATTTTTTTTTTAATAATTTTATTTATAATTTTAAGATACAAAAGTCAATTATTTATCGTTTTTCGCAAATTTTCCATTATCATCGCATGTGTTACGGGACGCAAGACGTTATGTGTATTGCCAACGGTCTCGTTCGTGGCGATCGAACACATCACATCGGCCTCTTTGGTGATGGCCTCACGATTGTGATCACCACGAAGCAGACAATTGTATAGATATTCGACGACACCCGTTCCATTTAATTCTTCGGGAAAATGTCTTCTGTGTAATTCCAATAATTTATTCCTCCACGCAGACTTCAAGACACGTGCATTTTCCTGGTCGGTTTTTTCGACATCGTTTAAAATATTGGGAACCGTTTTGAAAAATTCTCCACACACGCCTTGGACATAGCTTTCGGCAGCCTCTTGACCGTTCGGGATCGTACGCGATTCGTCTTTCAATTGTTTCAGAATTTTCTCCAATTTACTTACTAACACGTTAATTTGGACCGTCACTTGATATCTCTTCACATCGTCCAGATGATTCGCCGATATATATTCGTTCCTGGATCGCCTCAATAGCGAAAAATATTTTTCCATGATTACTGGGAATTTGAACGATAACGTTTCTTCGATAAGGGCTGATGAAATTTCTTCGGTAGCGGAATTTGTCAACTGTAACAATATATTTATATTTATAGAGTTGGTGGCGGTGCCGTCTGGATTATTGTAAAAATAGCTTCTCATCAGCGGTACGGTTATTTCATGTGCTAAATTCTGGGTGAACGATACAGCGAAATAGTTAATTTTCGGAATACGATTGCAATGTGGTGTGTTATGCATTCTCTGAATCGATTGTGGAGGCTGTATCTGTTGGCTTACGTTTGGTTCTTCCGTAGTCTGCGTTTGTGCCGTTTTCATCGTCGTTGTCGTCGTCGTCGTCGTCGTCGTCATCAACGATGTCGATCTCCTTTCTGTCCATCTACGGCAAACACAGCCAGCGTGTTCCGCTTCCGCACACGTCATACGTATCAGTTGTAGCAATTCGTGGGGGACGGTGTTATTGGCATCCTCTTTGTGTTTGAATATGCTGTCGTATATTTCTCGCAGATTTGCCGATGGTTGATAAATTTCCCCATATTCGACGAGAGCGAATGTGAGAACGACACTACCGGACCGACGAATTATCTTGGTCATCGATTTCTGCTTGATTTCTGACAGCTGTGCGAATCTCGAACGGAACACTTCGTACTTGTCTCTGAACGTTTGTTGATAATTCACCACCGATGACAACGACGACGACGACGACGACGACGATGATTTATGTGTAGCTGCGACGGACCGGATGGATTCGGCGTCTGATTCATATATCGACGGCGACGGTTGTGGTGGCGAATCTATTCTGACTTTTTTTACAGCCACCTCCTGTTGTATCTTCCCTACCGGACGAGACGTTCCCGGCGACGATATTTCTCCAGGGCTAGGTCGTTTGAGCGATCGACGTGAAGACGACGTGGATGGCTGCGACAGAGGTACTATGGTTTCTGGTGGTTTCAGAAACACCATTTCAGTCTCAATCGACGAAGTTCCTTGTTGTACCTGTGGCTGCGACTGGTCGGGTAACATACTGCTCAGCTCGTCCGACGCCAATACTGCGCCAAACTTCTACGACAAAATATGTGTAAAATAACGACAAAAAGTCGCATACGAAATAATATAGCTTACCTCGATAAGTTGTAGATTCAGTATTTGTTGCTGCTGCTGCTGCTGCTGCTGCTGCTGCTGCTGAGACTGCTGTTGTAGTTGATTTCCTACGAGCATCTGCCCATCGAACGTTGAATCGTAATAGTATTGGGAACTTTCCCCGTTCAATTCATGTATACTATTCATCTCGCACACACCGGATGTCATCTCACGCTCTATTAAATCGTAAATGATGCTGCCCGTTATGGGCTCTTTCCATTTATAGTACTTTTCGACTTCCGTTCGTCGAGATAGTACAATCATATAATCGAGTACATGTACAAATATAATAGTTATTGAAATACAACACATAGTGAAATTTATATTTGTGAATCGAATCAAATACAATTTGTGCAGTGGAAATAATAATATAACAAAAATTTGTTGTATTTTTTAAACTATTCCTACTTGTATAATTCAACCATTTTTTCGCTAAATTATTCAATTACGATACACGACGACCGCATACGATACAATATTTCGATATGTGAATCATTTCGTCGCTGCATCGTTTCTGTTCGTAGCGATAGGTGAAACCCTTATCGTGTTTACATTGCGAGCTCGATCTGTACCATTCGTGTGACGGATTGTCGTTGATCGGTAACATCTGTCCATAATCGTGGATCACGGTACGATTCTGGTCGTCGTTGTCGTCGCCGTTGTCATCGTCGTCGTTGTCGTCGTCGTGATTATCCTCAATTTCCATCGTTAGACCCCAAAACGATATACAGTCACCGACAAGTTCGTCGTGTAACATTTTCGTTCGCAATTTGAATTTTTTATTCTTCGATATCTTCGATATGTACATTCGTGGGTCGGTTAGGATTACGTTGAATTGTAGAAAATAATCGATTTGTGAATATCTTAAAAGTGCTCTCCGGACGACGTCGTCATAGGCGATCGTGGGGTGGTGTGTTTCGATATTCGTCTTGTTGTTGTTGTTGTTGTTGTTATTGTTATTGACGCCGGTTGAAAGGTATTCGATATCTTTTCCTAATGCTCGTGCAAGTTCTCGAATAATTTCGATATTATTCCTATTGTTTCGATCGCGATTGCAATGTTTATTAATATGTTTCGACTGTTTGGCGATAAGAGGGGCGTTCCGTTTCGTATTATAATCCTTATATTTTGACGATGACGACGACGACGTTATCGCCGCCGTGTTGAATCGACATTTGGACAAAATTCCGTTGATGGCGACGTCGTAGTGCGGGGATGCGGAAGATGACGGTTGCTGATGCTGCGGTAACGAACGTTCGTGGAAGGTACGAACGAAATGTTTATTGAACGCTACCACGGTGGGATCGATGTTCTTCCAGAAAAATTGCGTTTTCAATTGGTATTCGTTGGTGAACGATAACCTGCTTATCGTTCCGTCGTCGATCGAAATGTTACTACCGGCCAATCGGTCGTCCGTGAAGGAGATAGCGTCGAGTACGTTGAACGCTACGATAATTTCACACGGACAAACGTCGCTAGGGAATACGTTATAAATTCGTTTCGCCCCCTGACGATCTGTCTTGTTGATCCATTTATGTTTGAAAAAATTCGTTTCTTCTTTAGATCCTATACGGAATTTATTCGACGGATAATAGAATATCTGTCGATGATAATCGTGATCGTTATTATTCATAGTATATATATACGAGACAGGTGAACGATCTAACGAATTTAATTTCTACTTGTCTCCTTCCGACGACATCACACTACTGAATAGGAAATCTCGTAACGTCCGTATCGATAGACGTTATCCGACAATCTCACACCCCCGTCCCCCTCTCGTTCCCTTTCTACATATCACGTACGTGATCGAGGCGTCGCTCGAAACGAACGGAACCTATTCGACTCAGCTAAGCGCTAACGTTTCTGACCGACGGTCAGTTTGAACGCAAAACTTTCATCGTGAAGGATTTCTTCGATCAAGCTCTTATTGTCTAGCGGACCGACGAAATATTGTTCGAATATATAAGCAGCTAGACTGTCTCGAATTCCGCTAGGAACGTGTACGCTACTATCGAGAACTGTATCTAGAAAATAATCGACAAACGACGAATCTGTCGCGAACGGAGTTGTCTCGTTCGTATTTTCGACGATGCTACCACCACCACCACCACCGTCCTCGCCACCTCCACGTTTCGTATCGAGTTTGGAATCGTCGTCGTCGTCGTCGTCGTCGCGTCGAGAAATGTATCGGTTATGATAGTCGAGCGAAGATAATATTTTATGCGACGTGTCGACCGACAGTTTTGTAATCCATATTTTACGTCGCATCTGTTTGTATCGTCTACATATCTGAGCATTTTTCACCTCTCGCGCTAGTATGCCGGTACTGAACGCGAATTTCGTTATCAACGACAAAAGATCGTTCCGTGTCGTGGGCACCGGTATGCCTTTTCCACCGTTCAACCGTCTATATTCCAGGACGATATCGTCGAATTCCGATTTGAAATTCAATATTAAATTATAATTTAAATTTTCATGGATCGCTCGCATCCTTCGGAAAATAGCGGACGACTGTTTCGTCGTGGTTAAAACTATTTCCGCTATTCCGAAGCATATCTGTAGATACGCGCGGAATTCACCACCGACAACACCACCTTTATCGGTATTGGTGAAAATCTCGCTGGAGCCGTTCAACAATTCGCCGACTCGATTCATCATCACTATCGATTGTTGTTTTTGACGTTTCCTCGTTTCATCGTCGTCGTCGTCGTCGTCATCGTCATCGTCGTTGCCAGCTCCGTTACCGGAACTTGCATTTCGTAGCGTCATCATCGTCCCACCGCTATCGATTTTTTTCCGATTTTGCATAATTTCATCGTATCTATTCCGAAGATCGTCACGTTCCGTTCGGATTGTCTCGACGTTAGTTTCCAGATCGACGATATACCGATCGAAAGTATCGATACGAGATTTCAATTCGCTCACTTCTAACGTCAAAGTTTCGGCGAAACGTTCGAGCTGTACGATTCGATCTTGTTTTGCTTCTATGACGGACTCGTATCGTTTCTCTCCCGAAAAGAATTTTTCCTGATCGGCGACGCACTGCTGTCGAAAATACGCATCTTGCTGTTCCGCGTAACGAATCATTTCGTTGGACATGAGATTCTTTTCTTCTTGCGCGACGACCAGATTCGTATTTAGCTGTGCTATTTGTTGCACGTATCCGTCGATTTCTAATCGATGACGCGACTCCGATTCCTGAACGTGACGTTGTAGCCGATCGTTATTCTCCCGGTTGAGTTCTTCTCGTATTCGATTACAATGCGTTATATTTTCGCGTTGTAACGTATCGTTTTGTTCGAGAGTGGTGATTTGCGAATTCAACTCTGCCAGCTTCCGATCGTGCTTATCGATCTGTTCTATGTATGTTTGTTTTTCCGATTCGCGAGTACGCTCGACTTCGGAAAATTGTCTTTTCGCCTCGACCAAATCGGTACGTAATTGTTGGACGGTCGCGACGTTCTCGTCGTAAACGCTTTTCGCCCGTAGACTCTCAGACGTACATTCGTCGATTTGCGTCTGCATCTGTGCCATGATCGCTCGTTGAGTTTCGATCGTCTGAGTTAAATTACGCTTCTCGTTGGCTAGTTCGTTGTGACGATATTCCATCGCGTCGGCGTTTCGTTCGGAGTCTTTTTCGAACGTTCGAGTTAACGATTCCAATCGATCTCGATGCTCTTGTATCATATTTTCGTTCTTTCGGATCGTTTCTATCACGAAATTCGTTATATTCACGATAGTTAGATCTGTAACGTATACGCGACACGTTTCGATCATCCACTCGACGAACGCCATATAAGCCAACGTACGATGTAACAATACGTTATAGTTATCGTCGTTGTCGTCGTCGTCGTCGTAACCGTCGGAATTGTCGCGCTTGTCGTTATAACTCACGAGCGACGATGACGACGGAAGTGACACGGGTAGGTCTTTTAGCAATTTCGATCGCGAATAAAATTCACGTATCTGATAAACGAAATTCACGCACATTTCGAACATCTCGTTCGTTTTCGTCGTCCACTTACGACTTTGTTGCGACTGTCCCGGTTGTTGTTGTTGTTGTTGTTGTTGTTGTTTTTGTTTATCGAATCTCTCGCATATTTTACGTATCTGATCCTGTCTATCCATCGGTAATAAATTGACGGTCCAATTCGTCCAGCGAACGAGAATTTCGATTATCGAACGAAACGACTTATTGGACCTTTTTAACACGGACTCGTCCAATTCGTTCGTAATAAACAACGCGATATTACCGATTTCCTGTTGTAATTTCAATTTTTCCTTACTCGTTCGTTCTTGTCGCGTCGTACACGAATTCAAATTGCTAATGTACGTTTTAGAAATGCCGTTTATCGTTCGGGAATACTCTTGTCGCACTTTCCACGTTAATTCGCCGCTACCGATCGGAATGGACTTTATCATTTTCGTCAACGTTCTGATATCATCAGCCACTTCGAGGGTGGCGTAGCGATCGTGAGCGAGTAAATGTTCGTATATCGAAAGAGATGTGATGGGCACGTTGTCGTTAATTTGTTTGGTTTTTTTCGCGTACACTTTTTTCAAACGATCCGACTCCAGAATCATAGTATACACGTTGGGTTGAATAAAGTTCATATACCATACGTATTGATGCGAGAATAAATTGGACGCATCAGTGTAGTACGTCTCTAATATGTCGACGTATTTATCGAACGGTACGTCGTTCGCAGACGGAGCTAAAGATTTAAGATTTTCTCGTAGATTTCGGTCACCGCCGTGTCCATTACTGCCGCCGCCGCCGCCGTAATCGTCATCGTAGTAGTAGTTTTTATCGTTATTACGACGAGGCGACGAACGGGGTAAGATTTTGTTTTCGTTCACGTGCGAAGACGACATCTTATGTGTAGACGAGAACGACAATTTTCTCTTTGTACGAGAGAGAGAGAGAGAGAGAAAAAAAGACGTCGAACGGGAGAGAATCGTGTACGAACGGGAAATCGAACATTGAAATAAACGATTAAAAAATAATTTTTATTATACAATGAACAAAGCTATATAATATTAAGTTTTTCGTCGTCGTCGTCGTCGTCGTCGTCGTCGTTATTCATGTTGACGGGGCTCCGGCGGCGATGGCGATGGTTGTGCCTGCTAATTAGATGGTACTTTGAATCCCCAGCGAACGTACCCCTTCAGATAACAATTGTTAGTTTCCGTCCAGCATAGCTTGAAATTCACAGCGGATACGTAAATTTGTTCGTCTCGCAAATCCTCCAGGTCGCAACTGGTCAAATACGATTGTTCTTCCACGTCTTGTACCGCGAAACAACCGAACGCGTTCGCACTCTTCGTAAAACCGGTCGTGGGCTGCAGATATAACGCGCTTCCGGTAATTTCATCACGCGAACTTATAAAGGTGTCGAACGACGAATGTCTCGCGATTCCCACCAATTGTACATCGTTTATAGATTTTTCGTTGAGTGCCACCACTCGCGAATACTTTCCACTCGCCGACAGCGAACGCTGGTAATTGTCGTGGTCGGCAGCGTCTAAAGCGTCCAACGTCGCGCGCCACGTTTCACGGAGATTCATTATTTGTCTACAACCTTCTCGCATGATAGTTTGGATGTTGGTCGTGATGGGACCGGCACGATTTATCAGATCGAAACTGAATTCTTCCTTCTGATTGGAAGTGGAGCGCGACGATAGCGACGCCAACACGACGCAACCGTAACCGAAATTGTTTATATCGAACGACAACGCTTTCGTGTTGGACGACTTTATATCGCTACGATCTCTCGATATCGGAAACGCTACTCGTAATTTTTTAGTTATGCCGGCGATCACGTTTTCTGGCAACGGGTCGAACGAAGCGTCCACGCACAATTGTGAGTTACGATCGTACAACGTGAAAAAGAACATTTTCAAATAGCTAGATATGTGTTTCTCGTTATTTCTATCGAAATCGGCCGTATCACCGACGTGATATTTCGTCATCATCGGCAGCTTTACAGATTTCACGTTGGCCGCAACGTTCCCGATGGTACGACTCCCACATATTTTCTCCACGCACAATTTCGCTTGTTCTTTGTCGATGTAGGAATATTTCACGGCGATCGATTGATTCCGCTCCATGTAAGAATCCACTATATCGTCGGTGCGTTCTCTTTTATTCTCGTCGTTATTATCGGACCGTTTTTTATCGGTAATACCCGATACAGAAGCGACAACACCACCACCGCCGATAACAAAATCATCTTCGACCGAACCAAATCCATCGTTACCGGGTGACATATATTCTGGCGACTCGATATCGTACGGTTGGCTTTCGGGCACGTCTGCGAATAACTGAACGCGCCGACACTTCGATACCACGTCCTTTTTATCGTCGCCGCCGCCGGTCCCGCGTCTCTTCTGTAGTATCGTAGGTATATGGCGATTTTTGTTCGGACGAGGTGGTGGGTACGACATCGTGGGTTTATACGAACGTGGTGACGGCGATCTGTCGACGATAATGTCCTGGACGATAATATCCTCCTCGTCGGGGTCCGAATCGATAACCACGTTACTCGGCGATGGTTTCTTGTTAGTTGTCGAAGTCGACGGGGTCCGTTGCGAAGGTGAAAATGCCGGCGGCGAAGTAGGTGACAGAGATTCCGGCGAATCGATATCGAACGATTGACTATCGAGCACGTCGGCGAACGGATTACCGCTCCGGCACTTCGGTACCGTGTCGTTGTTATCGTCGACTCCGTTCTCGCGTCTCTTCTGTAGTATCGTAGGTATATGATGATTATGATTCCTATTCGGACAAGGTGGTGGACACGACATTTCGGGTTTATTCGAGCGTGGTGACGGCAATCTATCGATGATATCTCCGTCCTCTTCCAAATTTTTACCGTACATCTTCGTTCGTCGGCGAAACGAATCGGAAATTATACACGAATCTGTACGTACTGATAATAGCCGTGAGGATGACTGGGTTGGAACACGATGACTACTACTACGACTACTACTACCACCACTAATACTATAACAACAGCAAAAGGCAGGAACTAACTGACGTTCTGGTACGATTATCCTGCCTCTTTTATACGGTTACCCGTGATGTCATTTCCCGCTATCGAGTCTGCGTGAGCGTTCTTATCGTTCCCGTTCCCACCGTCGAATTTTTCGTACACGTCGATAAGCTTCATCACGATAGCTATAAAGATACCGCCCAGTACGAACACGCAGCAGAATTCGAAAACGTATAGTAGCACACCGACCGTGTCCGTCATTCCGTCCCATACTTGCTTCGGTAATTCCGTGATGATGTCGGACAGCAACGTGCCGATATTCGGCGTATCTTTACACACGTAAATATCCTTGGGATCGATCATATCTTCGATCGGCAAATATTGTAACGAATTTTTCGGTGCGTTGATATCGCAACGACGACATTGCCTCCGGTCCGGCTCTTTGACGTCCATAAGTTCCGACGGCCATCCTTTACATATACTATTATGGAACGAGCGCGGCAAATTGTTACAGGTGTTCTTCACTTGCACTTCGACGTGCGCACAGCTGCATTGGACCAGTTTGCACGTTACCAGTTCACCCGAACGAGTCGTGTAAATTCTCCAACAGCCGGCCATTCGTTTGGCGTTCTCCACGATGTGACTGAACAAAGCGTAAAGACCGACGCCGACGGTCAACGAGACGAAGACACCCTTAAAAGTGATATATCGTCGTCCTCCGCCGCTTTTTCGGGGTAGCGATTGTAGATTGTTTATCAATTTACGAAATTTCTTATTCGTCCGGTAAAGATGATCTAAACCGCCGTACGGTAGATCGGTACGTATTTTACGATTTAGTACGTCTTCGTTGCCGGTCAGGACGTTTTTCAACGATGCTTCGTTAGCGGACATTATCCGATCGAATTCGTGATCGGGAAAATTTTCTACAGCTAATTTTTTGAATACCTCCTTCACTTCGACCTTATCCAAATAATCGTTTACGAGCCCGTCGACGACCGACGATCTATTTTCGACGGGTACGTTTCGATAACGGTCGATAACATAATCCAAATCGCCGCGTCGTAAATGATGTGCTATGTTATCTAACGGAGCGTTCCCGTCGATGTCGACGACGGTTTTCGATAGGGGCCGATACGATTGGCCGATGTTTCCACCGGTGAATCTGACGAATTCGACATCGTCGATTAACGTACGTAATACGTGCGATATGGGCTGTATAACGTCGACAGGGATGCGACTACCGGCTCCGTGAGATAAAGCGTCAACGCTAAATTCGTTCGTTCGCAAACGTTTCAGAGCTGCTAAACCTTCGGACACGTCGGCTACTCCTCGATCGACACGTCTCAATTTGTTCAAACCTTTGGCTAACGTGTCCATTCCGTCGTTCGTATTACGAAACAAAAAAACCACACGATTCGAACAGGTATCTCCGCTTAGCTAAGGGGTCGGGTCGGTGTATCTCGTCCGGCACGTGAAGAAAAATAACAAATATCGTCTTATAACGACGACGACGACGACGACGACGACGACGATTACGATTGTCGTGGCGACGAAAGTTCGAACGTGGAATACAAACAAAAAAACGTACAAATCAATATGGAAGATAAAATTATGCAATAAGAAAAAACGAAAGATACGTGAGGTCCAAAATGTTCACGTACATATCCCATATAGAGATCGTTGCGTGTGATCGGTAACAAATCGCGATCCATATTATCGTTCCCTTTTCTCCTTAGCGTCTTTCGACTGCTCTTATACGTACGATTTTTGTTCGACACGCTTCCATAAGAACTATCACGTATATATGTATATGATAGGATGACCGTATTTTTCTGTTGTATAATATTTATCATTATCGTCACGAATACGATGTTGATCGGAAATCTGAAAAAGTTCTCCGACAATTCGCTGTGGCTAAAAGAAAAAGAAAAAGATTTCAAGTATTATCCGGTCAACGAAGCGATTCGCTCGAATCTCTATCGTAACGGCGTAACAAACGAAAAGTTACATTTGACCGGCTTGGATTGCGATAGCGTTTTGAGAACTTGTTCTCTGAAGGCGTCCAGGTTCCACGCGGATTCGTGTACGTATTGTAACGAACCGAACGCGAAATGCGTCCGTTACGACGAACCTATTAAAATCGTCACGATCGATAAGAAAACGGGCGCCATGACCGGTAGTAGAATCTATGACGTGCACGAAAATGCCGATCTCGGTTATTGTACTCCGGTATTTAGCAACGCTTCGAAAGTGTACGAATCATCGTCGTCGTCGTCGTCGTCTGGATCATCTTCCGCGATCGCTTCCGGTGACGGCGTTATTCGATTGGATCCTTGTAACACGAATACGGGCGATCGCGTACTAGTCAAACCGCACACGGAAGCTGCCGGCTACAAAATCAGTTGTTTGTGTAAATATCCGGAAATTATCAGTCAAACGATCCTGTTGGATTCGGATTGTGACGTGCCGACCGCTTGCTCTGGAGGAAAATTGATCGGCCCCGACTGGCGCGATCCCACACGATACGTAAACATAATCGACGAGTTATCGTGCGATCGTTGTATCTCGGGCACTTTTCCCGATCGCGATCCGATCACGAATCATCCCGTGTGTAGAAAATCCACGTTCGCCGAGCATTCGTCCGAAAGCTACGACGAAACCGTCTATCCCAAGAACATCGCTTTGTTGAACGTAACCGACGACGCGATAGAACCGACGTTCAGGGAGAAGTTCGGTCATCCGCAGGCGCGTAAAGTACCCGATCCTTGTGCTTTCGATGCGTTCACTTTCGTACCGTTCGCTCATAGCGAATGCTTATTGACGCACACGCCTGACAAATCGATTTATTTCTGTCGTAGTAACGACGTTTCCGTCGCCACTTTGCAATACGACGACGACTATCTGAAAGGTAACACCGGTCGATTCGGCAACGGTTGTTATCGTTTCACGAACGACAAGAGCGATATCGATTATATAGTCGGTGAATATTACAATAGGATACCGTCGTCTTCGTCTGACACGCGTACGAGTCAGCCCCGTGCGGCTCATCCGATAGTCGGATATGCCATCAAAAGATCGAAAATTATGATGTACAACAAAGCCGATAAATTCTTAGATATCGATAACGTCGAGTAGTAGACGTAAGAGATAGTTATGATCTTCGTTCGCGCTAATATCGTCATTATTATCGTCGTCGTCGTCGTCGTCAGCGTCATCGTTATCGGTAATTTCATAATATTGCCACGAATATCCGAAATGAATAGACGCATCGCGAATATAGAAATAGAAACGAATAAAATTCTACGTGTAGATGTGACGACAAAAATTGAATCGTTACAACGATTCGTTTACAAGTCGAACGTTACCGATTGTGCTAGTAATGCCGTACGTTGTACTCACAATCAAGATTGTATCGACTCGTGTAGCAGTGCGTATAATGGATTTTACGAATGTTCTTCGGATACGCGCTTGTGCGTGCCGAGAAACGAGGAAAATGATACAGCGAACGAAAACGCCGACGATAATAATGCTGGAACTTCTATTCGCCAGAAAAAGCAATGCAATACCATCAAGGGGGTATTCGCTCTACTACATGCGGACGTTCAATTTTCTAACGCTTTTTGGAAATGCGTTTCGCTCTTTCCCGCCTTGATAAATGACAACGGCGAACAAATGGACGGGGTATGTAGCGGAGGGTCGAGTTCCCTCGTCCACATGAACGTTCATACCCATTATCCGATCACTTCCGATTGCGAGTGTGCTCCGGGATTAACATTGACTTCTTTCGGGCGCACGTACGATAACAACAACAGAATATCCATCACGCAGATTCCGCGTTGTGTACGCTATCCATTTTTGTACACATGATTGAAATCTTTATATTTGTGCGATTTTTGATAGCAGAAAATGGAAGGTGAAAAATAAACAATTCATTCGATAATTTTTTTTATTTCATTTTTCATAATATACGATCCAAACATAATACCTGCAGAGTTGGAGGAGATGCTCTGCTCGACACCGCTTTGTCACCGTGCGTGCACCTGTAACGATTTCCCATACCCCGCAAGTCCATTATCTCACAGCGGAACGGCAAAAACGCAACCCTGTGGGGTGTCACATCAATTCCACGTACCACCCGGAAACACTTCAACATGTACGACGTGAACATCGAGTCGACACGACGATCAACATATAATGTCAGTTTTGTTCCCATGTATATGTTGATATAGATCACATATCCTCCCAAATCCCAAGCAGGTCGACACCACTCTTTGTCAGATGGAACGAAATTATCGCCAAAGTAATACACGGATACCATGTTGAAAGCGTTAACGGCTCCGACCATGAATTGCACTTTTAACCATTCTACGATTTCCATCAGTCGCGGACATTTTGTGAATTCGTCTGCGTTGCGTACGGTTGACAACACGGAGCGCACGAACGTTTCACGTGTTATATCCATTTCGTTTATCACTCTTCTCCGAGCGGAACAAAAATTAAACGGTGGTGGCAATATTCAAACACAACATCTGGAGTGTTAGTGGGAATTTCTTGCTATTGGTCGTTATTCGACGTTTGGAACGGCTCTTCCCACAGCGTACATCCATTATTTCCCAACGATGTGGTAGGAGTGCGAGTCTGCAAGAAGGCGAATAGCTTTGACGTAACAACAAGAAACACTCCATTATATATGATGTGAATACCGCACTAACGTATTCAATCTGCCACAACAAAAACCCCGTCTGCTTATGCCTGTAGACTATACTGCTGTCCGAATCGTCTTCGACTCCGAGTGGTGCCCACTCTTCTTTTGACGGGATGAAACATTCGCCAAAATATAAAATTTCTACAGAATCATAATCTGCAATTTCCCCCAACAAAAACGATACAAATTGACCCACGATCATCCAATTTTTAGAGGGAAATTGCGATTGAAACATTTTTATATTTTCCATCACACTCGGGCACACACTGGTACATTCGGCATCGTATACGGTAGTTAACACACCGCGAACGAAAGTATTATATGGCACGTTCATCGCTTACGTCCCGAAAAATAATGAAGCGTCGTGTATGCTCAATTCGGGACTACTGCTTTTTGTGTCTGTTCGGCGGCAGTTATATAGCCAACTTACAGCCAACGTGAGCGTCATGAGATACGAATTCCATCTTTATGCGGAACATAATTTTGAAACTCCATCAGATGAACGAATTATTTATTACTATACAAGTAGATGTAGAATTTGTTTGGAAACTGGGAATAGTTTTTGAAATATGACACATAACGGATTGACAGCTTCTGTTCATCGGACAATATTTTACAGTTTTACTTTTTGAACGACGGTTGTCAACGTATCAATCGCTCCTCTTATTGAACGTTATTATCGTTCGGAAATTGAAATTGTAAAATATTCGCTAGTGAATGAAATTTGTCGAATTCATTTCTTACCGATCAACTCTAACAATTCCCACTTTTCTACGTGATTTAAATTCTGTGTCTGTTGAACGGCGGTTATATAGGCCACCTACAGCCAACGTAACCGTCATGCGGAACATAATTTTGAAATTCCATCAGACGAACGAATTATTTAGATGCGAGTGCGCAAACATAATTTTGAAATTCGTATCTCGTGACAGTCACGTTGGCGGTAAATGAGTTGAAGTGATTTAGAATATATCGAATGGGGCGCGCTTCGTGCGCACGATGGGGTACCCGGTCCCCCATAAGGCACCCGCGACCGTTGGTTCATATCCGCTTCAGGCGGATATGTCCCTTGCTCGTTTTACGCGGGTGCCTTATGGGGGACCGGGTACCCCATCGTGCACACGAAACATATAAACGTGGTCGCGAAGCAAGTGTTGATTCAGTTTCGTTCGACATGTCGCGTAACATATGTGTGCCGTATTCCGGCAATGTGTTGTCACATGAAACGATCACCCGGTACGTGTTAACCACCATGTACGACGTAGAAGAGTTTACCTGCTCGAAAGAGTTTACCTGCCCGCATTTTAAGGAATATGTGAAATTCATAGAACCGTTATTTCCGACGAACGATTGGTTTATCGTTGGGAGTTGCGTGTCCTTCATGATCGGGGCTTCTACCAAATGCCGTTACGTGTCGGTCGTTTATGTCGGCAAGAATTTCACACCTTCGAAGGAGGAGTGGTATCGGTGGATTAATAAAATGAGGGATGATCACGTCTATATACATTACACAATTCCAGTTGTTTTATACGTGAACACGTCACTCGAATCGACGTTCGCGTCTTACGTGTTGAAGTGTTTCCTGTTGGTACGCGAAATTACCCACAGACACCTCAAGGTCGCGTTTCTACCTTTTCGCGGCGAGATCATGGATTTGCGTACTGTTGTTGCGACAGCACCCTCCGGGACTTTGTATCGGTCACTACGCCACGATATGGAGGAAGTGGTCAGTCTCGTGAACAGTTTTAAAAAAATGAAATCGGTAGCGATTGGACCTGACAACAGAATATCTCCGCCAACTCTCCAGGTGTTATGTTTGGGCAGATTCGATATCGTAGACCACGAATAACATAAGTTTTATTTTAGATAAACTTTTACATAAAATTGATCGATAACAAAAGTCTAATAAACTATATCAACAGTTGAATATATTCATTCTCCACCCACTCATAGTTAGACTTCAGTCGTATTTATACGCTTCGAGTTCATGCAAGCTCTAACGCGTTCACGATTGCACAATAGCAATAATGATACCAACGTCTACGTGAAATAAATCTCAATTGTAAGATCGATATGGAGCTTCTGATAGTGATTTGGATTCTGTACGGGACTTTTGTACTTTGTCACAATATTTTATTCAGTTCGGATATACGAGGCGTTTTTGCGACGTACAACAAATACGCAGAATTGTCAAAATCATTTAACGTTCCTTCGATATTGTACCACGCATGATAGTCTCCATAATTTCACATTTTCGTTTCTAGTTATTGAGTGCCAATGAGGATAGGAAGGGGAATAGCGTATAATAAAATAAAAAAAATAAATTCAAAATTTTATTCTTCCGGTCTGCAGACGTCGAGAAACGAAAGAGTGGATGATCCAACGAATATCCCATCTACCTTGTTCGGCACGTACGTTTCATGGAGTTCGTACCCATTCGTCGCTATTTCGTCGTAATCGACGGATTCCCACTCCAATTCATACAAAAAATGATTCACGGCGAACCGGAGCTCGCTTCTCCGGAAAACTTGTAGTTGTAAAACGTCGCCAGCCTCGGTATGCGATGCCAATTTTACAAACTTGGAAAATAGTATTCCGTCCCAATGAAATGTGAAAATGAACTGATCTCGCACCTGAACCCAATCCAGAACTCTATTTCTCGACAAGAAAATATTTTACAATTTCATCTCTCGAATAAGCGTAACGTTGAGAACGAAGAACGATCGATGCGTTGACTACTACCGTCTTGTCTAGCGATACGTCGTGAAAGTCGTTCGGTGAGACATCCAACAGATGAATTTCGTGCACCAGACAATATTCTACAAATTTATTCCTCGAACGATGATTACGTTCAAAATGAGAAACGAGCGATACGTTGATCACTATTCTTTCAAAGCGATGGGTCATGCAGCAAAATTGTGAACCGTTCGTTAGAAGTGAAATTACATCGAAAAAATAAAACATTCCTTGATACACGGAAGGATATATTTCAAGAACCATTTTCCATACCACAAACGAATACGACTGCATATTTCCGTTTTCTTCCTTTACAATGCAGTGCATATATATATATGTTCCCAAGTAACGTACGGTTCAGTTCGCAATCGTAGTTTGTACGACATCGTTCAACCAAATCGATCATAATACCGTAATATGTCAAATAAAAACGAAAAATTATTGTCCGGTGTGACAGCTAGTGAACAATCCAAAAAACGTGAGATACATTGGAGCCCGATGGAAAAAACATGCGAAGCGATGGAGGATTGTGCAGTTCGCAATCGTAGTTCGTACGACATCGTTCGACCAAATCGATCATTCTACCCTAACATGTCAGATAAAAACGAAAAATTATTGTCCTGTGTGGCAGCTAGTGAACAATCCAAAAAACGTAAGATACATTGGAGCCCGATTGAAAGAACATGCGAAGCGATGGAGGATTGTGCAGGAGACCGACAAGATTGGTCAGACCTATATGATGCGATCTGGCGACAACTCGATTATGAAGAAAATTACGACAGGTACGAGTTAGAAGAATATGAATTTCAGAAATTTTGTGAGGAATGGCTGGGAGAAGATAGTAAATAAAAATGTTGTATCTACTCTGTTGTTTATATTTTTACCTGTTCAAATATTGCTACTACGATTCGATAGAATTTCTTTCTCGCACGATAGTAACGTTCAGAACGAGAAACGATTGATTCGTTGACTATCGTTCTTTTTAGCAACGAGTCATTGAAATCATTCTCAAACATAGGAACGATCGAAATGTTAACGACAATCCGTATCGAACGACAAGGTAATCAGCGAAAGTAAGAATCGTTGAAGTCGTTTGATAAAAAAAAAATCCGTCTTGATTAATGTATTGTCCCAGGGAGTATATAACTGAGCGACACTTGTCGGTTTGTCATACAAGTTAGTTGTAACAATCAACTGAGCGCCACCTAGTCGGATTATATACAAACTTGTCATAATGACCAATCGGAATGTAATTCAATTTAACTTCAGTAATTGAGCAAGTGCCACCTGTCGAATTGTCATACAACTTTACTGTTATAACTAACTGAGCGACATCTATATGAATGCGAGACAAATCCGATTATCGAACATCCTATACAGATTGAGTATGGCAACTTGATTAGCGCCATCTGTTGATATATTGCATCAATTTATCACAATAAGTTGGTGAGCGCCATCTGATAGAGTTCCCTTGAACTTCAAATCAACGTGTACAGTATCAAATCTATCATAGATGTCCTATGAATGTCATAAAATTACTAAATCTGTGGATGGGGTGGGTTTAATATTGTACAATCTAACCTCAATCGACTTCGCTCTCAGAACTCTGAATCGAATCTGATCAAAATTTTACCCCTTCTACCGTGATTTTCGTCAGAAATCAGTAGATTTTAGGATTTTCGTGACGTCAAACGGCTCTAGTCCAATGAGAATCGAGTATTCACTCAGCTGACCCCAAAATAACTATATAATCAGCAAGCTTCTCGCCCGCGATCCTAAACCTCCTTGACCAGAGTAAGAACAACGTAGTAGTAAGAAGGAGCAGGCCGTCGCGGAGGTTATATATATAATATATATATAATATATATATATTATATATATAGGGGTGCAGGGGGTGCTATGGGGTACGTGGAGCCCCGTTGATTGTCTAGACTTAGCGCTAGCTTCTCGCGACAGCTGAAAGTTGCGTTTCACGATTTTCGTTGCCCCCGTGCTACGTCACGTATACGTCACGTAACTGTGAGTCATCACTGCTGCAAAAGTTTTCGCAGCTCGAAGAAATCCACCGGTGAGATTTCGTTTCAACAAATTTCATTCGAGGCAAAACTGTTTCTCGATGGAGCTAGTGCGCATGACGAGGAACTTTAAGTTTGGAGACTCGTTCGACGAGAGTTTCGTTCAAAGTTTTTGTAGCTCGAAGAAATCCACCGGTGAGATTTCGTTTCACCAAATTTCATTCGAGGCAAAACTGTTTCTCGACGGAGCTAGTGCGCATGACGAGGAACTTTAAGTTTGGAGACTCGTTCGACGAGAGTTTCGTTCAAAGTTTTTGTAGCTCGAAGAAATCCACCGGTGAGATTTCGTTTCAACAAATTTCATTCGAGGCAAAACTGTTTCTCGACGGAGCTAGTGCGCATGACGAGGAACTTTAAGTTTGGAGACTCGTTCGACGAGAGTTTCGTTCAAAGTTTTTGTAGCTCGAAGAAATCCACCGGTGAGATTTCGTTTCACCAAATTTCATTCGAGGCAAAACTGTTTCTCGACGGAGCTAGTGCGCATGACGAGGAACTTTAAGTTTGGAGACTCGTTCGACGAGAGTTTCGTTCAAAGTTTTTGTAGCTCGAAGAAATCCACCGGTGAGATTTCGTTTCAACAAATTTCATTCGAGGCAAAACTGTTTCTCGACGGAGCTAGTGCGCATGACGAGGAACTTTAAGTTTGGAGACTCGTTCGACGAGAGTTTCGTTCAAAGTTTTTGTAGCTCGAAGAAATCCACCGGTGAGATTTCGTTTCAACAAATTTCATTCGAGGCAAAACTGTTTCATTCATCGAACGAGAGTTACGTTCAAATTTTTTGCAGCTCGAAGAAATCTACCGGTGGAATTTCGTTTCAACACTCAATCGTTCGACGATAGATTTTAGACGGACAAAATTTGTTCATCATAAAATAATTTACGATTTCATTTCTCGAACGAGAGTTTCGTTCGAAGTTTTTGTAGCTCGAAGAAATCCACCGGTGGAATTTCGTTTCTCGACGAGAGATTCTAGACAGACAAAGTTTGTTCATCATAAAATAATTTACGATTTCATTTCTCGAACGAGAGTCACGTTCAAAGTTTTTGTAGCTCGAAGAAATCCACCGATGGAATTTCGTTTAATTGTGAACCGTTCGTTAGAAGTGAAATTACATCGAAAATATAAAACATTCCTTGATACACGGAAGGATATATTTCAAGAACCATTTTCCATACCACAAACGAATACGACTGCATATTTCCGTTTTCTTCCTTTACAATGCAGTGCATGTATATATATGTTCCCAAGTAGCGTACGGTTCAGTTCGCAATCGTAGTTTGTACGACATCGTTCGACCAAATCGATCATAATACCGTAATATGTCAGATAAAAACGAAAAATTATTGTCCGGTGTGACAGCTAGTGAACAATCCAAAAAAAAACGTGATTTCTAGCAACGAGTCATTGAAGTTATTCGATGAGAAATCCAACAGACGAATTTCGTTCACCAAACAATATCCTACAATTTCATTCCTCGAACAAGAGTAACGTTCAACTTTTCATCAAACGACTTCAACGATTCGGAATTTTGCTGCGCATCCGTTGTTCCTTCTCCAGACGTCGACAGCAATATAAAGAGAACGTGATCACGAAGCCACCAGTGCGATTCGACACATCAGATAGATATCACAATAGTTGGAACATAAAACCGATATGCAGGTATCGCTGCCGTCATCGTCTACCGAGACCTATCAGAACAAACGTTGCAGTCACGTAACGGAACGAGTTTTTCGTCCGCTACAAGAAGTGCCGATCGATATCAAAAAAAAAGTTACGAGGGTGAAATATAACTTGAAAAATTTCATAATTGAGATTTTGCACGATCGTGGTATACAATTATATCATAAAGATATGCTATTTTCTTTCAATGTCGTCGATGCGTATATTTGTGGATGGGAAATGTGTCTTTTTCTAACCAATTTCGAGTCGACACAACATCCATCGATATCATCGTTACCATCGATATCGTCTTCGTCAGCAGCGACGGTGTGTTTATCAAGCGAAGTTGCTAACATCGTTGACTACATCAGTTTTATGAGGTGTACTTTTTTTCAAAGTTTGTTGTATATCGATAATTTTTTTGAAAGTTTGTTGCATATCGATGTGTTTTACAATCGATCGGCAATCATGTACGCTCTGATATTCCGAGCGTTTAACGACGATAATTCGTCATTACACGATTTGTTGCAGTGTGACTCGGACATCGAAATCGTTGTCATGTGCTTCAGATATATGTTCACGCAACACACGTATTACAAAATTAATTTGCCGCATTTACTCGATAATCTCACAGCATTGAAAACGAAAAATTACTTGACGGATTTGCGTCATGTTCGTGAACTGATTATGACATTTGTTCCTTATTGCTCGGCCGATCACACGAAAATTAAATTCGATAGCAATGTCACCTATCGAAAAATTGCGACTGTCGCCGTTATATTTTTGTTGGCCACTCATAATTACCTGCAATCGAACGAAGAAGATGTTAATTTTCTGGAGGAATTGAAATTACATTGCTATCGCAATGATCGGTGTTCGATTTTTACAGCAATTTCGTTGTTGTATCCGTTTATATCGAGTCCTCATCCATCGATCGACTCCCCACTGTATTACATTATCAATTCGAGAACCGATTCCGCGAACCATCTCAATGAGCGTACACGACACATTTATTTGCTGTTGCGTGAGAGAACTAGGTCGACTGGGTTCTTCGAATTTTTTGTAGATTCGACGGTATCGCCGAGATCATTGAAAATGTTGGCATTACGATTTATTTTCACAAATCAGCATCTGATGTTTATTTTTTGCAAATACTATATCAATCGGTTAGAGCTGAATCATGAGATTCGTCACGCGTACGATCGATACGGCATAGTAAAGTATGATCTGGTTGGCCGACTCATCGACAAAATTGAAAAAACGTTCGTCCGGAATCGTGTTCGGCCATCGACACAATTGAATTTGAAAGTGTGATATTTATTAATAAAAATATATTCTCAAATGTTTTTGTTTTATTTTCCGTAATTGCAGTGATCCTCGTCAGTTCAAAAGATAACCGAACCTCGAAGTAGGAATTTCGTTCCAACAAATTTCACTCGAGATAAAACTGTTCCATTCCTCGAACGAAAATTACGTTCAAAGTTTTTGCAGCTCGAAGAAATCCACCGGTGAGATTTCGTTTCGACAATCGATCGTTCGACGAGAGATTCTAGGCAGACAAAGTTTGTTCATCAGAAAATATCTTACGATTTTATTTTTCGAGCGAGAGTTACGTTCAAAATTTTTGTAGCTCGAAGAAATCCACCGGTGGAATTCGTTCGAAGTGAAATTACATTGAAAAAATAAAACATTCATTGATACACGGAAAAATATGTTTCAAGAACCAATTCTCGAACGACAAATTAATAAGGCTCTATATTTCCATTTTCTTCGTATACAGTCAATTACATATATATGGGTCTGCCTATTCAAACGCGGTTCAGTTTGCAATCGTTGTTTCTACGACGTCCAGATGAATTTAGTGTGCGAGCTATTGATGAATAACGCGTATGAATTATTTCTCGAAGAAAGAAGAAAATTTGAGCGTTCGGATTTGGCAGAGCAAGATTTCAATCTGAAATATGTTAGGCAGATCCGACATATCGAGTTTATGGTTCGGGATATGTACAATTACAGTAAAAAATTTGTAAAAATGAACAATGATCATTACATACAATGTGTCTGGAGTGATCCCAAAGTACGTACTGGCCCGGAAACGTGTATATGTTCACACATTCGTCTGATATATGTGCGACTCTTGGACAAGATCGACGAGTTCCTGAGGCGGCATGAAAAAAGTCCGACAACGTATTTGACAGTGCGAATTTTCCCCGATTGTATGGATTTGCATAAATAAATTGATTTTATAATTATTATTTTTATTTATTTCGAATCTGCTGCCAAACAAGGTGCGATGTGAACGATACAAGTTTTTTTAATGGATATCTTAGTGACGATAATTCAAAGCTAAGGCTTAAATCGCTCAAAATCGAATGGTGAACATTAATGGGCCACAAATATGATAATTTCGTACGATATGAAATGTATCATTTGTCCGCCAATGTTCAGATGTGGACTCATACTGTGGAAATAACCGATCAACAGTTCATCGCTAAAGATCATTTTACTCTAAACGATTTTCATTTCGCGTTGGGATGCAAAAGGACTCACGGATATAAAGATGAACAATCGTGTCAAAATAACAGTAGAAAATTACAATGTATACTACGTAATGTGATGTGTTCATTTGTTTATAATAAATAAATTATCATTATTATTTTGTTCTGGTATTATTATGCTAGTGTTTCAAGATCAAGAATTGATCCGTTGAAAAATTCGTATGTAAATTGAAAGATAATGGAAAATAATAACATCTTTATTGAGCGAAAAGGTACATGTTTATTACAATACTAGTCATACATTGCAATTTCACACTCCTATCCTCACAAGATGTAGTTTGTTCGTGATTGACATTACACCCTAGAACATCGTGGAAATCTTCGAATGTGAATTCACTCTTACACGAGTAATGCGAATCGGTCGTGACAATGGTATAGGTGAACAGTCGCTGACGCGAAGGTATTCGAACCATGTCATAGTGTATATACTTTCCGCACGTTCTGCCGGTCAGTGTGTACCACTCGATCGGCATGGAAACTCGCTCGTTATTCAATACCAGTACCAAGCCCCTACTATTATCCCAATCGTTTTGAAAATATCCATCAAAAAATTTCCCATTCATATCATTGTCCCAAGTCACGATAATCGGTATCGATAGTATCGGCCGGCGAACATATATGCTGTCAATTATTGTAATCGGCGACACCGCCTTGGTGGCGTCTCTCCAGTGACCCGCTCGCACGTGATTACTCACGCGGAGCAGTCGATCGTTCGGCAAGCCGAATAGAAATGCAAAATGTTTCTCAATTTGGAACGTTTCCCTGGTTGCCAAGCTATACGGTGTGCCATTCAGATATGTCGTCAGTGTCCCCTGTCTGAAAGCCGCAGCGATATAGATGAAATCCGTACCGAATTTCTCATATTCGGCATCGAAGAAAAATGCGTTTTCCATCAGATATCTACAGCTCTCCTTGGCCACGAGTGTTTCGCTTGTTCGTTTGGGATCTTCGTACATCGCAGTTGGACCAATTAATTCACCCGTATTCAGGTCCACTCGATATATTGGCATAGGCTTCCACAGGTCTTGGAAATTGTCGTTCGGTTCGCTCGACGACTCTTTCATATCGGTCACTAAAAACTGTGAAGCGTTATCATCGGACGAATTATCATCACTTTGTTCAGTTTCATATTCGGACGAAGATAACTCTTCGTCGCCTTCAACCGAACTGTTACTTTCGATAGGAGAGGTACTGGCACGCTCGCATACCGGTAAAGTTTGTTCGCTATTTTCGACTAGTTTTTCCCGACGTGGACATTTTTTTGAAGTATTACTCCTATGATTTGAACCGCCACACGTTATGCATGGCTTGTTGACTCGTTTCTTTTTGAACACTCGATGTATGCATTTTTTCGAGGTACTTCGCATGTGATCTGGACCGCCACATGTTGCACACGGCATATTGTGACGTTGAACGGTGTTTAGCTGTTGATCGACTGGATGTTTGTATATGCACGATCTCCGTTTATATAGGAGACGATATTCATTATAGCATAGGTTCTAAATATACAACAGAAGTGTTATCATTTCCATTTTCCGAACTAGCATTACATCGATTCACACTTACGAATTTTCTTATGGGAGAGCATTCCCAAGTCGCGTTTCGATCACCCTGCTTCGAAATGGGGCGTATTTCGATAAAGAGTATATAATGAAGTCGCGGATAATCATTTGTCATTAGTTCGACTAAATTACGCGTTCAGTATGTCGCCAAGTAAGAAATCCAAACGTCGAAAAATCGAGTGGACCACGATGAAGTTCACGTCAGACATTCGTGACGGGGAACAACATCATTGTACAAGAGAAGGTTGGTCAGACATTCGTGAAGACATTCGTGACGGGAAACAAGGGGATCGTACAACAATGGATTGGTCAGACATTCGTGACGGGAAACAACGGCATCGTACAACAGATGGTTGGTGTGACGGGAAACAACAGGAGGATTGTGCGAGGGGAAAAATAGAAGATTGGGACTCTTGCGAATGGGGACAAGATCGTACACGAGAAGAAAAAGGCTATTGGTCGGACCCTGGTGAAGGGGACCAGGATTATCGTACCAGACGGAGAGAGGATTGGTCCGACCTGTTGGACGCGTTATGGCAACAAAATGAGCAGGAGGAGAATCGCGAACAATATGCAGAGGAGGAATTCGAACTCAAGCGATTATATTTCGATTGGCTCGGGGAAGAGAATGAATAAAAATATATTATCCAATGATTTGTTTCTATTTTTTTTCGTTTTTGTGTAATAAGAATATACCGCGCTGCAGTATATTAGAACGAAATTCATACTTCATGTCGATTGGCGATTGGTGGGCGTTAACGTTTAGGTCGTTTCTCGTTCCGAACGTATTTTACATACATGAAATGGAATCGAACATATCCACTAACGACCAAAATTTATCGACTAACGACTTCAACGATACATAGTTTTATTAAACGTCGATAGAAAAGATAGAGTTGTCAACGTACCAGTTGTTCCTATTTCTGCACGCAATTCTCGTCCGAGAAATTAAATTGTGAAATTTTATACGCTTGACCCCCCCCCCCCCCTATATGAAAATCGAAGATTACTCTAACGTAGTCGTTATGAGATGCGAATTTCAAAACTATGCATCGTTGTAGAAACAGATTCAGCGATCTTAGTGCGATAATTTCTGATCGGAAATAGTATTCGGAGACATCTACCGAAATGTAATGCAATTTCGTCGGAGTAACGTGAAGAGCGCCACATATTAAAATGTAATGCGATCCCGTTGAGGTAATGTAAAAAGCGCCATCTTTCGAAATATAATGCAATTCCGATGTGACAACTTGGTGAGCGCCACCTATCGAAAAGTTATATCAATTTGTTACAAAAAGCAGATGGACGCCATCTGGTAGAGTTCCCTTGAACTTCAAATCAAGGTGTACAGTATCAAATCTACCATAGATGTCCTATGAATATCATGAAATTACTAAATCTGTAGATGGGGTGGGTTTAATTTTGTACAATCTAACCTCAATCGACTTCGCTCTCAGAACTCTGAATTGAATCTGATCAAAATTTTACCCCTTCTACCGTGATTTTCGTCAGAAATCAGTAGATTTTAGGATTTTTGTGACGTCAATTGGCTCTAGTCCAATGAGAATCGAGTATTCACTCAGCTGACCCCAAAATAACTATATAATCAGCAAGCTTCTCGCCCGCGATCCTAAACCTCCTTGACCAGAGTAAGAACAACGTAGTAGTAAGAAGGAGCAGGCCGTCGCGGAGGTTATATATATAATATATATATAATATATATATATTATATATATAGGGGTGCAGGGGGTGCTATGGGGTACGTGGAGCCCCGTTGATTGTCTAGACTCAGCGCTAGCTTCTCGCGACAGCTGAAAGTTGCGTTTCACGATTTTCGTTGCCCCCGTGCTACGTCACGTATACGTCACGTAACTGTGAGTCATCACTGCTGCAAAAGTTTTCGCAGCTCGAAGAAATCCACCGGTGAGATTTCGTTTCAACAAATTTCATTCGAGGCAAAACTGTTTCTCGACGGAGCTAGTGCGCATGACGAGGAACTTTAAGTTTGGAGACTCGTTCGACGAGAGTTTCGTTCAAAGTTTTTGTAGCTCGAAGAAATCCACCGGTGAGATTTCGTTTCAACAAATTTCATTCGAGGCAAAACTGTTTCTCGACGGAGCTAGTGCGCATGACGAGGAACTTTAAGTTTGGAGACTCGTTCGATGAGAGTTTCGTTCAAAGTTTTTGTAGCTCGAAGAAATCCACCGGTGAGATTTCGTTTCAACAAATTTCATTCGAGGCAAAACTGTTTCTCGACGGAGCTAGTGCGCATGACGAGGAACTTTAAGTTTGGAGACTCGTTCGACGAGAGTTTCGTTCAAAGTTTTTGTAGCTCGAAGAAATCCACCGGTGAGATTTCGTTTCACCAAATTTCATTCGAGGCAAAACTGTTTCTCGACGGAGCTAGTGCGCATGACGAGGAACTTTAAGTTTGGAGACTCGTTCGACGAGAGTTTCGTTCAAAGTTTTTGTAGCTCGAAGAAATCCACCGGTGAGATTTCGTTTCAACAAATTTCATTCGAGGCAAAACTGTTTCTCGACGGAGCTAGTGCGCATGACGAGGAACTTTAAGTTTGGAGACTCGTTCGACGAGAGTTTCGTTCAAAGTTTTTGTAGCTCGAAGAAATCCACCGGTGAGATTTCGTTTCAACAAATTTCATTCGAGGCAAAACTGTTTCATTCATCGAACGAGAGTTACGTTCAAATTTTTTGCAGCTCGAAGAAATCTACCGGTGGAATTTCGTTTCAACACTCAATCGTTCGACGATAGATTTTAGACGGACAAAATTTGTTCATCATAAAATAATTTACGATTTCATTTCTCGAACGAGAGTTTCGTTCGAAGTTTTTGTAGCTCGAAGAAATCCACCGGTGGAATTTCGTTTCTCGACGAGAGATTCTAGACAGACAAAGTTTGTTCATCATAAAATAATTTACGATTTCATTTCTCGAACGAGAGTCACGTTCAAAGTTTTTGTAGCTCGAAGAAATCCACCGATGGAATTTCGTTTAATTGTGAACCGTTCGTTAGAAGTGAAATTACATCGAAAATATAAAACATTCCTTGATACACGGAAGGATATATTTCAAGAACCATTTTCCATACCACAAACGAATACGACTGCATATTTCCGTTTTCTTCCTTTACAATGCAGTGCATGTATATATATGTTCCCAAGTAGCGTACGGTTCAGTTCGCAATCGTAGTTTGTACGACATCGTTCGACCAAATCGATCATAATACCGTAATATGTCAGATAAAAACGAAAAATTATTGTCCGGTGTGACAGCTAGTGAACAATCCAAAAAAAAACGTGATTTCTAGCAACGAGTCATTGAAGTTATTCGATGAGAAATCCAACAGACGAATTTCGTTCACCAAACAATATCCTACAATTTCATTCCTCGAACAAGAGTAACGTTCAACTTTTCATCAAACGACTTCAACGATTCGGAATTTTGCTGCGCATCCGTTGTTCCTTCTCCAGACGTCGACAGCAATATAAAGAGAACGTGATCACGAAGCCACCAGTGCGATTCGACACATCAGATAGATATCACAATAGTTGGAACATAAAACCGATATGCAGGTATCGCTGCCGTCATCGTCTACCGAGACCTATCAGAACAAACGTTGCAGTCACGTAACGGAACGAGTTTTTCGTCCGCTACAAGAAGTGCCGATCGATATCAAAAAAAAAGTTACGAGGGTGAAATATAACTTGAAAAATTTCATAATTGAGATTTTGCACGATCGTGGTATACAATTATATCATAAAGATATGCTATTTTCTTTCAATGTCGTCGATGCGTATATTTGTGGATGGGAAATGTGTCTTTTTCTAACCAATTTCGAGTCGACACAACATCCATCGATATCATCGTTACCATCGATATCGTCTTCGTCAGCAGCGACGGTGTGTTTATCAAGCGAAGTTGCTAACATCGTTGACTACATCAGTTTTATGAGGTGTACTTTTTTTCAAAGTTTGTTGTATATCGATAATTTTTTTGAAAGTTTGTTGCATATCGATGTGTTTTACAATCGATCGGCAATCATGTACGCTCTGATATTCCGAGCGTTTAACGACGATAATTCGTCATTACACGATTTGTTGCAGTGTGACTCGGACATCGAAATCGTTGTCATGTGCTTCAGATATATGTTCACGCAACACACGTATTACAAAATTAATTTGCCGCATTTACTCGATAATCTCACAGCATTGAAAACGAAAAATTACTTGACGGATTTGCGTCATGTTCGTGAACTGATTATGACATTTGTTCCTTATTGCTCGGCCGATCACACGAAAATTAAATTCGATAGCAATGTCACCTATCGAAAAATTGCGACTGTCGCCGTTATATTTTTGTTGGCCACTCATAATTACCTGCAATCGAACGAAGAAGATGTTAATTTTCTGGAGGAATTGAAATTACATTGCTATCGCAATGATCGGTGTTCGATTTTTACAGCAATTTCGTTGTTGTATCCGTTTATATCGAGTCCTCATCCATCGATCGACTCCCCACTGTATTACATTATCAATTCGAGAACCGATTCCGCGAACCATCTCAATGAGCGTACACGACACATTTATTTGCTGTTGCGTGAGAGAACTAGGTCGACTGGGTTCTTCGAATTTTTTGTAGATTCGACGGTATCGCCGAGATCATTGAAAATGTTGGCATTACGATTTATTTTCACAAATCAGCATCTGATGTTTATTTTTTGCAAATACTATATCAATCGGTTAGAGCTGAATCATGAGATTCGTCACGCGTACGATCGATACGGCATAGTAAAGTATGATCTGGTTGGCCGACTCATCGACAAAATTGAAAAAACGTTCGTCCGGAATCGTGTTCGGCCATCGACACAATTGAATTTGAAAGTGTGATATTTATTAATAAAAATATATTCTCAAATGTTTTTGTTTTATTTTCCGTAATTGCAGTGATCCTCGTCAGTTCAAAAGATAACCGAACCTCGAAGTAGGAATTTCGTTCCAACAAATTTCACTCGAGATAAAACTGTTCCATTCCTCGAACGAAAATTACGTTCAAAGTTTTTGCAGCTCGAAGAAATCCACCGGTGAGATTTCGTTTCGACAATCGATCGTTCGACGAGAGATTCTAGGCAGACAAAGTTTGTTCATCAGAAAATATCTTACGATTTTATTTTTCGAGCGAGAGTTACGTTCAAAATTTTTGTAGCTCGAAGAAATCCACCGGTGGAATTCGTTCGAAGTGAAATTACATTGAAAAAATAAAACATTCATTGATACACGGAAAAATATGTTTCAAGAACCAATTCTCGAACGACAAATTAATAAGGCTCTATATTTCCATTTTCTTCGTATACAGTCAATTACATATATATGGGTCTGCCTATTCAAACGCGGTTCAGTTTGCAATCGTTGTTTCTACGACGTCCAGATGAATTTAGTGTGCGAGCTATTGATGAATAACGCGTATGAATTATTTCTCGAAGAAAGAAGAAAATTTGAGCGTTCGGATTTGGCAGAGCAAGATTTCAATCTGAAATATGTTAGGCAGATCCGACATATCGAGTTTATGGTTCGGGATATGTACAATTACAGTAAAAAATTTGTAAAAATGAACAATGATCATTACATACAATGTGTCTGGAGTGATCCCAAAGTACGTACTGGCCCGGAAACGTGTATATGTTCACACATTCGTCTGATATATGTGCGACTCTTGGACAAGATCGACGAGTTCCTGAGGCGGCATGAAAAAAGTCCGACAACGTATTTGACAGTGCGAATTTTCCCCGATTGTATGGATTTGCATAAATAAATTGATTTTATAATTATTATTTTTATTTATTTCGAATCTGCTGCCAAACAAGGTGCGATGTGAACGATACAAGTTTTTTTAATGGATATCTTAGTGACGATAATTCAAAGCTAAGACTTAAATCGCTCAAAATCGAATGGTGAACATTAATGGGCCACAAATATGATAATTTCGTACGATATGAAATGTATCATTTGTCCGCCAATGTTCAGATGTGGACTCATACTGTGGAAATAACCGATCAACAGTTCATCGCTAAAGATCATTTTACTCTAAACGATTTTCATTTCGCGTTGGGATGCAAAAGGACTCACGGATATAAAGATGAACAATCGTGTCAAAATAACAGTAGAAAATTACAATGTATACTACGTAATGTGATGTGTTCATTTGTTTATAATAAATAAATTATCATTATTATTTTGTTCTGGTATTATTATGCTAGTGTTTCAAGATCAAGAATTGATCCGTTGAAAAATTCGTATGTAAATTGAAAGATAATGGAAAATAATAACATCTTTATTGAGCGAAAAGGTACATGTTTATTACAATACATTGCAATTTCACACTCCTATCCTCACAAGATGTAGTTTGTTCGTGATTGACATTACACCCTAGAACATCGTGGAAATCTTCGAATGTGAATTCACTCTTACACGAGTAATGCGAATCGGTCGTGACAATGGTATAGGTGAACAGTCGCTGACGCGAAGGTATTCGAACCATGTCATAGTGTATATACTTCGCACGTTCTGCCGGTCAGTGTGTACCACTCGATCGGCATGGAAACTCGCTCGTTATTCAATACCAGTACCAAGCCCCTACTATTATCCCAATCGTTTTGAAAATATCCATCAAAAAATTTCCCATTCATATCATCGTCCCAAGTCACGATAATCGGTATCGGTAGTACCGGCCGGCGAACATATATGCTGTCAATTATTGTAATCGGCGACACCGCCTTGGTGGCGTCTCTCCAGTGACCCGCTCGCACGTGATTACTCACGCGGAGCAGTCGATCGTTCGGCAAGCCGAATAGAAATGCAAAATGTTTCTCAATTTGGAACGTTTCCCTGGTTGCCAAGCTATACGGTGTGCCATTCAGATATGTCGTCAGTGTCCCCTGTCTGAAAGCCGCAGCGATATAGATGAAATCCGTACCGAATTTCTCATATTCGGCATCGAAGAAAAATGCGTTTTCCATCAGATATCTACAGCTCTCCTTGGCCACGAGTGTTTCGCTTGTTCGTTTGGGATCTTCGTACATCGCAGTTGGACCAATTAATTCACCCGTATTCAGGTCCACTCGATATATTGGCATAGGCTTCCACAGGTCTTGGAAATTGTCGTTCGGTTCGCTCGACGACTCTTTCATATCGGTCACTAAAAACTGTGAAGCGTTATCATCGGACGAATTATCATCACTTTGTTCAGTTTCATATTCGGACGAAGATAACTCTTCGTCGCCTTCAACCGAACTGTTACTTTCGATAGGAGAGGTACTGGCACGCTCGCATACCGGTAAAGTTTGTTCGCTATTTTCGACTAGTTTTTCCCGACGTGGACATTTTTTTGAAGTATTACTCCTATGATTTGAACCGCCACACGTTATGCATGGCTTGTTGACTCGTTTCTTTTTGAACACTCGATGTATGCATTTTTTCGAGGTACTTCGCATGTGATCTGGACCGCCACATGTTGCACACGGCATATTGTGATGTTGAACGGTGTTTAGCTGTTGATCGACTGGATGTTTGTATATGCACGATCTCCGTTTATATAGGAGACGATATTCATTATAGCATAGGTTCTAAATATACAACAGAAGTGTTATCATTTCCATTTTCCGAACTAGCATTACATCGATTCACACTCACGAATTTTCTTATGGGAGAGCATTCCCAAGTCGCGTTTCGATCACCCTGCTTCGAAATTGGGCGTATTTCGATAAAGAGTATATAATGAAGTCGTGGATAATCATTTGTCATTAGTTCGACTAAATTACGCGTTCAGTATGTCGCCAAGTAAGAAATCCAAACGTCGAAAAATCGAGTGGACCACGATGAAGTTCACGTCAGACATTCGTGACGGGGAACAACATCATTGTACAAGAGAAGCTTGGTCAGACATTCGTGAAGACATTCGTGACGGGAAACAAGGGGATCGTACAACAATGGATTGGTCAGACATTCGTGACGGGAAACAACGGCATCGTACAACAGAGGGTTGGTGTGACGGGAAACAACAGGAGGATTGTGCGAGGGGAAAAATAGAAGATTGGGACTCTTGCGAATGGGGACAAGATCGTACACGAGAAGAAAAAGGCTATTGGTCGGACCCTGGTGAAGGAGACCAGGATTATCGTACCAGACGGAGAGAGGATTGGTCCGACCTGTTGGACGCGTTATGGCAACAAAATGAGCAGGAGGAGAATCGCGAACAATATGCAGAGGAGGAATTCGAACTCAAGCGATTATATTTCGATTGGCTCGGGGAAGAGAATGAATAAAAATATATTATCCAATGATTTGTTTCTATTTTTACCTTTGTCATTTTCGTTTTTGTGTAATAAGAATATACCGCGCTGCAGTATATTAGAACGAAATTCATACTTCATGTCGATTGGCGATTGGTGGGCGTTAACGTTTAGGTCGTTTCTCGTTCCGAACGTATTTTACATACATGAAATGGAATCGAACATATCCACTAACGACCAAAATTTATCGACTAACGACTTCAACGATACATAGTTTTATTAAACGTCGATAGAAAAGATAGAGTTGTCAACGTACCAGTTGTTCCTATTTCTGCACGCAATTCTCGTCCGAGAAATTAAATTGTGAAATTTTATACGCTTGACCCCCCCCCCCCCCCTATATGGAAATCGAAGATTACTCTAACGTAGTCGTTATGAGATGCGAATTTCAAAACTATGCATCGTCGTAGAAACAGATTCAGCGATCTTAGTGCGATAATTTCTGATCGGAAATAGTATTCGGAGACATCTACCGAAATGTAATGCAATTTCGTCACAGTAACGTGAAGAGCGCCACCTATTGAAATGTAATGCGATCCCGTTGAGGTGATGTAAAAAGCGCCATCTTTCGAAATATAATGCAATTCCGATGTGACAACTTGGTGAGCGCCACCTATCGAAAAGTTATATCAATTTGTTACAAAAAGCAGATGAACGCCATCTGGTAGAATTCCCTTGAACTTCCAATCAACGTGTACAGTATTAAATCTTCCATAGATGTCTCATGAATATCATGAAATTACTAAATCTGTGAATGGGGTGGGTTTAATATTGTACAATTTAACCTCAATCGACTTCGCCCTCGAAACTCTGAATTGAATCTGATCAAAATTTTACCCCTTCTACCGTGATTTTCGTCAGAAATCAGTAGATTTTAGGATTTTTGTGACGTCAATTGGCTCTAGTCCAATGAGAATCGAGTATTCACTCAGCTGACCCTAAATTAACTATATAATCAGCAAGCTTCTCGCCCGTGTTAGAGTAATTGATGTCTGGGGTTGTAAATTGGCAGGATAGACGTAGTTTCCACCAACAACCACTCTTGGTGATCTGATATTCCACTAATTACTCTGGGTGTCAGGTATAGTAGGCCAATAACTGGGCGTAATATAATACACTTGTTTATTTAACTTGGATACTTCAATACAATATGATAATAACTCTGAATAACTAGTCGGCCTGGTCGTATCGCTCTCCCTCGAGTGATGCCAATCTGACTTGTCTTAGTCCGGGTTGCTTCTTATACCTCCAATGTTCGATCATACGATATACGTGGACCAATTGCTTCACTGTATTTCATTCATGACCATATAAGGTAATCTACATCAACGGATGTCGAGTTAGTCATCCAGGGTACACATCATCGGTTCTCATGTTTCTTAATCTGAAGCTTAGGTAATACATTATTTGCACTATAAGTGCTTAGTCTAAATCTCTCGCGCCAATACGGCCAAACTGACATTCGGCTCGCTCCTCGAGTCGATTTTCTAAAAACAAACATTTGTTGCCATGCAACAAACACAATTAATAACTCTCTCAAAATAAACTTTCTTGTGGAAGGTAGGATGTAGGATTCGTGATTATACGCTGGTAATGAGGGACTCACAAGTTCATGTTAGTTTACCTCTAAGCGTGAAGGAAATACACACCAGTTCAGGGACCCTCTTGGTTTAACTGTGTATAGATAGGTGAATCTTTGCAACAGTTCAGAGGCTGCGCTTAAACTGAGCTCCGACTAGAATAGGAAGGAAAGTACAATATGTTGCCGTAGCTCAGAGGTCTGTTCGTCGACTTGTCTACGCAACCAACAACAACAATAATACATACATTGCCATAGCTCAGCGGTCAGTACGTCGACTTGTCTATGCAATCAACACATAAAAATAATCAGAAGAATATATTGCCATAGCTCAGAGGCTCTCACTAGCTTGTCTATGCAATCATAAAATAAAACTCTCGTTGTCACAGCTCAGAGGCTCAACAGCTTGTCTGTACAACCTAAACTTAATAAAAATTTCTCATAAGCTCTCAAAACTCAGACCGTTACGTTGGTCTACAACAACAAAAACAACAGCCAATACGGCTAAAACAATACTCACAGTAAAAATAATCTCTAGTTATCTACTGGTGCGTTCTCTGCTGATTCGACTTCTGAATCAGAGTCCAAATTATACTCTGCATCATCATTCTGCGTGTACGAACGTAGTTGATCTTTTGCAGCTGAAACAACAATTTGCTTTCCAACCATTTGGATGCCATATCTATCATTCTCGTAAACTTGCTTAATGATGTACGGACCTTCGAATCTTGGGTCGGTTTTTCCCAAACGTCGGTGTTCTTTACTAAATGCAACATAATCTCCAACTTTAAAATCAGAACCTTTACAACGGGTTTTGTCAAAACGAATTTTCTGTTTCGAGGCTACTTCCTTCAATGAGTTTTTGACTAACTCGCGGTCTTTCATTATATCGTGTCTAGTCAAATTTGTTGTTATATCGGTTATCAAACTATTAATTTTCATAGTAGATTTGTCTAAACCAGTCAACAAACGCATTGGTGCTAGACCTGTGGATTTTTGAATAGTCGTATTTAAAGTGAGCTGTAAATTCCACATTTCGCTCGGCCATTCTGAAACATTCTTAATCGAACCTATCATATTTAAAATCGTTCTCATGTAGCGTTCTACTTGTCCGTTTGCTCTCGGAGTTCCAACAGTTATGAAATGTAATTCAACGTTATATTCTTTCATTTTGTTCATAAATAATCTACTGGTGAAATTCGAACCTTTATCGCAAATAATTCGAGTAGGAGTTCCGAATAAGCTAAAGATATTTTGGACGGCTGTTAATGTTTCTTCGGCTACTATGTTTGTCAACGGAAATAAAAGGCAATACTTGGTAAAAGCATCAATACAAACTAGAATATATTTCTGATCGTTATTTGATTTGAAGGGACCAGTTACGTCCAAATGTATAGTATCGAAAGGTATTGGTACCTTCTCAATTGGATGTAATTCGCCTGCATATTTGCCACTATGTCTTTTCGAAAGAATGCACGTAAGGCAATGTGATACGTATTTTCTCACAACCTTGTTCATTCTCGGAAACCAAAAGTTCTCTTTCAATTTAGCCAATACTTTCTCCCAACCAACGTGAAACATATCATCGTGATGAATTTTTAACAAACTTAATATGCTTTGCCTTGGCACATACCAAAGTAAAAAGTTACTACCATCAGGATAGTCTACTCGTTTGTGCAATACATTATCTTTCAAAACTAAATTTTCGTTATTTATTGGGTTTTCTTCCAAACTAGCTATCATTTTCTGAACTTCGGCATCTCTACCTTGTTCTATTTCAATCCAACTCCCCTGTTTTATTACGTTAATTTGAACGGGATTTCTGCTTAGAAAATCTGCATGAGCTAAATTATTTCCTTTCCGATACTGAATCTCAAAATCAAAATCTTGTAAATATACCCACCATCTCGCGATACGTGGTATCAAATCCTTTTTCGTTGCAGAGGCTTTTATCGCGTTGCAATCGGTGATCAGTGAAAATTTAATTCCCAACAAATATACGCGGAAATGTTTCAACGCATTAACTACAGCCAAAGTTTCTAATTCATATGAATGATATCGAGATTCTTCATATGTAGTTTGTTTACTGAAGTAAGCTACAACTTTTGATATACTTCCGTGCTTTTGAATAACGATCCCGCCGTAACCAATGCTACTAGCGTCTGTGTGCAATTCGGTAGGTAATTCTGGGTCGAATATAGCCAAAAGAGGTTGTGAACTCAATATATCAATAACATATTTTCGTGCATCGGTCTGATCGTTTCCCCAATTCCATTCAACACCTTGCTTTGTGAGTTTCGTGATACAAGCAGTTTTGGCTGCGAAATTTGGAATAAACTTTCTGAAATAACTCGCAAGACCTATAAATTGTCGGATTTGTTTAACATTCTTTGGTACCGGCGAATTTATCAAAGCTTCTATTTTAGTTTTGCTAGGTCGAACACCCTCAGCTGAAATATCTCTGCCTAAATACGTGATACTCTCCTCAAGAAATCTACATTTTTTGATGTTCAAAGAGAATCCGGCTCTTGTCAATGCTTTCAAAACTTTGTCAAGTGACTCAAGCCCTTCCTCGATATTAACAGAAGGTATCAGTATATCATCTAAATAAACTAGAGCAATTGTATCTTTCAATTTTCCTAACGCTTTGTTGATAGCTCTCTGGAAAACAGCTGGTGCATTCGTAAGTCCAAAAGGCATTCTCAAATATTCATAATGACCATCTGGAGTCACGAAAGCAGTCTTTTCTATTGAATCTTCGGCTATCGGAATCTGATGGAATCCTGAAGCCATATCTAATGAAGTAAAATACTTCCCTTTGCCCAATTTATCGATTTGATCTTCGATCAATGGCAATGGATATCCGTCTCTGACAGTAATTTTGTTCAAACCCCTGAAATCTACACAAAGTCTATTTGTCCCATTTTGTTTCTTTACTAGTAAAATAGGGCTCGCATAAGGAGAAATACTCTCTCGTATAATTTCATTTTTCAACAAATCATCAATAATTTCTTTTACTTTTTGCCTCTCGGAATGAGCAAGTCTGTACGGATGATAGGTAATAATTTTATCCTCTTTCAATTTGATTTTTAATTCACCCGTAGTGACACGTGAAACTGCATTTCCAGAAGTAACAAAGTCTTTATAATCATCCAATAAAGCAACTAAAGAATCATAATATTTCCCCGTTAGGCTAGTATTCAATTTCTCTTTCACCGTCAAAGTGTAAATATTTTTATCTGAATTATGCTTAACTACTCTGGTTTCATATTGAGTGGAAACCAACGATACCCCGTCGACGAGAATATCGCGGCCAAGGATCAAATCATATTCCATATACTCGTCAGCGACGATACAATAGTTGATTTCAATTGTTATATCCGAGAAAACAGTGAACAAACTTGTCGTTGCCATGCTATGAATTACGTTTCTTCCGAAACCGGTCAATTGCGTCAGCTCATTTGTTATACGCGCATTGATTTGTTTAATGACGCGTTCTGCAATCAAAGAACAGTTAGCCCCAGTATCAAGCAGTGCCTTAAATTGTTTCCCATCAATTTCAACAATAGACGTATTAATATTGGAAGAGTTTATCATATTAACATTTCCCTTTTTAGCGGTTTCCTTCGACTGCTTAGTCCAACAATTGTCAATATCATGACCGGGATTTTTGCAATATGAACAAATTCTAGGTTTACTAAATGATGTAGGCTCGTTATTTTTGAATCTCTTGTTACAATCACGCGCTAAGTGACCAGGCTTGCCACATGAAAAACAAGAATCATTTCTACGTGAATGGTTATTCATACTACTTTCTCGATTATCATTTTGGGCTGTTCTATTCTCATAATAACGACGCTTCAATGGGCGTTGTTCATTGTCATTACGAGAGTGAGTTGATTTCGGTTTAGGATAGCCGGATAACAATTTAAATAATGTACCGACTGTATCTACATTCGCGCTGAACAAATTTTGTCTGACAGAAACATCGGTGATACTTCCAATTACTAAATCAATCAAAATTTCGTTAGGCCAAGTCAAAGGAAACTTTTCTAATTTAGAAATCTTTTCTCGAGCGTACTCACAATAGGAAATAGCCAAATCTGAATTATAACTAGCAGCTGTTAATAATCTCTCTGACAAATTGCATTTAGCAGGAAAACGGTCTGATAATACTTGCTTGAACGTTCCCCAGTCTCTAGTTTCTGGAGTCCAGTAATCATACCAACTCTTTGCAGCTCCTCTCAAGCATCTCGCAACTTTAGACAACCTTTCGGAATCGGACAGGGCTTCAGTCAAACCTTCTATATCCCGAATCCAATGGCTTGCACCTTCGTCACAAACATTCGGATCGAAAATCGGCAAAGTAACTCCCTCTCTTACGGCAGTAGAAGCAACTTTCGCAAACATCTTCATTAAATCTTCCATATTAGCTTCCATCATACCAGCAAATTTCCAAAATTTTCTAGGTAATCCCACTTCTGATGTTAGAGTAATTGATGTCTGGGGTTGTAAATTGGCAGGATAGACGTAGTTTCCACCAACAACCACTCTTGGTGATCTGATATTCCACTAATTACTCTGGGTGTCAGGTATAGTAGGCCAATAACTGGGCGTAATATAATACACTTGTTTATTTAACTTGGATACTTCAATACAATATGATAATAACTCTGAATAACTAGTCGGCCTGGTCGTATCGCTCTCCCTCGAGTGATGCCAATCTGACTTGTCTTAGTCCGGGTTGCTTCTTATACCTCCAATGTTCGATCATACGATATACGTGGACCAATTGCTTCACTGTATTTCATTCATGACCATATAAGGTAATCTACATCAACGGATGTCGAGTTAGTCATCCAGGGTACACATCATCGGTTCTCATGTTTCTTAATCTGAAGCTTAGGTAATACATTATTTGCACTATAAGTGCTTAGTCTAAATCTCTCGCGCCAATACCCGCGATCCTAAACCTCCTTGACCAGAGTAAGAACAACGTAGTAGTAAGAAGGAGCAGGCCGTCGCGGAGGTTTTATATATAATATATATATAATATATATATATTATATATATAGGGGTGCAGGGGGTGCTATGGGGGTACGTGGAGCCCCGTTAACTGTTTAAACTTGGCGTTAGCTTCTCGCGAGAACTGAAAGTTGCTTTCCACAATTTTCGTTGCCCCCGTGCTACGTCACGTATACGTCACGTAACTGTGAGTCATCACTGCTGCAAAAGTTTTCGCAGCTCGAAGAAATCCACCGGTGAGATTTCGTTTTAACAGATTTCATTCGAGGCAAAACTGTTTCTCGACGGAGCTAGTGCGCATGACGAGGAACTTGGAGATCTGTTCGACGAGAGATTCTAGGCGGACAGAGTTTGTTCATCAGAAAATATTTTACGATTTCATTTCGCGAACGAGAGTTTCGTTCAAAGTTTTTCTAGCTCGAAGAAATCCACCGGTAAGATTTCGTTTAAACAAATTTCATCCGAGACAAAACTATTTCTCGATGAACGAGAGTTTCGTTCAAAGTATTTGTAGCTCGAAAAAATCCACCGGTGGAATTTCGTTTCAACAATTATTCGTTCGACGAGAGATTTTAGACGGACAAAGTTTATTCATCAGAAAATATTTTACGATTTTATTTCTCGAACGAGATTCACGTTCAACGATTTTGCAGCTCGAAGAAATCCGCCGGTGAGATTTCGTTTCAACAAATTTCATTCGAGGCAAAACTGTTTCTCGACGGAGCTAGTGCGCATGACGAGGAACTTATAAGTTTGGAGATCCGTTCGACGAGAGATTCTACGCGGACAAAGTTTGTTCATCAAAAAATATTTTACGATTTCATTTCTCGAACGAGATTCACGTTCAAAGATTTTGTAGCTCGAAGAAATTCACCGGTGAGATTTCGTTTCAACAAATTTCATTCGAGATAAAACTGTTTCTCGATGACGCTAGTACGCATGACGAGGAACTTAAAAGTTTGGAGATTCGTTCGACGAAAGATTTTAGGCGGACAAAGTTTGTTCATCAGAAAATATTTCGCGATTTCATTTCTCGAACGAGATTCACGTTCAAAGATTTTACAGCTCGAAGAAATCCACCGGTGAGATTTCGTTTCAACAAATTTCATTCGAGGCAAAACTGTTTCTCGACGGAGCTAGTGCGCATGACGAGGAACTTATAAGTTTGGAGATCCGTTCGACGAGAGATTCTACGCGGACAAAGTTTGTTCATCAAAAAATATTTTACGATTTCATTTCTCGAACGAGATTCACGTTCAAAGATTTTGTAGCTCGAAGAAATTCACCGGTGAGATTTCGTTTCAACAAATTTCATTCGAGATAAAACTGTTTCTCGATGACGCTAGTACGCATGACGAGGAACTTAAAAGTTTGGAGATTCGTTCGACGAAAGATTTTAGGCGGACAAAGTTTGTTCATCAGAAAATATTTCGCGATTTCATTTCTCGAACGAGATTCACGTTCAAAGATTTTACAGCTCGAAGAAATCCACCGGTGAGATTTCGTTTCAACAAATTTCATTCGAGGCAAAACTGTTTCTCGACGGAGCTAGTGCGCATGACGAGGAACTTTAAGTTTGGTGACTCGTTCGACGAGAGTTTCGTTCAAAGTTTTTGCAGCTCGAATAAATTTGCCGGTAGTGTGTCGAAAATCAGTTTTGCACGAATGCAAATCATTGCAAATAACAAACAAGACTAGATTTTAATATTTTTATTGTTGTTATTGGTATTGTTAGTGTCCGATACAGTTTCCAACCACTCTTCATACTGTTGTTGGAATTCGTCTTCTTCCTCCTCGTCATCGGTCCAATTGAGGACTGCCTCGTCATCTCGTCGAATCATCGCCCAGAGATCCTCCCAACCTGGTCGTTCGAACATGGGAGGAACATGTTCTTTGAGTCGTCTGTTTTCTACCGTTCCCTCTCGATCGGTTGACACGTTTTCTCGATTATTATCGTTGTTGTTGTTGTTCGATACACTAGTGAAAAATCATCGTTTCAATCCGTAAATTTCTGACTATAACTTTCCAACCCCACCGAATAACTAAGAATTCGATGACATCGACGAACGATAATAGCAAGAACCGTAGCGACGGAGACTTGGACGTTACCGCGATAATAGGATTCACTGCGAAAGATTCGCGAGACGCTAAATCCTATTCGGGATATCGAAATATACTCAATGTACGAAATAGATGTATGAAAAGCGATTCGCACATGTTCTCGCATACTAATTTGGAAATCAGGGCAGCGAATCCGATCGAGGATTACTCGTTCGAATCTGAATTCGTCGACCGTGCCATAACGACCGAATGGAAATTTAACGAGAACGGATGTTTGACAACGTCTTGTTTCTCGACGTTTCCTTTGAGCGAATCTTGCAAGCCCGACACGACACCTTTCAGTTTCGGATTGCCTCACGGCAAACGTATGAACGCCTGTGCGCCGGTATGTTTCAATTCCCGCTCGAGAAACGTACCGTCGGATATTTCGTCGCAATCGACAAAGTCGTCTTTACACGGAGACGAACACAACGTGCCGCCCTATCTGATATGGTACAAGAGCGCTTGTCTGTTGGAAAATCAGCATTTGGTGTCGTTTTTCGTGGATCCTTCGCGACATTATACCGACCAAATCGATCCGGTCGGATTTTCGTTATACGTGACCGAATTGGGTGCCGATCGGAATCCGATCACCTGCGCTCGTATCGATACAACGTATTGCAAATCGTTCTATATGAATTATATGAAAGATGAAGATGCTACAGACGGCGACGACGAGGACGACATGGCTTGTGGCTTCGAAGGAAGTCTCTATTACGTTCAATTATTCGTAGGTTCGTCTCTGATACGGATGGTGAAAATGACGGCGAACGTTTTCGAACAATCGGTATACGAAATTCGACGGTTATTCGAGCATACGCACGCGAACGATCTACCGCCATTTTTACGACATTTTCCCGTTACCGTTCCCTTCTTGAATTCCGTGTTGGATTGGAAGCGATTTCGTAATTCGTCGAAACGTTACGTGTCCGACGACATACTACTGTCACAGTTGGGCTTGACCGATGCCGATAAGCGTGAACGACTCTACTGGACGGACGAATATTCTCAGATCGAAGATGGTCGCAACGACAAATACGGCGGTCGTCTGGTGGAGAAACTCCACAAGCAGCGACAAAATATCGTCGGACATCAAGCAAAATTTTCCGTGTCCGCAGATCGTTCGAACGACAACGATACCGTCGAATCATCTACGCATAACGATACCGGCGCCGACAACGAAACATCATCGGTCAACACGTTAACGAGCGATATCGTACAGAACGTCTTGATACCGCACAGCAAACGATTACGACGTGAGATCGCAGCTTTGTCGTCGAGAACTAGAAGAACGACGACGACGACGATGATGACGCCTGAGGCGACAGACGTGAACGACGTCGATCGCGATAACGACGAACTCGATAACGACGTGTACGCTGAGTCGTTCGGACAGACGATGCAACAAATCTTAACGGCCATCGGTGGTATGTTATCGACCACGCACAACCTGAAGGAATTATCTTTCCAGTTGAGTGCGGACGTGAGTTCGGCAGTTTTGAAACAATGGATCACCAAGATCGGTCCGGAAATTTTGAAATCTTTCCTACAATCTGACCTGTTACGGGGTGGCAAGACGATCGCCGCCAAATTACTGGCCACTTCGCTGTCGCATACCATGACACACGTGCTGATAGATTCGATCGTAACGACTATCGGCAGAGAAGCTATAGCTTTGTCGGGCTTAGCCGTATCGGCGCTGAGCATAGTCGGATGGTTGACGATCATCGGTCCTTTGATCGATATCGTTTTCCAATTTATATGGGATCCGTTGAAGTTTTCCGTGCCCGCGTATTCCGACGCGCTATTACGTAAAATCAGCGAAGGTGCTCTGTTGGAACGACAAATCAACTATGGAATGCGACGAATCGAAATGACGCCGTATACGTTTTGGCGTTTACACGTCAGAAAGGACGGGACACGTACCGTGGACGTCGAAGAATCCCTCGACATATTGAAACATACGTTCGTTTATTTTCGTCATAGAACCGTCACGTCGGACGGTAGTCTGGTCGATTGGACGACGCACGGTAACGTTAAATTAGGCGGAGAACACGACGACGACGACGACGACGATGACGTTTCGTTTTCGACGCGAGACATGCGGATGATTTTCAATAGATTGATGATCAGAAATATGCTGTTGGACTTGGACGATGTGACATATTACGAAGCGGCCATGACGACCAGACGTGATTACGCAAAAATCGTACATAAAACGTACGTACCTGTCGCGATGATTACCATTTGTGCAGCCATATGGCTGTTACCCATAACGATATCTTTCGTATTTGTCGTGTGTATCTTGTCGATAACGTGTATAATGGTTTCGTCTTGTGTATTCGGCGATAACGCAAAACGTCCGTGAAAGAGCGAAAAAAAAAAACAACAACAACAACGACTAATAGAAAACGTTTGTTTATTCGGCCACATAATTGTAAACACATTACCAAATAATATCTGACTACTGGGATGGTTCATTGTCGAGTACGTTGCGGGCGAAATGAGATAATCCTCCTGAAATGTATATCTTACCGTTGACACATGCCGCTTGTTTCGAGTCGAACGTACGAGTTCCACACGGTAAAAGCATATCGTGCGGATCGATACGTGAATCGTCGAACGCTTTGCGACAAGCTCTACCGATACGAGTGTACGAGTCTTTCTTCGACCAACAGGGCGAACATCGTTGATGTAATTTTATCGTTTTCAACGACGACATCGTGCCATCCTTGTAGTCGTTATCGTCGCTTCTGCCGTTGTCGCTACCGTTGTGATCGTTGTTCCTGTTGTTGTTGTTGTTATTATTATCGTTATTCGTATCGTCCTTTTTGTCGTGGTGTAGTCCTTCGATGCAGGTGCACGTACCTTCCGTAAAATTGGGTACGATCTGTGGGACGGCGTTGAAAATTTGTGCCGCGCATCCGTTTCGTACGCGATCGAAACGCGAAAATTCGGAAGCTATCAGTTTGTTATGCATAAAGTCGTATCGTATCGATTCTACCGCTCGCAACGTGCTCACTCCTGTATCGGGATGAACTTCGGTGTCTGTACATTGGAAACGATAGACTGGTGCATTGTTCGACGACGACGACGAACGTTCGATCAGTTCATTTTCCGGGTCGGCACCGACGGTCAGCGTGGTAGGTATGCGATTGCGATAACATCGACCGGTCAAATTGTCTTTGAGGTATCCGTTACAGCCGACGATTTCACAGCCATCTTCGCCGCCGAATAAACTAGTTTTCGGGTGACATTTCCAACTGTCGAACGTTTTTACTAGTCGCGACGTGTTCGTATTACAATTGACCACGTGCGTAGGCACGCAATAGGCGCCCTGTTTGGCCATTATCGATCTGTCGACGACGAACGAGTTTTCGTTGACGTATTTATAGCGGAAATCCTTCGAATTACACAATTCGGTACAATCTATCGGTATATCGTCCGGGCCTAGATATAATCCTCCACGAGAAACGCACCTTTTAGCATCGGCGTCAATTTCCATTTGTCCGTCGTTCACGTACTTTTCGGCGTAAGTCACAGACGGTAAATCGTCCAAGTTCCAAGCGCTATGTAACATATCGTTTTGCCGTCCAAGTTTGTCGTCGTCGTCGTCGACGATATCGGTAACGTCGGCATCCGAATTTCCGATGACACGCGCAAATTTATCGAGCGGTTTCACGTATACTTTATAAACCAACAACATCGTTATACAACAAACGACGATGAATAATATTTTTTTCGACGGAATCGATGATAACGACGACGACACCGACGACCGTTCGTCGTACCGTCGATCCGTGGCGGATGAGGATCGCATAACGTACGTGTATATGTGTGTGTGTGTGTGTGTGTGTACGTGTGTATTCGAATTAAACACGAGTCGATCTTACTTTTGGGTATAAAGATCACGATGAAATGGCGTTTCTAGCGATTATGCAAAAATATCGAAATATTCATCCAGGCGTTAAAGATCACGACGATCAAGTTACCGATCATCCAGTAAACTCCGCTGGCAGTCGCACGAGAATAATTACAATACAACGTGAAGAGCGTGAACAGCAAGATCGTCATCGACGTGTAAAACGAATAAAATTCGTTATTATCTATCACGTTGTCGCGCAAGGACGCGTACATCGAATCTATCTTACGCGCGATCTTTCGTTTCGCACTAGCGTCATTTCTGACGGCGGTCGACACGCCGTAATTCGGATTGTAATTGCTGCTGCTGTTGTTGCTGCTGCTGCTTCCGACGCCGTTGACGCTCGACGAAGAAGAAACCGCGTTAGGTGCGATCGTCGTCGATTCTATATGTTCCATTACGCCGTCTACTATCTTATAAGAAACGAACATGAAAAGAGTATCACGACCAAAACGGAAAATAACCAAAAAAATTAACAACGGTATTGGTAGTAGTAGTAGTAGTAGTAGTAATAGTACAAAATGGATTAAAACTAGCAATTCTGCCCGCCTGAACGCTTTAATTTCGACGTTGTATTCTCAATCGGACAATTCCAAGTTGAAAGCTATCTCGTTCGATCAGTCGAAACAGGACGTCCGAAATGAAATCATAAAACAGACACATATGGTTCCTATAGCGAATTCCGGTGGACCGACTATACACGACGTACGACGTTATTACAACGTGTCGACGTTAGGTCGAGGAACTGACATATATCTGTTGACTGCGAAACACGCAACCAAGGGAACGACGACGACGACGAATCGTGAAGGGTCTCAACCGACAACCGCGTCCGTTTCTTTGGTACAAAAACGACGACGACGGCTGTCTCGACCGAATAATCTCGGCAAAAAAACCACAAATAAAACGCTAGTCAAGAAGAAAAAGAAACCGATCGTGAATAGAACGTCTATCGCGAAAACGGTACGTCGACCCGGGCGACACACGAAGGTCGGTGCTGCCGGAGGAACGGTAATTCCGCGTAAAATAAACGGTATGTTCGCGTTAGAGGATGCGGAAAGACGTTCTACGAATACGACCGGCAACGGTGGATCTTTAAACAGAGAGTATTTACTGAAAAAGCGCATTCCGGCCACTATGTTATTGTAACTCTCGCTCGTACGCCCAAACGGTTCGTCGACGAACCTTTCACGTCATACAAATGTATCTCATGACACGGTCACACGTTGGATGTAATTGAATGAGTAAGTAAATAAGACGACGATGCAGAATCAAAATCGACAGCGATCGCTCGACCCGATCGAGGAACCTGAACACGAGCAATATGAAAGAGTGAGTACACCTCTATTGACTGCCGAAGCGGCCGCGAATTTTATCCAATCATATCCTGACCCCGATGGCCTTACGATGTTTCTCTTCGATCACGGCGTTAGTGATCTTAATGCGTCACCTCTATCCGATATAGCAACACCGCCACCATTCGATGAGGATCTTCTACACGATCAAACGACATCGTGTAATTCTTGGTTCGAACACCAATATCACAATGCCAATAATGTACGATCGTCCCCATCACCAGTATCCTCACCGGTTTTCGTTCCGACACCAACGTCACAAGGGAAAGGAAAACAGTTAAATCCATCGATCGGGAAAGAAATACAACGAAACCCAGTGATGGAACAAATTTACAATATTCCGTCGAAGACGATCGATAATAATAATTCGCGGTCGGAAACTGATAGTGTAGCGACAAAAAAAATCAACATTATTAGTATCGGTAAAAAGAGAATTCCATCGAAAACGGCCAAGTTACCTTCAAAGTCGTTGGCATCGAAAAGAGGTATATACGAAAATCCGTTACCGTCAACTTCGTCCACGGAGATTGTACCGTCGGTGAACGGTAAAAATATTAGAATCGGAAAGCGCAAAATTTACAATAAAACGAAACAATCTCCCGTTGCGAACGATAAAAACGATGGGAAAAGAGCTGGAGATACGTCTAATTCCACGGTAAACGTGAAACAAATGAGGACGATCTACCGCACGAATAATAGTGATGACAATAATAACAACGGAAACGTTGACGTTAACGACAACGACGACGCGGACGATGACGACAGTAATAATAATAATAATATCGATAATAACAATCGTAAGAATAAAACACTCGTACGTCCGGCGAACGTCAGACGTGGTATACGATGGATGGAAACCGATCGCGGTGCTAACAATAACGACGACGATGACGAAGACGACGAAGACGACGACGACGACGACGACGGCGGCGGCGGCGGCGATAAAGACGGCACGGACGGCGATGATAGCGATGATGAAGATCCATTGATAAATTTCAAACGTATTCCACCGAAACGCAGGCATCGTCAATTAGAAACGGATAATGTTAATCCGAGAAGACCGCCCGCGAAAGGTGGTTTCGGTACGCAGAAAATGGGCCGATCTCGTAATATCGACTATTTGAACAGCGAAAATCGTAAAAAGTTGCTCAATGGCATATGTACCGATACGAAAGGACGGTGGGTCAAGTGCAAAAATCTAATACCAAAATATAATTTCAAAGACGTGCATCAATCGAAATGGCTGACACCCAGTCATATATGTGCTTTGGAAATCACACTGGCCATGCTGGAAAATTGTACGAAACACACCGTGCGTCAGTTCGTTTATTCCGTAACCAATTTCCTGTCGACGAACGATAATTATAATACCGTAGCACCGATACCGCTGAGTCGTTGTATAAGTCATCTCGTGTATGCTCTGCAACATTTCGACGTATGCACGGGAACGCACGATTTCGTTGACGTATTATGCGAATGTTACGGTGATGATAATAATAGAAAATTGTTGAAGAAACATCTCAAATCATTCATCAAAGTTAACGATCCTCCGGTGTACGTTTTGGCAGATATCAAAGAAAAGCTCCGCGAAATTGTCGATCAATACAAATACGTTTACGACATTAACGCTTTCGTTCCCAATATCGCTGAAGATCAATCGCCCGTAGATTATGCTATGCGATTGACGGGAGTGAAACCTACAAAACTGAACGAGCTAAGAACTCGCCTGTCAAACGGCAATTTCGACTAGTACCGATCGGTCGTACGACGATACGTCAGGGTGGCCGTAGCACACAACTCATTCGATATGTCGTCGAATAACCAGACATCATCATCATCGTCGTCGTCGTCAACAGCAGCAGCAGCAGCAGCATCGTTCTGGTCATCGTTAGCATATACCAGAGATGTCGAGGATTACCTATTAGCAAACATCTCTACAGGCTTTTGCCCGTATTGTCTTCAATATTTTTGTTACTGTGAAACGTCCATAAATTTTCATCGATTCTTGACTATGCTATATTTCAAGAAATATTCAGGCCGGAACGAATCGAACACGAACGTCGCACTCGTCGTCGTCAACGGTGGTGATGCCGTATCAGAAGCCGATCAAAAAAAAATGTTGTTCGCGGACGAAGAAATGTTTTTGTCCGACGAAGAATCCGATCGGTCAAATCTGTCGAACCAATCGACGTTGACGACGACGACGACGACGACGAAAGCGGATAAAACAAGTAACCTATAATAATTGAATGTATTTCACGTATAATTCGAATAAAAATGTTAGAAAATATTGAGATTTATTTCAACCCTGTTTACAGCTAACGTGACCACTGCGAGATACGAATTCCACCATTATGCGGAACATAAAGATGAACGACCGATGATACGCTGACGAGAGTGTATAAATACGGCTGCGACAGCAATGTCAGTTCAGTTCAGTTCAGTTCAGTCGACCTTATCCACGTCAGATATGCTACGGTTGTTGTTATCGTCCAAGAAAAAAGAACGCCAGAAACGTAAAATTTATTTGAAAAAATGTACGCATCTTTCTGCGAACAGCGTGTCGAGCCGTATGAAAGAAAAAGTTACGTTCTTACAGCAACATGTCGAAAAAACGTTCTATCAACATTTGAAGAATCTTACCGGAAAAAATTATTCCTTGACGGAGATTTCCTTTGACCTTGCTGATATGTATGCTTCTCTGTGGGAGTTATGCCCGACTCCGACAAATTCTTCACGACGATTGTTATCGTTATTGCCATCTTCAACATCTGTATCCATTTCGGTGGCGACGAGAAGCAAAAAAAGAAAAGATTTGACGAAATTCACGAGGAAAAAAATCTTCCATACATTAATCGACGTTTGTTTGTATTATCATCGAACAACGATTATTTACGCTCTATTACTTCGATCGTGTACAGACGAACAGGCGTTGTTACCCACGTTACTGCAATGTGAAGATCGATTCGATATCGTTGTAATGTGTTTGAAACGCATGTTATCCCAGGCAAAGTATTACAGAATTTCCTTGGAGCATCTGCTGGATTTCCTGTCCAAATTGAACGCTGAGCATTTCCTAACAGATTCACATCGCGTTCAGAAATTGATCATGACATTCGTACAATTTTGTCCAGCCGATCATACGACAACCAAATTCGACACGAATCCGATGTATAAAAAGATTGCGACCATCGCTGTTATATCGTTGTTGTCGAAACATTACGCCGGTGATATACAATCGAAAACAGAAGATGTCGTCTTTTTGAACAAGTTAAAAACTCTATGTTATCGACGTAACCTGTGTTCCATTTTTGTGGCGATTTCGACGCTTTTCCCGTTTCTGTCAAGTCCCCATGCACTGATCGAAGGTCCACTATATTCATTGGTCTATTCGAACGATGATTACGAAAACGGAAAACATTTTTTCAATTCCCACATTGAATATATTCATGTGTTTTTGATATGGAAAACATGGACAGGAAGATTCTTCCAATTTGTTGATGACTACTCGAAACAGACAGAATCTTCAAAGCGTTGCGTTACGTTAAAAAGACTGGCATTGCGAAGTATGTTGAAAACGCAGCGTCAAATGTCCAATTTTTATGATTACATCGATAGAATTGCGCTAGATAAAGATTCGCAAGACTTCTATAATAGGTACGAAATTGTGAAGTATGACTTGGTCGAAACGCTAGTAGAGTGGATAAAATGTCCGTTATATCGATTGACGTTTCGAAATTTCCATTATATAAATTAGCGTTTCGAATAAAATATTAACAATCGTAGCGTGGTTTTTTATTTTTGAACTATAGTCTGTGGTATCTCCATTTGGCGACCATTTTCTCTTCGATGTTGGGAATGGTGGGGATTATCAGACAATAAAACGGAGGATAAACGCGAAGTGTTTCTACATTGTGGTGGTTCTTACTAGAATTCACGTCAGACATGCGAGCGTCGTCTCTATCGTCTACGATGAAAGAACGCGAGAAACGTAAAAATTATATGAGAAAATGTGCGTATCTTCCGATGAACATGGTGCCGAACCATGTGAAAGAACAAATTACGTTCTTACGACAACATATCAAAAAAATTTCCTATATACATTTGAAGAATCGTGCAAGAAAAGTGTATTCCTTGATGGAGATTCCATTTGACCTTGCCGATATGTATGCTTCCTCGTGGAAGTTACGCTCATCAGTGACAAATTCTCCACGGCGACTGTTATCGTTATCGACGTCGTCAACATCTGGATCCTCCCCCTTGACAGTGACGAGAAGCAAAACAAGAAAAGATTTGACGAAATTAACGAGGAGAAAAATTATCCATACACTAATCGACGTTTGTTTGTGTTATCATCGAACAACGATCATTTACGCTTTGTTGATTCGATCGTGTACAGATGGACACGCCTTATTACCCACGTTACTACAATGTGAAGATCGATTCGATATCGTTGTAATGTGTGTGAAACGCATGTTTTCCGAGGCAAAATATTACAGAATTTCCCTGGAGCATCTGCTAGATTTTCTGTCCAAATTGAATGCTGAACATTTCCTAACAGATTCACATCGCCTTCAGAAATTGATCATGACATTCGTACAATTTTGTGCAGCCGATCATACGAAAACCAAATTCGACATGAATCCGATCTATAGAAAAATTGCTACCATCGCTGTTATATCGTTGTTGTCGAAAAATTACACCGATAATGTACAATCGAGAGCAGAAGATGTCGTCTTTTTGAACACGTTGAAAGTTCTATGTTATCGTCGTAACCTGTGTTCCATTTTTGTGGCGATTTCGACGCTTTTCCCGTTTCTGTCAAGTCCCCACACACTGATCGAATCTCCACTATTTCCCATAGTTGGTTCGGAAGATGATTACGAAAACGGAAAACATTTTTTCAATTCCCACATTGGACATATACATGAGTTCCTAATGTCACGAACACACACTGAAAAATTTTTCAATTTTGTCACTGACTACTCGATACAAACAGAATCGTCGACAGGTGGTGTTACATTAAAAAAACTGGCAATGCGAAGTATTTTGAAAACTCAACGTCAAACGTCTAATTTTTGGAACTTTTATATTAATAAAATTGCGCTAGACAAAGAATCACAAGATTTTTACAATCGTTACGAAATTGTAAAATACGACCTAATTAAAACGTTGGTTTCCTCGATAAAACGGTTTAAATATAATATGAATCGGTTCAACGAGTCAAAAAGTGAGGAGGCGTATATTTTCCGTTTTGGATGTTGGCGTACTGTGAATGACTAAAATATCGACAATTGTAATATAATATTTATTTTCGAATCGAAACATACAAAAATTGAATAAACATTACGAATCTCCAGTTAACGGCAATTTTCTTTTCAAACCTCCATTGTACACGACACTGGTCCTGACGAATCGAACGATAAACCATTCCGTTCGTTCGGGACGGCGTTCCAATTGAACGGTATCGCCTAACCGAAAAATGGAAATGTGTAGTACGGCGGTCGATGATATATCATGGCTTGTTGTTGCGATGCGAACAATCCCGGTCCAACAGCAACGGTCGTTGTTACCAACGCAGAAACATTCACGTTGGGTCGAGTCATCACATGGAATTGTCCACACCGATCATATCGTTCGCACGAATTCGTTCGATAACAATAATTGCCATCGCCACATCCACCACATGGGAACATAACGACGGATAAGTTGTCAATGAGATTGTGACGCGCGCGCGTATCCTATATGTACTCACACTCTCCACGCGTACGGCGCCGTTTTGTAGACGCGGTCGAAAGCGATCGGTAAATACCATTTATCGTAGATATGTACATAACAACGCGCACGTAATTGCTCCCACATCCGATCGTCGCAAATGGTGATCGAACTTGACTTCATCTCTTAGTAAGGAATCACTATTAGTATTATGCCATTCTTTTCCAAAGATCGCTTACCGATCGGATACGAGTTTTCCACGTTTCAAGAATTATTTTTATTATTACATCGATACACACTCACACCGATATATAGTTACGAACGACACTTGAAATGGCACGCGATCGGTCTCACCCTGGAATTATTCAGACGTCACAACGAAGATTCGTCACGACAATTGAGCGGCCAACACGGATCGCACGTCGATAAGCACTTCAGACAGTCACGTAACGTACTGCTGTCGTGGTTAGTTTATATTTTAGGAAAGCTAGATCGTACCGATTTGGAATTTGAAATAGGATTGTGCGATATCGTTTGTTACGAAATTAGTAACATAAAGGTGGACAGAACGTTAATCGATGCAACGTCGTTGGGACCGCAAACGCTTCCAATCAGTCGCTTGCGTGTAATAACACCGTCGTCGATGGTGATGTCTGAGATGAAGGAAGATCTGTTAAAGCCCGTACCACTTAACCAATCTTTCCGTAAAATTGAAAGAAAACCACCGAAAGCCGGTAAATTATCGACGACGGAAAATGTAGGACTGGAAGAACGGCGGAAAGGTTTCGATACACAAAAAGAAATTAAATACGTCAGACTTTTTCTGGCATACTTATCGAAGGACGAACAGTTAACACAATTCAAAGAGGCAATTCAAGATTGTCACAAAATATTGAGCTATCGAAATATGTTTAATATTTCGTTTCCGCTATCGGACAAACACATCGATCAACTTTTATTGCAGGCATCTAAATCAGTATCAAATCTTACGAACCACTACATCGAACAAAGCTGACACAAACAAGATTCAAGAGAAAATCGGAACGAAACAAGTTTTTTCATTCAGGCTGTAATTTTTGTTTGCGAAATAAAACTTTTTCTGAACGTAACTCTCGTTTGATAAATGAAATTGTAAATAGAAACGGATAATTGTCGACGTATCACTCGCTCCCATGTGTCCGAACGTAACTTTGGTTCGAAAAATGAAACTGTAGTCAACGTTTTGATGAGCAGAATTTGTCGATCAAACTTTCTCGGCCTGGGATCTCTGTCGTCGAACGAACCTCCAAACTTATAAGTTCCTCGTCATGCGTACTAGCGTCATCGAGAAACAGTTTTGTCTCGAATGAAATTTGTTGAAACGAAATCTCACCGGTGGATTTCTTCGAGCTGTAAGATCTTCGAACGTGAATCTCGTTCGAGAAATGAAATCGTAAAATATTTTCTGATGAATAAACTTTGTCCGTCTAAAATCTCTCGTCGAACGAATAATTGTTGAAACGAAATTCCACCGGTGGATTTTTTCCAGCTACAAATACTTTGAACGAAACTCTCGTTTATCGAGAAATAGTTTTGTCTCAAATGAAATTTGTCGAAACGAAATGCCACCGGTGGATTTATTCGAGCAATAAAAACTTTGTGAACGTAACTCTCGTTCTATGAATGAAACAGTTTTGTCTCGAGTGAAATTTGTTGGAACGAAATTCCACCGGTGGATTTCTCCGAGCTGCAAAATCTTTGAACGTGAATCTCGTTCGAAAAATGAAATCGTAAAATATTTTCTGATGAATAAACTTTGTCCGTCTAAAATTTCTTGTCGAACGAATAATTGTTGAAACGAAATTCCACCGGTGGATTTTTTCGAACTACAAATACTTTGAACGAAACTCTCGTTCATCGAGAAATAGTTTTGTCTCGGATGAAATTTGTTTAAACGAAATCTCACCGGTGGATTTCTTCGAGCTAGAAAAACTTTGAACGAAACTCTCGTTCGCGAAATGAAATCATAAAATATTTTCCGATGAACAAACTTTGTCCGCTAGAATCTCTCGTCGAACAAATTTTCAAACTTATATGTTCCTCGTCATGCGTACTAGCATCATCGAGAAACAGTTTGTCTCGAATGAAATTTATGAAACGAAATCTCACCGGTGGATTTCTTCGAACTGTAAAATCTTTGAACGTGAATCTCGTTCGAGAAATGAAATCGTAAAATATTTTCTGATGAACCAACGTTGTCCGCCTAGAATTTCTCGTCGAACGAATCTCCAAACTTATAAGTTCCTCGTCATGCGTACTAGCATCACCGAGAAACAGTTTTGTCTCGAATGAAATTTGTTGAAACGAAATTTCACCGGTTGGATTTCTTCGAGCTGTAAAAACGTTGAACGTGAATCTCGTTCGAGAAATGGAATCGTAAAATATTTTTTGATGAACAAACTTTGTCCACCTAGAATCTCTCGTCGAACGAATCTCCAAACTTACAAGTTCCTCGTCATGCGCACTAGCTCTGTCGAGAAACAGTTTCGTCGCGAGTAAAATTTGTTGAAACGAAATTTCACCGATTGGATTTCTTCGAGCTGTAAAAACGTGGAACGTGAATCTCGTTCGAGAAATGGAATCGTAAAATATTTTTTGATGAACAAACTTTGTCCACCTAGAATCTCTCGTCGAACGAATCTCCAAACTTACAAGTTCCTCGTCATGCGCACTAGCTCTGTCGAGAAACAGTTTCGTCGCGAGTAAAATTTGTTGGAACGAAATCCATCGGCGGATTTCTTCGAGCTGCAAAAACATTTGCAGCTATGACTCGTTATCACGTGACGTAGACGTGACGTATCACGGGGCAACGAAAATTGTGGAAAGCAACTTTCAGTTCTCGCGAGAAGCTAGCGCCAAGTCTAGACAGTCAAGGAGGCTCCACGTACCCCCATAGCACCCCTACACCCCTATATATATAATATATATATATTATATATATAACCTCCGCGACGGCCTGCTCCTTCTGACTACTACGTTGTTCTTACTCTGGTCAAGGAGGTTTAGGATCGCGGGCGAGAAGCTTGCTGATTATATAGTTAATTTGGGGTCAGCTGAGTGAATACTCGATTCTCATTGGACTAGAGCCGTTTGACGTCACGAAAATCCTAAAATCTACTGATTTCTGACGAAAATCACGGTAGAAGGGGTAAAATTTTGATCAGATTCAATTCAGAGTTCCGATAGTCAAGTCGATTGAGGTTAGATTGTACGATATTAAACCCACCCCATCCACAGATTTAGTAATTTCTTGAGAATACACAGTATATCTATGGTACGTTTCACACTGTACGTGTTGGATGAAAGTTTGAGAAAACTCCACCAGATGGCGTTCATCTGCTTATTGTAACAATTCGATATAATGTTTCGATAGGTGGCGCTCACCAAGTTATCACATCGGAATTGTATTATATTTCGAAAGATGGCGCTTTTACGTTACTCTGTCGAAATTGCATTACATTTCGATAGATGTCTCTGAATTTTTTTGTTGAATCATCGAAAAATACTGTGAGGCTACTGATTTCTGACGAAAATCACGGTAGAAGGGGTAAAATTTTGATCAGATTCAATTCAGAGTTCTGAGAGCGAAGTCGATTGAGGTTAGATTGTACAAAATTAAACCCACCCCATCCACAGATTTAGTAATTTCATGATATTCATAGGACATCTATGGTAGGTTCTACACTATATACGTGGCAGTTCAAAGGAACTCCAACAGATGGCGCTCGTACACTCACTGCTACAAATTGATACAACATACCAATAGATAGCGCTCACCAAATTACCACAGTCAGCCCGTATAAAATGTTCGATATATGGCGCTCATTAATTTACTACAGTCAATCTGTAGAAATTGTTCGATAGATGACGCTCGGTTAGTTACGACGAATTTGTATTGCATTCAATTTGTCCACATTCAAATAGATGGCACTTGGATGGTTATTGGAACGTCGAAATTGTCAGTGAACAATAAGAAAAATATTAACAAATCAATTTATTTACAAAAATTCAAATGCGTTGAGTCAAATATCTTTTCTTGATGTTGTCGTTTCGCCGCAGGAACTGTTCAACCTTGTCCATGAGTCGCATGTATACCAGACGAATATGCGTACACATACAGGTTTCTGGGCCAGTACGCAGTCTGGGATTACTCCAAACACACTGCACATAGTGCTTATTTTCCATTTCCACGAACTTTTTACTATACCCGTGCAGCTCCCGAACCAAAAACTCGATCTCTCGGATCAGCCTAACAGATTTCGGATTGAGATCCTGCTCCGCCAAACCCGAACGTTCAAATTGCCTTCGTTCCTGTACAAATAATGTATAGGCGTTATTCGTTGTTAACTCACGCACTGAATTCATGTCGATTTTGTACAAGCTACAACAAACTACTATTGTAAACTGACTCGCTCGTAACTTGGACACCTACCTATATATATATGCAATTTATTATAGACGCACAACCGCATTACATTTCGGTAGATGTTTCTGAATTTCATGGTCCAACCGAAATCATCTCACTAAGTCGCGAGTCACCAAAAAATAGTGTGAGGTTCACATGTGCATTTCCTTCTATCGTTGAATCTATTTTTAGATGTATCGGAACTTGTCCTCGTAATATGTACGCGGTCAGTCCGAGATAGAGAGGGTAACAACGCATATATAAGCGGAACAGTTGCCAATTAAATTCATTCGACAAGTTCTAATACAGCGATTCTTTCCAAAATATGGAACGTGCCGGTGTAATTCAATTGTTAGAAACGTTGGTGTGTTTGATTAACGTGGGATGGCATTTGTCGGTGACGAATCGTGAGGCGGTATGGGACCTGCTGAAATCCATACGAAAAATGGTGATATACCCCGTATTCAGTTTCGCAGAAATGGCAGAAATGGAACAGATGTTTGAAGAATTGGAAAGGTTAATATCGTCGTCTCAATCGTCGTCATCGTCGTCTTCGTCGCCAGTTCTATCAAGTCTCGATTCGAAACCCGGCCCTGATAATTCGTTGAAGTTGAACGTTTTCATCAATTTAAAATTTTTACATGTTTCGGGGGGAGCGAAGCATATTTTATCGTCCGGGATGTGTACGACGGACAAGGATTTCGAATCGAGCGGAAATCCGTACGACGTGAAGAACAAAAGTTCGCTCAGCGATACGTCGCACTTGATGGACCTGATCGTTAAATTACCCGACGCCGTTAGAGCCGTGGCGAGATTAGCGTTGGAAAAATCGATACGGGCGAGTGCCGTTCAATCGAATTCGCCGCAGGATATGTTGCAGACGCTATACCGTTGGCATGCTAGACCGAGGAAAATCGAATTTATATCCTACAACGACGATACGCACATGTGTTATCTGCATCTCGTGTCTACGTCGGACGAGCCGACTACTTGTTGCGAATCGTGTAATAGACCGTTCGATTTGAACGTCGAGGATGCCTTTCGTACCGAGAACTTTCGCTGGGTGTGTGGCGACACAGATAAACATTCATCGAATACAGATCGCGTCGTACAAATTTATCGCCCCGCGTGGTCCGTATTGAAAGTTTTTAAAATGGGAAGTAAAATACGGGCTACTCTTGTGCGTTCCAATACGGAGATAATACGGAATGTCGATCTGGATGCGAAGGGAGCCTTTGCTGAAATGGTGGACAACGAAATGATCTCGTTGACACGAATTCACGATTTCTTTGGGTGTTCGTTCGCGGGATGTGAATCGCGATGGACGACGGCAACGGCTCTGAGTAGTGCACACAACACGATGTGCGTGTTTCGTTCCATCGCGAAAATTGTTAACGCGCGTTCTACAATTTCCACGTGTTAATGATCGATTCGACGGTTTGTGTGCATAAGCGATGGCGAGAAGGACGAGATCAGTGGATTCGCATAACGAGGCTGGCGACGTTTTACAATACAAAATAGCGAAAGACATACATTCCGGACAAGGCGGAAGGGATATTCGTCGGATCATCCACAATTTTTTTTTCTATTTTATTGGCCTCAATAAAAGTAGCCATTCAACTAAGATTTTAACTTTATTTTAGTTATAATATACCTACTCTAGCTAGCCTAGAACGAGTGTTTCTTGATAAGCGTGTTACTCCCAAATAAACAAAATGAAAAAACAGGGATATATTGTCTTCTGTTTTCCAAGAGAAAATAAATATTCGAATCTATTTCTTATGCTCTACACTGCTCCCCTTCCTGTTATCCTCTGTTGGAACTGGTATCCAAAATTAATTGTGGTCGGAACCATATTCAAAATATACAGGTCTGCCGGAGCCTCTATTCTATCATTTCTCGCACTCCAGGTGACGTCACCTAGCTCGACCAATCAGCTTGCACTCGAATTTTAAAAAAGTAGAAGGGAGGCTCCGACAGACCTGTATACTCTGACTATGGTCGGAACTGCTATGACGTTCATAGTCAACGATAAAAACGTCCTCGAAATTCTAATGTTCTTCGCTGCGACGAAATAGCGACCGATGTGTCAGAATTCGACGAAACCTATGTTCCCGATAAGGCGGACGGGATATTCGTCGGAGTATCTACCCTTTTGTTCCTCGACCTCTATGATGCCGAAGAATAAAATTTGAATTTATTTTTTGTATTTTATTTTTCCCGTTCTCCTTGACACTAAACCCATTTGCAACCGACGTGACTGTTATGAAATACGAATTTCACCCTTGTATCGGAACGACGTACTACGAGGTTTCTGTGAGATTTTCCAGCAATCGATTCTTTCACTATTAATAACTCCCTTTCATATTTTCCGCAAAATCGAATTGCGCATCGGGAAGAACGACGAATAAACGTTTTATGATAAACGGACGTCGACTTCCGATACAAAACACTAGTCTAAAGGAACGAACGGCAACGCGGTCGTATTTTATGGCGTACTTCGAATCGTTCAAATAGAGTTTCATATCGTTCATGGGGACGATTGTGCGATTATTTTCCATATGATAGCGTAATATCGCTCGCACAACAACGATATCGTTTACCTGGAAAATTTGAACATTCATTTGCTTGTTGTTTGCAAAAGAAGAGAAACGCCACTTGAAATCGTATAGATTTTTTTCGTCGACCCAATCTACGTATCTTTCACATTCGAACAAATGAATTTCTTTAGTGAATCGCGACTGTAAAATTGGAACTAGCAAACTTTCGATAGCACAAGAAATCATTCGTACGGTATGATTACGTTTCAACATCGACAAATGTACGCTACAATCGAAAGATAGTAACGTATTGGAAAATAATCGGCCGCGGTTGTTACGACAATGTCGTATATTCGATTTAGTTACAGGAACGATTCCATCACCACCGTATGGCGAATAAATAATCGTTCCATCAGAACGAATAGTTTCGATCGATGGATATCCCGATACATTGAGAAATAGATATCGAGTACTCGAAGGTCGTTTACAATAATCCAGTGATTTTCTAATTGTGAACGCGTTTCGAACATGACGTTCTATCAGGCTGGGAAATCGACTCATTAAAACTTCGATAACGTTTTCATCGTTACCGTTATCATCATCATCATCATCATCATCATCATCACCACCACTATCATCGTTATTATTATTATTATTCCGGCCACGATCGATTTTGTTCAAGAGTTCTCCGAACGGCAGTAGTTCATATATGGAATTGTAAGATTTTACGATGCGTTGTGATGTTCGGCGAGAGAGGAACGATAGATATTTCTCGCCAATTAGATATAACAAAGCGTCTAATGTTCCGCCGTGAGGTGTCGCAACACATATTACAAGGCGGGGAATCGTACTGTCTGCTGTCCTTCGATTCCGATCCAAAATACATTCTGTATAATATCTAGCGATCAGCCCCCCGAAACTATGTCCTAATAGGACGAACCGACTCGTCGTGTCACGCGCTAATAGTTCGTCGATAAATCGGCTTAGACGTTGCGCTCCTATCACAACAGACCGTCTCCAATCGTAGGCGAACGTGACTATTCTAAAATGCGGACTTATTCGATTCAATCGTTCACGTAATTTAACAAGAAAGCGTTCATAAATATCGACATCGAATACGGTGAACATCTTTATGCTTTCGATTATTTCGACAATTACGTCTTCGTCGTCGTCGTCATTTTCTGTGAGTTCCAATGATTGTTCTTCCTTTTCGGAAAGATAGGTGACGTTACCGTTCGCAAACATATCGAATATCGGTTTATATGTAAAGCATTTTGGTGGCCATATTCGAACACCATTTTTCTCGATCGAACTACCTTTGAGTCCGGGTATGAATATCACGACCAGCATCTCTTACAGTGTGTGTGTCGTGAGTTTATAGGAAAAAGCGATCGATAACATGTTGTGAGGCAGATAAATAATAATACACTTTATGATACGAATAATTTTATTTTTTTTTCTCTCGCATACAAGTTTTAATATAGTTCGAATCTGTTGTATATCGATCGAATATTCGGGAGGTGGTTTCGATGGCATCTGCGGTAGTATAGATGGGGCCGGTGGATCGATACATCCGAAAGGAGGAATTCACGAAACTTTCGTATAAATTCAGAACGTGCTGACTATCTCTGGGATATAGCCGACCCGACGGATTATTAATGTTATATTTACCTCGCAAGTTCAGCGCTAACGGCAGAGTATTTGCGACGTAAGCGGTTTTTTGTAATTCGTCGAATCTCATCGGCGTCTGCGATAACGACGGTACGTTGTCGGTTATGAAATACGGTACGCGACCCGCGATACCGTATACTTTGTTGTTTCTTTTGATGGTACACGGAAAGTTTTGTTGCATTTGTAACAATTGACCGCTGGCACACCGTGAAATTAACGAACAATTATTAGCTACCACGTTGATGTTGTCGCCCGGCTTATCGTCGGGTCCTTCGACCGTTCGATAGCGCTTCAGATCGGTACGGGTCGTGGCCAGACCTTTTTGTCCGAAGGAATTTACCAATTTGACGCCGTCGAACGATTTGGATTTCAAAACGACCGTCAATTCCAATCGTCGACGTCTCTCACGTCTAGGCGAGTTACACGTAGTCGCCGCCGTCGTCGTCGTCGTCGTCGTCGTTTTATTAGAAACCGACGGATCGAACGAAAACGATTGTAGGGAAACGTGACGGAAAGCCTCGTGCAACGGCTGACCTCTCGTTTCACATTCACGTACCGCCTGTTTTAACGCCTCGTCGGCGATCGTCACATAGAACACGTATAAATTTGATATTTTATGAACGATAACATTTTTGAATACGGGAAACGTTATATCGTTCTCCGAGTAAACGGTAGCCATGAGAAATAGTACGGTCGAAGCGTTACCCCGTTTGTCGCGCGTCGATACGTTCACCGATCGTGCGATCGACGGCAAATTAACGACGAAATATCCATCTCGTGGCTCGTCCAACGTAACGGCATACGAAAACACGCACCACAAATGTAGGTCCAAGTCGCGATCCAACACGTAAGCGTCCTCCACGTTCAAGCCGTCGACGTCACCAAAGGCGGAATTTAAAAAGTACATATTGCTGGCCGCCGCCGGTCTATGTACACGAGGCGCATTATCGAAGGAACGTTTGATGAGATCGAATCGATCGAAATGTCTGCGATTGCGCGACAGTTCGTCCCGTTCGAACGCTTCGGGATCCACGTAGATTTGGAAATTCCTATTTACCAATTTAGCCAGAGAAATGTACGCTTTATTGGGTAGCGACGATTTGTAGGCACACACCGAAACGACTCTTTTCGGTGGTAACGTGAAGGCGGCCTTGTGATTGACGTATTCCGCGAGACTCGAACAAGGTAATACGTGGGCTCCGGACGGACTGCCGCCGCCGCCGTCGCCGCCGCCACACTCGTCGTCGAACGAATCGCAAAGAAACGAATTGGTAGTCTCTACTAATTTCTCGTATTTCGCGATATCGTTCGAAGTGACGGCGGCGCCGACAACGTTTCCGTCGTAAATTACGTATTTATAGAACGCTTCCAATTCCGAGCGAGATAGGAATACGTCGTCGCATCCGAATCGTCGGAGAACGCTAAATTTTCGGAAAGGAATACCCGCCACCACGTTGATACATAGGAACCGAGCATCTTCGTCGATACGTAATAGAATTTCAGCAAATTTGTGTACGGACTTTAATCGTTTCACGATTTCGCGATACAACGAAGACCGTCGTTGTCGTTCCTCGTGCGAAATTCCCGATACGTCGGCCCGTGCGAACGTTACGGCATACTTCGTCACGATATTATTAATCACGACGATCGTAGTAGCATCACTTCGACCATCGCGTTTGTCGTCGCCATTCGTCCTTCCCTTTTCGATACCGTTCGTGTATACGAAAAACGGCGACGGTGGACGGTCGCGGTTCGAAAGCTTCGACGATTCTCTGCCCATATAATCTAATATTCGCGCACCGATACGATCTTCGCAACCGAACGAAATTTCGACGGATTTATCGAATAGCATATTTTTGCCGGCCGTACTGATATTACCGATACCTTGCGAACATATGTAGCCTATGATATCGTTCGGTACGTTTTTAGCCGACAACGAGTACACGTGCGTGGCACGGAGCTTTTGGCAAGTCATCTGGAGTTCCTGAAGAATGTGCAATTGCGAATGGATGGGTTGTACGAACAACGAATGATATTGGTCTTGTCGTCGATCCGCTTTGAATATAATTCCATTTTTATACTCTGCCGATCCCATCTTTTTCGTATCCATCTTTTTCGCACCACCATCACCACCACCACCATCACCACCACCACAACCGCCGTCTTTCGAGCTGTTGTTGTTGTTGCGTAAGTTGCGATCGGTGTCGAGGTCGACACGTGCGTTATCGTCGTTCCTTTCTCCGCACGAAAGATTATCCGCGACCGCGTTCGTCGTCACGTCGACGGCGGTGCTTCGTTTTCTTTTTCGCGACGTTCGATGTGCCGCCACGAACATGCCATCCGACGACGCTTTTATCGGAATTTGAGAATATCTGTCGTTCATATTGATCATCATCATGCGTTTATTGTAATGTTTGTTGTGTTCGCTCTTCGATTGTTCGTATTTTAGCGTGTGCGAAATACCCCAAAAGGTTAAACCTCTGAGAATGACGTCCCTGCAAGAAGCCATAACCGTTCCATCGAATACGTCCAATTTGTCCAGACATATTTGTACGGATTGCGCGTAACAAATGTATCGTTTATTCTTGTGACTGTCTATCGGTCGCGAATGTTGTCTAATTTGTTTCATGTAGGCGATTTGCGAATCGACGTCGGGATGAATATGATCGTGCCAAGAGCTAGGCGTACAACGATCGTAGTACAACGATAGCGTGGTAGCGTCCACTTTCGAAATAGTGTCACCGTCTCTGTTTTTACATATCAAGACTTCGTCGTCGTCTTTATCGTCGTCGTCGTCGTCGTCGTCGTTACCGTTGAACTTATTCAACTTGCCCAAGTGGAATTTGTGACCTCTGTTGAAATCCGTATCGTACATGTAGAAAGTGCTCTCCTTTTGTATACCGACTTCGTGACAAATCATATTATTATTCACTTCTCGGAATACGGAATATTGTAAGCTTCCGTTCGACAGGAACGATCCGCGTAATATGCGATGTTTGTAACGATCGATTAATCCCGTTCGTGATAGGATATCGTGTTTATCGTTGTTTTCGTTCGTGCGTAAATCCGTCTTCTTCAAAAAACATCTCAACCGTTCGAATATGTATTCTTCGACTTTGGATCCGATCATAATCAGATGAATGTCACATTGATGTTGTAGCGAACGGTCCGTTTTCGTACAGTCGTCGTTGGCGTCATCTTCGATACGTCGTCCGTCTTGCATACACGCGGTATAAGAAATACCACGTTTGGCGAGCTGAGATAATATATCGCGATCGTCGGTGATCTTCTTCACACATTCCACGTCATCTTTCGTATTGGCCGATTCGTTTATATAGTCACGACGTATGCTGCGGGCATCAGTATTACGCGTGGTTCCGTCCGAACCGGATGCTGTCTCGTTGTCTCGTCTTGTAACAATTTTCTGGATTAAGGAAAATATCGTCGACGATCGACATATCGTAATATGAAACGGACCGCGTGATCTTTTACGCGGACAATCGTAAAACAGATAGTTGTAAATGTTCATTTGACTGGACGGCTGTGCCGACGACATCTAGTTATCACCACGTTCGGTCGAAATTGTACCGCGCGAAGTATCCTCGCCGGACGATAAAACGAAGAAGCTGTCACGGTCACCGTACGTGGTACACTGTGTCTATCGCGAAAAGGTACTTATCGTCCGAGTGCGTATGGGCAGATGTGTGCGATGTCGACCGATGTGTATCCGAAGAAAGACGACAACGACGAAGAGACAATTTCCGATGAAGATTACGATACGTGGAATATAGACGATATCGATCGTCAACAAATCGACCATTCGACGTTGCACTACATGTTAGATGTTTCGTTGGATAGCAATTACAACACCAAGAAGAACACGTTCGATATCAAATTTATCGATGGGGAATTAAAGTTAAAACGCTTGACGTTGGCCGCGGTCAACGTGCCGATTTACGTGATGATAAGTAGCGAATGCGTCACAGATAAAGTACGACGTTCCACACGCGGTGGGATCGCGGACTGCGATAAGGATAAGGATGACGACGACGACGACGACAACGATGACGACGGCTTGTCACCTTTCGATATCGTTCGCATTAAATGTGCTCGCTTGGAGAAAATTCTACGTAACCTTTTTCGTCCGTTCAAATGTTCGTTGAAAAATACGGGATTGTCGATGCACGCGTTGAATTCCTCCTTGTACGAATTGCTGATCAGACATAAGCCTCATTATCGACACGGAATTTTGTTCAGGCTAGATATTCTCGCTAGTTTGGCAGATGACGGTGGCGACGGCGACCCCTCCGCATCGAAAAAACCGTTCGACGGTGGAAAAACGTCTCGAAGTAAATTAGACGCGGACAACGAAGATCGTATCAAATACAGACCGTCGACGTTGCCTGAGCGTTCTCGGGTGCTTAAATTCTTGTTGGAAAACGCCATGACGCACGCCGACCTATACGCGATATCTTCGTTGAACGAGGACCCGCGGCAAGTGTTCCGATATAATTTGCTAACGAACATGATCGAAGATTATAACGATGGCGGATTGCCCATCGTCGAATACGAATTTCAACGCATGGACAACGCGTTACCCGTGCACGCCATAACGGAATCCATCATATCTAGATCGCCGCATTTCTGGGCCTATTGGACTCACAACGGATACATATTCAAGAACTGTCAGGCCGACGACGTGAATTCGCAGCGACGACGAGCGCTATGTCAAAAGAACGAACTTTGTCAACCGCTCTTACATTTGCCCACGTGTGTCGTACGAATAGACGGAGGACGAGCCGGTGGACACGGGAAATATTTGTCACCGATCGACACTATATGTGTTTTGAGTTTGGTTCCGAAAATTGTCGAAACGACGGCTGCGACCGTCACGACGTCAAGTCACCCTCGTCGCAAACATAATAGTTATTTCGTGTACGTTTATAGTCGTAAACCGCCGGGCGCCGAATGCGATGACGGCGACGACGACGACGACGATACCAGTGAGTTTTATAAACGAACGTTGTGCAATCTCGTGGAGAAGTTATACGGAAAAAATAGTAGAAGATGCGGTAACGTGTCGGACGTGTGTATCGAATTTCTACGTTTCGATTCGGAATCTATAATGCTCACGAAATTCGTCGCGGAAATGTCCAAAATATGTTTGATCCCGTCGGACGTGACGTTGCACACTCTCGTCGGATACGATATGTATCGGACGGTATGGCTACCGATAATGGGTAGATTGATGGATTTAAAATTGTTCGACGTTATGGGCGAGTTTATATCGATGAACGTGTTCAGCGGACAGCCGTCGTTCGATTCGAACTCGATGACGTTCGACTTGAACGTGTCGTTGCCCATGTTATTGCCAACACATTTCGATCGCACCGTCGATATGGTACGATTCGATTCGGAATGTCTGTTACGCGACGTACGCTATCCGAAAGAGGCTGCCGAGGAATATAGAAAAATCTTCCGCAAACGCGATAGCGAAAAATCGACAGAGTCTACTGCCGTCGAGAACGGTTGGATCGATTTAATCAAAACCGTTTTCGAAGTGACCGTTTTAGAATATATCTGGAGCGATTTCGACGTTCGTAAATTCATGTTGTTCGTCTCGGAATTGTTGAATACGTCGATCGGAGACGTGTTTGGATATTCCGTCGACGGGAATTACGACGGAGCGTTGTTGTCGTCGTCGTCGGCGTCGTCGTATAAAACGTGTCGTGCGTTTCGAAATCGAATCGTGAGACACTTACAAAATTTCGTACATTACGAATGTCTGCGATACGGACGATACGAATCGAAGAGTTTCCTATCGAACATTATCGATAATTATCGCGGTAACGTATTTTCGAATGTGCCGTGTTCGTTGTCTGCGTCGTCGAAAAATAGGAATGTCGATAATGCTGCTGCTGCTGCTGCTGCTGCTGCTGCTGCTGCTACCACAACAACTAGACGGTATCGATTCGACGAGCTAACCAAGACATATAACAAGTGTGCGAAACAAAAGGGAGAAATTATGGATGTTTTTCTGGCCGAGCAACGATTGTGTACTCCGCCCGTGTGGAATAGGAAAAATTCACCGATACGAGGTTTGCGCACCTTGCATTTCGGTCGACAAGGATTGTGGACGGACGGAGACGGAAAGTATACCTATATAGAGATGAATTTCACCAGCGCGTACGGTTCGATCGGAAGCGTTTATAACGTATCTTTCGAAAATACGGCCGTCCTACCGGTCCAGTGGTTATTGACGAGCCTCGGTTTACGAGAAATACCCGACGGTCTCGATAATAACGATGCCGACGATGTCCGATCGAACGATCCTTTCGCGGGCGTCGCGCGTAGATACGGTCGATGTGAAAATTCCGACCAACACTGTCACTATCTATTCGACATGATGTTCGTATCGAACGCGAAACGAGATCGGTATATGGTGAATAGTAAATATTTTCGTTTGTTCTATTACGATAGCGATAACTTGTCGGAAGACAGTAAGAACGATACGAAATCGGAATTTATTAATTTGTTGCGTCGCGCTCGTACCCTAATATCGAAAGACGATAAAGACGACGACGATGACGACGATGACGACGATGACGACGTGCAAATATCCGGATTCGAAATTACACGCTTGAAACAAATACTGTCCGTGGGAAATCCGTCGAAGAATCGTATTATCGTCATTTACGATGGTGCCGATACGTGTTCGACGTTGAACCTGTTATTCTCCAAGTTGATCGCCGAACGAAGATCGTTGGCGACACGATACCAATACGACGATACGGTCGTGGATATAGATGACGATAACGACGATAACAGCGTCGAGGGTAATGATGACGAACAAAGGACATCGTACAACGGAACCCGACGAAATATCATCGATGAAAAAGTAATCGAGAAGATGATTATGCAAGGGAAAAGAAACGTACTGAAATTGACCACGAACATGCTATATGGGCTGACGAATAAAGAAAACTCGTGCGTATACTCGCCGTCGGTGGCTCTAACTATAACGATTCTATGTAAAATGTTAATTACCGTGTTGGTGGCGATCATCGAAAACTTGTGTCGACCAGATGTCGCGGCCGCGTTGTACGTCAACATCGATACCGTCATATGTCGCATTCCTAGAACGACGGAACCTCGCGTGAGAAGTCTTCTACAAACGACGTTCGACAAGTTCATATATGGTCGCGACCGTCCGCTAAACGACGACGACGACGACGACGACGATCGAAAGCAGAACGCTAAAATAGAACTTCGCACGGTGGCCGTTTACGACGCCATAATGATCGTCAATACTTCATCTCACGTGACCTTTTCAAACATCAAAAACAGAAGGCAGCAGCAGCAGGAGTTCACGCGAGACAAACGATCGCCGGTAAATTCCAACGATCTGTATAGAATTGACATCAAGTGTGGTTGCATCGTTACCAGTCAGTACGATTGTAACGATTTCGACGCTGACAACGATACCGATAATCGTCGTGACGGATTCGATTCGTCTCATGCTAACCCCGAGTATATTCCACACGCTATATTACGAGTATTTACTTTCATATGTGATTGGGTGTACTTTTCCGAGCGAGATTATGATAACAAGGCAATCAAAAACATCGAACCGATTCTACGTGAATTACTAAAGAAAATCTACGCGTATTTATTCTCGCTCCCAGAACAAGAACAATTCGTCGTGGTTGCTCAACGTTGTAACAACACCTACGATGGACTCACAGACGACGAAAACGTACCGTCGAAAAACGATAGGTCGTTCGTAGATATCGGTTGTGATAGAATAGTTAAGGACGCAGCACACGATCTGTTCGTAAACGATGATACTGCGGCAGCATCTAGCAGCGAATTTGTCTACATGTGGCCGATATTGATTTTACAGACAGATTCTCCTACGAATCGCGATGGGGCAGCTAGGAACAACACCGCTCACGCCGCTGCCAACAATCCGCAATTGGCCGGCGAATTTGGAAAATTCGACTTCGAGAAGATAGGTTCACGTAACAACAAACTGACCAACAACATATCCACAACGGTCACCGAAGAAAACGTTACCGTTAATTATTATTTCTTTCTCAAAATGTACCGAAAATTCATATATCAAATTTTTTGTCAATCGAATATCGTTCACAAATATATGACTACCAAAGGTAATAATTCCGAACGACGTTCGTTCAGTCGTATCTTCGACACTCTGTTGTTGCATACATTTATTGATGCATGTTTTATACACAAACAAAATAAAGAGTAATAAAATGATTTAAGAATATTTTATTTCACTTTTCACACCATATCCACTACCTCTAACGCCAATGTGATTGGACTGTCATGTTTGCGATAGAATATCAAAAAGCAATGTTCCTCGTCATGCGCGCTAGCTCCATCGAGAAACAGTTTTGTCTCGAATGAAATTTGTTGAAACGAAATCTCACCGGTGGATTTCTTCGAGCTGCAAAATCTTTGAACGTGAATCTCGTTCGAGAAATGAAATCGTAAAATATTTTCTGATGAACAAACTTTGTCCGCGTAGAATTTCTCGTCGAACAAATTTCCAAACTCACAAGTTCCTCGTCATGCGCACTAGCTCCATCGAGAAACAGTTTTGTCTCGAATGAAATTTGCTGAAACGAAATCTCACCGGTGGATTTCTTCGAGCTGTAAAATCTTCGAACGTGAATCTCGTTCGAGAAATGAAATCGTAAAATATTTTCTGATGAACCAACGTTGTCCGCCTAGAATTTCTCGTCGAACGAATCTCCAAACTTATAAGTTCCTCGTCATGCGTACTAGCATCATCGAGAAACAGTTTTGTCTCGAATGAAATTTGTTGAAACGAAATCTCACCGGTGGATTTCTTCGAGCTGTAAAATCTTCGAACGTGAATCTCGTTCGAGAAATGAAATCGTAAAATATTTTCTGATGAACCAACGTTGTCCGCCTAGAATTTCTCGTCGAACGAATCTCCAAACTTATAAGTTCCTCGTCATGCGTACTAGCATCATCGAGAAACAGTTTTGTCTCGAATGAAATTTGTTGAAACGAAATCTCACCGGTGGATTTCTTCGAGCTGTAAAATCTTCGAACGTAAATCTCGTTCGAGAAATGAAATCGTAAAATATTTTCTGATGAACCAACGTTGTCCGCCTAGAATTTCTCGTCGAACGAATCTCCAAACTTATAAGTTCCTCGTCATGCGTACTAGCATCATCGAGAAACAGTTTTGTCTCGAATGAAATTTGTTAAAACGAAATTTCACCGGTTGGATTTCTTCAAGCTGTAAAAACGTGGAACGTGAATCTCGTTCGAGAAATGGAATCGTAAAATATTTTTTGATGAACAAACTTTGTCCACCTAGAATCTCTCGTCGAACGAATCTCCAAACTTACAAGTTCCTCGTCATGCGCACTAGCTCTGTCGAGAAACAGTTTCGTCGCGAGTAAAATTTGTTGGAACGAAATCCATCGGCGGATTTCTTCGAGCTGCAAAAACATTTGCAGCTATGACTCGTCATCACGTGACGTGGACGTGACGTATCACGGGGGCAACGAAAATTGTGGAAAGCAACTTTCAGTTCTCGCGAGAAGCTAACGCCAAGTTTAAACAGTCAAGGGGGCTCCACGTACCCCCATAGCACCCCTGCACCCCTATATATATAATATATATATATATATTATATATATAACCTCCGCGACGGCCTGCTCCTTCTTACTACTACGTTGTTCTTACTCTGGTCAAGGAGGTTTAGGATCGCGGGCGAGAAGCTTGCTGATTATATAGTTAATTTGGGGTCAGCTGAGTGAATACTCGATTCTCATTGGACTAGAGCCAATTGACGTCACGAAAATCCTAAAATCTACTGATTTCTGACGAAAATCACGGTAGAAGGGGTAAAATTTTGATCAGATTCAATTCAGAGTTCTGAGAGCGAAGTCGATTGAGGTTAGATTGTACAATATCGAACCCACCCCATCCACAGATGTAGTAATTTCATGAAATACATAAGACATCTATGGTAGATTTGATACTGTACACGTTGATTGGAAGTTCAAGGGAATTCTACCAGATGGCGTTTATCCGCTAACTGTAATAAATTGATGCAGCATATCAATAGATGGCGCTCACTCACTAACTGTAATAAATTGATGCAACATATCAATAGATGGCGCTCACTCACTAACTGTAATAAATTGATGCAACATATCAGTAGATGTCGCTCACCAAGTTGCCACACCGGGATTGTATTACACGTCGAAAGATTGCACTCTTCACGTTGCTCCGAAAGAATTGCATTACATTTCGGTATATATCTCCGAATGCTATTTTCGATTCGAAATCATTCCACTAAGTCGCAGTTCATCGAAAAATAGCGTGCGACTCACATGCTTGGTTCCTTGTATCGCTGGATCTATCTTCACAATTGTACATATTCTTTGGCGAACAAAAATTTTCAGCTAAATTTTGTTATGGAACAACTTCAAAGATGCAAATTCGTATCTCATGACGGTCACGTTGGTCGTAAATGGCTTACATCTAAGTTTCGATCCTTGTAAGAATGGCCAAATATATCTTGCTACTCATTTGCGTCATCATTTTGAGTTTGACTTGTGTAATGTCTACCATATACGTCAAACTACATACTTTTTTCGCTATAGGATGCGATCAATTTCGTAACGCCACGCTGTTCAAGTTACGAACGTCGTACATTTCGTCTCGGAACACTAACGAAAACGATATTATATTTTCCGATTGTGCCGCCTGCACATTGGATAATTTGTCTTCCCTTCGCTCGTATTTCGACACGCAGAGCATGTACGATGACACAGTTACAGATTTTCGTACAGCTCTGAAATTGATGTGGAACATTAAAAGCAGAGGAGTTTTTTACGTATAGTCTACTATCGGGAAGAGAAAAAATATATAATAGTAAATATTATTTATTTTATATTCGTATATCAACAAAAAATTAAATTTTCCGGGTTATTCTCGATGTGCCCCAACGCAACTGCCGCACTCAGGAGATGTTCGGTGGTGGCTCTGCTGGCAACAGCTGGGACTTCTTCGACTCCGATAGCTGCCTGGTGATGGGTGAACTTTTCAAACTCGTCGACGAGAAAATCCATTTCACCCGCTACGCGTCTAGCGGTCGCCTCGTGATTAATATTTACGATCGAACTGACCCATGTGTTGTCCGACTGTCTAACGAATTTTATTCTGATCTTCTGCTCGTTCGACATTTTCACTCGATCGCTATTTATTACACAATTCGATTTTACGTATGTTCACGCGATGATTTTCAAACGATATATGACGACTAGCATATCCACAAAATATTTATATAGCAATTCGCTACGTTCGGAGGGGCGCGAGATAGTAATTTGAAACGGAAGAAATTGTATCAGATACGGAACTAGTTTTACATGTATTACTACAATTCGAATCTTCGGTACGACGACATTCAGAAATACATACTCGATCTATATGTAGAACAAGAAAAAGATCCACTAAACAGCGATCGTTTGATCATAATTTCTCCGTGTGTATAATCTTCGAATTCGTTAGATTCTGTCAGTTGTCGAATGGCCCAACGCCACAAACAAATATCGTGACAATCGTTAGCGTGTTTGTATCGAGTGACGAGTTTGAGTTTCCACGTGGGAAAAGACGAATCGGCATATATGTCGATACCGCCGCCGTTCGGTCGCATGTTCTTCCAGCAGATACAACACTTTGAAGATTCGGATTTATTTTGTCCGAGTGAAATATAAAAACAAGAAGAGTATTCTACTCGTAGTTTACTATTGGGAAGAACAAAAAAATGTATAATAGCTGAAATCTTTTATTTTATACGCTAACGAAAAATAAAATTATTGGAATCGTTTTCTATGTGCCCCAACACAACTGCCGCATTTAGTAGATGCTGGGTGGTGGCTCCTTCGACTCCAATAGCTGCCTGGTGTGGATCGGACGAAGTAAACCTCTCGAATTGTTGCACCAAATAGTCCAGTTGATTTGTCACATCCGATATACGTTTAGCGGTCGCCTCGTTGTCGATAGTTACGATGGAACTGACCCACGTGTTGTCTGATTGTCTTCTAAATTTCATACGGAAATGTTGCTCGGTCGACATTTTGTTCGATTACTTTTACTCGATACTATATTACTCGATTTTCTTACCACGACGTTCGAACGATATATGACGGCTGGCATATCCACGAAATATTTATATAGTAATTCGCCACGCTCGGTGGGGCGCGAGATAATGAATTGTGTTCATCTCGAACTGAAGAAATTGTAGCAGATACGGAACTAGTTTTACATGTAGACAATGTTCAGAAATACATATTCGATCTACATATAGGACAAGAAAAAGATCCACTAAACAACGATCGTTTGATCATAATTTCTCCGTGTGTATAATCCTCGAATTCGTTAGATTCTGCCAATTGTCGAATGGCCCAATGCCACAGACAAATATCGTGACAATCGTTAGCGTGTTTACATTGAGTGACGAGTTTGAGTTTCCACGTGGGAAAAGACGAATCGGCGTAAACGTCGATGCCGCCGCCGTTCGGTCGCATATTTTCCCAGCAGATGCAACACTTTGAAGATTCGGATTTAGCTTGTCCGAACGCTTCGTTGGACTCTCTGTCGCAACGTACGCTCGTTTGAAAGTATGCATATATTGTCGATATTATCGATGAAATCCACGATAAATACATCGTCCGTAATACGTCTTACTGTCGTGAGGGGAATCAACGCAGAAACCAGTAAGCCAGATGGACGTTGGAAACGATCATCGGTATGTCGGGCAAGTGATGTCGCACGTTCGACACGATGGATCGTAATACTTCTTTTATACATTTCGAGTTATAATGTTCGACGAATACGAGCGTGTACAGGCCGTTGTCGATAGAATAATTTGTCGACACGCCGATTACGTTCAACCGGCGTAAAATCGAAAGCTTCGGTAAAAATGGCAATATAACTTCGACGTATACGTTCCTTATGTTATCGTCGTCGTAATCGCGATATCGTGCGGAAAAATCGAACGGTCTCCGATAACAAACGACGTCCACGTCCGAAATCGTGTCCGCAAAAAACGGACAGTATTCTCCGTACGGAGTGTATCGCATAACGGCGGCGTACACGTGATTTCTTTCGAATATTCGCACGTATCTCGGAAATAAACCGTTTCCGGGATCGCGAATAAAAAACGATCTGATTATATAAATTTTATTTACGTGAATACCTCTCAAATAAATGGTTTCCAACTTATCTTCGATCTTTGACAATTTATAGTAATGCGTCGGTGATATCATCCAAAGTCGCGTCTTATCAATTTAAAATTTATGAATCGACGGAGTATCGCCGCCGGACGCTCTATCATCTGGTGGTGCGGTCTTGGTCGACGAAGACGATGCTTGTTGTTGTGTTGTCAGCGGCGAATCCAATAGATACGACCGTAACGCATACTTGAGAATATCTTTTATACGTGTACAAAATTGTTTTCGTTTGTAATTGGGCAATTCTACGAATGTCCACATTACGGTCGATATCAAAATACAAATAAACACGATCAACGTGACAACGAACAATTTCGAAATGAGATCCGGAACGAAAAACGACATCGCACAAGCGACCGTTACGCTAACGATAATTTTCAAGGAAGTTATCTCTTTATTCGACATGGGTGCGAATATATATCGATATACATCTCCTATATTATCGAGCGACGACGACAACGACGACGACGACGACGACGACGCGGTCGTTCGTGATTGTTGTTGTTGCGAATCGGAAGATGACGACGACGACCGACTTTCACCTTCTTGTTTGACGTTCGATGTCGACATTATACTACTTATAATAGTACGGGATGTTGTGCTGTCGTCGATTCGACCAACGACGAAATCGACCCAAACTTGGGATAAATAAAAAGTTTCCCGTCCGTTTGGATCAGTCAAAGTCTGATCGCCGGTGTGCAGTCTCGTTAATTATCCAACAATGGGCGTTCCTCAAGTGAGAGACCTCTTAAATGCGATGGGTGATGACGTTTACCAAGAATGGAACGTGAATCGGGACTGCAGTTCGAATACGACGAGATGTATTTACATCGATGTTACCGGTATGCTATACGGAACCGTGATATCGGCTATAAGGCAAGAATTGCAAGAGCGACGGGAAAATTACGTTAACGAACCAACGATAGATATCGAAGAAACGATAGACCAATGTCGTTGTATAGACGTGGCAACCGACGTTATACTGAACAAGATATTTCCTATCGTACCTACAGATTTCCTCGATAATGTCACCAAAATCTACATCGCGGCTGACAACGGTGCGCCAATAGCCAAATACAGAACACAGCAAAAACGTCGTCTGAATCGTATAGTCGTACCAAACCGTGTTCGAGATCAAGTATCTGATGAATTTTTCGAATTGATCCGAAGATACGTGAAAGGTAAGGCTGTCGTGAAATACGATCGGCTGGATACTATAGGTGAAGGCGAAATGAAATGCCTCCGTGAAATTTGGTTAGATAACCCCGACCGAGCATACGTCATTGCGAACGACTACGATGTAGTGGTGGGTGCTTTTTGTATGCCTCGAAGACAGATACGTTGTATTTGGCCGAAACCGCCGAAAGAATCTGGCGATTACGATCCTCATTCGAGGCTTATCAATTGGACGTCGGCGGATCCTCTAAAACGCCTGTTGATCGTGTCATTTTTGAACGTGTACGGAAACGATTACGTTCCGGGTTTGGTAACAACGACGGCAAATATTAAAAGAGTTCTCAACGATATAGAGAATTTTTCCATTCCCGACGAAGTATTACTGAATAATCTATGCGACGTGGCCCGCATTCTGTTCGACACGACCGAATCATCATCATCATCACCGTCGTCGGTCGAGTGGGTGTTGACTTTGACGTTCGTCATTGCGTACGTTTATTGTTACCTATTGAATTTGCCATTTTTTTGCCCTCAATCTATCAAAAGAGCAAAGTTTTTGGACGTGTGGACTTCGTTCCGAGACGAATTGCGAGAACGGCGTCTATCGAAAGAAAAACCCGACATGTTAGACTTGAACGATTCCAGCGTACACGTTCATCGCAAAAATATCGTAATCATGTGTTTATGGTATCTGTGTTATTGCGTGAATCCCTTCAAACAATGCGGTGGTGGCGACGGTACCACTGGAGACACCGTCGCTACAGTTCACGATAGAAGTAATATGTTTTCCATCCCTATGAAAGAGCCGTTCCGGTACGACGATCCGAGAACCAAAATAACGTTCAATTGTACGGATAAACGGTCGCTCTTCTCGTGCGACTCGAAATGTATATGGAACATTTATGACATAATAAAGGAAATAATGTTGTAAACGATATTTTCATTTCTTTCCCATCTCCGTCGTAGTTATGAATATTTTTTGCGTTGTTTTGATATGTTCATTTCCCTGTTCACATTGGGAGCGGTAATAAAATATGGAACAAATTGGGATTGTTATATCAGCTCTGTTTCTCGTTGTAAATGTACTTGTGATTACCGAATATTCCGGGAGTACGTCGGAATACCGTATATATAAATTAAAGTTCTACCGCTCATCCAGTCAGTCGTAATTCATCGTTCAGTTAGTCGAGTCGTGTGTGTGTGTCTAATATCGAAACGTGCAGTATGGGAGTTGATACACTAAAGTATATTTTGGATGCGATCGGCGATTTCGTGTTCGAAGATTGGAACGACAAAATCGATATCGATCCGCTTACAAAAAAATGTCTTTACATCGACATTACCGGTATCCTGCACGACGCGCTGCGATACGCCGTGATACAGAAGAAAGACGAAATCAAACGTCGCTCATACGATGATACGTATCAGAAGCAGTTGGCTCTCAGAAGATGTGAAGAAGAATTGTCGTTCACTGCGATTGCTGTCGAGGTATTTCGACGGAAGGTATTGGCTAATTTACCAATGGGATTTTTACGATATGTTAGGAAAATTTATATTGGCGCCGATAGACGTCCACCGACCGGTAAAATCAGATCGACCCAAACTAGAAAATTCTATAATAAAGTTGTGTCGAACCGAGTGCGGAATCGAATCGAGGATGCGTTTTTTGACGTGGTCAGCCAGTTCAAGGCCGACATGTCGTACGAGTTCGTCGTCCATTACGATCGATCGCAAACGATGGGCGAAAGCGAGTGGAAATGTCTTCGTCAAATTTGGCTGGACAACCCCGACCGAGCGTACGTCGTGGCGAACGAGTACGATGTCGTGGTGGGTGCGTTTGGCATGCCTCATCGAACGATACGTTGTATTTGGTCGGAAGCGAACGACGAACATGACGACGACAAGCGTGCTGCGTCGAAGCTCATCAACTGGACGATGGCGTTCCCGTTACAACGTTTGTTGATGGTATATTATTTGAACTTGCATGGAAATTATTACTGTCCTCCCGTCAATACGATCTACACGTATAGCATGAAAGCAGTGATGGTTGAAATTGGGTCGTTTTCTGTACCGGACGATGAGCTACGGGGACAGTTACGTGACGTGGCCGGAATTATGTTCGGGACCGGTGACGAGTCGTCGTCGGAGTTGTCGCCGCACGACTGGACGATAGCTTTGACGTTCATCGTGGCATATGTGTACTGTTATTTGCTGAACGTTAGAGTATTCGATACTGGGACGAATGCTAACAAAAATATGTTTTTTGATGTTTGGGCCTCGTTTCAAGACGAGCTTTGGTTAGGAAAAACCGAACCGGTGGAAAGTGATTATGCGGTTAAAAACTATATCGATACAAAACAGTTGATAGAAATGAATTTGTGGTATTTGTGCTACAGTGCGACCCCGTTCAAGCGAAAAACTACAAATATGTTTTCGATCCCAATACAAAACCCGTTCAAATACCACGATATTCGAAGCCTGACGATCAGCGAGTACATGACCAACGACAACTTGTTTTCATGTGACACGTCTTGTTTTCGACGAATATATCGGGCTGTTTGTGAACTTTTCTCGTTAAACGATTAACACTTATATTTGTATTATTGCTCTAGATAAAATAATAAAAATTAACTGTTGTAAATAGCATTTTCATTTCCTCCCCATTTCCGTTGTGGTCTAGGATGTTATGGATGATGGTATGACGATGAACATATCAATATGGATATTCGATCGACGAGAAATTTCGGACCGAAAAATTTTGTTCAACATAAGATATTTCACAGTTTTATTTAACCCATTCATTCCCAACGTGACTGTCATGAGATACAAATTTCACTTTTATGCGATTAACGGTTCCATTTCTCGAATCGTTCGATGAGGATCTCGAACGACAAAGTTTGTTCCTCATAAAATATTTCACAATTTAATTTCTCGAACGAGAACTACGTGCTGAAATAGAAACGATCGGTAAGTGCACGCAAAATACGTTCAGAGTTTTTGCTGCTTGAAAAAATTCATTGGTTGACTCTCGTTTCACCAAATTTTATTCGTGACAAAACTGTTTCTCGACGATACTAGTGCGTATGACGAGGAACATATTAGTTTGGAGATTCGTTCGATGATAGATTCCGGGCCGAGGAAGTTGTTGGTCCGGAAGTGTTTTACAAGTTCACTAGTCGAAGGATACACTCGCGCACATGACGAAAATTATGGTAGTTTGAATATTCGATCGGTTACGATAATCATGACCAACAAATATTGTTTATCGTAAAATATTTTACAATTTCATTTCTGGAACGAGAGTTACATTCAAAAAATCAACGACTGATACGTTGACGATTATCATTTTCTGGTGATTATTCGAATCGTTTCGGTAAATTCCTTCTCGCGGAGTGTTTACAAGATAACGAAGCAATTGGGATTATCGTATCAATATTATTTCCCGTTGTAAATCTACTTGTGACGGTATTGTTCGAACTAGTGATAGAGACGGAATATTCCGGGAGCACATCGGAAGACCGTGTATATATATATATGGGTTCTAGTGTTCTCCCAGTCAGTCGTAATTCATCTTCCAGTTAGTCGAGTTGTGTGTCTGTGTGTCTAATATCGAAACGTGCGGTATGGGGGTTGGCACACTAAAACATATTTTGGATGCGATCGGCGATTCCGTATTCGAAGATTGGAACGACAAAATCGATATCGATCCGTTTACAACGAAATGTCTTTACATTGATATTACTGGTATCCTGCACGACGCGTTGCGATACGCCGTGATACAGAAGAAAGACGAAATCAAACGTCGCTCATACAATGATACGTATCGGAAGCAGTTGGCTCTCAGAAGATGTGAAGAAGAATTGTCGTTCACTGCGATCGCTGTCGAGGTATTTCGACGGAAGGTGTTAGCTAATTTGCCAATGGGATTTTTACGATATGTAAGGAAAATTTTTGTCGCCGCCGATAGACGTCCACCGACTGGCAAAATCAGATTAACAGAAACTAGCAAATTCTATAACAAAATTGTAACGCTCGCAACACGGAATCGAACCGAAGATGCGTTTTTCGACGTGGTCAGCCAGTACAAGGCAGACATGTCGTACGAGTTCGTTGTCCAGTACGATCGGTCAGAAACGATCGGCGAAGGTGACTGGAAATGTCTTCGTCAAATTTGGTTGGACAACCCCGACCGAGCGTACGTCATATCGAACGAGTACGATGTCGTGGTGGGTGCGTTTGGCATGCCCCATCGAACGATACGTTACATATGGTCGGAAGTGAACGACAAAAATGACTACAATGTTACCACATCGAAACTTGTCGACTGCACGATGGCGTTCCCGTTACAACGTTTGTTGATGGTTTATTTTCTGAATTTGTACGGCAACTACTACTCCCCCCCTATTAATGCGATGTATACGTCAGACGTGAGAGGTGTGGTGAATGAAATTAGGTCGTTTTCTGTGCCGGACGATGAATTACGGGGACAGTTACGTGACGTGGCGGAAATTATGTTCGGGGCCGGTGACGAGTCGCCGTCGTCGAATTTGTCGGCGCGTGACTGGACGATGGCTTTGACGTTCGTCGTGGCATACGTGTACTGTTATTTGTCGAACATTCGAATATTCGATAATTGTAGTAATGTTAACAAAAATACATTTTTCGATGTGTGGGCCTCGTTTCAAGATGAGCTCCGACTAGGAAAAACAAAAGTGGTTTGGAGTGGTTATACGGTCTGCAACTATACCTATGCCAAACACGTGATAGAACTCAGTTTGTGGCACGTGTGCTACAATGCAACACCGTTCAAGAAAATGACAAGTATGTTTTCAATTCCCATCCAGCGGCCGTTCACTTACAATGACGTTAGGAGCCTTTCCGTTGGCAAGTACAGAGCGAGCGAAAATTTGTTTTCAAGTTCCATTTCGTGCTTCCGATGTATCCATATGGTGATTTCTGAACTTTTTTAGATTATGAAATAAAAAATTGTTTACATATCGGATTTTTATTCCTTTTCATTATATATTGCACACAATTTATCGATAATAACAGTCACAGGTATTGTATATTGTGTGACGATTTCGTTTCGTTGTGCTTCACAAACGAACGTTACGTTGCCGTAATATTCATCTGGGCTCGTGGCGTGTTCGTTATTGTCGTCGTTGCCGTTCACAAATGTGTTTTTGCAAATACATCGAACGTCGTTTGTGACATACATGCCATGGAGAAAAACGATATAGTCGATGACATACTTGGTTAGATTGGATAGAGTCTGGGCGTAGCGTTCGGGATGATGCTTGTTCGTTTCGAGCAGATAAGCGTATTCTGCCACTTCTTCTACGAACTTGTGATAGAATCTAGGGAATATGTGAACGAGATGTAAGGCGCCATTCGATTTTTTGTACGATTCGATCTGTCGTATACCGCTGTCGAGTATGCGATCGAACAGCTCTTCGAAATAAGTGCGAATGAAATCTTTCCACTGGCCCGTGTCGTCTAACATGTCGTCGATATATCGATCGATCTGTTTCTTGATTTTTGTTTTATCGATAACGGTCGGTGCAGTTTTGACTAGAATCACGTCGAACAGATATTTCAATCCGTTCATGAACGTATCGAACGAGACGAAAGTTGATGATGACGACGAGGACGACGACGACGACGACGACGACATACTCTATGTATTCCGACCTCGCGCTCTCCCTGTATAGTTTACTTATAAGATATCGTTGAGAAACATGTCGAAAATAACGATGAGAGATAAATCTACATATACATTTATGAATTTTATCACGTCCGCCGATTGGATCGATCGGGCGGAATACGTGTACGGCGACTTCAAGTGGACCATCAGAGAAATCGAAGTACCTATCAATGTTAGCAACGGTCACTTGTCATCGTTGTCGTCGTCGTCTGACTTATTCGAATGTACTTCGTACATTAACAAGAAAATTGTCAGATTACCTATACGATTCAATCACGATATAAGCGGATCGAAGCGTAATCATTTCAAACACGTACAAAGTCAATCGATAACTTCCATACCGACATGTATGATGGTGGATAACGACGTGTTTTATATCCCCATCGGGGATACGTGGGTTCAGGTTACGGTAGACGGTGGCATCAAAGCGGTAGTAGTCAGTTTATATAATAATATCGTGAAAGTTGCCGTACAATGTACATTTTACGGAAACGTCGATCTACCGTTCGGTCTGCCATTGTTCAATGCGAGTTTGGATAGGATCATCGGTTTCGTGGGGCGTCGTCTACCGAACGGTCGATATACGATCGATTCCGGTGCCAATATGAAAATCGTCAAACACGTTATATCCGATGTAAATTTCCCCAGTATTTATTTTATCGATTCGTCGTCGTCTTCGCAATGTCCTTCTAACGATAATGGTGGTGTTGGTGGTGGTGGTGTCAGATCTACGAAACGTCTCGTCGTCTATGGCAACGTAATAGCCAAACACGGATTACACGCGGGTAAAATTCGTGAGCTGGAACGTCAACAGACGAATTCGTTCGCCAACGTATGCCGACGTATCAACATAATACAAAAAGATGACGGCGTTGTAGTTACCGCGACGAACGGAAACGACGCCGATAGCGAAGAATTGGATTCGTTCACGTTGTGCAATACGCGTTTATGTAAATATTACGTACTACCACCGCCCGACGATGTTCTGACCGATAACGTCGCCGGCGACGGGGCAAAAAAAAAGTCGTCCAAAAAGTAAGAGCCGCGATATAGGATGTTATCGCAAATCGACGTTAACGATTTCGACGACAAAGTCTACGCCGACGTCGGACCCGTTACGTCTCCCGATACCGTCGCGCGAAATTCTCATATAGAATTGCCACCTCTGTCTATAACAGCAGCAGCAGCAGCAACATCTTTCACGGAGAACGACGTTTCATTATTTGTCGAGCGGTCGGAATCTTCGTGCCCGTTACAACGACCCGTTACCGCCGCCACCGAAACGTTTCTGTCGCGAGACGATAACGAACGACCGTCGTACGGTTTGTTGAATTCCGTAAACGAACGGGAAGACGCTCAACGTGGAAAACGTCTGATAGACGACGTATTAATTCGCTTAGGCACTGTATCGGCCGACGATTTCGTAGTAGATCGGACGATGGTGACCAAATGGCTGGTATCGCGATACAAAAATATAATACATAAAATCGAGAAACCTATAGATCTGATGCACGCTATCGTCGAGTGTATCAGCACAGGTTTACGAATATTTTTGACAACGGAACAAGGCGATTGTTCCTATATCGATTCGGTGGAGATACTAAACGCTGATATTTTCTGTACTTGTAACGAATGGTTATTGGGATTCGTAGTAGAAAACGAAATACCAAAAATTACTAAGGATAACGTGACGCTTCCGATGAATCTAGACGAAGCCGACGACGACGATGTCGACGACGACGGCGACCACAACGATAACGGTGATGCGCGTAAAAACGCGTCGTCGTCTTTGTGTGACGCAGGACGAGATCGATTCGTCGCAAAATTCGATGAGTATCAGCGAATGATAGAGAAAATGATGACGGATGCTTCCGATTCGAGTAAAAGATCTGGGGAAGATTACGATTTGCCTGTTTTATTCGGCGGCGGCGGCGGATCGGACAACGAAGATCGGAGAGATACGATTAGCGTAGAGCGTGACATATTGACGGAACGTACGATAGATCAGAATATCGCACGAGAGCGATGTAATTTTCGACGTGACACGCAATCGCTAATAAACAATTACGACTTGGGTTCTATATCGGCGATATCGTCGTCCTCGATGACAGCCGATGGAATCGGAAGTAAACGTAGGGAAACTGGTAACTCGAACAACGTGAACGCTACCACCGTTAACGTTCTACAGTTGATCGTCGACATGAAAGAATTCGAATTATTGATATTTTTCCTATTATACGTTGATCGAGAGTCTCTACACGGTGACACGAATGTGATATTTAAAGATCGACCCGGTACCGGTGGAGCGCATTGTACTCTACAACAGCATAGAAACGGTAACACCACGAGCGTCCACGACGACGACGGCAGAACCCGGTGTTTCTCAGACCCCATCAGTACGGAGGTTAAAAAAATTCTACGATCGTTGACGACGAACGCTAATAGAACCGTCAAACCGACCGTCGCCGCCGCTGCTGCTACTACCACCACCGTCATATCACCACAACCACCACCAGCAACAGAGAGACTTGGAAAGAAACGTGCCCACTCGCAACGTCGTCCATCGAATCCGTTCTTCGATTCTACCGATCTTCACGATATTAACGAGAGACCTTCTGACGACGATGCCTCCGCTACCGCCGCCGAGGGAGTCGATTCGTCAATAACCGCTGGGTACAAACATACACGTATAAAAGAAATACTCGAATTTCTCACATTATTATATACGGATAAAATTCTCATCTCGATCACCGAATCTTTATTGATCGATACGCGCTTGTCTATATGGAACCGTAGAAACTCACAACAAGAGGGTACGTCGTCATTTTATAAATTCGGTTTATTGGACGTGTTCAGTCCGAAAATTTCAAGAATTCACACGTCTTCTTCTGCTTCGTCGTTGTCTTCGAGTGCCGATCTTCGAGGGAAATACGATTCTCACGGGAGACAACCGCCAGTTACAGTCACGATCGATAATAGGATCAACAACAACAACAACAACAACAATAACGACGACAATTCGATATCGGACAGTTATGAAGACTACAACAAAAGACGTCGCCAATACGGCGTACACGTTGGCAACCATAGTTAATATTACCGAGGGGAACGGCATCGTTGACGACACCGATGGCAGTAATACAAGTCGTTTCAGACACGATTCCAAGCTGGAAACGAGTGGTTCCAAGGCAACTATGGCGACGGCACACGGTCGATCTGGAAAACCAACGAAACCACGTCGTCAATTGATGAAAGCACCCGCGAAAAAGCTATCCGTGTCGTGTAAACAGAAAATCGCCGGGACTGCATCGAATGCCGGTGGAAACAAATCGCTGTTCGGTCGTGTATTGCAATCGCTATCGATGGAGAGAACTGACGTTGTAACGACACAAACGACTTCGACTTCGAACCACACGATAGATAATTTCCTACGAACCGGAGTAACTGTGCCATCAAAAACCGCGATAAAGAACACTATCGAACATCGTTACGATGGTGGTGACATCATTACCGACATCGATAGCAATCGTCGCTACAGGCATATCGACGTTCACGATAAAAATATCGACACAGATTTGACAGATTTCAAGCAAACGTTCGAAGATCGCAATAATACTCTGATTCCTGTCGTGAACGTTTTGTTCGAAAGTGTATACGACAAATGGGAATATTACGTACTACGTTATCTATGTGGTATGGGATACTCATCGCAACTTTTCTACGTAGATAGTTACAACGGCAGTGGTAGCGGCGGTGGCGGTCGCAAGAGCCACGGCAACGACGGTAATCTCTTTAGCACACTCGAATCTTTCAGACACGTCAACAAAGATTATAATATTATCGTGACGTACGATAAATCGTGCAACAATAAAATGGGCATAAAATCGACGACGACGACGACGACGATGACAACGACGCAAGCGACGGTAGCTAGGAAGAATCAAAAACGAAAAATAAAAACGAACATCGGCAGCGAAAACGGGAATATTGCGAGTTTTAATAAATACGTCGGCGACAAAAATAATTCGACGACGACGACGACTACTACGCGAAATAACGACGAATGGGTTAATATACGTTTATCGATACCGTCGAGGGGAAACTGTTTGAATTATACGATTACCGATAACGGTGATCTATCGCAGTGCCACGGAACAGAACGGAATAATACACGCGAAAAATATGCCACCTATTGTATTTACGCGTTGATAAAACACATTCGCAACGGAAAAGACTACAGGCAATTGGTTACGACTGACGAGCAGCAGAGCGGCGAACGGATCCACGACGATAGACTCGTAATTATCAATTGCCAAGTGAAATCGGTTTATAACGAATTATTGTCGAACGTATATTATTCGAATGTTATACGATCGTATTTTGGTTCTTTAATATATTATCAACGGTATCTATCATTGTTGTTGTTGTTGTTGTTATTTCTTTTTTCCTTTATTCGTTCCTTGCTCCCCAACTGAAATACGTTCCGATACACGTATAGATAAGAGATGATCGGAAATAGAAATTCCGATAATAATAATAATGATAATGTCTCTGCGAGACGTGTTGCAACGTTACGGGCCGAACGATTCGTTTATAGGCGCTACGATACATGGCACGATAAACGTAGGCAGCGATCCTACGTGGGATCGTTTGTGGGCAAACATGTTGGAAGTTTACTACGAGAGAGTCATCGAGCACAACGATAAACGTCGTTTTTATTGGGACGTTACGATCGCGGTGGCCAAGCAAATTATCTATCAGAAAATCGGCTTCGTCAATTTGCCTTTGCACTTACTACACAACTATAACGAAATTTCCAAGGAGGAATTTCTGAAATTGAAAACGATCGAACGAACGCTAAATTCGAATATCGATAAGTTGTTCTACACGTTCGTCGCGTTAGCATTTTCCGCTAGTACGGACTTTGCCGGTTACACCATGGACACGAAAATACTAGACTTGAGATTGAACGATATCAATCATTATTTGATCGATCAATCGGATCAGATGTACGCGATGTTATTCGCGTCGGGCGTTAATGACGAAGATGACGAAACTGCCACGAGCGTCGCGTCGTCCGAAACGAACGCGCGAGACAAACTGTACGAAATGCGAAAGTTTCAGATCGATAGTAAAAATATCATGGTCGCTAAGATACGCGATCTGTTCGACTCTCTATACGAACAGAGCATCACACAAGCACGGCGCCAGGGAATAAATTTGAACGTGAATAAATTCCAAACGGAATTATGCCCCGACGAGTTGTTACAATTCTGGACGAACCTCGGTCCGTTCTATTGGTTATGGTTCCATTTGACCGCGGGAAAATTCGCCAACGCTTATGACGATTTTCGTGCCGCGGCCGCCTCCCTGAAAGAACTGTTTCACAATTTCGGCTTGTTCATCAAGTGCGACTTGTGTAGAGCACACTTCGAAAGTATTCGATCGACGTTCGAGTATCGCAAATTGAAAGTCGACGCTCCGATCGATAATTTTCTTGTCGAAATTCACAGTTTGATACGATCGAGACACGACCGACTTCACGACGCCAAATTACGATATCTGAATCCGTACGGAGATTATCGAGACTTGCACGCTCAACTACGAGAGGAATATAAAAAGTGGTGGTTGTAGGATACGAATAAAAACGCTACATTTCAAATCGTCGATACTCTTTAATTTTATAAGGCATGATAATTATTTCAAAGGACCGCTTCGATTCTCTCTTCCTTTCTCTATCTCTCTCTCTCTCTATCTCTCTCTCGATTACAGTTTGAAATGAAACCCTCCGGATAGATCTATCAGTTTGTCGCCCCTTCGTAACGTGTACGATACGCCTCGTTTTCCCAGATCGTCGAGTAGTTCCATGATGAATTCCGGTCGTCGAGTGGTTCCTTCGATTTTTCTCAATTCCATACGCAAATCGAACGTACGCACGAGAATCTCTTCTAGTAACAATTGAATTTCAGATCGGAACAATAACGGTGGTAAATTGAGAACGGACCTTGGACGATTTTCGTTCATATAAGAGGAAGACATGACGATGCGTTCAGGAGTACTTACGCGTTCGTACGAACCCGACTTACGCAACGGCTTAGATAAACTTATCGACGACGAAGACGGAGACACCGACACAGAACCGAGCCTTTCTGGCGATGAGGTTCCTATGGAAGAAGATAACCGCGATCCACCCGCAACACCAATGGGTCACCCAAACTGGTACAACGATCACGTATACATGGTAGATATGCTGCTGAGTAACGTGACACGCAACGTCGAACTGATCGAAATCAAACGATCTCTGAGAACGTACAAAGCGATATGTCTGTTCAGGTTCGCCGTAAATTTCAAGGGAACGTCGTGTGCCGGTCTAGTATACGGCGGCATATGCACCTATCATTGGCAATGTATGAACATCGGTTTTTGTCGCGTATCGAGTCGCGTACTGGATAACGTTAACGACGGTTCGTCGAAAACCTATCACGACAAGGTGACGCCGTATTTTACGAACGTGCTACCTAAAGCTACGCTTCCCATAGCACCGATCGTACGATCCATAAGTCGTAAAGATTTGACGAAGAACAAGGAAAAGATTATTTCGTTGATGAGTTCGTGTTTCGGCCAGACGACAAAAACGGACGAAGCGGAAGCGATGGCCAAGGGGCTATTGGCGATGATCACTTGCACCGAATCGCCGATATTCACGATAATACGCAATCAATGGATAGCGAATCAGATGGCGTGGGTACGAGGATTAAATCCCAAAACTATGTATCAATTGATAGATCAATCGGAAGGCAGCGATAAACATACCGTTTCGTTCGTAACGGTAGATCAATTGACGATATTCGATACACCGCTGTTATTGATATTGCCCACGTCTGCGGTCGTGCTGGAAGATAAAACTCAATCGTTTTCCGATCCCGCCAACGTGACGATGATTCAATTGACGAATAAAAAAGTCAACGTCGGAGTTTTCGCGATTTGCGGGCCCATAATATACGCCCCAGTTATCGGAGGCCAACAAAATAGCAGTGGTGGTGGTGGTGGTGGTGGTGTTGCCACTAACGAAATACCCACGATTCCACGTCAACATTTGATGACTTACGCTAAATTGGGGGGTGTTAGTCACGATACGCGATCGGTCGTTCTACCGATGGTGCTAAGTAATTTAGGAACGGCGATGATCGATCTGACGAACACCAGTCTCATATCGAACGAGGATCTGAAAAAATGTACGCCCAAATTCCAGTTAGTTAGACCCGATCCCGAACCGTTACCGTTACCGTTACCAGATAATACGCAGTTGCAGTCCACATTGCCGAAAAAACCCCTACCGGGTGACTGGATTTTATAAAAGTAATGGGTGGTAAGACATGGACGAAATAATCTTATTACCATCTCCATCTCACGCTCGTTCACCCTCGAACGTTCACCGTTCGACATCGATGGCGTCCACGACGACAGAGAATAAAAACAAATCGGTATTACGCCACGCTCGTTCCGTAAAATTTTTTAACGATAAAAAAAACGGCATGTACAAAAAACAACGTCACAGCAAGACCGGTCGAATTCATTCGACTTTATCGACTCGTCCTTCACACGATACGGCCGATCACGAGAATTCCGCCGTCGCCACAAACGACAAGTCGACAAACGTGTTTTCGTCGAACACGCACCACGGTGAGCGCGCTTTTCTCGCTTGTGTCACGTTCGTAATATCGGATGTCAGTTTGGTATTGACCGATCAATTCAAAAGGATATTCCCGTCGACGATGGATCTGTTGCTGCGTTTGAAGCGCGACAATTTCGTTGAATATTTCCACGATAATCACGTCGTTTTATATGCCAGCAACGAAACAGAAATTTCCCTAGCACGTAACCGTTTACCATCGTCGTCGTCGTCGTCGTCGTCGTTGTCGTCGATCTTCGAGTTTGACCAATACGTGACCGCCACAAAGTACGATTGCATCAACGATCGACCGATTTTAACCCTACGCAAACATCTATTCCGTAACGGCCGGTCGTCGTTACTGGCCGGTCCGATGGTTTTGATCGCAAAATCGACCGATAACAATAATAACGTCAATCAATACGATATCGTGAAAGATATACGACGTTACTACGAATATGACACGAATCACACGCACGTCGTAGATGTCGATCGTGAAAGTTTGCTACGCGACATAGCCGTCCAACTGTCCACGCTGATGAAATTTGACAGACAATAAAATAAATATTACACACTAACGAATATGTACTTTTTGTTCTCTACACCCAACGAAAAACCTTTCTGCGTTTCAACTAACGATAACATCGAGTCGAACAATTAAAAACGAACAAGTTATTCAGTCTATTTTTAGATGTACGTGTAGACGTGACAATAACACATATAAACGTATCACGTTACGTGAAGTCACCTGACGATATTCTTGTCAATTTTCAGTATAAAAGGCAGCTGCTGGCACATAGCAGTCAGTATTCGATCAGTATCATCCGACTTTGAAACATCGAATCGTGTATTCCGCGTCATCATGAATATTTCCAACCGTACAGTGATTGAGCGTTTTTTAAATATAATCCAAGAATTAAAATTGAAGGAGTCCGAGCATATCGATACATCTGAGGCGACGAGGATGACGGAAAAAAAGAAACGTAGCGAGGCACGATCGGAATGGTGCATCCAAAAAAACAGCGATCTCGTCGACGAAGCTGTGTTATGCGAAACGAAAAAAATAGAGGGCGATATCGGTACGTGGTCGTCGGACTCGTACACAAAGAAGGAAGAAGACGTTCGAGCGTGGCAAGACGCTTTGTATGGAGACAATGGAAATCATGATATGGAACAATTGTTCAAGTCGTGTAAGAAAGGCAGCTATACGGATCTTGTCGACGCCATCTACTTTTTCGATACAGAATATCAGAACCAGGGCGAAAATACGATATATTTGGCGGTGGCGATGACGCGTGACGGATACACCACGCATCTGAACGGGGCGCCGTACAATTTGTGCAGCAGGAAGAATATCTCAGAGTTGGAAGAATTGGGTAATCTGAAAACCGTCAAAGAAAATCAATATATTCGCACGATCACGAATAAGCGTTCGGGTATGTGGGAGGATAAGACGAAGGAGGTATCGCCAGCTGTGATTGTCGACAACATCTACCGGTCGTTCTTATCGCGTCGCTATACGTCTGACCCTATCATCGTGAGCTGGCGCGATTCAAACGATACGGATTTTTTCGACGGACACATTCACACCAACAATAGCGACAGACTTACGGTGGACGTGGGTGGTGAATTTGCGAAAATCGAATGGTGTGCCATGATGGGATTCAAACGCGGTAAATTCGTTCGGTACGAATTATATCGTTTACCTGGAAAACGTATGATATGGTCGCACACGGTCGAAATTACCAATCAGTATTTCGTCGACAAGACTCACTTCACGTTCAACGATTACCACCGCGTATTAGGCTGTAGGGATAATCATGGGAAGTATGACGTTGAACAGTGCTGTGCTAACAACAGTAAAAAATTGAAATGTATATTGAGCAGTGTACTATATTCGTTTGTTCGCAAGGAATAAAAAAAATATATTTTCAACATGTTTTATTTTATTTCGCTCCCTGCTAATGTAAGTAATGGCTCCCAAAGACAAGCACGGTCGTAGTTACGAATCGGCCAACGATCGTGTATTGAATCGCGTTAACCTAGACGATGCGTATTCCTATTCCATAATGAACGTACTACGATCGTACGTAGATCAATCGGACCAGAAGCAAGCGCTTCTTTGTCGTCACGTACCGGCAGAATTGAAAGTTTCCCTGATAAAAGCTATCGAAAAGGGATCGTCGAGCGACGTGACGAATTTATGTCTACTTTGCAAGGATATCGATAAATTTTCTAGAGAGCAAATGTTCTATCAAGGGATCGTAATGCAATTTGTTGATCACGTAAAACCGACGGACTGTTCTCCCTTCTGGCAATCTATCATAAGCAAATTTCAGAATCGTTTGTCCACCATTCAAGATCGAGACGTGACGATGTTTATCGCGAAATCGCATTATATACGATCGTTGTCCGCGTCGGGCGTGTCTGTGGGCGACGATAAGATCACGACATATCTGGATAATATTCTGAACGTGGTCAACGGGACGTACAAACCAGATTTTCACAATTCCATCTTCAAACATAGCGTAAAGAATATTTTTCAGAACGTAATCGTGTCCTTTGCCGATTTCGTGGTGACAAATATCGATTTATACATCGGTGACCAACGGCAAGCGTCACCTTCGGACACCGTTGATAATACGACGGACGAAGATAATATTATCGTATCTCAATTTTTGAGTAAGCGAGTCGAAACGACCGATTGGAGAAATAAATTAAACGATATTCGTACGAACAATCCGATTAACGTGACGAACGCTACGCGAAATTACGAGAACGATGATTACGACGACGGTGTGCGGTTTCCTTCCTCGCCACCATCGTTATCTTCGTCGTCGTCTACGTCGTCGTCGTCGTCGTCATCATCATCGACTAACAAAACGGTAATAATTCATAGAGAACGTGATTTGATGTCACCGATACCGTCACCTTTGTTATCGCAGTCGTCGTCGTCGTCGTCGTCGTCGTCATCGTCGACTAACGAAACGGTGATAATCCATAAAGAACATTGTAAATTGTCACCGATACCATCGCCTTCGTTGTCTTCGGCATCATCATCATCATCATCATTATCAACGTCGTCTTTCACGTATCATAGAAGTGCCGGAGAATTCATCGTCGACGCTGATGTCATACAACGAGACAATGATGATGATGATGATTACGATCGTGCCGATGAAGATAACGATAGTTGTAAAGACAACGATAGCAGCGACGACGACGACGACGATGACGATGACGACGATAACTTGTTCGTTACGTTACCGTCGATCGTAATCACACAGAACGATACGAAGAACGATCCGTATTTATTGTCTAGTTCATTTGTCACGACTGGGGACGATGAAATAGTCGAAGAACGCGACGGTCACGACGAGTCGTTCATGTTATCGTCGTGTCAACCGCCAACACCCATATCCAAGTTGAACGATTTGTTCGATATCGAAATATCGGTCGACGTGACGCCGCAAATAGACGACAGTGAACGCGCATCGACAGAAAATGAAGTATTGTCGAATAACGATAGCGAAAACAACAAAGACAACAACAACGACGATGACGAAAAAACCGATTCGGAAACGGCGACTGCGGTGGTAGTGGTGGCGACGGCGGGGGTGGTGGAGGAGATCGCCGTAGACAATAGTTGTTGATCGATATCTCCGTCTGACAGAACGAACATCGACACGGTTCGGTGTGCTCGTGATATCTACGATGACGAACAACCGATCGTACGGAAACGTTATTTTCCGCTCGCTAGATTCGGAATCTAGACGGTTCGTCCGTGAAAATGCCCAGAACGACGATGATATGGTATTACCGTTGTGTACGTTCGTGACACAATTGAAAGCGAACGGACGGTCACAACCTCGATCAAAAATATTAAACGAACGCCAATTGAAAACTATACGAGAATGTTATCATCTTACGATTCCGGAGCCGGGCACACCGTTCGGTATATTGTTGTGCAAGACGTTCCTAGAGCCCAGACAACAGGACAATTTCGACATTAAACGACCGAAATTGTTCAACGTCGAAGAAGGAACCAGTACGGATTTCTACTCGAACGATGCCTGGATGGATCCCGTCGAAAAATTCATGTCCATCGCGAAAACGGAAATGTTATTATCGATGAAGAAAAATGCCACAATTTACATGTCGTTCTTATTGCGAACGTCAACGATTCGCACCGTCGACGATTTCAAACGTAACATCGTCGAATACATCCTTCCGTATACCATGTGCGTACGTCTGATGAACGTCGAACCGTCTTCGGAAACACCTCCGGCCGCTATCGCATCTAGACAGAATTTCTATTTCGTCGTATACGTTCTACCGAAAATGGAAACCAGTTTCCTACTTCGAATATATTCCATGCCAATTTTATCGTTACAAACGGAAGAGCAAACGGCGAACGACGATACGACTACAGACTACGAGCCCGACGTGACGACGTCTCGGCTGCGTCTAATTTTCACTAGCAACCGATCATATTTCAACGATAAACACGTGAACGTAATGAATTCGATGATATTTCTATATTGTTTCATTACCGACCGATACAAGCCCGACTTTGAAAATATCAGCGACGACATTACAAACTATATGGTAAAACTCGTTTCGATGATCAGTTACGAAATTGGAGGTTATTCGTTGAAACGTAACGGATTGGCAAAAAGTGGTGTCGGTCCGCTCGCATTCGTCATATCCGAAGCGGGTCTGATAGAAACGCCCAAGTTCACCGGAACGGCCGATTACCCGAAAACCGACGGGAATCCCGATGAGAAGATGCCGTCGTCGTCGCTAGCCAAGAAAACGTTCCTGATCGAGAGTTATTTCGAAAGAATATTTGTCAATTTGCCTCTGAAAATGGGACTCTTGAACGATGAAATGCAATTATTTCGAAACTAATAAATGATAATAAACGATAATAAAACAACAAGTTTTTCATTGATACGTTTATTCGCACACTCGTAACAATCAAATGAGGATAGATCCGAACTGCTTCAAACTTCTGAATCGAGTGACCATAACATAAATGTGTTGTCCGTCGGCACCGGTACAGTCCAGGTAGCCGTCTTCTTCGATCGTCAGTCCCTGACTTTGATATGCATTTTCGATACAACTCAGATGTATCGGAAAACCCACGTGCTTGATCGGTGCTTTGTTGTATTGGATTCGTCTATCTACCGCTCCCGATCCGGGATACATGCGATAGTAACGATCGATCGATTCGTCCAACATAACGATACTCGTCAATTCACCATCGTCCGACGAGTATTCGAGTTTTATCAATTTCAATACGCTACCACTCGGTATTTTCGTAGCTCCCATGAAATTTGTCAACAAAGTGTACGAGAATCCCACCGCTAAATGGGTGAAATGTTGTCGCACAGACGACTGATAACGAACGATATATTTGCTTAGTATATTTACGTCGAATCGCTTGGACAATTGTCGAAATAGCGAATCGATCAATTCCCGGGTTATATCGTAACATTGTCTGTTCGAAACGACAAGAATTCTAAACGGTACTTTGAAATTCTTAATGGGTACACAATCGTCCCGCGATACGTTGTCCTCGCATCGTTCGATCATCTTCACGTACGTATCTACCAGTTCCGTGATATCGATCGATCTGATAGTGTTAATTTTATTATCGTTCACGAAACGTTTTAGTAATTCCTTCCGACTGTCCGCGTCTTTATTTCTATCCATATCGACGATGAATCGTTGTAGCTTGGAATCTTCAGACGAACGCATCAACTTACTCAATTTATATTCAAACACTCGATTCGATCCCAACAATTGTTTTGCGAGAATCACATTAGATGGCGGTAAAGCGCTATAAGTCAATTGTTCACGGCATTTGGTCAGATCAACGTTGTCGCCATAGACCCGGCCATTCCTCGTTTGTGCCTGAACGTCGTTCACGTACGTATATCTTGTATCGTTTCCACTCGTTCGACGTTCGCCCCGCGTAATCGTCTCCTGGCTACATGCACCCTCGTCGCTGTATGCGTATTCGTCGGTGTTCGTTTCGTCCAGATCGTAATTTGAGCTGCTCACCGTATCGAAATCGATCGGACCGCACTGATTTTCGTCACCGCACAGAATAACGATCGTATTGTGCGACGATTCGCACAATAATTTCAGTAGGACGAGGAAAGCGGGTGGCGACATCATCGTGTATTCGTCAACGACACACACGTAGAATTCGTCGTTTTTCGGTCGAACCATTTTCACACGTTTCTTTCTGCACTGACGTTGTTCTTCTAACAGTAACTCGCAAAAATCTAGGTAGCGAGTATCCGGTGTGAATTTCATCTGATTAACGCTTCGTCCGATAGTTTTGGCCAGCGTTGACATTTGTACGCAGTGGTGCATCGAATCTGGCGACGTCTGATGAACCAAACCACCATTATATGCAGCGTGATATTTGCACGTATCCTTGTAGAAATTGCACAGTAGCAAATGTTTCAAAGTGACATAATGAAAAGTACCGTTCACGTGTTTTTGTACGTATTTCAATAATTGAGTCTTCCCCGTCCCACCTAATCCGTACAATCGAACCACCGTAACGCGATTCTGCTTGTTATACAAATAGAACGGCGAAAGGCGACAAGACGATGCACGACTATTGTACTGTATTTCTTCGTCTTCGCTGCCATCCGTATCGGATCGAACGTATTTCCCGTCGAACGTTTTCGGTCGTTTCGTTCTGGTGTCAAACAAGAAAATTCCTTCTCGTTTTACACAAGATGTTGGGAACGTCGAAGTAGAAATAATTTTTTTTTCGTCATCGTTACCATCATCACGTTCATATAATTCACCGATCGAAATTGTATTCAACAAATTCGCAAATCCTCGTTGTTCGTCGTTCAACGTACACCACGATTCACATTCTGCATTAACGTTCCCCGACAAACACGCCATCATTTCACAACCCGGCACTACCTCACGCGTATCATAATTTTTATCTAAAAACCATCGTACGTCGTCTGCATAGTTCCAATGGCAAGAACATCGCGGACGATTTTCACCCACCGGCTCGTTTCGCCATAAATTTACAATTTCGTATTTTTTATTTTGATACGAGAAGACTTTCACAACTTTCGGTAGTCTCGACACGACGTTATCGCAGTCTCTTTCGATCGTATTGTTCTCGATCGATGATGATGATGATGATGATGATGATGTCGTCGTTGGCGTATTTTGATCATCGTCGCAGACAAAAGTGAACGTTTCAGCCATAACGAAGAATAAACGAATACATCGGTGACTGTACATTATAACGATATATATATACCACCACCACCACCACCACCACCTCCCTGTTCGGACGACGGTGATGTGCGAATTTACATATGATCGCGTTGCATGGTTTTGTCAAAGCGACACCTCAATTTCCTAAGAACGTTCGTTTCCCTCGCATGATTAACATCTCTATCGACGATCTTGTCCACGTCGGGATCCTCTGCTGCCGCTAACCAACGATAATCGATATAAGCATCGGTAAGAGCCCACCATTCGTCGTTCAGACATCCTTCGTGTGGCGTACACAAAATGCTATGTATTAGATTCCCTTTGCCGAAAACGTTATAGCACGGCGTGGATGCGGTCGTATACATCTTACACGCGTCGCCACATCTCATGCGACGAGGACGTTTCCGACTCGAGCCGTTTCGTTGATACGATATTCGTATACCGTCCGAATCGAGGGAGTTACAGAACAGCGCGTACATTAGTTTTTGGATAGCACTATAGAATTGGATCGATTCCGTATCGAATTCGATCGGTCTCAATAATTGCCATTTGTCCGAAGTTATTCTGTTTATCAGTACGTCCAACGAACTGTTTTTCGTCGGCCATATATACGGTTTATTCGGAGCGGTGAGAGATCCGCCGACGTTCGAATGTAACTTGTTGACAACTTTTTCCAACCAGAATCGTTTGAAATTGTACACGACGTTCCAATATTCGACCGTGTTACTCACTACGTACGATAAAATATGCGAATAATCTTGCAAAGCGTACGGCGTCGACTCGATCACACATCGATTGGTGTTCATGTAATACGAAGAAACTAGTATCGAATCTATAACTTGTTCGTCTGTACTTTCGAACAGAGGTATCCCCGTCGAAGGATCGACACTATATTTAGTCGCTTCGTATCGATGATAATACAAAATCGATGCATTTTCTTCTCCGTTACTCGTCTGAGATTTCACCGGGTACACGTTACAAACGCGACGACCGATATTTCTCCTATATTTCTTATCATATTTCTCGTTCCCCAATACACGGGTGTATCTGTTTCTATCGTTGTTGTCGTCCTCGTTGTCATCATTCGTATCGCTATTATCCCCGTGATACGATTCGTACAAGTACGGGCAGACGTTTACTTTGGACATCAGTCTTATTGTGCAGATCCAATATGTTGATTACGATTCGTATGGAGCAACGAGTAACTCGACGATAGATCGTCCCTTCTATCGATGAATCGTTGAAGTTGCTCCATGCGAAATCCAGCCGAAAAATTTTGTTCGCCAAATAATATATTCAATTCTGTTTTATGCACGATATCATTGAGATCAGTGTTAACAGGAGGGAAAAATTGAAAACGTTTCATCTGTTTTAAATTTTATTCATCAATATTACAATTCTTTGAAATCCGGAACCTCTTCACGAATTTTATCGCGCAATATCGATTTTTCGTGGTTCGATAATTTCTCACATGTTTTTGAGATCATAGTAGCCTTTTTCTGTTCAGCCAGTTCCACGTTTGCTAATATATCAATAATATTTTCAAATAGGCATTCAATACAACGATTTCGTGGAGGTGCGAAACCATCAAAATGTGTAAGCTGATGTGGTTGATTGTGATGATCTTCACATGGCAAAAACATATATATATATTTTCTTACGTGCTCCGGTGTCTCTTCCCAACGCAATGACGGCAAATGTACGTGCTTCATCACATACGCCTGCGGCAAAAACATCAGATCTCTACGCTTCAATTCATTAGCCGGTTTGCTCATGGCCTCATTTATTTGTTCGTAGATGAATTCGATAGTTGTTGAATCATGCTCATTCGTACCAGTAATTGCTTTCACGAATCTATGCAGGTGATGGTTATTCATGATGTTTCACCCTTTCAAACGCTGACTTGAATGGAATATCCTTCACATGTTGCCGAGATTTATACCCTCAATTTCCCCTTTATACGACGAATCGAAGATTACCTCATTCGCTCTAACGTAATCGTTTCAGAAATAGATTTAGCGACACAAGGAAACGCTCACATGAGCCTCAAACAATTTTTTCGGTGACCCGCGACTTAGTACGATAACTTTTGATCGAAAATAGTATTCAGAGACATCTACCGAAATTTAATGCAATTTCATTGGAGTAACGTGAAGAGTGCCATCTTTCGAGATGTAATGCGATCCCGTTGGGATAACGTAAAGAGCGTTATCTTTCGAAGTGTAATACAATTCTGTCGTGACAATTTGATGAGCGCCACCTATCGTAATGTTATATCATTTCGTTGCGGTAAGTGGATAAACGCCATCTGGCGGAGATCCATCGAACTTTCACACAACACGTACAGTGTGAAACGAACCATAGATATACTATGTATTCTCAAGAAATTACTAAATCTGTAGATGGGGTGGGTTTAATTTTGTACAATCTAACCTCAATCGACTTCGCTCTCAGAACTCTGAATTGAATCTGATCAAAATTTTACCCCTTCTACCGTGATTTTCGTCAGAAATCAGTAGATTTTAGGATTTTTGTGACGTCAATTGGCTCTAGTCCAATGAGAATCGAGTATTCACTCAGCTGACCCTAAATTAACTATATAATCAGCAAGCTTCTCGCCCGCGATCCTAAACCTCCTTGACCAGAGTAAGAACAACGTAGTAGTAAGAAGGAGTAGGCTGTCGCGGAGGTTATATATATAATATATATATAATATATATATATTATATATATAGGGGTGCAGGGGGTGCTATGGGGTACGTGGAGCCCCGTTGATTGTCTAGACTTAGCGCTAGCTTCTCGCGACAGCTGAAAGTTGCGTTTCACGATTTTCGTTGCCCCCGTACTACGTCACGTATACGTCACGTAACTGTGAGTCATCACTGCTGCAAAAGTTTTCGCAGCTCGAAGAAATCCACCGGTGAGATTTCGTTTCAACAAATTTCATTCGAGACAAAACTGTTTCTGGACGGAGCTAGTGCGCATGACGAGGAACTTTAAGTTTGGAGACTCGTTCGACGAGAGTTTCGTTCAAAGTTTTTGTAGCTCGAAGAAATCCACCGGTGAGATTTCGTTTCAACAAATTTCATTCGAGGCAAAACTGTTTCTCGACGGAGCTAGTGCGCATGACGAGGAACTTTAAGTTTGGAGATTCGTTCGACGAGAGATTCTAAGCGGACAAAGTTTGTTCATCAGAAAATATTTTACGATTTGATTTTGCGAACGAGAGTTTCGTTCAAAGTTTTTGTATCTCGAAGAAATTCACCGGTGAGATTTCGTTTCAACAAATTTCATTCGAGACAAAACTGTTTCTCGATGGACCTAGTGCGCATGACGAGGAACTTGTGAGTTTGGAAATTCGTTCGACGAGAAATTCTACGCGGACAAAGTTTATTCATCAGAAAATATTTTACGATTTCATTTTTCGAACGAGATTCACGTTCAAGGTTTCTACAGCTCGAAGAAATCCACCGGTGAGATTTCGTTTCAACAAATTTCATTCGAGACAAAACTGTTTCTCGACGAAGCTAGCGCGCATGACGAGGAACTTATAAGTTTAGGGATTTGTTCGATGAGAGATTCTAGCGGACAAAGTTTGTTCTTCAAAAAATATTTTACGATTTCATTTTGCGAACGAGAGTTTCGTTCAAAGATTTCGCAGCTCGAAAAAATCCACCGGTGAGATTTCGTTTCAACAAATTTCATTCGATACAAAACTGTTTCATTCCTCGAACGAGAATTACGTTCAAAGTTCTTGTAGCTCGAAGAAATCCATCGGTGAAATTTCGTTCCAACAACGAATCGTTCGACGATAGATTTTAGGCGAACAAAGTCAGAAAATATTTTACGATTTCATTTCGCGAACGAGAGTTTCGTTCAAAGTTTTTGTAGCTCGAAAAAATCCACCGGTGAGATTTCGTTTCAACAAATTTCACTCGAGACAAAACTGTTTCTCGATGGACATAGTGCGCATGACGAGAAACTTCAAGTTTGGAGATTTGTTCGACGAGAGATTCTAGCGGACAGAGTTTGTTCACCAGAAAATATTTTAGGATTTTATTTTGCGAACAAGAGTTTCGTTCAAAGTTTTTGTAGTTCGAAGAAATCCACCGGTGAGATTTCGTTTCAACAAATTTCATTCGAGACAAAACTGTTTCATTCATCGAACGAGAATTACGTTCAAAGTTCTTGTAGCTCGAAGAAATCCATCGGTGGAATTTCGTTTCAATAACGAATCGTTCGACGATAGATTCTAGACGGACAAAGTTTGTTCATCAGAAAATATTTTACGATTTCATTTCTGGAACGAGAGTTTCGTTCAGAGTCGCTGAGAAATGAATTCGACAAATTTCATCCACCAGCGAATATTTTGTAGTTTCAAATTCTGAAAGACAATAACGTTCAACAGAGAAACGACTAATTCGTTGACCACGACTATTCGTTACGAGCGATAGGTAATGTAGCAAAATTCTGAATCGTTGAAGTCGTTAAGTGAGAATTTTGACCGACGACAAAGTTTGTTCTTCATAAAATATTTTACAATCCTATTCCTCGATCGAGAGTAACGTTTAGACATATGAATGGTTGATACGTTAACAATCTTCCGTTTCAAACGATGAGCGTTTCAACAAAATTAGAAATCCTAAGTTGGCTGGTGAACAATCTAATTGACGAAATTTCTTCACGAGAAAATGGTTTACAATTTCATTTTTCAATCGAGAGTAACGTTCAAACATAGGAACGATTGAAATGTTGACGACAACCGCTATCGAGTGACGAATCAAAAAAAAAATCCGTGTTAATTGATGTTGTCCCAGGGAGTTTCCAAATGAGCGACACTTGTTTGATTGCCATACAAGTTTGTTGTAACAATCAATTGAGCACCACCTAGTTGGGTGATATACAAACTTGTCATAATGACTGAACGAACGCCATCTCTCCGTTGTAATATTCAATTAAGCGCTACTTAATCGATGGATGTACAGACTTGTCACAGTGTTCAATCAAACGCCATCTATTGGAATGTAATTCAATTTAACTTCAGTAATTGAGCAGGTGCCACCTGTCGAATTGTCATACAACTTCACTGTTATAACTAACTGAGCGACATCTATATGAATGCGAGACAAATCCGATTATCGAACATCCTATACAGATTGAGTATAGCAACTTGATAAGCGCCATCTGTTGATATGTTGTATCAATTTATCACAATGAGTTGGTGAGCGCCATCTGGTAGAATTCCCTTGAACTTCCAATCAACGTGTACAGTATCAAATCTACCATAGATGTCCTATGTATTTCTTGAAATTACTACATCTGTGGATGGGGTGGGTTTAATATTGTACAATTTAACCTCAATCGACTTCGCTCTCGGAACTCTGAATTGAATCTGATCAAAATTTTACCCCTTCTACCGTGATTTTCGTCAGAAATCAGTAGATTTTAGGATTTTCGTGACGTCAATTGGCTCTAGTCCAATGAGAATCGAGTATTCACTCAGCTGACCCTAAATTAACTATATAATCAGCAAGCTTCTCGCCCGCGATCCTAAACCTCCTTGACCAGAGTAAGAACAACGTAGTAGTAAGAAGGAGCAGGCCGTCGCGGAGGTTATATATATAATATATATATATTATATATATATAGGGATGCAGGGGGTGCTATGGGGGTACGTGGAGCCCCCTTGACTGCCTAGACTTGGCGCTAGCTTCTCGCGAGAGCTGGATGTTGCGTTCCACAATTTTCGTTGCCCCCGTGATACGTCACGTAACTGTGAGTCATCACTGCTGCAAAAGTTTTTGCAGCTCGAAGAAATTCACCGGTGAGATTTCGTTTCAACAAATTTCATTCGAGACAAAACTGTTTCTCGATGGAGTTAATGCGCATGACGAGGAACTTTAAGTTTGGAGATTAGTTCCACGAGAGATTCTAGCGGACAAAGTTTGTTGGTCAGAAAATATTTTACGATTTCATTTTGCGAACGAGAGTTTCGTTCAAAGTTTTTGTAGCTCGAAAAAATCCACCGCTAAGATTTCGTTTCAACAAATTGCACTAGAGACAAAATTGTTTCTCGATGGAGCTAGTGCGCATGACGAGGAACTTATAAGTTTGGAGATTCGTTCGACGAGAGATTCTAAGCGGGCAAAGTTTGTTCATCAGAAAATATTTTACGATTTCATTTTGCGAACGAGATTCACGTTCAACGTTTTTACAGCTCGAAGAAATCCACCGGTGAGATTTCGTTTCAACAAATTTCATTCGATACAGAACTGTTTCATTCCTCGAACGAGAATTACGTTCAAAGTTCTTGTAGCTCGAAGAAATCCATCGGTGGAATTTCGTTCCAACAACGAATCGTTCGACGATAGATTTTAGGCGAACAAAGTCAGAAAATATTTTACGATTTCATTTTGCGAACGAGATTCACGTTCAACGTTTTTACAGCTCGAAGAAATCCAACCGGTGAGATTTCGTTTCAACAAATTTCACTCGAGACAAAACTGTTTCTCGGTGGAGGTAGTACGCATGACGAGGAACTTATAAGTTTGGAAATTCGTTCGACGAAAGATTCTAGGTGGACAACGTTGGTTCATCAAAAAATATTTTACGATTTCAGTTTGCGAACGAGAGTTTCGTTCAGAGTTTTTGTAGCTCGAAGAAATCCACCGGTGGAATTTCGTTTCGACAACTAATCGTTCGACGAGAGATTCTAGATGGACAACGTTTGTTCATCAAAAAATATTTCAAGATTTCATTTTGCGAACGAGAGTTTCGTTCAAAGTTTTTGTAGCTCGAAGAAATCCACCGGTGAGATTTCGTTTTAACAAATTTCACTCGAGACAAAACTGTTTCATTCCTCGAACGAGATATACGTTCAAATTTTCTGTAGCTCGAAGGAATCCACCGGTGCGATTTCGTTTCAACAAATTTCATTCGAGACAAAACTGTTTCTCGATAACGCTAGAGTGCATGACGAGAGACATATTAGTTTTTCGAACGAGAATTACGTGCGAATCACACGCGCTAGTAACAGTAAGAAATGCCAGAAATATCCCGTTCGTGTTGTTCGCGTTGGTGTAATATATTCTCGATTATCTCGTCTGAGCGTTTGAAAGCGAATTCGATTAGATTTCGGTTGGTAAAGAAGAGGAATTCAAACGCTAATTCGAACGTCGACGTTTCTTCGCTCATCGCGTACCGTGACAATATCTACGACGACGATGGAAACGATCTGTTAGAATTGATGATGACGAAAGGGAACGGTTCGCGGTATGCCAACGAATCGGCGTATAAAATGTTCTGGACTTGGTGGTTGTTACGATGTAAACATAATATCGGTGCCATGTATCCCGATGACGTCGATCGTCTGATGAAATTTTTCGAGAGCACGACAGAATGGTCGGATCGTGGAGTAGTTCGCGTAGACAAAGACGACGGAACGATCGTCGATGTGCCCGTTGAAATGTTGTCACTATTACAAGACGATAATCGTGACGCGGATACAACGACGTCGCTCGCATCATTAGGATCACCTATAAATATACATAACTGTGTATTCTATATGGTCAGTAGTTTATTATTCATTGTGCTGTGCATATCGCATATGTTGGCTAATTTTTCGCTCGACGAAAATAAAGTTACAGGCCGACGTACGACAAACCGTCATCGTCGAAATTAATTTGGTGATAGTCGCATCCCTACCTTCACCTCTACCGCTAATATTGTCTAACGACATGTCGAACACTAACACGCAAGACGAAACGATCTGTAATTCTCCAAGTGATACCGTCGTCGATTGTTCGATTGGAACGTTGAAATTGAACAGTATATTGAAAAAGTTCCCGAAAGTCGATTATAAGCGATATCTTCTGGACGGCGTATTACGACAATTGGACGTTAACGATGGGGAGCTGACGAGTCGTGGAATCGCACGGATTCATATGATAGTTTCGGACGATGCCAAGACGAAGTTTACAATTTCCCACGAAAATTACGAAACTCTGATTCGAGCGATCGATGTTCCACATAATTGTAGCGTCGTAATATCGTACGAACTAGTTCATCGATTGGTGTTCGTTTTCGATTGTATCGAGTGCAAGAAAAAATCACAGACTCGAGAGGCGCGGTGCGAATCCCAAAAACACGTGGAATTTATATGTGAGGTGGTGAGAAGAATGTTCGAGAAAATTTTACATATACGATACGTGGGAACGGTCGTTATAACCGTTGGGAAAACGCACGGCTTTCATATGATATTTCACGATGTGAACGTCGATCGGTGTATGTACCATCATTTGCTGTACGCATTAATACGCACGTTGAATCGAGTACGAGCCAAGACGAGTTCTTCGGAGGAATTAGATTTATTTTTGAACGAATCGTGTACCTCGTTCGTACTGCCGTACGGTCGAAATCACGCCGATACGTTTTTCCTGTACAACTTCGATACGTCCACGCTCACATCTGCAGATAAAAACGATATAACAGACGTGGATATTTTATCACCGATCCCAAAATACGTATACCCATTCTACAGTTTGAAATATACGAACGACGGAACGGACGCGACAAAATGTTCTCAATATCAACGTAATTCGTCGCAAGAAGAAATCGTGTGGTGTGGCTTCGACGGAGAATTTCGTTTCAAATTTCAAAAGAAATATTTTCTCGATAAAGAATGTATGGAAATACACAGCAATCGCAGAGAGATAGAATCGTATCGAGACGATATTCTATACACTATTACACCGAATCGAATGATCAATCGTAAGAAAACCTTTTGTCGCTGGTTGTTTGTCGAAAATTACGAAGAAGTGATGTCGTCGATGTCGTCCCATAATCTCGAATATTCCAACTCTAACGATAACGACGACGACGACGACGATCTCATCGCTTCGAATTCCACGAGTATATCGAACGAGATGTCCATCGACGAGAATACTAGGACGGAAAGATGTCAGCGGAAACGACGACGACGACAACAACAACAAGTTGAGCAGCAGACCACCGTTTCACCGTGCGATGAAGATATCGTAGAAAAAGAAGAAGAAGAAGAAGAAATGTCACGTAAACACGACGTGGCTCTGCCTTATTTCGACGAGAAAACAGACTTGAAAAATGCCAATAAGGGCGTTAGAACGATTATTGGCGCTGCCGGTGTCGCTACATCGTCATCCGTCCCAACCGTAACCTTCACCGGTCCCGAACGTGTTGTAGAAAAACGAGGTAATATCGATATATTGGAGGGTCATTTCAAGTATACCGACGAGAAGGGATACGAAAATACGAATCGTGTGTTTAGCATGATCACCGATTTGAGTTACGTTCGTAATACGATCTACGAGTGTGATATCATCAGCGAAGATATGTGGCAAATATTGTTGATCGAATATTTCGATAGAACGTTGTCGGATCGTTACGTTATGGTACTTTTCGATTATATTATAGCGAACGCGAACAGCCATCGGTATTCCGGTCGTCGTAAAGGGGACGACGGTTGCAGAAATGACGACGACGACGATGACGACGGCGACGGCGGTGGCGACGATGAAACCGACGAAAGCGAACGATACACCGAACAAGTTAAGTTGGAGAAAATGAAAATCCTCATTAACGAGTGCATCAAGTGGAACATGATTACGGGTGTATTGAGCGATATTTATGGAACTTACGTATCCATCATGACCGACATAAATCGACAAGAGCAATTAGACGAACCGTATGGTCGTAAAAAAGATAAAAGACAGAACAGATGGAGGGTGCGCGACCGAGCGAACGATCTCCCGACTTTCCAATTCGACATCGGTTACGATGAAACGAACAGCGGATTGGCGAAATTGAAACATACCAATTACAACGTGTTTTCGTTTTGTGCGTCCTTAATGTATCATCACGAAACATCCATACATCCGACACAGTTGCAAGCCTACCTATATTACTATAATTATATACCGGAAGATACGATGAACAAATTGATGTCAGAATTTAGCGACAGCACCGCTATGATATCGTTCGTGATCCAATTTGCCTGTGTCAAATTCACGGCGAGTTCTAGAGATCCGTTGTCGCTGTGGGCACCGGCCGAATTGTTCAAAACACATTTTCCTCGTTATTTGTACGTCGACAAGGATGGTGCTACGACGACATCGAATAATTCGGCCGGCGATGCTAACGACACCTTCGGAAATTTCAACAGTTTTAGCGGAAACAGGACCGAAGAACTGAATTCGAATGTGACCGATAGCAGTAGCAGAAAACGAAAATGTCCACCACAGAACGATAAGAAAAAGAACGCAAAAAAATCCAAAAAAATGACGACGGTCAATAGAGATCTGTTGACGATGTTCAAAAAATACTATTGGCGTCCGTTTACGTTGAACGGCATACCGTACATGTATAACGGCACAGAATTCGTTAACGTGCACACGGCATACAAAACTATTACCGACAAAATCGGTTGTAGTCAATCCGCTTTGCAAGATATCTTCAATGCCAAACCGTTCGACCAGAAACACGGTAGAAATTACTTGTATAGGACCAATCACGTATACGACGAAATAAAAACTCCGGCTTACTTTAACGTGGTGCTGAAACTCAGAGAGATCACTTGTGGCGGTTCGCAATCGTTGTTGATGCGAGAATATCCGATAAAAGAAGTGGAACGGGCGGACGTGTCGATCTACGATACCGTGGTGGACGGAATGCGTGCTCTGATAGACATGGAAGCGGACATCGATCGGTCGTCTTTGCGATTCGTCATGACGCAGCCGGTAGTACCGTTGGTTATCGAAGAGAACAACGACGTACGAGATTTTTTCGATTCGAAAACAGCCGGTCATATTTCGTTGAATATCAAAGATTACAGGATGTGTGTAGATCTGCTCGGTAAGAAACCGCACAAAGATATCGAAGTATTCCTAGACGGGATCTTCACCGAATCATCATCATCATCATCATCATCATTGTCATCGTCGAACTCCAGACAGAACGAACATATAAGAAATTTCGCCAGAATCAATTGCATCGTACAAAGTATCGTCGTCAAAGCGATCAACGCTAAAATAGTGACTAGCGAAGAACTGGACGTTAGTCAAGTGGTGCACGCGATTTTCGATAGGCGATCATCGATACAATTGGGATGGACGACTTTCGAGAAACGATCGAGTCATCCCACTTACGTTCCACCGATACGAAGAAACGAATATCTTCTTTCTCGTCAAACCACATCCACTACGATTTTACCTCTGCTCAATAACGTCGAACGTAATTACTCCAATCAGATATATACCAAAGGTGACTTGTGTCGTGACATCGCAGCCATCCGGGGAATCGTAGACGTTCGCACCCGATTAAAATGGCTTACGAAGAAAAGACAATTTTCCGCGTCTACTACTACTACTACTACTACTACTGCTGCTGCTGCTGCTGCTAGCACTACCGTTGGTCACGATTCGTCTCGGTCGAAACATACGACAGCTACTGGGATAGATACGCTCGGCTCGGACTTTTGCCGGCGTATGTCTTCAGCGTTACGCGACAACGAAGAAAACGATAACGATAACGTAGATAGCAAAGAAGACTATTTATATCGTGATTATGCCGTACGAAAAGGATCGTCGACTACTCTCCACCCGCAATATACCGACGACGATAATAATAATAATAATACCAATCAGAAGAAACTCTCGTCCAATAAACATATGATGCAATCCAAAGTGAAATCTTTAGCGATATTGTCAAGTTTACGTACGACTTTCGCCAAGATCATGAAAGAATTCGATTCGCGTACGATGACTAATATCGCCGAATGCGCGGTACGAAACAAAAAATCGTTACCGTTCCGATTAAAGTTGATATGTTTCATAGTGACGGTTCACATGTATAAACGTTTACCGAAATGGACGGTGTTCGATATTCCATCGTTCGCCGATTTGATACAGGCTGTGAATAGTGACGACGACAACGACGACGATAACGGGGACGAACGCGATAACGATAAAAGTGGAAACACCGGAGAGGAAGAGTCGTCGTCGTCGTTCATCTGGGGATTAGGTCGCCGTCGGCGTCGCTCGAACCGTCGATCCGTCCTACCGGCCAGTATACTGAGTTGGATAGAAAACGGGCGATACGACGTGATACGGTGGTTGTACGAGCAAGCGGAAATTCTTTTACCGTACGCTTTTTACGTGGGATCACGAAACGAACGCCGTGACGACATATTGAAACGTTACGTCCTATCGCATCCGAATCGATACAAACGAGCCAATTACTATTTACAACAAAATTCCGAAGAAGTGAAATACGACTATGTATTACTCACGTTAACGTACCTATTCTATTTATGTTCGTTCGATTTCGGTACGTTAGATTTAATGCTAAAGTTGATTCTAAGCATCGAATTTCCCGGACAATGGTCCAAGTTGTGTACCATAGTTTGCGGTCATAGGCACGGAGGTAAAACTAAATTGCTCGACATATTGCGAGAGTACGGCCGTACTTCGGCTTCGGCAAAAGAACCGACGGACACGAACAAGGAAAACCAACCGGCCATGCTGATGTACGTGACGAACATGATGTTGGTTCAGGACGAGATTGCGACGTTCACGAGCGGCTTCAAGAAAGTCATATCGGAAAGTAAAATCGAGTATAGAAATAACGTGGGCAATGTGTTCGCGGCCATCTACGCCCTATCGAAGTTGTGGTACACGTGTAACGATCCACCATCGTGTCCGTACGATTCGGCCGTGGTCGAGCGTATTCTTCACATCAAAGTCGATTTTTGGCACGACAACATCACCGAACCCGAAGTTGCTCAGTTCCGATATTTCAACAGTAAAGAACGAGAAGCCATCTATAAATATTGTTTCCACAACAAATCCAAACTGGTGACCAATAGCGTTATCAACAACGAAGGATCCTTACCGTTCGTGTTCTTCAATCGAGAAACGAAAATTTACGTGTCATCAGGCTTACACGACGACGCCATAAAACAAGGTTTGCTAAGTATCAGTATGTTCTATTCTTGGTTTCGATACGTGGAGGACATCAACAAACCAGTGAATATTGACGTAAAAAAATTACCCAGTTTACCGGCGGCATGGCGGAAGCAATGGCTAATCCAAACGAATCCCTATTACAAATGGAAAGATACCGTTCAGATCGAAGCGCAAGATGGATGTTACGCTCGAGTACCGGCCGATTTGATAATAGATTCCTTAAATAGGTACGGACAACCTTTCGGTGCAGCTAAACAATTGACCGATGCATTTCACGAGGAATTCACTCGATATTATAGTGCCATCGACGATACATATAACGTTTCGGTCGATATGAATAAATTGATTTTATAATTTTTATTTTTCTGTTGTTTCTTTACCACCACCACCACCATCACCCCCAAAAAAAGACTATGTCACTTTGGTATTTATTTATTTCATCAAACGAATATTACACATTGTACGCGACAGTACAGGGTATTCGAAACTATTCGATATGGCGTGATCAACAACAGTCTATATTCACCTTCTTCCTCCGGCTGCGCCGATGAATTATTATTGCGTTTGACTCCAAACGTAAAGTATCTGGTGTTGCTGGATGTATACAATTGCACATATCCGATTGGTTTTCTTACGGCGCGTAACAATGGACCAAGGAGAATCTTTTCATCTACCCAGCGACACATTTTGTGGGGCGTACTCGACAGCGACGCAACGATAAATATTGGATTACCCCATAGAAAATCGTTGTGATTCTTGACGGTGTATGGAAAATAGTTCGATAGCAAATCAAAATTATGATAGAATTGGTTCGTTAGCCGGGCAAATAGGTCCAGCAGGTGATAAAGCGTGAATTTTTCTACAGCTGCGTCCACCTTCAGCGATATCGTATTATACACGTGGAAAAGGTTATCGAAACGAGATAATACAAAAATGGCCACATGTTCGCCGTTTGGTGCAGAATATTTTGTTGCTATGGCTCGTCGTAATACGCGCACTGTTTCCATGCTTCGCGAATTAATACTGTCGCACGAGCGTGAGTTATTCTCCGTTAGCGATGGCGATAGCGGGAGAACATTTTCTGATTGTTACAATAGGTCGTTGGAATTTATATAGTGCAATGCAGATAGTGGGGATGCGTCAGACTATATCTTCGCCGAAACGAATGAAATGTCGTACACTTTACACGATATCGTGTGTCGACAATGAACGCAACCACCACCAATTGGATGTTTTATGGTCACGTCCTTCAATATTACATCGACGAAGCTGTATTTCTTTTCGCACGACTAGCTGACGTTCTATTTGGATAGAATATCGAAAAATGGGTCAAACATTACGTGTCCAATTGTGTTCCGAGGAGGCTCGTCTACCTGATCGAACCTCAAGTCGAGCGTCGGGAATGTGTCTGCGTAGCGTCGAAGACTGCATTATTCCAGCGAAAGGTCAGAGGCTCGTCGATGTAGGTATACGTATACAACTACCGCGCGGTTACTGTGGCAGGTTGGTTCCCCGATCGGATCTTTCTGTAAATCGTCGTGTTACAGTAGGAGCCGAAATAATAGATGAAGATTATCGCGGACAAATATCCGTGTTATTGATAAATCTTTCCAGTGAACCTTATGTGGTTCGCACGAACGATGAAATCGCTGAATTGGTCTGCCAGAAAATTTGCCGTCCAAAAATCCAACAAGTGAGGCGAACTACCACAAAAAATGCGAGATGTTTCGATTTTTTGTAATAATTTGTTGAGTTATGAATAAAAATATTTAAAATTTATTTCGAAAATTTTTTATTTTTCATCGTACACGTTTTGTCAGTTTCCAATACTTTGGTGATATATTTCTTCATTTCGTATACTTCTTGTAACGCCAGTATATACTTATTTTCGATCCAACTTTTGATCGTATCATTAACGACCAACGAATCGGCCATTATAATTTCGAAGCATTTGTTCACCAAATTGCCGTTATCTTTGTCCGAAATGTTCTTGAGATGAAGTAACGAATGCGATTTCAATACGCTCAGGTGTCTATCGTAAAACGATGACGAAGACGACGGTGCTCCACAAAAACCCTCGAATAATAGCCACGGTATAAGGACGTCCGTCTGAATGTCCTCTACGAGCCTGGTGGTAGTGGTGTTGCTGCCGCCGCTGCTGCTGCTATCGCTACCGTTGTCGTTGTTGTCGTCGTTAATTTTTCTACTGATAACGGAATTCAAGTGATTTCTCACGAAAATCGACAGATCGTCCATATTCCGATACAGGCCCTTTTTGTCGTTCAGCAAGGTATTGGTGAACACCTCCTCGCTTACGAAATTGTCTCGGCCGATGAGCACGTTATATCGATCGCGATTGTGCAATATGTATTTTCGTAGTTGCTTCGCCAAGTCGTGGAATATGTCGTCGTTCAAAACGCACGTATAAATATTGCGAACGCTCGTGTCTTTACCCTGTAACAGCCATTGTTTTATGAAACAACCCATTCGATTGCCCAACGCGTCCGCGGTGGTAATATCCTTCGTGACCGATGGCGTTCCTTCTTCGAACGATATAGAGTTGTTACTCAAGATGTAAATTTGTATGTAAAATACTAATAAATTTTGTAGAATGGAATATATCGGTTTGAAGAAGAGAATATCGTCTAAAAGTGTCCACAGGTGTTCCATGGTCGTCGCCAACACGTTATCGTTATTATAACTTTCGTGCGATATCAAATCGTAGAATTCGTCACATTTCAGCGAGCTGGGAGACGACGGCGCTGGCGTGTTGATTTTATTGGCATCGTTCTCGTCGTTCGCCTCACCAGCGCATATTTTTTGTAAAATCACACACGAGTATATGTAATTTAACGTGTTCTCGATACTGTCCACGTTATCTATTAAAATGGCGTTCGTTACTTTTCGTAAAGATTCGTTCGATTCAACTATGGTGGTTATTTTATTCCATAAATTGTGTATTTTGGGCCGGACGTGCTGCTTCATCGCACTCAACGTAAAATCATCTCGTGATGCACCATTACGATCTTTCGGTGTAGTAGTAGTCGTCGCCGTCGTCGTCGCCGCTTTATAACTACGTGGTTCGTATAATTTGACGACACCGACAGAAATGTCGATAATATCCAACAATTCCTTCCGCGTCATCGTTATTTTCACGGTGGTGTTACCTATATTATAAATTTGTCCGTTGTCCATGTGACAATAAAAAGGTTTCAATCGAAAACATACCGGCACGCCGCTCATTTCTGTGTCTTACTATTGGAACTCGACGGAACACCGGGAGCTGATAACGTCGCACCGTCGAGTACGCGTTGTCTGCGACGTGACACAAACTGCGCGCGATACCGTCAAACGTAACCGCGATTGCACACATCGTTCGAGATTTTGAGACGTTGGTGTGGACACCGGTGCCCACGCCAGCGTCGACACCGGTGCCTACGCCAGCGTCGACACCGGTGTCGACACCGGTGTCTACTCGGAACGATCGACGCGGGTGCATCGTTGTTCACCGCGTACCCGTGATGCACCCTCGAAATGCACGAATTCCGAGGATATGTACCGGTTTCGCGGGTGCCACACGTGGTACGCTGTACCCCGTGTGGCACCCTCGAAATTATGACACCGGTGTGCTTCTTATCTCGTCGACATCGGACGGATTTCGAGGGTGCAGCGACACGTTCGTGTGCGCTTACGGAACGTGACGGGTCAGTCGGAAGTCGATCGATGCGCTGCAACTTGTAAGACCGCGGCGCGATCATGACATCCAACGGCAAGGACGACGACGACGACCAGTGGCTATACGCTTATGTGTATAACGCTCCGTACCCGGACGATTATGCTACACCACCGTTCCCTTTAGATACTCTACGTTTCGAATACGAATATGACGGATCGAGTAGAGCGGAAGGTTTACCCGGATTATGTAACGCCCTCACGCCGTTCCCAGTTATACCTTGTCGCATTTTCAATGATAAAGTACCGATACGCCATTGCGATCAAATAGGATATTTCAGTTTTAACGAATGGCCACGTGTGTATTTGGGAGCGTTCGCAACGCTCACATCTGCTCCACGCATCCATACGATGTTGGGGACGGCATTCGTGGCGTGTTCCACGAATTCCGAACGAATGCCGATAATTCCAAATATGGACGTGCTTCGAGGATACGATTCGATATCGAAAACGGGGTGTTTGAAATTTCGTCTCGACGGTGTAGTAGAACCGATTTGGTTAGGCAATAACATCGCCAATTACGATAACGACGAACGACGACATCGTCATATAGATGTATACTTGGAACGGTTACCAGGTCGAGTTATGAAACATAATTGACCAATAAACGATCGCACGTGGTGCTATATAAACGGATGCGTCACGGTGGGAGGCAGTCAGTCGACGTGAATATTTCACCAGCGAAACATCGACGATGTCTTCGGCAAGTTTGGCCAAGCTAAAAAAACACATGGAAATGGGTCCGATCATTTCTGATTTGACCATTACCGACGATACGTTGAATCAACTTCGGAATATAACTAAACGAGTGCTGGGTAAACAACAACAACAACAACAACAACAACAGCAGCAGCAGCAGCAGCACGTTGACAGTTTCGATGTTGTGTCCACCGCCACCGCCAACGCCGTTCCAGAGTACAATCCCGACGATGCCATCTTCGTCAAGCCGCTAAACCCGGTGAAGAACAATTTGCATCCGACATATCGTCCAACAAGTAAGTCTATCGTCGCTGTAACCGCCATCACGAACGGGGAAACGAGTGAATATACCGATTCGTATAACGATACCACTACTGCTACTACTACTACTACTACTGCTACTGCTACTAAGCCAACTGGTACGACACCGGTGAAAAAATCGACGTCGAAAAGATCGAAAACGAAATCGACCGTGGAAACTGCAACGATAAAACCGCAACTTCTGGTCAAACTCCCGATAGCTCGTGAGAAAAAGAAACAAAATGGTAAATCTGATCAGAAGCGATGTCAAAAACGGAAAAGAGACACACATACGATCGAGGAAGATGACGATGATATTGGGAACGATACGGAAGGGTCCGAATTAGAGCGATCGATTGAAGCGCGGACGGTCGCCGTGACCACGAAGAAAGATGTACACGTGAATAGACTAGAAGCAGAAACAGCAGGCGAAGGCAAGATACAGGCGTCAGCCGTCGTCGAACCCGCAGCTAAAGCGAAAAAGGTTCGCAAGCAACCTACATCTCGGAATAAAATCAAATCGAACGGAGAAACTAGTAGCCACGATCAAAGTAGTAAGAGAATAACTAATGGCTCCCACGATAAGGAATCCATCTCAAGTGCGAACGAAGAAGTCATCCGCAATTTTCAAGAAAAAATCTCTCGTATCAAAACCGAACACTTCCAATCTGCCGAATTCGTCGGGCGTCACGATGTATTAATTAACGCGAGCTGGTTAATATTAAAACTGTGCTATTTCGAACAATTCGAAACTACCTTGCCGAGTTTCGATATAGTCACCGATTTGTTTTATATCACAAAAGAAACTTTTTTGAACAAGTTGATCGTTGTATACGAGAATAACGAAGATGCGTTCCACGCGGAGACCGGTCTGTATTTGACGGACGTTAGGCGAACGTTATTCGAAAGGAACATTTTATTCATAAATATACCCAGTTCGAATAGTATTTATAAATTTTTTGTAAACGAAATAATCATCACGTATATTTGTTTCGTCAATTTGTGTGAAAATAAAGTGCCCACGATTTACAGGTGTCTGGGAAGCAAATCGTCGTCGTCGTCGTCGTCCTCGTCCGAGCAGCAGAGATTTAACGACGTACCGTTCAAATCATTTCCTGTGAATGTACATTCTCATAAGTTGACTGATATATTGCGATTACTGAACGAATAAATACATTTATATTAAAGTTTTGTTAGCGTTTATTTTGTATGACTTTCCATTCGATCCGATCTCATCGAGTTTCGTGATCATGATGATGATAATAGTAATAATAATAAGAGACCATGACGACGGAGCCAGACTGGAACGATCTCGTCGATGATATGAACGGTATCTTATTGAATGATAGCGACGATGGTGAGATGTCGCTCAGCGAAGTCGACATAAAATGTAAAGTTACCAATGTTGACGCTGCAAACGATGATGATGATGGTGATGATACGAAGTCGTCACGAGATTATCACGGTAAGAATAATTGCAAGAGTAATGACGATAACGACGACGTGAACGGTGCTGTTACATCGAAGGTGTCGCGTGACTTGTCATCGGACGACGACGACGACGAAGAAGAGTATCTGTTCTCTGACGATTCAGATTGCGATAAAGTTATTCGAAACGATACGCACCCGACGAGATCATACGGAAGAGAACTACGACGGCAACGACGACGGGAATATCGCGATAAAGTTGTTCGAAGCGATACGTACCCGACGAGATCCTACGAAAGAGAACCACGACGGCAACAACAACAACAACAACAACAACGGGAATGTGGACGAAGGCGAATACGACGACAATCGCAACGATACTCGCGCCGTAATCGTCGTCATCGACGAACGCATATAAGCAGACACTCGATACAACGTACCAGTAGATATAGCGACGACGACGATAGGAACCGGTCAAGTGGTATCGTCGGCGGTGAAATGAATAACCGAAAGAATATGTTGTGGTTTATGGCAGAACGTTTGCTATCGGAATTCGTGAAGCCGTTTGCTTTAGATACGGAATTCGTGAACAAAATCGATAGAATAGCGTACATTAGTGCATCGATATGTGACGATAATATCGCAGTCGAATATCGAGGAAAATCTTACGTATTGGACAAATTGGAATTCGTCCAAAACGACATATTTGTACCGAGCGATTTCGTGTTAACGACGATGTATCCGGACGCTTCTATACCGGCGATCGTCAAAAGAAATATATTGAAAACTTTGGAAGTTAATCGATGTTACGAGTCAACTCATAACGTGGATCCTTTAATGATGATTCAGATGGTACACGAAGTATGTCTCCGTGAACATAATGTTCCGTTATTCGTTACGTGGCAAAGTCGATTCGATATGATGTTCCTACAAAAACACACGATCGACGACAATCGAGAGTTCAGATGTGCACATTGTGTCAACGTATGCAACAATTATACTCCCGTTCAGGCATCGACTCAAGCTTACTATTCGCTCTCGAGGGACAGACCGATTTTGACGTGCGGCCATCATCACGACGTAGCCGTATCGGGTATGGTAAAACCGTTATGGATCAACTTGTCCAGTCGACAACTGCAAGACGAACGATACGTGCTGGATTTTATGTTCCAAAATGAAATAATTCTGATGACCGTTGTGTTGGGTAGAAGCGATCACGTCAAATCTGACAGTCGGCGAGGTGGACCCCAATTGAATCTTTCAGAAGCACACTCGATGACACAGTGTTCAGAACCGCACGGGGATTTTCATTCTTCGACAGGCGACGTTCGATATACGTATTGTTTGTTCCAAAGATATTGGGAGTCGTTGAGAGTACGCTTACACGACGATCTCTCGCATCACGATACACTTGCCTACGATATTTCTTGAATGTATTTTGAAAATAAATATCTTTCGACACTATTTGTACGTATTTGTTTTAACCCGTTTACAGTCCACGTGACCGTCATGAGATACGAATTTCACCCTTATGAACATTTCGAGTAACATAACGTGACATTTATCGCATCGATAATATAACACCAACTTGGGTTGTCACACGAGTGGAGTCGGGAAATATGGTACGATATGTTGATACGCGATATTTCTTGAATGTATTTCGAAAATAAATATCTTTCGATACTATTCGTATGTGTGTATTTGTTCGAATTGACTTTCCTTTCCAGTCGTCCCGTCGTAAGCGCGTTTATAAGATGCGATAGAGCGCAAGCGAAAAGATCATCGACACGACATACGATAACGGCAATGTCGAACACGAAAAACCACGAAAGTTTCGGTGACGACGGTGGCGGCAACAACAATAACAACAACAACAACAACAGAAATGCCGAACGGAAGCATAAGATCATGATGACGCTGTTCGAAGAAATGTCGAAAGTCGCACGTATAACGAACGACGCCATAGATTACGAACGCGAGAGTAAATACGAAAAAGCGATAATTCGATATGCCTCGGCTCAATCGGTGTTATATAACGCGTGCTGTCTGCTATCCGGTGTAACGTTACCACTGAATCGGGTGAAACAACGGCGGCGGCGACCGAATCCTTCAGAATCGACCGAGCACGAAAGAAATAGAAGTTTCATAGCTTTCGATCGTTCGTATATTATCGAATTGATTCTCAATAAAATCGTACAAATTTATGACCGCATTCAGAGATTGGACGGTGCGATTTCGTCTGGCAACGTAGAAACTATATCGGTGATGAACGCCACACATATGTCGTTAAATTTGCACGGGAATAACAACGGCGACGGCGGGTCGCAATACAACGATTACGATAGCGTCAAACATGTGATTCCCGAACTAACGCTAACCCGTACCGACGACTTCGATCATATAATCGGCCATTCGGATACGAAGCAGAAATTGAAAGAACTAGCGCATATGTTCTCGTTGAATAGCAACAGCAGAACGAAAGAAATTCTACGCAACAGAGATATAACCGGTAATAGTATGATCATTCTGTACGGCCCTCCGGGCACGGGAAAAACCTCGTTGGCCAGAGCGTTGGCCACGTTTTGTCGCGTACCCATATACGAGATGAAATTGTCGCAACTATTCAGTAAATACGTGGGCGACAGTGAAAAACTGTTGACGGCGATCTTCGAATGGGCCATCCGATCCGTAGCTCCGAAAATCATTTTTATCGACGAAATCGATTCGATATTCAGTAGGAGGGGTTCGGCCGGCGAAGAGCCCATCGATAAAAAGCTAAAATTAATTTTTATGATGGAAATGAACAAGTTCAGCAGCTCCGATGCCGAATCGAACGTACTGATGATATGTGCCACGAATATTTTTCAAGATATAGACGAAGCCATCACCCGGCGTTCGGTTGCGAATATTCTCGTGTCCAAGCCGGAAACTCCACAAGAATACCTCGAATTCGTGCATCGTTCGTTTCACTCGGCCAAATTGAACGTTAACGAGGATGTTATGCGACATATAGCGTCAGATATGCATCGAACGAACGCTTCACAATCGAAAATTGGCGATTTGGTGAAGAAAATATTTTCCAATCTTACTTTTTCGTTGACCGATACCGTTCGCGTCGTTTCCGTCACCGATATGAATTATCCAGTATTTTCGATAATCGGTACGATCATAAGTGCAGATTCCCCGAAATATGTTATTGTCAACGACAACGACAATGATGATGATGATGATCGAGTTACGACGGTATCGCTCGATTCGGATATTTCGAACAATATCGTATTACCTATCGTAACGCGACAAATGATAGATTTTCACGTCACCTCCCAGTAATAAGAGCACGGGAACCAGAATATATGACGATGATGACACCGGACGATATAAACGCAACTAGTGATGAGATATCGTCCAATCTCAAGGAACTGTACGCGTTTATCGGAAATAAAAAAAATCTCGTAATCGTAGACGGGGAAAGTAATCCAAAAGGAAGTAACAACAAATCGATCGCGATCGTTGCGGGTATCGTCACGGGATTCATGGCCGTATTGAGTCAACGGTTCGTACGACGTCAACCCGACCGTCGTCCAGAACGATAAAAACGATCGGCAACGCGTTCCCCCCTCGTATCCGTGCGAATCTTTCCGTCGATTTGTTATACGAGTGAAGTTGGGGTCTGTTACGATAGACTGATACGCACTCCCCTCCCCCACCTCATCGAGCACATATATATATATACACCGGTCGTATCCGACAACGATCGATAGTAGTTCCGGATTGTTCGAGGTGTTACATTCATACTGCATACTGTATACTGCGAAAATGTCACTACTTTCAGACTATTCGAATATCGATGTGGTGGATGAAAATCGTACGGTTCCACTTAGCGATTCAACGAATGTATGCCACGAATCGACTTCTCCCGAGAACGTACAATTCGTTACAAACGACCCACGGTATTTTGTAAATATATATTTTTTTCGAATCGTCGAATACTGATATGTTTCAGGTGCGACGAAACGTCTAAATTGACACCTATACGGAATCGATGCTCGAACGAAAATTTGCCGAACGAATTTTCCGAACTGAAACGTTCAATCCTTAGTCGTGACCATATCCGGTGTCCACCGATGTGTTATGGAACTTTTGAAGATGTGCGAGGGTTGATCGTTGCGGTATGTCGTTAACTATAAATTCGATTTCAGTTTCAGTAACGAATTTTCTTTCCCAGATGGCCAACCATCGTGACGAAACAGTCGATCAGTGTTCGTCCGATATCGTACAATAAATGAATCGTAATACGATAATTCGTTTTCTTTTTCTCCTACCCCTAGTAGATAAGATATCATTATGTCAGCAGAAGCTTTTCTGCATTGTATGTCAAACACGACAAATTCGATCAACAACGAATCTCAGGCCATCGATACTATCGAAAACTTTGACCAGATTGTCGATTTTAACTGCAAAACGAAAGAAATCCGATTGATCAAAGGCAGACATCCCTTGATAGGGCTGTGTGGCGGTTTATTCAGCGATTCCGTTATATTCTACGATACGATACCCATTAAATACAGTTTCGACAAATTGGATCTCTATAAACCTCGTATCGTCAAAAAATCACAATCGGAATTGAACGTAGAGGTTATAAAGGCGGATAAATTTAGATTCAATAAGCTAATCGACACTGGAAACAATGGTAATAATAGTGAATCTGGAGACGGGCAATCGACTAATCGAGAAGCCGAGAACGCTGCCAAATACAACCACTCGTATGGCGTAAAGACGTATCAGATTAAATGTTAATCTCTCCCTCTCTCTCTCTCTCTTTATTTTTTTCTGTTGAAAAATAAGAAATGGAACATATTTTCCCATATTTGAGATTGAGCGGTTTATGCGATTCGAAAATATCTCCGTCGGGTTTGGACGTGACGACAGATTTTATTTTTTATATCGCCTCTCAGAAGGAGCACACGCTGACCGACGACCAAAATAGAATATGGAAATTGAATATGCGGCGTGCGGACTGTGAATTGCCTCGCAATCGGCGACAGCAGCAGCAGCAGCGCACTCCGATCATGTTGCACGATCGCCTTATCGCATATAAACTGAAGCCGTACGACGACGTGGCTTTGATGGACATTTACGTATATTATATGATTTGTCAATATGTCGGTGCTCTATTGAATTTGGTCGACGTATTGGATCACGCGAGGAACGTGAAAAGTTTCATTCATCATCGCAGCGAAGACATGTTCGGTGAAATGGTAGATCACACGAACTACAAACGGTACACGTTGCAACTGATAAATTTATTTGTCGATAATACCGAATCGGTCCTTTGCATGGACAAATCGAAAATTCTGGCAAACACCTTGGCTATCGGTGACGTTCCCGGGACGGCTGCCGACGTTAATAACGACGATACGGATGACGACGACGACGACGACGACGATAATATAGACGTAGACGATACGGACGACGATAATTGCGAGGATGGCGACGTAAACGACAATATATGGGAAAGCGAGTTATAAGAAATAGAATGGCAGATGAAAATGGAGTTTCTTCATCGTCGTCGTCGTCGTCACAACCGTCGCCTGCGTTCTTACGACAAATGCATGGCACGATACGTGTAGGTGGTGACCGTGTCGTAATCGATTCCGATGCGAATTCATCGTCCATTTCCAAAATTACCACTCTGATCAAATTGGGTCGTCTAGCGTTCGGTAGATCGCCTACGTCGTGCACCTTCTACTACGACTCCGTGTTTCCCGTTTTTCTTTCGACCGATACTACCCAGGCTATCGTTCGAAATCTAGCGATTGACGTGATGAGCGCCGAAACTACTTACGGCGATGCGGTCGATGCGATAGAAGCGCATCTACAGACACGAGTGTTAGAGAACGAAGATAGAAGACTCCTCGAAATATATAGGAGTGCTCTCGTCGTTATCGGTGTGAAAGACGACAGGAGTCTGAGCGTTATTTTCGAACGTACGATCGACATGAAAACGATCGAAATTATGACCGTCGCGGCACGATCTCGAGACGATACGTTAATAGAATCGCCGACGTTACGGATGGCGAAATGGTGTTCTACGTTGCCCGTTCGTGCGGGTACGCTAATCTTGTTCGGTACGAACGGTATAATTTCGATGTTTCCCGAGCGAACGTTACGGTCGTTGATGACTTCGGAATTCCTCAATCTCGTAGGTAACCATATGATACCGGACGGTGGAAATATTCAAGATGTTCGATTTAGATTTCGAGTCGGAAAATTTTTGGTATATCTAACGTTGACGTTGATTCCCGCATCTTGTGTGTTCGACACAGATTTGTCTAGCAGATTCGTTAACGTCCAACGCGAACCGTACATGTTCAGCGCTTTCCACAAATACTACAGACTAGCCATGTCGATGTATATACCGGAAGAGATCGGTGTAGAGGAACTAGCGTACGTGAAAAATGCGCTGATCGATGATATGTTACACGCGTTGGATAGGAACGATAATTTCGTTCATATCTCGCATTTCACCGATCTGCCGTTGATACCGTACGGTGTGAGCGAGATGATCACCGGAAACAAGTACACTTTTCACGAAATTCTGTTCGATCCCGACATAATCGCCGACGTAGAGTGGACCAAAACTGCGGGGGGCGTATGGGACATGGCGACGATGCGGAATAAATTGAACGTTACGACCATGATGATACTATACAGACCTATAGCGTATTGTACGTTGAACGGTGACGGCAGGGAGCGAGCCGTATTCACGGATTACTGGTCGCCGGAAGATATACTACAATTTTACATATTTCCGGACGGTTACAAAACGTTCGCAAAGACCATCATGGAAGGCACTATGGCCGTAGGTTATCGAACTTCAGACGGGTTATTGACGAAAACCATCGAACCACGTGAGAACCGTCAAATGATAGCCCCGCTACTGCGCAATTACGCTCCCCTGTGTAACGTTTGGATGTCGGCGTACAAGATAAACGGAAGATACTATATAAAAACGTGGTCGAATACGGATCATCGAATGCTGAAAGAGAACGATTTGGGATCGAATTCGAACGTTCAACATATTCAAAACGATTTAAATTTATTGAATCGCCATATAACTTCCGTCGATGTGATTTTTCGTATCGAGAAAATCTACGACGGCAAAATAAATATGGTGGACGTGAGTACTAACAAACGGCCGGATGTAACGTTCACGTTGATATTGGATTTTCCGATGATATTCTACGATTACGAAGACAATCGACGCGTTCACGTCGCCGGCAACGAAGAAACGACGAACGATCGAATAAAACCCATAGCGGACAGGAAAACGTTAGAATCGATATTCACGCTGGGCGATAAGCGCAAATTGATTATGTGGCCCGAGAACGATAAGCGATTCCTGTTTATAACGAACGATTTGATAATAGCCGCTGCGATACTGGTCGGTGGAGATCGATGGACGACGAAAGAAGCGGTAATGTTGGCAAAGATGGATAACGACGCGTTCACCAATAAAAACTGGTTACACACCATACAGAATTATCTGTGCCGAGACATGATACGCGATTGTATGGTGGGTCGACGAGAAACTGACGACGACGACGACGACGACGACATACCACGTGTATCGCACGATGGACTATTATCACAACAATAATAAGAACGAGACATAATATATATATATATATGATGAGTAGTGGTAATTCACGATATATTTCTGCCAACATGTCTTCATTGCCAGATTTTCAATCGACATCGTTCAACAACGGAGACAAGCACTCTTTCTGGACGATTATGTCACACAAACCGTGGAGTGTCGTACTGGGTATCGTCGTCGTATTATTGATTTCCTACGTAGTTATTATAGTATTGAGACGATATACGACCCTGTTGAATAACAAATTAGGCAATTTCCTCGCTTCGTGGATTCCAAAGTTAGACCATACGAACAAATAGATAGACACAGAACATGCATATATGATACGCTCTCACACGCACACACACACGCAATCATTCTGTCATAAACTTTCGATATCGTAATTTCTACGATTTCCTTTCACGATGAACGATGATCGATCGTCAGCGTGTCTGTAAATATATATGTCCACACCACGATCGTGACGTTACCGTTCACAAGTAAGATTACAACAGAAGAAATAGAGATAGTGGAGAATCTATTACGGCGATGGATCGATATTTCGGTAGAGATTGGCTGAGAAACGACGATAACAACGATACCGATGGTTTGATATACGATGACGAATTCGATAATATTCCGACGGAAACACAACGACGGCGAGAAAAACAACAGCAACAGCAACAGCAGCAGCAGCAACAAACGCCACCGAGTGAAGTTGAAACGACCAGTCACGAAACAACTTATGGTGAATTCGAATCGTTCATCGAACAATTGAAAACTATAGATATGTGTAATTTATTCAAAAATAGACCGGATTCTTTCCATTTTGGTTATTATATTAATCGTATATTGGCTTTGCTGACGATCGACAAATATCGCGATCCTTCGCTGAAGCTTATCATATCCGCTCTATTGCCAGACTGCGAACCGCGACAGGTCTCTGCTGCTGCTGCTGCTGCTGTTGCCGCCGACGAGGAATCGCAATTTCTCCAAAAGCTCGTACAATTCGTCATATTGATCGTCAACGAATGTCGCTTGACGGACGGTGCTCCCGAATTGATTCTATTGTATAATTTAATGCACAATCCGAAGAGTGTGATACGACGCGACGACGATAACGTCGCTGCCGACGTTCCCGTACTGATAAGTAAGCTCGATTCGACTCCGTATAAATTTCCGTCGCGAATTCGATATAAGATTTCTGTGACGGTTAGCGATTTGTTTCAGAAAGGATGTGCTCCCGAACAACTATTGAAACGTATTCGGAGTCCGTCGTATCAGTTTGCCAGTAAACGGTTCATATTCGAAAAATACGTTTCGCCTTATTTCGTTGACGCTTTGAAAGTTTCCGCTACGTCGATTCGAGGTCGTGAATCTGACGACCCGTTCGTCCGAAAATATTACGAATTTCTAAACGCGATCGGCAAATTAGATGCGCGACTGTCGTCATCGTCGTCGTCGTCGTCGTCGTCACGAATCAAGATAAACGAACAAAGACGGCAAATTTCGAACGACATTAAAACGGTTCAAAAATATCCCGTCATACGGAACGCTTTGATATCTAGATCTTTGACCGATTTGTGTAGAATCGCCTTATCGGTGGAGCGTTACGTGGCAAATAAGAGTTCGACGACGATGAATAACGAAAATTTCCATTATCCGTGTTTCGTTCGATTTTCCACGGCACTCGTCACCAACGTACGTAATAAGAAAGATGAGGCGATGCAGTAAACCGTTGAATGGATTGTTGTCGTGTGCGGTTCCTAAAACGACCAACGGTCGCATCCTCAACGTACTCTATACCGATTTACTATTAGATTTCCATAGCGTGAGAGAAGATTTCGGTTTGTTACTGGAAAAACTGAGCGAAGTCGATCCGATGACGTTGGACAACGACAATTATTTCGTCGTGTGCGACGATATGTTTTTCAACGTGTTGAATACGCTGACGGAACACTACGATTGCGTTCGAGTCGTCCCGATGTCGACCATCGAGCGTCAGATGAAGGGTGGCAATAAACGATCGGGGAAAACTACTTCTAAATCGCGTATAATGAAACGGAACGTCAAATCGGACGTGTCGGGACTGCAAACGTCTCCGTTCAAATTGTCGTCTATTCACAGGTTCCCCGATAACGACACCAAAAATTTGCGTTTATTGATAATCAACGTATACAATTTCAACGTGATACACAAATTGAAATCGGACAACGAACAGCTGGACGTCGTTCACGTAATATTAACGACTTTGATAGAGTTCAGTTTTATCAACATGCTCGAAAAAGACTTTTCCGTATTTCTGAAAACGAAAATACCGGGCGCGGATACGAACGACACCTCTACCGCTACGCATCGACGCCGCCGTCGTCAACATCAGCATCATCGTAGCTGTTCGTACGTACCGATAAACGGCAACGACGATATCAAATGTGAAATCGCAACTGTTGCCAAAAAAACGCGTAACGACGGTGTCGATCGGCACGTAGGTGACACTATAAACATTTCCATCGCGGATATCACGAACGCGACCGACACACTTTTGCAAAAAATAAAGCCCGACGACGCCACCACGTACGTTTTCTCCGTCGATGCGGCACAAACTCTGACGTACTCCAGAGTCGCACAATACGAAACGTATCGAGCATTTAAAGTTTTCTATTTTACGTTCGTCGCGAAAGGTGTCAAATGGTCTATATCGCCGAACAATAAACACACCGAAGTATTGTATTTCTTGAGACAGTTCTTCAAAGACGAAGTTGCCATAATGACTAGATGGTGGGCCGATAACGAAGCGGTGTCCTCGTTGTGGCCGCAGTTTCGATCGTGGTGTCCGATTCTGTTCGATTCCTACGTTAACGAGTGGTTCTTCAAGTGTGACGTTAGCGATCTGTTGGGAATGGCGTTCAAGTTTCAAGTCGTTAATTCGTTGCCACCGACGTACATGAGATCGGTCGTAGCCGGAGGTCGCGTATGGGAGGTGAATACGCTGACGTATATGTTAGTGGCTCGGTTATCGATCGGAAACACGATGGATTATCATCAACAATCGGACACGTATAAATGCGGTCTCAAAACCATAAACGATTATTATAAGTATATATTCGGTTTAGATCATGACACGTTGTTCTAAGTCGTCGATATTACCATATAGATATCTCGTCGTTCTGAGCGTAGTAACATGTATCTCGATGCAACACTTGACAGCTACCATGATATCGTCACAGTCATCGTTAGCGAAACCGTCCCTTCCTGTACGAAACTCTACATCTGACGAAACGACAACCGAAATCTACGATGACGATGAACATACGACATTCGTAGAATTGGACATGAACAAATCGTTGTCGGTCGGGATAATACCCAAGAAGAAGAAGAAGATCTCGGTGACAAGTATCGAGAAGGAAAATGTGACGAGTGACGTGATAGCGGAGACGAAATCGATGCCGACAACGATGGGAAATTCGTCGGATGTGAACGTATCGATAACATCGAATCAACCTCAAAATCGTTCGAATATCGTCGTCGAACAATCGAATAATCGTAACGTCACGAATCGAGATTTTATGAACAATGAAGAAAGGGCTGCGATTCGTTCGATCGACAACGGTACTGCTTCGGTCTCGATTACTCCCGGTACTAATAATACTACCGCTCTCGTCGTCGTCGTCGTCACCGCTGCCACCACCGCCTCCACCGCCGCAGTCGCAAATATACCAGATACGATCAGAATACAACGAAGCCACGATTCTTGTCGGAACGTATCCAGTCAAAAATGTTATACGTGGTCTACTTGTTACCAACACGATAGCATCTTGTGCAACGATAGTATAACGACGAAACAGATACCGCACGTTTTCGATTCGTACAAGTGGTATAAAAATAAAAATCGTTCGTTGTCGTTGTTCAACGTTTCCGTCATGCAGAACGTATATTTGCGACGTGATAATACTAGTTCGACGTGCGCCAAATACACGTGTCGATATTTTTTCATGAATTCGACTTGTCCGTCATCGTCATTGCCCTCGTCGACAGCACTCCCATCTTCGTCGTCGTCGTCGTCGTCGTTTGTCGATAAATATTGTACGAGTAACGAGTCCGATTTGATCACGTTGACTGGACATTGTGACGTCGACGGGAGCAATCCGCATTGTGTCGGCATACGAACATTACATCTATATATAATATGGTCTGTAGGTGCTTTTATGATTATCGGTTCGACGCTAGCGTGTATACTTGGAACGTATGTATCGACACGAAGAATGAGACGGATGTTGCGGAAGATGGACCGAGAAGAAGCCGAACTACGACAACCTTTCAGAGTGTATAACGTCGTTTCCTCCATCGATGAAGACGAAGAGGGCCAAGACGTTTGCGGTTGAACCTTTAGATTGTACAATATTGTATCGTGTAAATAATTTACTATTTTTTCCGAAATAAAGTGTGTGCGTGTATGTGCAAGTATGTCGTTTATTTCTTTTTCCTATACGTATTTTGTAAGATATCGATATCCAACATACCATAAATAATCGCATAATCGATAGATGATCGTCGATGCGAATTCCATATTAGTATTTCTCATATCGGTCCACATTTTGTGGGTTTTTCATACGATATTGCTTACCGATTCGACCGATATACCCATGTTCGATATGTTAGCCCGTTTCGTTTCTTCCACGAAATTGGAAAACGGCGTGTTCGCCGACGTATTCACCAATACGAACGATATTAGTACCGGTAGAGACGCTCGCTTGGTTATAGTGCACCCGTTCAATTGGTACATATTGAATATGAATTCGAATATATACGTATATTCTACGTCAGCCAACGATACGAACAAGTGTTCGGAAGGATACAATAATACGTTTGTTAAATTGAAACATCCGTCGAGCGGTCACTCGCTTCAAAATTTACATACAGTTTGCTTGCCCGTTAGCGTTTCTGATCTGTTGATTCATTTCAAGCGTAAGGTGCGCACTAGAATGAAAATAAGACCACACGAACGGTACGACAATAGGAAAATCGTGACTGTCGTAGATGTTATAAATCAATTGCTTTCGTCGGGAGCGATCGTAAATTACATACCGTCCATCGCGAATAACACGAACGCCGTCACATAAGAATCTCTCGTTATCACGAAAACGAAACAAGATATAAGATAGGTATGGATCGCATCCATCGCTAAAACGTACAGTATTCACGAAAATATAAACGAATAGAACGATGGCATTCGTACGTTATTTCCCACGAATAGGTCTTCTAGATGTTCAGATGCTTCAAGACTATTCGACGGGCGACTTCATCGTAAAAGAAATCGCCTGGAAACAAGTAAACTATCCGTTCGACATCGAAGATTACAATTACGGAGCGACTCGCACTAGTTATTCGTACGACATTCGCAGCATCATGTTTTCCATTCCCAAATTCAAGTTGTACGGCGACGACAGATCTCCTTACAGGCATAGCAATATACGTAAAACTAATCGTTATTTGACGGCGAATTACATAATGATCGACGGATCGGTCGGACACGTCCCGTATGCCGACGATATAGTATACGATATTCTGAGTCAATTCGACGTGATCTTCGTGAAAGGTTGGAATAAACGATATAATCTGTTGCGTTTGTTGGACAGGATAGCATCGTCGCAGTCGTCGTCGATCGATTATGGCACCATTAAATCGATCAAAATCATAGATATCGATACGGACGATAAGATCGAAACGATTTATCCGCTATCGGTCTATTATAACGATCGCTCGCTGTACGACCTGAGGAAATCGTTGTGCACGTACGATCACGGACGGTGTTCCGTATTCAACGTGTTCGTGATGTTCGTTTATTGGTGGTGTCCGTTGTCGACTACGCTATATCGAAATAGTCGGAAGCAATAATAAGATGTTGAAACGGAATGCTCTCATGTCTAACGAAGCGAATAATAAGTCTTCCGTGTTCGATATCGACTACAAAATTGACGGTCCTGGACCGAACGTGTTACAAATTCTCAAGTACGTTTCGATCGCAGTGGCATGTTTTATTTTAACTTTCCTAGCGTATTACGTTATGTTTGCGAGAGATAAAACGTCTCACGATTCCGATCAAAAACATTGGACGGACGAACACGCTCGACTGATGCAACAGCAACAACGAGAACGAGACCGGCAACAACAAGAGCAGCAGCAGCAGCAACAACAGCGACGAGAACAAGAGCAACGGCGGCGACAAATATCGATCGACGAACGACGAATCGATCGATCACATCGATATGATTCGGTTCCGGTTCCCGTATCGAACAGATCGTCATCGATGGATAATCCACAAAATATATCGGACCGTTACGATCCACGACGACGTCAAGAATCGCGTAACGGATTACGTTCGGCGACGTCAACAGCGTCGTTGCCGTCGTCGTTTCCGATATCGAACGGCGGCGGCGTCGATAAACCGAACGACGTGTGGTCGAGCAAAAAATCGAAAAATACTCCGATGGGTAGCATAATATGGCACGACGGAATGAGTCGTATATTAGACTTGAACGTTCTATTAGATATGGTACCGATTATATCGATCCGTAAAAGCGCGGAGCATCTCGTCGATTATTACGTAGCACACTCTCGTCAGAATACCGATCAGAATATCGTTATCGAACGGTACCGCTACCCGTATAATCACGAATCGTTCAATACGAAATCGTGGACAGAACTCGTCCCAGATAAATCGACAAAAGGTATAAAATTGAAAACGCAAATTGGTACCAACAAATATTCCTACGTGGCGTCGACTCTAGAAATTACCGACTACGAACTATGGTCGGTCAAAGATCTATTAACGTGTGGCATCCTAATTACCGAGACTGCCGGCGACAACGACAACGTAATATACAGTACGATTAATGACGGTAACGCTATTAACGTGTTCGGTGGGTTACACAAGAAATCTGGCCAGCTTCAAACTCTGATTATGTATAATAATCTCAAGTGTAACGTGACGGGAAAAAAGAATATGTCGGTAGGAGTATCGGCGGCCGTCGTGAAGAATCGAAACGCGCTGTCCGATCTGTGGGCCGAAACGAAAAAGTTACTTTTCGGTAAGAACATCGACAACTTCGAATTCTTGACGGGCAGGCAGAACGCGATGGTTCGTATAGTGAAGAATAAATACGGTGTCGTTCAAAGGTCGAGCTCGCCAATTTGGATGAATTTCCTGCATCCGTCGCTTTAGACACCAATCGGCATTCTCAGCGAAAGAAATTTGCGCTAATCGACGTTTACATGGCGGACGTGAACAGTGTCATAAAGTATGGCTATTCGATCGAAAGTTATCGAACAGATAATTTAGCTCTTTATCGCGGAGACAACTGTGACTGGTTGAAGACGATAAAGTTCTCCATCCTTCCGAACGACCGTATCGTACATAAGCGTACGAAACGATCCGCTTCTATCGAACCGGTCGACGACGAACCTATCTACGCAGAATTGGAGAATTTCAACGCTGTCCTCGAAGAAACGTCCAGCGTATCGACGATGCAGTCGGACGTCGACGATAGCTGTACCAAAGATTATAGCGACAACGACGACGACGACGACCGCGACGATAATACGAACACTACAAAATCGATATCCGATCTTCTCGACGCAGCGAATAACGACGACCGGGACAACGAGCCGTCGTCACGCGTCGAAAAAACATATACCGACGCGACGCCGCGTTACGATATAAACGAACACATAGAAGAGCTAGAACGGATGAACGTGACCGATTACAACGCGGAAATGAACGGTATGGCCCTATGAGATAAGACATGAACACTGGCACGAGAAATATCACCGATATCATGAACGGCATTGCTGGTGCCGCCGACACCACTTCTGGATGGGTCGGTCTTTTCGACAACATCACGTTGAGCGATGCCATATCGCTGGCCATGTGCTTCTCGGTAGCTTGTTCCCTATCCGGATTCGTCATTTACTCGCTCAAGCGTTTTCGCAAAATACAAAAGATACGATATCACGCGTTAATATTGAACGAACGTGAAAATAAGACCGTAGTATGACGTTCCAAGCGTTCGTATACAACGTCGATGCGAAAAATCTGACGATACGTTCCGTTATTCCGATAGACACGTTCGATAATGTGACGACTGTGTCATCGAACGGAGGTATAGTCGACGACTTTCACGCCGACGACGAAGTCGACTTATCCGTGAAAATTGGACATTTCGCATTGTACGATATCGACTCGACCGAAAGCAGTACGATCAGAGGGATGTTAATATTGGAAATTCTATCGAAACGATCTGCCTTCTACGACCGCGGGAGCATCGGTGATGGGAACGACGGTTGGAACTTTATGAGAAAAAACAAAAATACACCTTTACATCGTTTATTCAATGAAATTAATTCACAATATGTGATTACGTAATATAGCTTTGATTTTACCATTATTATCTGCCTCGAATTTGTCATATCTAATTTTATATTGTACTAGTTCTACGTGTCGCAATAAAAACAATAATTCTTCGATATCTTCTTCTTCTTCTTCTTCTTCTCCTTTTCCTTTTACGTTACTCGAAACGACGACGGGAGCAGTCGTGGTGGTACTATCGATAGCGGTACGATTGGTGGTAGTGGTAGTGTACTTCGGGTTGTCGGATACGTGCTGTTTTTTTCGTATGACGAATTCGATCAGGACGATGTTGGAGTCCATGCCGGTCGAATACCATCGCAGTTTATTAGCATCGAAATCGCGTATCGTTAGATCGCGGGCGAGGAAATCAAAGTTCTTTTCGTAGCTGGTTAACGTCGATTTGCACAAGTCGTAAATCAATTCGATCGTTTGATACAATTTCAATTTTACGTATAAACTTTTCGTTCCGTCGCCGAATATAACTATCGCCAATTTACCGTCCGTCCGTTCCGACGAACGAGCAATTTGTTCGTCGTGTCGCGTTGCGTTCCGTTTCGAATAGAAAAAATAATCGTCGAACAAGTGTAGCGGATAATCGTAATGATAATAGGTGAAATGCTTATCGTCGTGCTTGTGAAATTTCGAGATCAATTCTAGCGAATATATCGGATCGATTTCGTGAAAAGTTCGTGCGATTCTCGTGATGGTGTCCGTTTCGGCGTACGGCTGACTCTTCGTGTTGGGATCGCTCGAATCGAACGCGAATCCGTGTAATTGATTTTTACCGTATAAAGATACGCCGTATATTTCCGTCACTACGATATGATCTTGGCTGATGTCGTTCATACCGCTCGTCGTGGCATCGTCGTCGTCGTCGTCGTCGGCGTCGTTCGAAAACATCTCCACTTGCACTATCAATCGTTGTAAGCAGTACGACGGCAAATCGAATTCTCGCAACGCCTTCACGGTACGCACGACGATTTTGTCATTTTCCCATACGCCGGTGCCACGTATACCGTTCCATTTGGGAGCTACGAAAACGTTGGTCATGTTCGAGCGTGCGTCGAATCGTACTTTCGACATGAACTTGCCGTATTCGTGGGTGAAATTTCGCGCGTAATCTTGCATCAGTTCACCGATACGCTTTTCATCGCCGATACAAATACGCTTGGCACCCACCACGATTTCACGTAGCAACGGTACGGGTATCAGAGCGAGTACGTCGTCGACGAACGCTCTTATCGTTGCGGACGACATCGACTTATCGTGACATAGCTTACTGTCGAATTCTTTCTCGAATTCCAAATAGTAAAACTCGTCCATGGGTCTTCGTCCTTGCTGCGTTCCACCGAAACTGTAACCTTTACCGATCGAAAAACGTACCCTTTTATCGGGGAAATTTCTCAGACATATTCGTGACTGACCGAAAATCGGTATGAACGAACCGTCGGTATCGTTCGAATTATCCAGCACGGTCCGTTTGAACTCTTCGTAAGTGAGACTTTCTTCGTAGCTACGTTTCCACGTACATTCCACCAATATCTCCGTTCGTTCGTCTAACGTGAACGGCACTATCGTCGACGATCTGGACATCGTTCGTTTCCTTTGGAACGAGAATTTATCGTTAAATGTTGCGGACGACGACGACGACGATACTAATCGTTTGATGTTCGCATCGTTGAGCATATCGTCGTGTAACGGATCGATTAATTTCTCTATATCTGCGTAGGGTATAGGTTGAACATCTTTAACGATGACACGATACATCCCTTGAAATCGATCGTAATCGTCGTCGCGATCCGTACGAATGCCATAATCGCTTTCTTCGACATATCTTTTGATCTCGTCCAATCGCGTCGTCGCCTTTCCGCTATATCTGATGTTGGTTTCGTAACACCACGTTTTGTCGTCGCCGTATTTATCCAGTACGAATTGACCGGTATCGTAGAAACTTTTAACGTCCATCAGTAACGTGACCGTAAGTTCTTTCTCTTCTTCGAGTTGCTGCATGTAGCCACTTTCTTCCCTCTCCGGTCCACGTCGAAATAATCGCTAACGGAACTACCGTGATAACGGTATGGTGGTGGTGGTGGTGGTTGTTGTCCCGTTGGCGGTGACGGTGTTGTATGAACGTAGGTTAGAGGGAGACTATACGGAAAACGGATAAGACGGTTCTTTGCGCCTTCTACGTTTGATATCGTTATTATCGTCGTTTTCGTTCGGCTTATCCGAACCGCTTCTTCGTCGTTTAGAACGTGAAGTTTCTTCGTCCATAGGTATTTGTGTATCGTTCGTTATTCTATCGACACAAATAAATTGATAAAATAATATAGGTCGTTTTTTTTCTACGAATATAACCGTACAGCCGGGGAGATGATGACGACGATAATCGGCGTGACATCTAACGTTGGCCGTCAATATATTAGAAATCGAATTTTCGAATAACGCAAAAATAACTTCCAACTGGTGAAAATTTATCAACAATCTGGTACCGAATTTGTACGGATGGCTATTATCGACGACGGCGTTTTCGGAGTTGAAACAACGCAATAAGCCGTACGATAACAATCGAATACTTCGCTCGCTGTTGACGTACGAAGGTTCCGGAAAACCTTCGACGACGACATCGATATAGTGTACGGGTCTGACGTTATTATGGAAATTACTCGTCGTATCGTAGAATAACTGTTCGTTAGTCAGGATGATGGAAGGCGGTGGTGTCGATGGAGAGCGACGACGTTCATTTCTCGACCCCAAAACGACCAGCGTGAAATGTGGTAGGTGACGGGTATGGTCATCGGCAAGGAGGTTACGTTGTTGTTGTTGTTGTTGTTGATCGACACCGTCCAGTTCGATTCTGTTCAATCGTATCGACGTATAATTCGATCCGTTCGTATCGACATCGTCCGTCGAAGGATGATCAGAAGGAACAGCAGAAGAGGAAGAAGAAGAAGAAGAATAAGAAGAAACGGTATTATCGTAATACCACGTTTCGTACGCGTACCACTGTCGATCTATTGAAAAAATTATCTGATCGGTAACGATAAGTATCGTCGTCCAATCGATATTTTCGAACGTATCGTGGAATATTCGAGCCTTGATCACCACGTTCGATTTTTCCGTATACAGCGTAACGTGTTTTTCCAACGTGGATTCCATCTTACTGTAAGATGCTCGTATTAATCGTGATACTATGTTCTTTGTTGTTTTTAATCTTGTCGATCGTTACAAATAAATCTACGTTAGACGAGCGGCCTCCAGATTTTGACGTGATCGTCGCAGACCGGCAAACGAAATTAGCGATCATCAATTATTGTCACTATCTACGACGACGACGACCGTCTTTAAAAGGCTCGTCAAAACTTTATTTCCCGTACATTCCAGTCGTTCTTCCCGATCACTCAGACCCTGTTTCTCGTTCTTCTCCTTCGTCTTCACCACCACCACCACCACCACCACCACCATTGAGAATACCTGTATATGAATTGAGTTTTCTCGATAACGATAGTACCGTTCAAATCAGACCGTACAAATACGTTGACTTACCGTTGACGCGATCGCGTTTGTCGTTGTCTAGGTCGCTACGGAAAAAATTCAACGTAAAATATATGTTTCGATTCGATCGAGGTACGTTCGACGTCGTTAGATCGATCGGACAGGAGGAAAATTTCAAAGTATCGGCCACGCTCGAAAATGTCCACGTAGAATGGCTAGATAAATCGATAACGATAAAATTGCCGCACCGATTCGACCCCACAGACAACGAACAATTATTCCCCGTGAATATATGCGAAGCGGGTGATGATATTCGCCGCACGCCCGCGTTTCCGATTCCTATCACCGGTTCGTTTTCCGACAACACGATATTGCAAGTATTCTCGGACGACAGGGCGTTATCCGAGTCTCGTTCTTTGGCGGGGTTCGGTCTAATCGGATGGAAATATAGATCGAATCAATACGGTCGCTGCGACGGCGACGACAACGCCATGTTCACTTTACACGACTGCCCGGAGCGCACGATATACGGAGGTGCGGGTAGATGCTTGTCGGTCGACGAGACCACTCAAACGTGCTTGCGTCATCCCGCGTTCACGATCGAACATCCGATCGATCGAGCGAAATATTTTCAGTGTACGAACGAGTTTCCATTTTACGAGGAGAAATCTTGCGGATCAGACGAAACATTTTCGGTCGAAAGTTTGAAATGCGAATCGAAAAACGTATGTCGCGACAGGTCCAACGGTAAACTCGCCATGCCTCGGTCGTTGCGAACGATCTATTCGGGCGAAACGTACGTCGAATGTATCGGCGGTCGGAGTTACGTGAGAGATTGCGCCGTTAAATACGTTAACGCTAAATTGACAGAACTCGGAGACGGATGTTGCGACCCCGAGTGTAACGGCAAAGCCTTCGGCGAGGGAGACACGGTTGTCGTGATCACCGTCCAAAACGTACGAGATCGCATAAATCTAGTAGAATACCCGGGCGATGTGATCGTTTGCAACGGAGGTTTGAGAACTCCGTTCGACCGACAAGGTCTGGTAGATCAACGACCCACGCTTGTGACGAGACGAGAGGTCGTGAATAAATCGCACATGGCCAAAATCTACGCTTCCGCTAGCACGAACATGGACGTTGTACGGCTCAAACGCTACGAACTGATCGCCGAGTACGAATTACCTTCTTTTATTTTCGCACGAGACGACGGTGGGAAGGTGTCGAAGAAAACGTTGCATACGTTTCGTGACGCGCCGGAATTATTCAAAACGGGTAAAATACGTGTAATATCGTCTTTCACCGCAGACAAATCCATGTACGCGTTCCTTCGTTTCTCTATGTACCTGAATATCGAAGAGAACATCGCAACGTCCCTCACCGACGATCTGATATTGGAGTCGCGCGGAACGGTACCACCGCGCGTTTTATCTTCGACGGAAGCGGATTATTTCCGATTCGACAGATCGAAAGTATTCGGTCTGACGAATATCCAAGCTTGCTCGTGGAAAAGCAAGGATAAAATTTTCGTATTCGACGAGGCGTACGATGACTTTCTAGAAAACGTCGTTTCCCCTACGACGACCGCGACGAACGTAAGTAACGACGCGTTCCTAACCAATCATTTGTATCATACCGACCTGTTAACTTTACCGATCGTATCGCAACATCGTTCGATACCGTTCGTCGAAATGAACGAAGACGAATGTTTACGGACGTTTTATGAAAGTGACGATCATCCAAGTCGAATCGGAGGGTACGAATTGAAAAATGAACATCTAAACGATATCGGAGTAAAGACCGATACGTTCGTGGAATTCGCTTGTTCGTTGGTGGGATTTCGAACTGACGCCGGAAAAATGTGCGCGATATTGAAAGATGCGATATTCGCACCACAATAAAAAGACACGAGCGAGGAACCGCCGTCCCATAACGACGATGACTACCACGTACACGGGAGCTATAATACATATTTTCATTTCGCTATTCTTCTTTTTTTACAACATACCGTCGTTCGTCGATAACGTTTCGATTCTGTACGCATGGTATAGCAATACAGATGGCAGTGTAGAATTAGACGAGGAACGGGAGTGCGAAAAAAAATCGACGAGCGGTGTGCGAAAACTGTAGAGCGATGGCCAAATCCGACGGTCATTACGCGACCCCGAAAGTGCCGGCGGTGCCGGTCGAATGTGCGAGTCCAGCTTGCTCGATAGAAATCGATACGTCGAATCGAGATGACATTCGGTGTTCTGCAAACAGCGATGTCACTCTTGCCGGTTATATTCCTATGACGAGCATAACGCGTTTGAAGAAATTTTCCGTCGACGTTGATCACATATACGAACCTATGGACAATGTACTGTCAACGTCGGAAGGAACATCACATGGTGCTGTACAGTCTTCGTCGTCGTCGTCGTCCTATACGGCTTGCGATGCCGGACAATGTTCGACAATAATCGAAACCGACGGTGAGAATATTACAAAACCGACACGATCCCAGTATTATCGTCATCAGAGCGATGACGGTGCGTCTTCGTCTACGTCGCCGCAAAATTATTACCCAAGAACGGAATATTTGCCCGACGCGATCGATTTGACATCCGAAACAGATGCGTTTATCATCGATGGACCTACAGCGACAGCAGCAGCAGCAACAACAGTAACAACAGCAACAGCAGCAGTAGCAGCACCTTCTTCGTATCAATCCGACAATTATTATAAAATTTTATTATGGATCACGATGACGATCGGAATAGCTTCGCTGTTTTGTTCGTGGACTTCGGTGTATTTTATAATGAATCCATCGTCCCCGCCTTCCGAATTGTGCGTGAATTTTTCGTATCCGCTCGACTACAGATGGTCGTACATGAAATTGCTCGTATCGTCGGATTTTTTGGTAAATCTAACAGAAAGAATTGATCATATGAAGATTCTATCGGACAATCGCATAACGTTGAACGAAACGCGATTTCTGTTCTACTATACCATAATGACAAATGCGAATTATTATAATCGGGTCCCCTCCGTGTGTCTCGAGCGGTACATCGTATCTGGATTCGACGAACGATACGTTAGAATAACATCGCACGATAATTTGGGACGTTTCACGAGACTGTGTCGATTTATTGATGTTTTGGGTAAAATTTTAGCGATACATCACGACAACCAATCGCTGTATTATTTTTTAGATCAGAACGTTGAATTTTCCGAACTTGTCGATATAATTCAGTGTTACGTTAGAGCCTTGGAAAATTTGATACATCGAAAGGAGAATCGTCGTCGCTACTCTCAAGAAAGATCGGATTTCGAAAAAATTGCGTTTTACAACGTGATAATAATTACTTTAGAATTTTATCGTGAAATTTGTACTGTCTGATGTTTGTTTTAACCCATTTACCTCCAACGCGACCGCCATGAAATACGAATTTTACCATTATAAACATTTGGAGCAACTACATTCGGTAGCGAATATTTTACAGTTTCAATTTCCGAATTACCGAATCTGTGGATGAGATAGGTTTAATATTGTACGATCTAACCTCAATCGACTCGGCTATTGGAACTGAGTACTGCGTTCATTTGTTTGTGACGAATAAAAAATATGTTCTTAAATGTTTTTGTTTTATTTTCCTATTACATATTTATTAAAATGTTAACCATGCACTGTAATTTCACGATTCTATCTGCACACGGTTCGTCTCGCGCATGTGTGTCTGTACAACCTAACACGTCGTGGAAATCGTCCAAAGTAAAGTCACGATGATTGACATCGTTCGTAACGATCGTGCGACTCCATACCATTGTACGCACGGGAAATTTGTATAAATCGTATCGTATCAAATTCTTCAAAGTCGTCCCCTTCAATGAATACCACTCAACCGTCGTTGTTATTCGGTCGTTAGTAATTAGCAATACCAAACCTCTATTGTCGTATACGAATCGGAAATATCCGTCGAAAAATTCTTCATTTTTATCGTCACTCCAGCTCACGATAATCGCCGGTGACTCCGGACAGTGACGACAAATAGTATCAATCACCGTGATCGGCGAAACATTCTTGCTGGTATCTTCCCATACCCCGGCCAAAACATGCTTTCGAATACGATCCAATTGATCATCCGACATTTCTCGCAAAAATACAAAGTCATTAGTAATCTGAAATTTTCTTTCGGTATTCAAATTATGTGGAACGCCATTCAAAACTGTAGTCAGATTCCCTCGCCTAACAGCTGCGGCGATATATATAACATTCGAAGCACAACGTAAACATTCCATACTAATAAAGACAGCGTTTGCGATCAGAGACTTGCAACTTTTCTCGGTCAGAGCCCAACAGCTATCCTCGATGACTTTATCGCGGGTGTGAACGATGAAGAAATCACCATATCGAACAGTCATCGACGCATCTCGTGAATCAGAATATGTACTCGACCAATCTTCCACGTCCGAAACACCCAAAATGTCAATAACGGACGAACTATCCGATGAAGTCACCTCGGCACATTCCTCGTCGTTTTCAGTAATAGCTACCGGAATAACGGACGAATCATCCTCAATTCGTTTTTCGATAATATATTCCGATGAGATCACCTCGACACCGTCGTCGTCACATATGATAGGTACAGTCAACACTCGTTCACTATTTTCGACTTTTCTCTTTTCTGTGATAGCTACCGGAATAACGGACGAATCGTCCTCAATTCGTTCTTCAATAATATATTCCGATGAGATCACCTCGAAATTGTCGTCAGGTACCGTCAAAACTCGTTTACTTTTTTTGACTTTTTTTTTTCTGAATATTCGATGTGCACATTTTTTCGAATTAGCACGTACGTGATCCAAACCGCCACACGTTTTACACTGCATATAGACTGAAAGTGACACACGAGCACCACCTATCGAACATTTTATACAGAATGAGGCAACTCGATGAGATACACTGTGACTAGTGTACGGATGAGTGCCACCTGTCGGATTGTTATAGAAATTTCTTGTTATAACATACGGAGCGTCACCTGTTGAAATGTAATGCGATCCCGTTGAGGTAATGTAAAAAGCGCCATCTTTTGGAATATAATACAATTCCGATGTGATAACTTGATGAGCGCCACCTATCGAAATGTTATATCAATTTGATACAGTAAGCAGATGAACGCCATCTGGCGGAGTTTTTTCAAACTTTCATCCAACACGTACAGTGTGAAACGTACCATAGACATACTATGTATTCTCAAGAAATTACTAAATCTGTAGATGGGGTGGGTTTAATTTTGCACAATCTAACCTCAATCGACTTCGCTCTCAGAACTCTGAATTGAATCTGATCAAAATTTTACCCCTTCTACCGTGATCTTCGTCAGAAATCAGTAGATTTTAGGATTTTCGTGACGTCAATTGGCTCTAGTCCAATGAGAATCGAGTATTCACTCAGCTGACCCTAAATTAACTATATAATCAGCAAGCTTCTCGCCCGTGTTAGAGTAATTGATGTCTGGGGTTGTAAATTGGCAGGATAGACGTAGTTTCCACCAACAACCACTCTTGGTGATCTGATATTCCACTAATTACTCTGGGTGTCAGGTATAGTAGGCCAATAACTGGGCGTAATATAATACACTTGTTTATTTAACTTGGATACTTCAATACAATATGATAATAACTCTGAATAACTAGTCGGCCTGGTCGTATCGCTCTCCCTCGAGTGATGCCAATCTGACTTGTCTTAGTCCGGGTTGCTTCTTATACCTCCAATGTTCGATCATACGATATACGTGGACCAATTGCTTCACTGTATTTCATTCATGACCATATAAGGTAATCTACATCAACGGATGTCGAGTTAGTCATCCAGGGTACACATCATCGGTTCTCATGTTTCTTAATCTGAAGCTTAGGTAATACATTATTTGCACTATAAGTGCTTAGTCTAAATCTCTCGCGCCAATACGGCCAAACTGACATTCGGCTCGCTCCTCGAGTCGATTTTCTAAAAACAAACATTTGTTGCCATGCAACAAACACAATTAATAACTCTCTCAAAATAAACTTTCTTGTGGAAGGTAGGATGTAGGATTCGTGATTTTACGCTGGTAATGAGGGACTCACAAGTTCATGTTAGTTTACCTCTAAGCGTGAAGGAAATACACACCAGTTCAGGGACCCTCTTGGTTTAACTGTGTATAGATAGGTGAATCTTTGCAACAGTTCAGAGGCTGCGCTTAAACTGAGCTCCGACTAGAATAGGAAGGAAAGTACAATATGTTGCCGTAGCTCAGAGGTCTGTTCGTCGACTTGTCTACGCAACCAACAACAACAATAATACATACATTGCCATAGCTCAGCGGTCAGTACGTCGACTTGTCTATGCAATCAACACATAAAAATAATCAGAAGAATATATTGCCATAGCTCAGAGGCTCTCACTAGCTTGTCTATGCAATCATAAAATAAAACTCTCGTTGTCACAGCTCAGAGGCTCAACAGCTTGTCTGTACAACCTAAACTTAATAAAAATTTCTCATAAGCTCTCAAAACTCAGACCGTTACGTTGGTCTACAACAACAAAAACAACAGCCAATACGGCTAAAACAATACTCACAGTAAAAATAATCTCTAGTTATCTACTGGTGCGTTCTCTGCTGATTCGACTTCTGAATCAGAGTCCAAATTATACTCTGCATCATCATTCTGCGTGTACGAACGTAGTTGATCTTTTGCAGCTGAAACAACAATTTGCTTTCCAACCATTTGGATGCCATATCTATCATTCTCGTAAACTTGCTTAATGATGTACGGACCTTCGAATCTTGGGTCGGTTTTTCCCAAACGTCGGTGTTCTTTACTAAATGCAACATAATCTCCAACTTTAAAATCAGAACCTTTACAACGGGTTTTGTCAAAACGAATTTTCTGTTTCGAGGCTACTTCCTTCAATGAGTTTTTGACTAACTCGCGGTCTTTCATTATATCGTGTCTAGTCAAATTTGTTGTTATATCGGTTATCAAACTATTAATTTTCACAGTAGATTTGTCTAAACCAGTCAACAAACGCATTGGTGCTAGACCTGTGGATTTTTGAATAGTCGTATTTAAAGTGAGCTGTAAATTCCACATTTCGCTCGGCCATTCTGAAACATTCTTAATCGAACCTATCATATTTAAAATCGTTCTCATGTAGCGTTCTACTTGTCCGTTTGCTCTCGGAGTTCCAACAGTTATGAAATGTAATTCAACGTTATATTCTTTCATTTTGTTCATAAATAATCTACTGGTGAAATTCGAACCTTTATCGCAAATAATTCGAGTAGGAGTTCCGAATAAGCTAAAGATATTTTGGACGGCTGTTAATGTTTCCTCGGCTACTATGTTTGTCAACGGAAATAAAAGGCAATACTTGGTAAAAGCATCAATACAAACTAGAATATATTTCTGATCGTTATTTGATTTGAAGGGACCAGTTACGTCCAAATGTATAGTATCGAAAGGTATTGGTACCTTCTCAATTGGATGTAATTCGCCTGCATATTTGCCACTATGTCTTTTCGAAAGAATGCACGTAAGGCAATGTGATACGTATTTTCTCACAACCTTGTTCATTCTCGGAAACCAAAAGTTCTCTTTCAATTTAGCCAATACTTTCTCCCAACCAACGTGAAACATATCATCGTGATGAATTTTTAACAAACTTAATATGCTTTGCCTTGGCACATACCAAAGTAAAAAGTTACTACCATCAGGATAGTCTACTCGTTTGTGCAATACATTATCTTTCAAAACTAAATTTTCGTTATTTATTGGGTTTTCTTCCAAACTAGCTATCATTTTCTGAACTTCGGCATCTCTACCTTGTTCTATTTCAATCCAACTCCCCTGTTTTATTACGTTAATTTGAACGGGATTTCTGCTTAGAAAATCTGCATGAGCTAAATTATTTCCTTTCCGATACTGAATCTCAAAATCAAAATCTTGTAAATATACCCACCATCTCGCGATACGTGGTATCAAATCCTTTTTCGTTGCAGAGGCTTTTATCGCGTTGCAATCGGTGATCAGTGAAAATTTAATTCCCAACAAATATACGCGGAAATGTTTCAACGCATTAACTACAGCCAAAGTTTCTAATTCATATGAATGATATCGAGATTCTTCATATGTAGTTTGTTTACTGAAGTAAGCTACAACTTTTGATATACTTCCGTGCTTTTGAATAACGATCCCGCCGTAACCAATGCTACTAGCGTCTGTGTGCAATTCGGTAGGTAATTCTGGGTCGAATATAGCCAAAAGAGGTTGTGAACTCAATATATCAATAACATATTTTCGTGCATCGGTCTGATCGTTTCCCCAATTCCATTCAACACCTTGCTTTGTGAGTTTCGTGATACAAGCAGTTTTGGCTGCGAAATTTGGAATAAACTTTCTGAAATAACTCGCAAGACCTATAAATTGTCGGATTTGTTTAACATTCTTTGGTACCGGCGAATTTATCAAAGCTTCTATTTTAGTTTTGCTAGGTCGAACACCCTCAGCTGAAATATCTCTGCCTAAATACGTGATACTCTCCTCAAGAAATCTACATTTTTTGATGTTCAAAGAGAATCCGGCTCTTGTCAATGCTTTCAAAACTTTGTCAAGTGACTCAAGCCCTTCCTCGATATTAACAGAAGGTATCAGTATATCATCTAAATAAACTAGAGCAATTGTATCTTTCAATTTTCCTAACGCTTTGTTGATAGCTCTCTGGAAAACAGCTGGTGCATTCGTAAGTCCAAAAGGCATTCTCAAATATTCATAATGACCATCTGGAGTCACGAAAGCAGTCTTTTCTATTGAATCTTCGGCTATCGGAATCTGATGGAATCCTGAAGCCATATCTAATGAAGTAAAATACTTCCCTTTGCCCAATTTATCGATTTGATCTTCGATCAATGGCAATGGATATCCGTCTCTGACAGTAATTTTGTTCAAACCCCTGAAATCTACACAAAGTCTATTTGTCCCATTTTGTTTCTTTACTAGTAAAATAGGGCTCGCATAAAGAGAAATACTCTCTCGTATAATTTCATTTTTCAACAAATCATCAATAATTTCTTTTACTTTTTGCCTCTCGGAATGAGCAAGTCTGTACGGATGATAGGTAATAATTTTATCCTCTTTCAATTTGATTTTTAATTCACCCGTAGTGACACGTGAAACTGCATTTCCAGAAGTAACAAAGTCTTTATAATCATCCAATAAAGCAACTAAAGAATCGTAATATTTCCCCGTTAGGCTAGTATTCAATTTCTCTTTCACCGTCAAAGTGTAAATATTTTTATCTGAATTATGCTTAACTACTCTGGTTTCATATTGAGTGGAAACCAACGATACCCCGTCGACGAGAATATCGCGGCCAAGGATCAAATCATATTCCATATACTCGTCAGCGACGATACAATAGTTGATTTCAATTGTTATATCCGAGAAAACAGTGAACAAACTTGTCGTTGCCATGCTATGAATTACGTTTCTTCCGAAACCGGTCAATTGCGTCAGCTCATTTGTTATACGCGCATTGATTTGTTTAATGACGCGTTCTGCAATCAAAGAACAGTTAGCCCCAGTATCAAGCAGTGCCTTAAATTGTTTCCCATCAATTTCAACAATAGACGTATTAATATTGGAAGAGTTTATCATATTAACATTTCCCTTTTTAGCGGTTTCCTTCGACTGCTTAGTCCAACAATTGTCAATATCATGACCGGGATTTTTGCAATATGAACAAATTCTAGGTTTACTAAATGATGTAGGCTCGTTATTTTTGAATCTCTTGTTACAATCACGCGCTAAGTGACCAGGCTTGCCACATGAAAAACAAGAATCATTTCTACGTGAATGGTTATTCATACTACTTTCTCGATTATCATTTTGGGCTGTTCTATTCTCATAATAACGACGCTTCAATGGGCGTTGTTCATTGTCATTACGAGAGTGAGTTGATTTCGGTTTAGGATAGCCGGATAACAATTTAAATAATGTACCGACTGTATCTACATTCGCGCTGAACAAATTTTGTCTGACAGAAACATCGGTGATACTTCCAATTACTAAATCAATCAAAATTTCGTTAGGCCAAGTCAAAGGAAACTTTTCTAATTTAGAAATCTTTTCTCGAGCGTACTCACAATAGGAAATAGCCAAATCTGAATTATAACTAGCAGCTGTTAATAATCTCTCTGACAAATTGCATTTAGCAGGAAAACGGTCTGATAATACTTGCTTGAACGTTCCCCAGTCTCTAGTTTCTGGAGTCCAGTAATCATACCAACTCTTTGCAGCTCCTCTCAAGCATCTCGCAACTTTAGACAACCTTTCGGAATCGGACAGGGCTTCAGTCAAACCTTCTATATCCCGAATCCAATGGCTTGCACCTTCGTCACAAACATTCGGATCGAAAATCGGCAAAGTAACTTCTTCTCTTACGGCAGTAGAAGCAACTTTCGCAAACATCTTCATTAAATCTTCCATATTAGCTTCCATCTTACCAGCAAATTTCCAAAATTTTCTAGGTAATCCCACTTCTGATGTTAGAGTAATTGATGTCTGGGGTTGTAAATTGGCAGGATAGACGTAGTTTCCACCAACAACCACTCTTGGTGATCTGATATTCCACTAATTACTCTGGGTGTCAGGTATAGTAGGCCAATAACTGGGCGTAATATAATACACTTGTTTATTTAACTTGGATACTTCAATACAATATGATAATAACTCTGAATAACTAGTCGGCCTGGTCGTATCGCTCTCCCTCGAGTGATGCCAATCTGACTTGTCTTAGTCCGGGTTGCTTCTTATACCTCCAATGTTCGATCATACGATATACGTGGACCAATTGCTTCACTGTATTTCATTCATGACCATATAAGGTAATCTACATCAACGGATGTCGAGTTAGTCATCCAGGGTACACATCATCGGTTCTCATGTTTCTTAATCTGAAGCTTAGGTAATACATTATTTGCACTATAAGTGCTTAGTCTAAATCTCTCGCGCCAATACCCGCGATCCTAAACCTCCTTGACCAGAGTAAGAACAACGTAGTAGTAAGAAGGAGCAGGCCGTCGCGGAGGTTATATATATAATATATATATATTATATATATAGGGGTGCAGGGGTGCTATGGGGGTACGTGGAGCCCCCTTGACTGTCTAGACTTAGCGCTAGCTTCTTGCGAGAGCTGGATGTTGCGTTCCACAATTTTCGTTGCCCCCGTGATACGTCACGCATACGTCACGTGAATATGAGTCATCACTGCTGTAAAAGTTTTTGCAGCTCGAAGAAATCTATCGGTGAGATTTCGTTTCAACAAATTTCATTCGAGACAAAACTGTTTCTTGACAGGGCTAATGCGCATGACGAGGAACTTATAAGTTTGGAGATCCGTTCGACGAGAGATTCTACGCGGACAGAGTTTGTTGGTCAGAAAATATTTTACGATTTCATTTCTCGAACGAGATTCACGTTCAAAGATTTTGTAGCTCGAAGAAATTCACCGGTGAGATTTCGTTTCAACAAATTTCATTCGATACAAAACTGTTTCTCGATGACGCTAGTACGCATGACGAGGAGCTTATAAGTTTGGAGATCCGTTCGACGAGAGATTCTACGCGGACAAAGTTTGTTGGTCAGAAAATATTTTACGATTTCATTTCTCGAACGAGATTCACGTTCAAAGATTTTGTAGCTCGAAGAAATTCACCGGTGAGATTTCGTTTCAACAAATTTCATTCGAGACAAAACTGTTTCGCGATGACGCTAGTACGCATGACGAGGAACTTATAAGTTTGGAGATTCGTTCGACGAAAGATTTTAGGCGAGCAAAGTTTGTTCCTCAGAAAATATTTCACGATTTCATTTTTCGAACGAGATTCACGTTCAAAGATTTTGCAGCTCGAAGAAATCCATCGGTGAGATTTCGTTTCAACAAATTTCATTCGATACAAAACTGTTTCTTGACGGGGCTAATGCGCATGACGAGGAACTTATAAGTTTGGAGATTCGTTCGACGAAAGATTTTAGGCGAGCAAAGTTTGTTCATCAGAAAATATTTCACGATTTCATTTTTCGAACGAGATTCACGTTCAAAGATTTTGCAGCTCGAAGAAATCCATCGGTGAGATTTCGTTTCAACAAATTTCATTCGAGACAAAACTGTTTCTTGACAGGGCTAATGCGCATGACGAGGAACTTATAAGTTTGGAGATCCGTTCGACGAGAGATTCTACGCGGACAGAGTTTGTTGGTCAGAAAATATTTTACGATTTCATTTCTCGAACGAGATTCACGTTCAAAGATTTTGTAGCTCGAAGAAATTCACCGGTGAAATTTCGTTTCAACAAATTTCATTCGATACAAAACTGTTTCTCGATGACGCTAGTACGCATGACGAGGAGCTTATAAGTGTGGAGATCCGTTCGACGAGAGATTCTACGCGAACAAAGTTTGTTGGTCAGAAAATATTTTACGATTTCATTTCTCGAACGAGATTCACGTTCAAATATTTTGTAGCTCGAAGAAATTCACCGGTGAGATTTCGTTTCAACAAATTTCATTCGAGACAAAACTGTTTCGCGATGACGCTAGTACGCATGACGAGGAACTTATAAGTTTGGAGATTCGTTCGACGAAAGATTTTAGGCGAGCAAAGTTTGTTCATCAGAAAATATTTCACGATTTCATTTCTCGAACGAGATTCACGTTCAAAGATTTTGCAGCTCGAAGAAATCCATCGGTGAGATTTCGTTTCAACAAATTTCATTCGAGACAAAACTGTTTCTCGATGGAGCTAGTGCGTATGACGCATGTGAGAGAAAGTTTCTCCGCAGCTCGAAGAAATCCGCCGTTGGAATTTCGTAACGAGAATTATGCCGGTTTGGATATTTGTTCGACGATAGATTCCGAGTCGACAAAGTTTGTTCATATAAAATGTTTTACAATTCCATTCTCCGAACGAGAGAATCGTGGAAGTTGGTCGATGAACAATCCAGTCGATAAAATTTCTCTACGATAGAATGAATTTCATTTTCCGAGCACGACTTACGTTTTGAACGAAAGACGAAAAATTTACAATAAATATCACATTATATATTTTTCAAAAATAAAATAACTCAGTACATTTTTAACCATACATCGTAATTTTTTGCTTCTAGTCTCACAGGACTGTTGCTGGTCATGATGTCCGTGACCGGTGGCACTCCCACATCCTAACACATCGTGGAAATCGTCAAAAGAGAATTCACATTTCCCCGCGAAATGATAATCGGTGGTAGTGTGGTTATAAGTCAATATCAGAGCATCGGATGGATGGTGGAATAATTCATATTGAACGATATATTTGAACTTTGTGCCTTTCAGTGTATACCACTCGACTTTTTTTGAACATTGCCGGTGATCCAACGTGAGAACTATCGTCGCCCTATCGTTATCCCACGTTTTATGTAAATATCCGTCGAAGAAATCCTTGCATGCATTCTCGTACCAATTCACGATGATCGGTAATGGCTCGGGGTCGGTGAGAATATTTTGGACAATCAGATTCGGTGAAACAGTCTTCTCTTCTATTTCCCAGGTGCCACAACGTAAATTTTTGATCATACCAGTAAATTGATCGTTTGTCATGGCCCACAGTTCTCCCAGCTCTCTGAATTTTGTAATAATTCTCCCAGTTGTTGAATTATACGGTGCGCCATTCAAATGAGTAGTTTGGTCTCCGCGTGTGCCAGCAAATTCGAAATATATTTTTTCCGAACAATATTTATAATATTCGCAATCGATGAAAAAAATTCTGTCAATCAATGTATTGCATAGCCTCATTGTATCGATGTATACTTTTTCTTCCGGGTCGTTGTAGCATTCCTCAATGGCGGTTGCCGGTTCTTCTATTTCTTCCGTCAAACGATCCTCCTTGTTTTGCACGTATATTCCTAACAAACTGTTTAGGGTTGTTATTTCATTTCCGATGGTATTTACTGTTATCTCGTTCACGATCGGGTATTCAGAGTCGGTCGATAATTGTCCTTTATCGTCGATGTTGCGTTCGCTGTCGTGGGATTCATCACTTGGTTCTGCTCCATTTTCCGATGATGCTGCTTCGAACCATTCGTCGTTTTCGTAATCGTTGTCGTCGTTAACGCTTCTTGTATCAGATTTGATATTAACATCTTGTTGTGGACCTGGGAAATCTTCCTCCATCGATGAATATTCGTTGTCGTTTATTAATTTTGGAAATCGGTTGATATTGTTCGAAAATTGATTGAATTTTCCCAATATCCATAGGATGAACTTGGTTGCACGTTTCATGATGTTAGACTGACTGAATGTTCGCACGGAACGCGTTATTTTATACCTTTCGATTTGCTAATGTGCATTATATTTTCAAACGAATATTTTATTAAAATGTGAATACAACACTATATCGGTTTGTTATTTGGTTCCGTCGCCTATCGCGTTATCGATGTAGTCGTACATTGAGCAATAATGATCGACTTCGTTCTTGCATTTCATAATTTGTGAACCATGTTATATAAGCCTTGCGATGTCAACGGAAGAAACAGTATCGTCGCAACTTTCACGTGTTTCACATCGCTAGATTTCAATAGCTGTAATAATAATAATAATAATAATAACAATTGGTTCTGTTCGCGCCATAAGAAGTCGTTCAAAGTTATTGAGAAAATATTTTCAACGTTGTTGTTATATCGAATATATTATCCCCAGCAATGGCCGGAGATGGTTGTTACCAAAATGTAGGAGCGAAGATGGCCGAAGCTAATCGTTATCAGAATATCGGAGTGCCATCGATGCCGTCCGAATATGCCAATTTCGATGGCACACTAACGACGGGGAATCGAACGATTGCCGAGGTTGGTCCATATCAGAATGTCGGAGTGCTACCAGTGTCGCTTGCTGCTCGTTTAAACTCTACACCGAAAACAAATCGAATCGATACAAAGTCAGCAGGCGATGTCGTTACTGTCGCTAGTTATATGCTCATGAATAGCAGGTCGGCATTAGGAGAGATCCCTGGTAAGGACGAAAAAGATCATATATACGAATGTATGGATGATATACCGCGAACGGGAGTATGTTCAAATACATCATCGCAAGAAAGAAAACATCTATTGTCCAGTATTAGCAGTGATTCGGAACATCGTTCGGTAACTATTGAAAATGACGATAATTTCGTCAAATCGTCGCAGGTACAGTGTCGTTGTAATCGAGATAATGACCTCCCGTCGTCGTCGTCGTTTTCTTTTTCTTCGTTGTGGGGATCGAAGCAATCATCACCGTCGGATAATTTCGAACTAACGAAAAATATTCCCAATACGGCAGTACCGAGATACGAAAGGGGTCCTTTCATAGTTGGAAAACCTGTAGTGGTTAACAGATCGTTATCGTGTCGTGGTCGGTCCAGTATATTACTGATGATCGTAATAATCGGACTAATTTCGGCACTGTGTTCGTGGGTTTCCATATACTTCATATTGAAGTCTTCGGATTCTTCGGAGTCGTGCAAAAATCTATCTCGCTTGCACGATTATGAGTGGTCCTATATCACATTGCTCGTGTCGTCGGCATTTGTAGTCAATTTGACTGAAAAAATTGGCGGCTATGTGGAAGTCTTACACGATGGCCGCATAAGATTGAACGAAACGCGATTTCTATTCTATTACACGGTAATGACCAATATGGATTATTACAATTACGTCTCGTCCGAATGTTTTGAACGATATGTATTATCTGAATTCGACGACCGCGATATGTCTAACGAAAAAATCGAAATTGAATATTCTAGAAGAATGTGTAAGTTTGTGGATAGTCTCAAGAAAGATATTCTTGTTCATCGCGATTATGAAAATATTCAATATTATTTCGATCAGCATGTAAAATTTTCCGATCTCGTCGACATCGTTCAGTGCTACGTTAGAGCTGTCGAAAATTTGGTCCATCGAAAATATGTGCGTCGACGTAGTTTGAGCGAACGACTTGGTTTCGAAAAAATTGCTTTATATAATGTTATTATCCTTACTGTAGATTTTTTCGACAATATATGTGATTTATAGCTGATTTGTTTTTTTTTTTTTTCGTTGTCGTAAATGTTGTAACACATTCAGGGATTATAGTGTGATTTCTACGGATACCCGAGTTACAACATGCAAATAACATAAGATTATACACTTTAGCCAGCTACATACCCTAGCCGCGACTGGCGAGTTTCGCACCGTCTATTCTATAGAATAGACAGATTATACACATTAGCCGTGTCATATATATATATATATATATATATATATATATATTACGTCTGTCACGCTCGTTCAGAGTTAATACAATTTACATTTTTAATGCATTTGTGCATTTCAATTCAAGCAATTCAGATTTTATGCTAATTGACAAATTTCAACATTTCACTTATTATATTTCAGTCACATATTAATTATTTGCTAATTTAAGTATCAATTGTAATGATTTAATTCTTTCAGATTAAATTTAGATTGTTGTCAAAATTGATATCTCTTTAAGATCTCAATTTTGTAATACAGTGTTTTACAATTTGGAAAGATAACATAATCAGTTGTGAATCGCATGGTTGTTCCGATTGATTGTGTCGCTCTTTCCTTTGGACTTAGGTCAGGTAGTGTTCGTATTTTGAATTTACATGGTAAAAACAACTGAGGCGCCTCTCTTCTTTTTCCCGATACGGTTCAGTGAATATCCTGGCCGGACCGATTTCCATTTCCATCAAGTTCCAAGGAGGGTAACATTTTTAGTTTGAATAACCATATTTTCACTTCTCTGTTTTGTGTTATCCTTCTGAATTTGTATTTCACTAATTTTTTCGAACACATTTAGAGGTTCACATTTACTTCAATAATTGTTCATTTCAAATTTCATTTCAATTTTATATTACAAATTAATTTAATTCTCTAATTGTTCATTTTAAAATCCAATTTTGATTTTATATTACATATTGATTCATTATAAAAATTGTAATTTATCATTTTGTTATAACCCAAATTCCTCTTGGAATAAATCAAATTGTTAAGTTGGACTTGTCTTGTTTTCCTGAATATCCATCAACTATTATCATCTCGTAGTGCCTGTGTATTCTTGACTGTGAATTCATTTATTTTTTTGAAGTTATTTCTAAGCAGTTGGCGCTCAGGCAATTCACAAGTCTAGAATCACAGGGCACGTTTCACTACGAGCCCTGAGATTAATTACATAAATATGAGCTAGTTGGGCCATTAAAACCGACCCAAAGCGGTCCGTATCACATTCGTTTCAACCTTACACCCCAGAGTAAAATGATGCAGCAGAACGTTTAAAGAGGACAATAGTGTAGAAATCCAGATGTTTATTGTTCGATGCCAAACGTGATAACCAATGTGAGCAGAAGCAGTTGGTACGGCAGTATATTTACGTAACAGAAGCACTTATTCAAGTTTTGATGATGAAATCCCATTTGAATTAAGGTATGGGCCAAAGCCTGATATTAGTAGCTTGGGAATATTTGGTAGTTAAGTAATGACACATATGCCTAAAGAAGAAAGATTAGAGTGGGGTAGGAAATCTAAAAAACATATATTAGTGGGCTACAGTGAAACAAGTGAAGGGTATAGATTATACGATCCAGATTCTGGTAAGGTAAATATATGTCGAGATGTGGAGATAATGGAAGAAAAGCATGATGAAGGCCTAATACCAATACAAATTAATAATGAAACCGTTGTTTCAGTGAGGGAAAATACAGCAGATATAGATTTAAATAAATCAGCGAATGAATCATGTATTCAAGAAGAAACCTTGTCACATTCTGATGCATTTGAGGACTCTAGCGATGATGAATATGGAAGTATCGTAAAAATATCTCATTCAGAGAATTGAGAAGATCAAAAAGAGATTCAAAGCCAAAACAATCTACTGATTATGTAACCTACATGTGTGCAGAGAGCCTAGGGACTAACGACCCTATGACAGTAGGAGAAGCCTTATTAAGAACAGATGCTGACATGTGGAAGAAAGCCATGTCTGATGAGTTGCATAGCTTTGAAGAAAATCAAGCATGGGAAATTGCAGTGGCCAGAAAATTCTACGGTAGGGAGGTGTAAATGGGTCTTTAAGGGAAAAGTGAATAGTGTAGGGGTTAGTGAGGTATCGTGCGCGTTTAGTGGCGAAGGGATGTTCTCAGGAGTCAGAAGTAGACTATGGAGAAACATTCTCACCAGTGGTAAGACATTCTAGCCTTAGATTATTATTTGCATTATCTGCAAAGTTAGGATTGCATATAAATCATTTAGATGTAAATACAGCTTTTTTGAATGGTTATCTAAAACAAACTGTGTTCATGCAGTTGCCTCAGGGTTTGCTAGATTCAGATGATAAAAATGTTCCAAAATGCTTGAAATTGAATAAAGCTATATATGGGCTGAAACAGTCATCAAAATCTTGGAATGATCGGGTAGATAATGTACTGTTAGAATTGAATTTTGAAAAGTCTAAATATGAATCTTGTATATATACAAAAAGAAAAATGATTGTATTACTATAGTTGCAATTTATGTAGATGATTTCTTTATATTTAGTAACGATGAAAAAGAAACTGAGTTACTTAAGGGAGAACGGTGCTCTAAGTTCAAAATTAACGACTGGGGGATGATTAAAGAGTGCTTAGGCATGGAAATTAACTTTGATCAACATAATTTTATTACTTTAAATCGAAAGAATCACATCATACAGTTGTTGCATAAGTTTAATATGTCCGATGCAAAAATTGTTAAAACCCCAATGGATGTTAAAATAGATTTTGATGATGATGAAACAAGTGATGAAATTAGAGCTCGTTATCCTTACCTACAGCTGATTGATAGCCTTATGTATCTATCAGTCCCGATTAGACCTGATATTTCATTTAGTGTAAGTTTCTTAAGTCAATTTGACAATTATTTTAACGAAAGTCATTGGAAATGTGCCAAACGCATCCTACGCCATTTAAAGGGAACTTTGAGTTATGGATTACGATTTTCAAGGGATGAATTAGAGTTACAAGGGTTTGTGGATGCAGATTGGGGAACTACATGGGTTTTGTTCACAAGCTTTCAGGTTTGCATAAACCTACTAACTGTATTGGGGAATATTTTAAAAATCTAAAACCTTTAATACCTAAAGATACACAAACTCACACAGTATACAAATTGTTTAGATTGCGATGGGACTTATACAGGAACCTCTAAACAATATTTACAAGGAAGAATGATTGGCCATAAGTATAGTACAAGACACAAAAACTTGGAAAATTCCACCGCCCTTGCATAACACTGCTTTGACTAAAACCATCAATTCGATTACAAAAATGTTAATATTTCAACTGAGGAAACCAATTATTATGAAAAATCTATTCTGGAGATGATTCACATGAAACGTAACTCCAAGTCTGTAAATCATAGAACATATATTCAATCATGGAGTCAGATTTATACTAATTAAATTAATTAGACCCCTTGCAAATTCCCAAATGCGTCTTTATAATGATAAAAGTATATTTCAGGTAGAATAATATTTCTAATAAGGTCTTACAAACTTTTTCTATTACCTCATAAGTCTTCAACATCTATTTCGACAGTAGATACTTGAGCGTTATATTTGTGGTTCAGTCGCATTACAAACTGTGCTTTGATATGACTTCTGAGTTTATAAGAAAAATTTTAAGCAATGGATTCTTGATTCATGCTTGAAACATTAATGTGTAACAATTTCGATTTCTCGTGTCTCTGTTCGTTTCGGCAACGTTGGCATTTTCATTTCAAATTAATGCGATAAGGAAGCTTTGTGATAATGAAATTAGTTTCAAGAAATCACGTTTCAGACATTGATACGTCTTCTGATGATGGTAGTGAGACCGAAACGTACGTAAAGACGAAAATGATTAGCATATATGTAGTGTGTCCTATTTCCCATAAACCCATATATAAATCAAGAATAATCAATACGCTATACACAACAATCGTAATTTTTAGGATTGCTACCAGGATAAAGGGTCTATAAAAATCGAAGACGATGGGAAATCCCATGCAGCTGTGGAACTTCGGTCATATTGTGCTTTGTCTGTTTTAAAACGAAATGATGATCGATTTGATTGGTGGCAAAGGGGAAACCAAAGATTTCCAGAGATGGCAGCTACGGCAAAAAAGTACTATATAGCGAAAGATTGTTTTCCGAGGCCGGCAATGTACAGTCATTTTTTATATTCGCGTACCCACTTACAGCAGTTGATGTAAGTGACAAAAAACTTTCAATACCTACATAAGTTGCATAATCTGTTCCGTATTGCTTTTAGATTTGTAGTAAAAAACACATTAGCATCGCAAAGTTGAAAAATAATGTTTTTTTTAACGGAACACCCTATATATTTCCTGCCAGGACGAAAGATCTCTGTCCCCTGATTTCAAAAATTTATAGCTTGTTGATATTTGAATAAGCCGTTTCTGAATTATTTAGGTTTGAAATTTTGATAAATTGAAGGGATAATCGAGTTGGCCAGGCGTACCGCATACTTCAATGTGACATATGTATCGCTTCACTTTAAATGACAACATTCAGTTAGGGAAATAGGTTATTCGGAGGAAGAAAAGCTTCAAGTAGTTCATCTTTCATATTTATAACAATGAAATAGATGCAGTTCAACAGCAATATCGTCGGATTAATCCTGGACGGCGAATACCATCAACTGACAATCAAACGCATTATCCGGCAATTTAATGAAACCAAGAGTCTTGACCGAAAAAAGAGAACTGTTGTTAGAAATGAAGAGGGCGACATGAATATCTTACTCTCCCTCGGAAGTAGGTATACTCTTTTGCATTATAATTCAAAATATAATTAATTTCTTATAACATCAAATTTCAGAAAATCCCGAAAGTTCAATCTCAGTTGTTGCCCGACTACAAGGTTCAGACCACTTTAAACCACTATTAATATAACCCCCACAAATGTGTGCCAGTTCAAGGCTTATTTGAAGGAAACACAATTCTATGAATACAATACTGTCAAGCAATATTAAGGCATATAGCAGAAGATTCCGAGTTTTTAGGAAAAATTATTTTCACGACGTCAAGGATGCTCAATCGAATAAATAAGCATCATTGAGCAACTGAAAATCCACATAATATTCAACCTGTCAAAATACAGGGACGTAGTTCACTTGTGGTTTGAACAATCAAGTAATTGAACCGATTATTATTGTAGTTAATTAGAACAACTTCGATATCGCCAACAAAATGTATACTGTGCACTAGCAGTCAGCCACTACTAACAGTTTGACTGTTACTTTATTTACTGGAATCCCATTCACGTATGTCACAAACTTTCCATTGCAAGCGTATGCACCTTAATGAATAAGTTAAATGCTGGGATCTGAACCGAGATCTGAACAGAGGACGGCCGCGTGGCAACACAAATCTGTAGCTTTGAGCCATGGCACCCACTCACACTAGTTGCTTAGAAACCGCTATTAGAATAATATAGAAATATATACAAGAACGAGTAACATTTCCTAAATTTATTGGGATTGAACTTATCATGACAACGATAATAATAAGACGCTTGCAAGATGAATGATTTGATTTATTGTACGAAATGTAGAATGAAAACACCGAACATTGCATTCAACATTGTGAACGCAGAAAGAAATGAACGGCGAATCAGCAATTGTAAAATTTGTGGACGTAAAAACACCCAATTGAGTGGTGGAGTCAAGGAAATTGAAGCAAAAGAGTTACATCGACTGGTTATAAGAAAATTTTACAAAAGCCGGTCGAGCGAAATCGACAGCCGGTGAGAAGGAAACATATGTCTAAATGCTGCATTTCCGTCACCCGTTCGTCGCCTTGTCACAGAAGACTCAACACTTATTCTGTGATCTTGTACTATGAAAATTTGTGAGTTGTGAACTGTTGTGACTGACATTCGTCATCTTTATAGCAGAGAAGAGTAGTTATCGTTCAGTAGCAGTGATACGTGTGTGCTTGTATACGAGTATTATTGATATTGCAGGTATAAATTGCATGAACTTCTATCATTATAATTATACTTAGCTATTTCAACGTTTTCAGAATGACTCTTAGCAAAGCCGGTTCATCGAAACGCCCAACTACTCGTAATTTTAGCGAAGAATGTGAAACAAAATACCTTTTCACCGAAAGTAAAGCATCGGAACCAGTATGTTTGATTTGTTCAGCGATAGTTGCCGTTGCGAAAAAATACAACATAGAAAGGCATTATAAACAGAATCATGGCAATTTCAACAACAATTATCGCGAGGATAGTGCTCTTAGAGCTGATTTTATAGCGAAGAAGAAGGAAGAGTTACCCAGCAGAGTATCTTTCACTTAAAGCACGATGAACTTGAAAGTATGGTGAAAGTTTCATATGAGACAGCTCTTCTTGTAGCAAGGAAAAAGAAGCCATTTTCTGATGGTGAAATGATAAAAGATGCTTTATCTATTTTTGCAAACTATTCAACAGATAGTAAAGTATAAAATCTGGTAAATGACATTTCCCTTTCTCGAAACACAGTAACAAGAAGAGTGGAGGAAATGTCAGATGATATTTCCAAGCAAATAAAGCTTGAGCTCATCAATTGCAAATATTTTTCTTTGGCAATAGATGAGACATGTGATTTGACTGGTATGACACAGTTAGCAGTTTTCGTGCGATGTGTGGATGAAGATTTCAACATTTTTCAGGACATATTAGAGTTGTGCCAACTTGAAACCACTACAACAGGGCTCGATATATTTCTCAAACTCAAAGAAATTATAGAAAAGGAAAGGATAGACTTGGAAAAAATTAATTCCATCTGTACCGATGGAGCACCTGCAATGACTGGAAAAAATAATGGTTGCGTGGCTTTACTAGAAAAACATATTGGTCGCAAATTGTTTTCTCATCATTGCATCATCCACCAGGAAGCTCTTTGTTCGAAGGATATGAAATTCAGTCATGTGATTGGCCCCGTAGTGCGCTTTATCAATTATATTCGTGCTAGGTCGCTTAACCGTCGAGAGTTCAGAGTTCTATTCGAAGAAGAAATAACTGAACATGGAGAATTACACTTACATTGTGCTGTTCGCTGGTTATCGAAAGGTGATATGTTGAAACATTTTTTTCAGTTACGAGAACAGGTTTTGGCTTTTCTAGAAGCAAAGGAAGCACTGCTTGGTGAAAGAGAGTTATTCAAAAATGAATCTTGGTTATGTGATCTAGCATTCTTAGTCGATATCACAAAATATCTTAATGTTCTCAACCTCAAATTGCAAGGTAAAGACTGCTCACTCACATCAATGTTCAATCTGACAAATAGTTTCAAAGCCAAAATAACTTTATTCTCTACAACCATATCTACAAATAATATTGATCATTTTCCCACATTGGCAGGCATGAGAACTAAACTGGGAGGTACACAGCTTGATTTCATTAAATACCAAACTTCCGTCAATGAATTGTTGCAGTCATTTAATAATCATTTCCAGGATTTTGAAAGTGGCAAAAATAATTTGCTACTCTTCATTAACCCCTTTTCATTGAGCATTGTTGATTTAATTAATTATCCAGCTAATATTCAGCTTCAAATAACGGACCTCCAGCATCACTCATTTTTAAAAGATAAATTCATAGAAAATATTGCCTCTCAGTCACAGTCTACTGATGAATATAAAAATTTCTGGGAGCTGGTGCCAAAAGAGGACTTCCCAACAATTAGTGATCTTGCTTTGCAATATTTGAGTCGATTTGGTTCAACATATCTTTGCGAAAAAGTGTTTTCCACTCTTACTTTCATCAAAAACAAATATAGAACGTCTTTAAGTGCGAAGCATATTTCTGATTTGATTTTTTTGTCTACATCTGATTTGCAACCAAATATTGATAGATTGTTGAGTGGCAAAAATCTCCAAAGGTCACACTAATAATGTATACTTCCCATAATAATGATTTTTTTTTCTAACTCGAATCGTAGTTTTATTTCGTACTTGCACAGCACAGTTAGTTAGTAGGTAGGTATTATACACTTCATTTGGGATAATGTTGCATGACTGGATAAGAAAAAAATCGCATGTGACTTTTTTCCGGGGACGCCGCTTTCTACGCCTTCCGAAAATACTCTTCTTTCTGAAGAGTGGCCTGTAGACATAAATCATTTTGAAATTTTGCCCAGTTAAAAATTAATTTGGGCAGCCTTATATATCTATACTATAGATGACTTGTGGGCTGCGGATTTGATAGTTATGACACGGTATGAAAAGGAGAACAATGGCTTTTAATATATATTTAACGTTATTGATAAACTTTCTATATTTACTTGGAGTAGAGCTCTGAGATCGGAAAATGGATATGGGGTTGCTACTATCTTCAAAGATATTCTAAACGAATGTGAAAAAGTGCATCATTCTCCACCTAATTCATTGTGATAAAGGTGTAGAATTCAGGGATGAGGATTCCTAAACAATTCTGAACTTCTTTAATATAAAAATGTGTCATACCGGACTTGAAGAAGAATCTTCGATTGTAGAAAAATTCTATAGAACTATGAATAATAAGATGAAAATTCAATTTGAGATGTACAAAAATGGTCTATATGTTAAAAACTGTATTGAAGAAATATAATTATTTGAACGCCCATAGCACTATTAAAATTACACCTGCCCAAGTGAATAAATCAAACGAGCAGCATCTCTTAGATACAGTATATGTGTACGTAGTTGGTAATGATGCACCTTGAATAACTTGTAAAAAAAAGAATTTCAAAGTACGTGAAGGCGAGAAAGTTTTGTGATCGATAAAATTGCGTATACTAATCCAACCACATACCACATTGAAGATTTAGATGGAAATCAAATAGGTGGCAGTTTTCACAAAAAGGAATTACAGAAAACTGTAATGTAGTGTTCAAAAACCCTAAGGTAATGAGCCAATTATATCGTCTCGTTCTATAATTCTCCGTTTGTCATAGTCGATTTCGAAAACTTTCCTAACATTACCTTTTGCAACTAGATTCTTCGTTTTTGAATAATTCTATAATTTAATTCAATGTTGTCTAGTTGTTTGTTTACTACGTTTTCCAATACTGTTCTACTCAACTTTTGAACATTTTCAAAACTCAATGGGAATTCTCCTATTTTGTAATTTCTTTTCCTCTATTGGTTTTGTAGTGATAGCTTTTTGGCCATGTAAATATCCATGACTCGTTCCTGGCAAATTTGTCTGTCCATTCACCCAACATGCAACCTGTTATTACAGTATTTTTCCCATTATCAATATACACTATACTATCTGTGTCATAATAAACCACGTGAAGTTGTGAAAGCAGCTATGAACACGTTAGTTGATCTACAATCTTCTACGTACATTTCTCTATATTTGCAAGTAACTTGAATAATATTCTCATTTAGAAAGAGATGCAATTGAAAATTTCGAATTTGTCACATCTTTTCAGATCAGTTGCGTATTCTGTTTGTGTCAAGTTTTGTCTTTGTCCGAACTTTCCCCACAGGTAATTGAGCCATATTTTGGCAACTGCTCTCTTGCCTGCATTGGGCATAATTTTATGTAGTTCCATTCATTCTTTCATTACTTTGACGTATTCTTCTTTCGAATTGTAATCATGTAGTGATTGTTTGAAGTTTTATTTTCATAAAATTGCGAACATAGCCTTTGAATAAATCATTTGATTTTTCTGCAAAATGCCATACTTCATTCGACAATTTTGTAACTTTTTCCAATCGCCTTGTGAGTAAGTAAGTAAGTGAGTAAATGTATTAGTTCTGTGTACAATTACAATACAAGTAAAACATAAAATGCTCATATAAGTATACACAAATGCCCGTTCGGGCGTTGAACAACGTCAAACAATCATTATGACCTACATACAATTATTAATAAATACTAGTACATTATTACACTGTTACAAATAAGATATTTCAAAATATCGTCAGATAGTTTAAATTAAAAGTACTCCATCGTTGAAATAATCCTGAAGTGAATAGAAGGCTTTTGAAATCAAAAATGTTTTCAGCTTTGCTTCCAATATTTATTTTGGTAGGCAACTACTTATAGGTGGTATTTTATTATAAATTTTAGTTATTATGTATTTTACGTTCTCTTGCTAATACGAATAATTAAATTTCTCAAAGCGACATTATTTTTATATCTAGTATGGTATCCATGTTCGTCATCATGTTCATTAAACAAACGCTTATTATCAATCACAAACTTAACCGAATCTAAGATTAGGAGACTGTATAAGGTGAGTATTTTTCGATCCACAAAATGTTGTCTACAACTTTCAGTTTGATTTATTTTTAAAACACTTTTAAGGCACTTTTTTTGTAGAATGAAAATGCGTGAAGCTTCATTAGAATTGGCTCAGAATATCAGTCCATATCTCAATCTGGATAGAAAATGCGCATGGTGAGCTGTTAAAGCTGTTTTGTAATCAATTTGATTTGATATGACTTCCAGAGCAAAAACATATCGACTGATCTTTTGTGCCAATTCACTGACATGACAGTCTATATAAATTCCCAGAAATTTTACACTATCAAGACAATGCAGTGTCTGAATGTTATGAGTAACTACTATTTTATCATTATTTGTCTGAAAATTGAGCTGTAGCAGTTGTTAACATTGGACTACCAAGTTCCTGCAAAAGTTCTTTCCATTTCGGTGTGGTAGCATTAGCTCGATTTAATCATAAAACATGTTTACATAACATATACGTTAATTTCTCTTCTATAACTGGTAAGACAAGATGATAGAAATTCTGTGGAGGTAATGCGTTACAATTGATCAACACATACCATGATGAATCGAATTAATACGGTTTAGCAGTTTTTGTTGCGAAACCCACAGGATAAAAGTCATAATATTGAACTGTTGTATGAAGACTGCATACATCAATATATCTCTTCATTTTATTTTCAATTCTCAAGTGGTATTTACAACTCGTAACTGGTTGTGTTAGTTCTCCCTCCGTAGAATGCATTTCTTGGATTGAGAGGCTGAACAATATCTCATTGATCTGTATTCTTTTGATCTAATCCATTCATATTGTCAAATTTTGATTAGGTTATATCCAGCATCTCTCATCTGTTTACTTCATCGCACTGTTTATTCATCAAGTCGTCATTGTTCCGTGAATCATATTGTTGATCGTAGACGGAGAAAAACATTTTTTACAACCATGCCAGAAACAAACCATGTATTTATGGACAGTTTTTTCAATTTTGTCGTACCCATCGACTTCAAATCCACAAACTGTACCTTCTATTTCATAATTTCTGATTATAGTCAATTTATCGTTTGGTAAGTATTTTAATGATAGATTGACATACACACACCTGCGATCGTCAAGTATTGAAATGGGTCGATGTTTGCATTTTCTAGAAATTGTTTTCTAAGTTCTATGGGTATCCAAAGTGGAATCGGTATTTGGATTTGATTCAAAATTATATTGAAAACTATTCGGAAGGCCTTCTAGTTCGCCAGTACAATAACCTTCTTTGACAACAAAATCGTTCAAGCTCTTGAATACCTAAATAGCAGATATGCTCATTGGATGGGCAGACAGGGTATAATTCAATGACCGACTCACGCCCATTAGATAATTTCCTGTAGGGATTTCTAAGAAACCGAATTTATTATGACAAACCCGAAAATATAATAGTGTTGAGACAAAGAATTGAACCAGATATATTCATGCTCCATAGAGATCATCCAGATTTTATTTCGAATGCGATCCATCACAAAATAAGAGAAAACATTAGAAAATGTGTCAGAAATCTAGTGGATTTTTATAAAACATATAGTCATTTACTTCACTTTACATTATCATTAATGTTTGTTTAAGTTTGTTAATTTGTTTATTATCGTTCGTCGTTAATAAATATAGTTTTATTTATAATTGTTAACTTCTAAAACGCCTTATCCAAATATCAATTTTTATTTGAATAAAGAAGACGAAGTACTTGAAGCTCTTCTTCCTCTGAATAACCCATTTTCTTAACTGTCACATGTGTCACATTGAAGTATGCGGAATACCTGACCAACTCGATTACCATCACTTCAATTTATTAAAATTTCAAACTTAAATAATTCGAAAACAATTTATGCAAATATCAACAACCTATATATTTTTGAAATCAGGGGACAGAGATCTTTCATCCTGGTAGGAAATACATAGGGTATTTGTGATGCTCATGTGATTTTTATTACAAATCTAAAAAGCAATACGCAATAGATTATGCAACTTTTGTATTGAAAGTTTTTTTGTCACTCACATTAACCGCTGTAAGTGGGTACGTAAATATAAAAAATGACTCTGTACATTGCCGGCCTCGTAGAACAATCTTTCGCTATATAGTACTTTTTTGCCGTACCTGCCATTTCTGGAAATCTTTGGTTATTCCTTTGTTCCCTCCGTTTTGGCAAAAAATATAGGTGTTCCATTAAAAAAAATTGCTAGTTTTTCAACTTTGCGATGCTTCTGTGTTTTTTACTACAAATCTAAAAGATAATACGGAAAAAGTATGCCACTTTTGTACTAAAAGTTTTTCCTTACATCAACCCCTGTAAGTGGATACACAAATATAAAAAATTACTCTGTATTGAGACCAAAAGAAATCACCAGCATTGACCTGAAGCAAGGGTATTGGCAAATAGCGCTGACACCGGAAAGTAAACCCATTACAGCATTTACTGTACCAGGCCGTGACTTATTCCAGTCTAAGGTAATGGCCTTTGGTTTACATTCCGCACCGGCAACGTTTCAGAGGCTGATGGATACCATTATCGGACCAGATATGAATCCACACGCCTTTCCTTACTTGGAGGACATTATTGTTCTGGGAGAGACGTTCGAGGAACATCTCACGAATTTGAGAGGTTTTCCGGCGATTAAGGAAAACTAATCTTAAGATAAACCCGGAAAAATGCCAGTTCTGCCGCACGTCAATGAAGTATCTAGGCCATGTAGTCACCGCCGGGGATATTCATACCGACCCTGAAAAAATCGAAGCTATCAAGCAGATTCCAAGCCCGTCTACAGTGAGGGCACTCCGTCGTTTCTTAGGAATAGCTACGTGGTACCGCCGTTTCAAACCGTCGTTTTCGAAAATTATCAGTCCGTTAACCGTCTTATTGAAGGAGCATCGACGTTGGAGTTGGGGAGAGGAGCAGCAAGTCGCGTTCAACAAATTGAAAGATATGTCGACCAGTGCCCCCGTGTTGGTTTGTCCAGACTTCAACCGGCCGTTTATATTACAAACCGATGCTTCGGATGTGGGAATTGCTGCGGCATTGACCCAGACTATTGAGGGAGCCGACCTAATCATTGCCTACTCTAGCCTAACATTAAAATCCGCCGAAAAGGATTACACTGTAACCGAGGAGGAATGTTTGGCTATTGTGTGAGCCTTGGTAAAATGAGACCATATTTAGAGGTATACCGATTTACCGTATTGAACGACCACCATTCATTGAAATGGCTGCACTCAATTAAGAGTCCGAGTGAGAGATTGGCTCGTTGGAGCGTTTTCCTACAGCAGAACGATTTTGAAATGAAATATCGTAAAGGAGTGTTGAATCGTGTGGCTGACGCCCTGTCAAGAGACCCATTGCCGAACAAGGAAGGAATTAATGACAATCAAGATTTATACGTACTGAATGACCCCGTGAATTTTAACTGGTACAATTCAAAGAAAGCCGAAGTTGAAAAGAGTCCAGAAGCTTAGCCGGATTATTGTGTTAAAGATAATCGGTTGTAACGTCACTTCTGGGACTCGAATGACTTGTTCGAACCGGAAATGAGGGATCCGTGAAAGTTATGTGTTCCGAAACCACTCCGGTTGAACGTTCTGAAAGAAAACCATGACAGTCCGACTCCAGGAAATTCAGGTATTGCCAAGACGATTGCGCGAATATCCCACAAGTATTATTGGAAGGGGATGTTCCGCGATATAGCAAAGTACATGCGTGGATGTACGCAGTGCCAAGCATTCAAAGTGTGAACAGCAAAAGCCCGGATTTATGCAGCCGACCGTGAATCAGTTTCCTTGAGAATGTGTGAGCACCGATTTGGTAGGACCGTCACCAAGATCCGCCAAAGGGAACAATGTTATTCTTGTCATGCAGGACCGTTTCACGAAGTGGGTACAGTGTAAACTGTTGGGAAAAGCTACCGCGCAGGCTGTAACTCAAGCCTTCTACGAAGAGATCATAACTCGTTTTGGTTGTTTGGAAACCGTTATCAGCGACAATGGGACGCAGTATGAAAGTAAAATTCTCAAGACTCTCCTGAAGGAGTTTGGAATTAGGCACCGCTTCACTCCTACATATACTCCACAATGCAATCCCGTGGAGAGAACAAAACGGACCTTAAAAACAATGATTGCACAATTTTGCAATGGAGACCACCGTAAATGGGATACATTTTTACCCGATTCTCTATTTGCCCTAAATTCCGCCCACATGAATCCACCGGATTTCCACCTGCCTTATTAAATTTTGGCCGAGAACTTGGAGTACCGAGTTTGATAGTCCGATAGACCGAAGAAAATTTTCCGATCGATCCGAATCCTGAACAGATATTACAACACCGAACTAGATTAGACAACCTAACCTAACCTTCCAGAAAGTTGAAATGAATCAAGGGGCCAAATGATTCCCCAAAATTTCTCCGCCACCATTGCGACGGGTTGTTTCCCACCAAGTGGCCCGTGAGTCTAGGGAACAGCGACAACCCACAAGCAGAACGAACACATCCAGTCTCATAGTGCTTCCTATTCCCCAAGCCTCTCCGATATCGCCAACACGTCCGTTGTTTCATGACAAATACCTTGTGGGACCTCGTTTAGGTAGCGGTGTGCAGGCTGTCGTAAATAAATGTCTGAATAACCTGAGTGGTGAGTTCGCTGCTGAAATTTTTAGCGTTAAACAAACGTAGACCGGACCACATCCGTCAGCCGCCCAGGAAGTGCTAATACAATCCCGCCTGTAACACGAAAACATCATAATGCTGGTCGAGGAATTTGTAGGGCGGTCAAACCATTATTCAGTAATGGAATTAGTACCACATGGTAGTGTAATTGACATGCTGGAGCAGGGTCCGTTACAGATATCAACGGCCAAGACCATTTTATATCAGGTCTTGCAAGCTGTGGTATCCTGGTGTTCGGTACTCGGAATGAACCGGAGATGATATTGGGAAGACCATATGGAACCACAATAGACGTTTGGTCTTGTGGGGTCTTGGACTACCAGCTGGTCCAGGGTCTCCTACCTTTTGCCGAAGAGACCCTCACGGAAACCTTAGAGGCAATAGAGGAAGGGGCAGTGGATTTTGGTTGCCCTCCTACAAGATTGTCCCCGAAGTTTGTGGAGTACCTTTCGCTCCTCCTCAGCCGTGAACCCACCGCAAGAATTGTGGTAGAAGAGGCATCTGCCTATCCTTGGTTGAGAGAGACAGCACGGGAGCCGAAGTTTACCTGTTGGCTGGTACAAACCGCGGACCTGGAGGGATGGTCTAATCGGTAATTATAACGGATAAACATGTACCGGCCGAGGAATAAGCGTCGTTACCGCCGACTCGGGTATCTGCCTGGAAGACTGCCAGTGGGGATGGTGATCCCACCGAATCGGTAAGAGTGGTATGTTTTTCTTCCAACTCCGTTTAGAATATTCCACCAATGAACCCAGAGATGGTGTATTGTTTGTCCTGTTATAAAACCAATATAGATACCGATGGACAAAATGTCAGTAATAGTATAATTACTTATCATGATCCAATGTTCACAGGGTAATATGTCTATGAACCGTCCGATTCTATCGAAATAGTGCTAGACGGAGCACTGCAACATATGGTGGATCCGTCGTTTGAGTTTCTCCGAAGTATGTCATTACTTTCCATAGAATCCACACCAATTCCAGCTCCTTTGGAAATCCAATCCTCACTGACCACACCGGAGCATCTGGATACATAACCGAAAACAACCATGTTGGATGCCTCATCATCTCCGCCGAAACCGGAAGAGTCCGAGCAAGTACAACCTATGGAACCCCAGCTACTCCGACAACCCCGGAGCACCTGGAACCGATCTACCTACCCGTCCGGTTATGGGAACTATGTTTGCGATGTAGTTATCCAGGACACCGGAGAGAAAGCTGCGGCCGGACAGTGCGTCTATTTTGCGCACGTTGCGGGAAGGTAGGCGTAATGTCGAAACAATGTGGTTGTCCGAACACTCCATCCTCGAAGAAGATCCGTAACGAAAACCAGAACAGGCCTGTACCGAAGTTACCGGCTCCCTCCGATGTGGCAAGAGGAAAAATGCATAACTGGCTATAAACCAGCCATTGTAGTATCACCGAGATCACAGTGCATACACTGCCGAACGTGCCCATGTCAGCGAAATCACTGGTAAGAAGTTCCGTTCTGAAGAAGAAGAAGTTTTCCATTCCGAAGAAGGAATGTTCCATTCCGAAGATGTTTCAAGTGTCCGTTCCGAAGAAGTTTCAAGTTTTCCGTTTTGAAGAAGCAGTTTCAGTTTTTCCGTTCCGAAGAAGAAGTTTTAAGTTTCCCGTTCTGAAGTAGAAGAAGTTTTAAGTTTTCCGTTTTGAAGAAGCAGTTTCTGTTTTTCCGTTCCGAAGAAGAAGTTTTAAGTTTTTGGTTTTGAAGAAGCAGTTTCAGTTTTTCCGTTCCGAAAACGAAGTTTTAAGTTTCCCGAAGCATTTTTAACTGGACATGAGATATTCATTCTGAAAATCATTTACATCTTGATCATTATAAAATGTGTTAACAAATTTTTCGCTAATTTCTATTGTAACGAAGCTTAAATTTTGAAATATCATTTATTTCAGATCAGGCAGGAAATACAAATATTACATGTAAACTCCGGTTGAACAGTTCATTATTTCAACAGATATGCGTGAACTCCGGATGTGTATTCCGTGATGGTCACTTTTCTAAATCTCCCTAATTTTGAATAAGTGTAATTATTCAAATAAATATATCGCATTCATGCCTGCTTAAAAATTTGCATTCAGTCCGATTAACTTATGTTGCAAAAACGGGGATCTGGTAAGTTAACGCATCAAAGTTTAAACAGCCTTATGTGTAAAAAGGGCGAACAACCAAAAAAACTCCGATAACATTTGTTTACTGCGCCGAAAGATACTACCGAGATATCATGAGCGCGAATTTTAGATTTGAAAAGTAGCGTCACTTTAAAGCATTGTTCGGGACATAAATAAAAAAGCTTCGGCACAAAATAAGGAATTGGTGGTACGAACTTGACCAGAACCTCGAAAACAAATAAAAGGCAGCGACAGACAAAAGATCGGGATTATTAATTAATTATCATTAGTATTCAGAATCAGAGTCAGTACCGTTAAAGTGAGATTATTAGTATTCATCATTAAGTATTATTATCAATCACAATCAGAGTGAAGTCAGATTTGAAATTTGAATTGTATACAGTGTTCTGTGTTAGTGAATTTTACATAAGGTAAATGATAGCTTGATAGTTCATTTTCTGGTATTACGATATATTGATTTCCGTGGTTTGTGATTGGTAATATATATAAGACCCGTAGCAAACTGAATGCACTTTTTTAATTGGGCATGAATGCGATTCATTTATTTGAATAATTACACTCATTCAAAATTACGGAGATCTAGAAAAGTGACCATCACGGAATACACATTCGGAGTTCACGCATATCTGTTAAAATAATGAACTGTTCAACCGGAGTATACATGTAATATTCGTATTTCCTGCCTGATCTAAAATGAATGATATTTCAAAATTTAAGCTTCGTTACAATAGAAATTAGCGAAAAATTCGTTAACACATTTTATAATTATCAAGATGTAAATGATTTTCAGAATGAATATCTCATGTCCAGTTAAAAATGCTATATATAATCTCTACAAATAATGATGAAAAGATTGTTACACTCTCAATATTGGAGTGACAGAACAGCCTACCCAAGCAGCACGCGAATGAGTATTATAGTCTGATGAACGTGTATCCAACGATATTTTGGTAATTTTTTGGTTATGGTACATTTATTATACGTACATGACTTACGAATACGTTTTGCACCGTGTAATAACACGTATTTTATATACTATTTCGTTACGGACTTGGGTGAATTTTCGAATAATAGATAATAGGTGCTTATATGTGTTATTCGACTCCTAATGCTCACTAACATAGCTCTCCAGTACATTAAATATCTTTGATTGATGGTATATCATATACTAAAATGACACAAAACCTTCTCCCTGCCAATAAATGTGTACGCTATAGCATAGCAACCATAAACGTTATAGCAAATTTATAGTTGTTCTGTGATAGTAGATTTATGACCTTCTATGTGACTATAGAATAATTATCAACTTTTTTCGCTATAAATCGTGTCCTTTTAGTTTTTCTGAGCCAATCATAGCTCACTACGATTTAATAACGTGATCGTACCAGTGCTGCCACCGGCCACCGGTCTTTGTGGCCATGTCGGTCAACAAAATCTACCGACCGCGGGCACTGGCACTAGGTTAGGTTACTATACTAGTTGTAGGTTCATCTATGCCGTGCACAACCGTAATGCGATACCATAAATAGCATAAGACAAGAAGTATAAAACAAATGCATAGTTGATTCGGTTCGTAATTTTGTGAAGAAATAATTTGTGTCTCCACTGATGACTTGACTGGTAAGCTTCTTTACAATAAATTATAATTAAGTGTGATCATAACCATATTTCCATAAAAATTTAATAAACACTTCAATCCTTTTTTATATTCATTAAGGCTTCAAATAATGATCATATCTTTCTAGGTAGGTACTTGATGGTAACTTCGGTCACGTACAATGTAATTGTTATAATCTGAGAATGCCAAAGCTAATTTCAAAACTTCATCTCCGAAGGAGAATAGCAGTATCTTCTAAAAATGCCATTGATACTATTCAATCTCAATTGGCTAATAATTCAGAAACTAAACATGCTGAAGAATATGTTTCTATACATGTGTCTGTCAAACAGCTTATTGTTCAGTTAATCATAATGCTATAGACATTAATAACCAAATATCTGATCGTATCGATACTTTCATTCCAACATTTCGAACTGGTGCCTCTAAAGAAATTATTGTTGGTCAGGATAATGTCGATTTAAGTTGTCCAGAACCAAATAGTGAACTGCAATTTGAAGAAAACTTGAAGTTGTGGGCCTTGAGGAATGGTGTTACACACCGCTGCCTTAATGAGATAATAACTTATTAAACCGAAATATCCATTTTTAAGTAATGATGCAAGGACGCTTCTTGGAACTCCTGAGGGAAAAGTTAACTCTAGTAAATTGTCAAACGGTGAAATGGTACATTTTGGTATTAAAAGTAATTTAATTGGAAAATTGTCAACTGAATGTCACAAAGAATTTGAAGAACTATGTTTGCTTATCAATATAGATGGTATACCAATTTTCAATAATAGCTCAGTAGAATTTTGGCCCATCTTATTATATTGTAAAAATTCCAAAAACAACGATATGCCTTTTTTTGTAGCAATACATGGGGGATAGTTATAATCCTAACGATCCATCTTCATATCCCATGTATTTTGATGTAAATAATTTATATGGTGCTGCCATGAGCATGCCCTTACTCACTGGACGTTTTGGAAGGCTTGACCCCTATTCAATAAACATCAACAACACCCCTGTTGATAATGAATTTGGATACATTTTGGAAGTTGATTTGCATTATCCTGGTGAGCTTCACAAGAAACAAAGATTTACCTTTTTGCCCTCAACATTTAGTACCACCAGGATCCAAATTCAAAAACAAAAAATTGATGACAACACTTTTTGATAAACAAAAGTATGTTATTCATTATCGAAATTCAAAACAAGCTCTAAAAAATGGATTATCACTCGAAAAAACCCATAGGATTCTGAAATTCAAACAATCCTGTTAGATGAAAAGCTATATAGATTTCGATACAAACTTACTTGAATTGAGTAAAAATGAATTTGAGGAAAACTTTAACAAATTGATGAACAACTGTGTATTTGGAAAACTTATCGAAAATGTACGGAAATATCGCAATGTAAAATTAGTTACTGAATGGTTGGGGAGTTTTGGGGCAAATTATCATATTTCTAAACCAAATTTTCATAGCTATAGCATATTAGATAATGATGTCGTCATTATTGAACTGGAAAGATTAAATATAAACCATTTTATGCAGGTTTCAGCAATTTAGAAATTTCAAAATTATTTTTATATGATTTCCATTACAATTATTACATTTATGAAAAATTTAAAGATGCACATTTTTTATATACAGATACAAACTCTTTAATATATCATTTCCAAGTTGAAGTATAAACATATAAAATAAGTTCTGCTTAAGAGTGGATTCTTGATATATTATAATTATAACATTGAGGTGTTACAGTTTCGATTATCCGTTTTTCTGTTCGTTTCGGCGACGTGGGCATTTCAATTGAAATTGGAGCGACAAGGAGTGTAATACAATTAGTTTTAAGTTACAAGTGTGTAATACAATTAGTTTTGAGTTTTCCAGTTTTAGACATAACAAGTCTTTTGATGATGGTCGTGAGACCGAAACGTACGTAAAGACAAGCATAAGTGTTAATGTGACCTATTTCCCGAGAATTTATATGTAATTCATACCTGGGTCAAGAATCTTATTATGCTATCAAAAACTAATGGTGAAATAGATAAAATTAAACAATTTACAATGAAAGTTGATAATAATTATGATGCTATAGATAACATACTATTGGATTTAGGTGTAACAAAGGAAGCAAAAGGTATTAAATGTTCATCACTGGAGTTAATAACTTTTAATGATTACTATCGATGCTTATTTAATAATGTTATTACGTTAACCACACAAAATTTAATAAGATCAGGAAGACAAAGTATTTACAGTAGCCCAAAAAAAAGTCGGTCTCAGTCCTTATGATGATAAAAGAATTGTCAATTATATTAGTATCAACACTTTCGCTTGCGAATATCCAATTTGTTATTTATTATTATTGATAAACTATAAAAATTTTCTCGGTTCATAACTCCAATGTGTATTGAAATTCTCATGAAAGAAGAATGAGACGGTTATCATATCTAGAAAGTATGCGAATGATGAAAAAACTAAAAGGTGAAACTTATTTTCTTTCAAGAAATCAAACTAGTTTTTTCCCTTTATAACAGATAATGGAAAAATACTGAAGAAGATTACATCCCAAGAAGAACTAATGAATTGTTTATTAACATTGTTGAAGTTGGAAAAGGAAATCGCATCCAACTTTTCTGGTTGTAGTGAAGACAGGAGACGAATCACAGAATGGACCTATAAAGTTTTTTTATTAAAAAACGATATTATTTGGTTAGATTCAATTTTAAGTCTTCAAAACTTGCAAATAAATGATATTTCTTAACAAAACTGATTATTACTTAACCTACTACTTTTCAATTATAATAACACAATATGAATACGTGAAGATAAAGATGCAACTTATTATCCACAATTCTAATTCTGATTAACAGTTTTTAAAGGTGATACAGATAAGTTCATATTGCAACATACATTTCTTGAATAAGAATGAATCCATAAAATATGGGTCGTCTTCAGATACTTCAACGATCAAGGTATGTTTTTCACGGTGACATATCTCTTCATCAGCCATAATATACATTATTTCGTTTAGAAGACAGTCTGTGCATTGGTTCCTGGGTGGAGCGGGACCATCAACATGAGTTCTTTTCCATGGTTGATTATGATGTTTATAACATGGCATATGATGGTATAAATATTCTTTCATGTGTTCAGGTACCTCAGCCCATCGCAGTTCACGATAATTCAAATATTTCAGCACGTACTCCTTCGCTAGGAACATCAGATTTTCTCGAGTAAATTGATCTGCCGATTTGGTAATAACCTCAATTAATTGTTCATATATTTTGGTTACTCTTGATGTCACGCAACACTCGCTTGTTGAAGGTAGATACTGTATTAGACGTGAAATAAAATTCTCCATGATGTTGACTATTTGAAAGTGTAAATCACAATATATATATTATGAAAAATATTTTTTGTTTTACAAGAAATCAATCAGTCAACCTAAATCGATCGGTAATTAATCTAAACAGAACGTAGATTTGTGTTTGTTATGAAAAACTTGAGAATAGTCTACTAACTGAAGGAGGTAATTTATCTAATCAACAAATTCATTTACGTTGTTGTGAAAATTTATAGGATGGCTCACTATTGAAAAATAATATCTACCCCTGTAGAGTATACCTGGCCAAAATGTAGAGGTGGAACTGATATTGGGAACCAACTGTGTATTGCGGGTAGCTAAGTATTTTAGGATATTGAAAGATAGAAATTAAAAACACTCTCCATCATCTTATTGGATGCATTATAAACAATAATAATATTTGAAAAATAAATGATATATCTCAACGAACTGAATATTTGATTGTAGGAACATGATGTGAACACGTGAAGATGACGTAAAACAAAATATGAATTTATTATGAATAATAAATTCTAAAAATGAATGATATTTCATAACAAATTGACTGTTTAATTATATTAACATGATATGAAAACGTGAAGATGATGTAAAACTCTCAAAATAAATTTTATCTACGCTGGCCTGTTTACTTTCTCATAACAAGCTTCTCGATAAATATAAATCTTGATTTCTTAACCTTTTCATGAAAACAAGTTTTTCAAAACATGTGAAGTTTGCAGAATTCAATTTATTTCTTGTCGAGACTTGTCTACCTATGTAAAACTATGTGTAATCGAACTATGAGTACAGGTAACCACAAACCTCTTCTTCAGCAGCCTCTGGACATTGTTTAATACTCTTTTTTCATACCCTCTGGTCATAGATAACACACCACAAGAAGTTACAGTCGGTGGACACATGTGGATGGACATACCATCGAAGTGTCACGGAATCCCCCCTACTACACCACTCGCTTCACAAAAACTTGATTTTCTATTCCGTGCCGAAAGATACTTTACATCCCAGCATCTCCTCACAATCTACAATGCACAGATTCGACCTGTCCTGGAGTACTGTTCACTGAGTTCGGCTCTAAAACATACGCCGTGGCTCTTGAGTTATATCCAGAAGCGACATATTCGTCTGATTGATGGTGTCACACTAACGAGTTCATTGACCTCTCTAGAACATCGTAGATCCCTTTTCTCCAGATATTTCCTTGGTTGATGTTCATCAGAAATCTCGTCATCGGTGTAATAATCCTCGGGATTATTATTTTTTCACGATTGAATCAAAGTAGCGTAAGCAGGGGAAAACTCCTGAAACTTAATTTACTCTAAGTAAACCAGGTATACTTGACACATGAGAGTACATCTCGAATCATTCAGTAGCGTGTAGTTCCGTCCTTACGGGCATTTCAAAACCTAAAATTCTAAATCCCTTACAGGAACAGACTATACATAGACATTCTGGATTCAACAATTAGAAGTTTTATTCTGATTTAAATAATGAAATTCCTTGCCGGCGACATGCAGTCGCCACCCGATACCTTTTACAAGTTGTACGTGATTTTTAAGAATTAGAGCCTTCGAGGTGCTATTCCTGCGGAACTTGCACTTATCTACGAATCTAGATGCTAGTTAAGATGCTGTTGCCCTTACCTTAAACTCCACCTATTTTCTATTCAAAAACAACGTTTACAAACAAATGGAGGGTTGCGCTATGGGTTCTTCCATCTCTAGTGTTATTGCCCAACTCGTTTTAGAAGATCTAGAAAACAAAATTCTACCAAGACTAAAGTTCTACTCACCATTTTTCTACCGATACGTCGATGACTGTCTAACTGCCATCCCTGACGGCGAAGAAGAGTATCTATTAAAACTGTTCCACGAATACCACCAAAAAATTAGGTTTACCATTGAATCAGAAGTCCACAATAAAATCAACTTTTTAGACATGACCCTTCATCATAACTCTAACAAAATTGAGACCGAATGGTATACTAAATCTACATGGTCAGGTAGATACCTGAACTATATGTCAAACCACCCTATGTCTCAAAAAAGATCAGTCATCATAGGCTTGGCAGATAGAGCAATTAAACTGTCCGACAATAAATACAGGTATAACACTATCCAAAAAGCTAAAAATATACTTAAAGAAAACAGCTACCCCAAAAAACTTATAAACTCCATCTTTTCGAACAGATTAAACAAATTTCAAGAACAAAACGAGGCACAACTAGGTAACAAAAAAGAAAACAATAAATATCTAACACTACCTTATATCTCAGGACTATCGGAAAGTTTCAAGAAAGCCTTTAAAAAACAGGATATTACAGTATGCCACAAAGCATATAACTTATTGCAAAACAATTATAGTAAGCTAAAAACCAAAACACCTAAAAACAAAAAAACACACGTAGTATATGAGGTTCCTTGTGCAAACTGTAATCAGGTTTATATCGGTCAAACTAGCCAGAATTTGGAGAATAGGTTGAATGGACACAAATACGATAAAAAAACAAAACAGCCCTTAGTAAACACGAACAACAACTAAACCACAAATTCGATTTTCTAAATACTAAAATAATTAAAACCGAGCATAACCAACTCAAAAGAGAAATACATGAAATGATCCATATTAAGCAAACCCCAAATACTGTGAATTCTAAAACTGACATAACAAATCTAAACAAGATTTACTTTAATATTATATAAATGCAACTACCTTATCCAAATGCTTATAGCAACTACCTTATGTTAATTAAAAAAAAAAAAAAAAAAAAAGGAATGGTTGCGTTCGGTGTCGGACCCTGGACCTTTGGATTGCGGGCGGACGCGCTGTCGCACAGCTGCTGAGACGTGATAATTATAACCAAAATAACTATTAGTCGCTCACCAGATTGGGCGTGCATATCTGTATAACTTCTCGCTCTGAATCAACATAACCTGTAAAGCAATCAAAACATTGTCGTATCTTAGCTCTCTATCACGTATTTGTCTTAAATATGTTGTGTCATATGTAATATGTGTATAATTATTATTTTAACATGTTAATTTGTGCTGATGGTAAGTTTCGATTTTGTTAAAAATTTCTCTTGTTAATCAACTGACTTTGCTTATATTTTAGTCTGTTCCATTGAGAAAGGCCAAAACCCCGGCCGAAACGTTTGGAGTTAGTTATTAAACCATATGAAATAACAACCTCTGCTTTTTAAATGAACCTTATCTCCAAGAAAGGAAGAAAAAATAAGAATATATATATATATATATATATATATATATATATATATATATATATATATATATATTCTTTTATTGATATTCTTGAACCATTTGTAATATTTGTATGCTTTCTTGGTATATTGGTTCGTATATATACTGAAAATAAAATGTAATAAAAATTCTTTTTGACGTTTCGACAATGTTTATTGCCTTTATCAAAATGTAAATTAGTGTTTCCATGTAATTTAGAAAAGAATAGATGATTTCGATTAATGAAATGCGTCTGCAGCCGACTTGTGTTTTAAGATCCAATTAAAACTGCAGAAAACATTGGATCGGTTGTGTGTGAAAGAGTTATGTATGGCTAATTACAATTTGAAATGGATTGAATTTGATTAAATACAAGACATTCTAAGATTGTACAATTATAAATATCTATGATTATTGTATGAATTAGTTATTCTATGATAAACACTCTATCCACATCTATTATAATCAACTATACAAGTTTAAGATAATTCTATGGAATTCTAACCTCAAAATTGTTACTCATAGTGTCATAGTTAAACAATACGTTATCTTTTTTAGGTTGAATTTTGAATAGACATTTACAAATGTCAGATATTAAGAGGTTTCAATACTTTCAATTGAAGATAAGCATTATCTAAGTACTCACTATTGAGAATGATGTGATTATCATTGATTTGTGAAAATTTTGGTATTATTCTTAAACTTTATAGTCGTAATAAGTATATTCTCCTATTTTCCCTTCTGATTGGCGAAAGTATTCATCATCTTTGAGAACGTTTTCAATAAATGGACGGTGTAGAATCCATAATTTTCTTCAATTTTCTTATAAAAAGCCATGATTCTTATGATGTATGTATATTGATGTTGAGAGTAGTGTATTCTTGAAAAATAAAAAACCTATTTCACCAGGCGAAATTATTCTTTTATTGATATTCTTGAACCATTTGTAATATTTGTATGCTTTCTTGGTATATTGGTTCGTATATATACTGAAAATAAAATGTAATAAAAATTCTTTTTGACGTTTCGACAATGTTTATTGCCTTTATCAAAATGTAAATTAGTGTTTCCATGTAATTTAGAAAAGAATAGATGATTTCGATTAATGAAATGCGTCTGCAGCCGACTTGTGTTTTAAGATCCAATTAAAACTGCAGAAAACATTGGATCGGTTGTGTGTGAAAGAGTTATGTATGGCTAATTACAATTTGAAATGGATTGAATTTGATTAAATACAAGACATTCTAAGATTGTACAATTATAAATATCTATGATTATTGTATGAATTAGTTATTCTATGATAAACACTCTATCCACATCTATTATAATCAACTATACAAGTTTAAGATAATTCTATGGAATTCTAACCTCAAAATTGTTACTCATAGTGTCATAGTTAAACAATACGTTATCTTTTTTAGGTTGAATTTTGAATAGACATTTACAAATGTCAGATATTAAGAGGTTTCAATACTTTCAATTGAAGATAAGCATTATCTAAGTACTCACTATTGAGAATGATGTGATTATCATTGATTTGTGAAAATTTTGGTATTATTCTTAAACTTTATAGTCGTAATAAGTATATTCTCCTATTTTCCCTTCTGATTGGCGAAAGTATTCATCATCTTTGAGAACGTTTTCAATAAATGGACGGTGTAGAATCCATAATTTTCTTCAATTTTCTTATAAAAAGCCATGATTCTTATGATGTATGTATATTGATGTTGAGAGTAGTGTATTCTTGAAAAATAAAAAACCTATTTCACCAGGCGAAATTATTCTTTTATTGATAAAAGAATAATTTCGCCTGGTGAAATAGGTTTTTTATTTTTCAAGAATACACTACTCTCAACATCAATATACATACATCATAAGAATCATGGCTTTTTATAAGAAAATTGAAGAAAATTATGGATTCTACACCGTCCATTTATTGAAAACGTTCTCAAAGATGATGAATACTTTCGCCAATCAGAAGGGAAAATAGGAGAATATACTTATTACGACTATAAAGTTTAAGAATAATACCAAAATTTTCACAAATCAATGATAATCACATCATTCTCAATAGTGAGTACTTAGATAATGCTTATCTTCAATTGAAAGTATTGAAACCTCTTAATATCTGACATTTGTAAATGTCTATTCAAAATTCAACCTAAAAAAGATAACGTATTGTTTAACTATGACACTATGAGTAACAATTTTGAGGTTAGAATTCCATAGAATTATCTTAAACTTGTATAGTTGATTATAATAGATGTGGATAGAGTGTTTATCATAGAATAACTAATTCATACAATAATCATAGATATTTATAATTGTACAATCTTAGAATGTCTTGTATTTAATCAAATTCAATCCATTTCAAATTGTAATTAGCCATACATAACTCTTTCACACACAACCGATCCAATGTTTTCTGCAGTTTTAATTGGATCTTAAAACACAAGTCGGCTGCAGACGCATTTCATTAATCGAAATCATCTATTCTTTTCTAAATTACATGGAAACACTAATTTACATTTTGATAAAGGCAATAAACATTGTCGAAACGTCAAAAAGAATTTTTATTACATTTTATTTTCAGTATATATACGAACCAATATACCAAGAAAGCATACAAATATTACAAATGGTTCAAGAATATCAATAAAAGAATAATTTCGCCTGGTGAAATAGGTTTTTTATTTTTCAAGAATACACTACTCTCAACATCAATATACATACATCATAAGAATCATGGCTTTTTATAAGAAAATTGAAGAAAATTATGGATTCTACACCGTCCATTTATTGAAAACGTTCTCAAAGATGATGAATACTTTCGCCAATCAGAAGGGAAAATAGGAGAATATACTTATTACGACTATAAAGTTTAAGAATAATACCAAAATTTTCACAAATCAATGATAATCACATCATTCTCAATAGTGAGTACTTAGATAATGCTTATCTTCAATTGAAAGTATTGAAACCTCTTAATATCTGACATTTGTAAATGTCTATTCAAAATTCAACCTAAAAAAGATAACGTATTGTTTAACTATGACACTATGAGTAACAATTTTGAGGTTAGAATTCCATAGAATTATCTTAAACTTGTATAGTTGATTATAATAGATGTGGATAGAGTGTTTATCATAGAATAACTAATTCATACAATAATCATAGATATTTATAATTGTACAATCTTAGAATGTCTTGTATTTAATCAAATTCAATCCATTTCAAATTGTAATTAGCCATACATAACTCTTTCACACACAACCGATCCAATGTTTTCTGCAGTTTTAATTGGATCTTAAAACACAAGTCGGCTGCAGACGCATTTCATTAATCGAAATCATCTATTCTTTTCTAAATTACATGGAAACACTAATTTACATTTTGATAAAGGCAATAAACATTGTCGAAACGTCAAAAAGAATTTTTATTACATTTTATTTTCAGTATATATACGAACCAATATACCAAGAAAGCATACAAATATTACAAATGGTTCAAGAATATCAATAAAAGAATAATTTCGCCTGGTGAAATAGGTTTTTTATTTTTCAAGAATACACTACTCTCAACATCAATATACATACATCATAAGAATCATGGCTTTTTATAAGAAAATTGAAGAAAATTATGGATTCTACACCGTCCATTTATTGAAAACGTTCTCAAAGATGATGAATACTTTCGCCAATCAGAAGGGAAAATAGGAGAATATACTTATTACGACTATAAAGTTTAAGAATAATACCAAAATTTTCACAAATCAATGATAATCACATCATTCTCAATAGTGAGTACTTAGATAATGCTTATCTTCAATTGAAAGTATTGAAACCTCTTAATATCTGACATTTGTAAATGTCTATTCAAAATTCAACCTAAAAAAGATAACGTATTGTTTAACTATGACACTATGAGTAACAATTTTGAGGTTAGAATTCCATAGAATTATCTTAAACTTGTATAGTTGATTATAATAGATGTGGATAGAGTGTTTATCATAGAATAACTAATTCATACAATAATCATAGATATTTATAATTGTACAATCTTAGAATGTCTTGTATTTAATCAAATTCAATCCATTTCAAATTGTAATTAGCCATACATAACTCTTTCACACACAACCGATCCAATGTTTTCTGCAGTTTTAATTGGATCTTAAAACACAAGTCGGCTGCAGACGCATTTCATTAATCGAAATCATCTATTCTTTTCTAAATTACATGGAAACACTAATTTACATTTTGATAAAGGCAATAAACATTGTCGAAACGTCAAAAAGAATTTTTATTACATTTTATTTTCAGTATATATACGAACCAATATACCAAGAAAGCATACAAATATATATATATATATATATATATATATATATATATATATATATATATATATATAAATAAGCTTCTCACTGCTTGCCTATCACTCACATAACCTCCCTGCAGATAACGCTAGTATCATTCTCTTCAACACCTACATATATATGTGAAGAAAATGTATTTCTTTAATTCTTTAATTTGAATTAGCGCGCCGCGCCAACGTAGGTAATGTAGGTGTTGAAGAGAATGATACTAGCGTTATCAGCAGGGAGGTTATGTGAGTGATAGGCAAGCAGTGAGAAGCTCCAGGTGTCACGATAACGTAAAATTTGACTTTAATTATTTGTTATTATAAAACAAACAGAATCGACAGGAGAATAAACATTGAATGTCGTTTCTTTGTTTTACAGAGCAACACAACCTTGTTCAAATTGATTTCTGTCGTCCCTAAGAACCAATATAAAACGACATTCCCGTTTAAATTACAAGGGTTATAAGAAAATTATAAAATGAAAAAGCTACAATTCTGTTTCAAAGTAATCCCAACAACAGACGGAAAAAGTAATGTAATTGGCATAACCTCGATAACTACCGAGGATGATAGAATTTTCAAAATCCCAGAAGGATTGCAAAATGCAAACCTCCATGAACAATTAATCGCCACTAACGCTTTTAAAAAGGTAAAAAATTCGTTGAAAAAAAGGCACCAAGAGCGTAATATCTGGATAAAAGGAACTTATGTAGATGAAGAAGAAAATTTACAATTTCATGACATATACCTAGAAAATATCAAAACAGAGAATATAACTGCTGAACATGCAGACGTAAGTACTTTAAATAGACTACTTAAAACATTAATTGAAAATCCACGACCCAACAATTTAAAACACATAACAGAGAAATTCATTATCGACAGATTCACAAGTAAAAATCCAAACCCAAGCCGATGGATGGAAATTTTTGAACAAGAATGCAATCGATTTGATATAAATGAAGACTCACAAAAAATTGAAGTACTCCGATTCTTCATGGAAGGCTCCTGCAAAGATTGGTTCAGCTCAATGTTTACAAAATTATCAGTGCATGGGACAAGGGATGAATGAAAAAAGAACTTTTCTGAAACATTCGCTACAAAAGGCTGGAACCCAGTTACCTATGCACTACATTTTAAATACAGAGAAGGACCTTCAATAGATTATGCAACAATAGAAGAAAAACTTTTAATAGATATGCGACAAACAATAGATAAGGGAATTCTCATCGATTTCATTGCAGCAGGACTTCCGGAATTCATTTTAAACAGAATTGACAGAGAAATGATAAGAGAAACTTCAGATTTATTCAATGAGTTGAACAAATATGAACATATGGTGAGTAAAAAATCTTTTAATAAAAAAACCGGTACAAACGCGGAAGATAAAAATAAAACACCATGCACAACCTGCGAAAAATTAAATAAGGGGAAAAGATTCCACGCAGGTTCCGCTTGCTGGTTCCATAAAAAAAAATGATAAAGGTACAAAAAATATTAGACATGTAAACAATTCAGTAATAGAATCCGAATTGAACGAATCAGATCAAAAAAACGAGTAATGACGCCATTAATAAAAGTCAAACTAACTATAGAAAACAAAATAGATCTTTGGGGAATTTACGATTCAGGATCAAATGTATCTTTAATAAACTCGAAATTCCTAAACATAAAAAATGAAAAAGAAAATAATAATAAAGGTAATAATGCAAGTTTAATAACAATTAATGGTGTCCAAAAAAAAACGGTTTGACGACTCTAAAATTAAAAATATTCAACATAGAAAAAAATGTGGATGTCCAAATAATAGATAACGGATATTTTAAATACGATTTCCTAATGAGATTAGACACAATAGAAGAATTTAAATTAATCCAGGATGGAAACCTCAAGATTTTTCAACAAAACGAGGAAAATGCTGATGAAGAAAAAAAATTTGTAAATTTTAACGAGCACATAAAAGAAGAGAATTTTATAGCAAATATGGATCACTTATCAGATAATCAAAAATATGAAATAAATAAAACAATAGATACTTACAAATCAGTGTTCGCAAAAGATAAGTATGACGTAGGTACAGTAAAAAATATGAAGCACATGTAGATCTATTGGTAGATAAATATTGTAGCAAGAGGCCTTACAAATGCAGCCTAGAAGACAGAAAAGAAATAGGGGAAAAGTAACAAAACTATTAGATAAAAAACTCATTGAAGAATCATACAGCCCTTTCGCAGCACCTGTAACACTAGCGTTTAGAAAAGATGAAAATAAGAGAAGCAGATTATGCATAGACTTCAGGGACATAAATAAAATAGTAATACCTCAAGCACAACCATTTCCATTGATATACGACTTAATGATAAAAACAAGAAACTGTAAATTTTTTACTACATTAGACATAAACTCTGCATTCTGGTCAATCCCTTTGCGTATTGAAGACAGACACAAAACAGGTTTTGTTACACAAGAAGGTCATTATCAATGGACATGTTTACCTTTTGGGCTGAAAACAGCCCCAGCAATCTTCCAAAGAATCTTGAGCAATATATTAAGAAAAAATAAATTAACTGAATTTGTAGTAAATTTTATAGATGATTTATTAATTTTCGAAATCATTCGAGGAACATGTGAAACATATAGAATTACTATTAGACGCAATAGAAAAAGAAGGATTCAGGCTGAAATTTACAAAATGCAAATCTGCACAGTACCTGGGCCACATGATAGAGAATTTTCCAATACCTAAGACTCAAAAAAACGTACGATAATTCCTCGGAAAGATAAATTTCTATCACGAATATATTCCAAACTGTGCAATAATTTAAGATCCGTTACACAATTTACTCAGGAAAAATGTACAATTTTCATGGTCAATAAAATGTCAAGAATCGTTCGAAAAAATAGAAAAACTACTATGCTCACAACCTATACTAGAAATCTACGACAAAAATCTACCAATAGTAATATACACCGATGCATCAATAGAAGGATTAGGTGCAGTATTAAAACAAATACAAGAAAGCGGAAAACAAAAACCAGTAGCATACTTCTCAAAAAAACTAAACGAAGCACAAAAGAAAAAAAAAGCGATATATCTGGAATGCTTGGCTATTAAAGAAGCCATAAGATACTGGCAATATTGGTTGATTGGGGAGTCATTCACGGTATACTCAGACCATAAACCATTGGAAAATATGAATATAAAAGCCAGACCAGACGAAGAGCTAGGAGACCTAACTTATTATGTGTCGCAATATGATTTTAACATAAAATATGCTCCAGGTAAATACAATCTAGAAGCAGACTGTTTGAGCAGGAACCCAGTACTGGCACCAGAAGATAACAAAAAAGAACAATCAAGAATTGTTAATCTAATAAAACTATCAGATATCATTCAAGACCAGTCAGAAAATCTAGAACTACAAAATAAAACAGGTTTAACAAAAAAAAACAACGTCTACTATAAAAAAATAAAAGATAAAGAAGAAATTTTACTATCTGAGGAATTTAGTATGAAATTCATACAAAATGTACATGAAGACATGTGTCACATTGGCATAAAACAAATGCAAAACAAAATAGGCCCCTGCAAAAAACCTAACAAAAAATATCAAAAATATCTGCCGCAATTGTAAGATATGTATTAAAAACAAATCTAGAGGACAAACAAAATTCGGCCTCGTGTCCCATTTAGGTCCAGCAACAAAGCCCTTCAAAATAATGTCGATAGATACGATAGGAGGCTTTGGAGGCTCGAGATCGTTGAAGAAATACTTACACCTGTTGGTTGACCACTACACTGCCCTACTAAGCACAGAGGGGGTATCTGCAATTTTTGGGTATATTGAGATATTGATGTCTAGTGAATACCTGCATTTTCCTCTACAAGTTTTGAAGGTTGTTTGGCCGTAAATACCAATAGTTTTTTTTTAAATCGCCTTTTTTCTTTGTCGTATCTACAGTTTTGATCTGTTTTCCTAGGCATATTTAATTGTAACCAGCATATACTAAGGTATAAACGTAGTATCTTCTGCAGATACGTCTGATTGCTGTAGTTTTTTGTAGATACTCCTTTATTACCCTAGTATCTCACGATTTACCACCTTTTCTTATTAGTATGTTGGTAACATTGTTCGGTATTTGCAACCATATTTAGCTTCGCTAAGGTAGCTGTTGTTAATTGACTCATTTCAGAGAATATCACAGACTAAAAAACATTGTCACTACTACTTACAGGTGCTTTTGAGTTTTACTTCATTGTTAACATCTGATATTTAATTTTGTAATGAATAACTGAAAGCATTTATGATAGCGCTAACATGTTTGGGAGTAGAGGCAAACTTATCGCCCAACTTGGTGTACAACAGGCACAGAAGGTGAGTACAACTTTATTATTTATGTTAACCACAACTAACACAAGAATCACCACTCTTGAGTCTGGTCAAGAAAGAAAAGCATTTGTTTTAAGTTCATTCAGCCAAATGGCTGTAAAAAGGAAAACAACCGGGCCTGATTCAAGGCGCAAATGGACAAATGAATATTTTCTAAAAACTGATGATGGTACTTTAGCAAAAGTTTGTAAGGCATTTTCCTGAATACTTTGGTCTATAGTAAAAATATTGACAAAATACTGCAGAACGTTTCCAAACAAAAAAATAACATTTCACCTACCCCTGATAAGAGAAAGGGAAGAGTGCCAAAAAACAAAGCAAACCATGAGATTATTATAGCAGATATAAATTCCTATGAGCCTACGATTTCCCATCATAGACGAGAACATGCACCAAATAAGAGATACCTTCCAAGCGACTTAACTATTATGAAGATGCATAAAAGCTTCTTAGAAAAACACCCTAATATGACCTGTTCATATGACCTATACAGGAGTGAAGTCGCCAAACAAAACATTTCTTTTGTCAAACTTGGACATGAGGAATGTGAGGCCTGTGAACATTTTAATTTACATGGTCACTCTAAAAATGATTTACATCTAGATGACTGTGTGCTATGGAACACACATATAACCAAGGCAAACACTGCAAGGGAAGAGTACCAAAAAGATGTCAATAAAGGTTCAAATGATGAGAGTAGTATTTACTCTGTTGACATGATACAACGGAAGTTTTGTCCCTGTAGGAAAAAAAAACTCATGGCCTAGTGTAGCCTGTTTATGGCATGATGCTATCCGAGGAAGAAACAAAGAAGAAAAAATAAGTACATTTTTTCAATTCTTAACAACTCATTGCAGAGATGTCAAACATATTACCTTGTGGATGGATAATTGCTCAGCGCAGAATAAGAATTGGACATATTTGACCTTTCTAGTGTTTATCATCAATAGCACCCAAATATGTGCTGAATCAATTGAAATCAAGTACTTCGAACCTGGCCATACATTTATGTCTTGTGACTCTTTCCACCACTTGGTGGAAAAATCACTTCACAAAGCAAAAAAGTCTACGATTTTGAAGACTTTAAAAAAGTTGTCCAGTCCTGCAGCACCTCATCTAATGTGAGCGTCATTGAAATGAATCCTACCGATTTCTTTATGTGGAAGGACCTTTCACTAAAGAGAACACCGAAGAAGAAACTTGCGCAAAAAGGAAAGAAAAAGCGAAAATCCAGATGTGCTTCAGCAGAGTCTTTGGAAGTTGAAGAAATTTTGAAAGAATCAGGAAAAAATAATAGCACCACAGGAGAACAAGATCAAGGAGAACCCCAAATGGAGGAAGAAACAGGTAAAATTAATTTGCAATTAACATAAGGTAATCAATAAAATAAATAAATAATAATAGGGTAATAGAACTAACACAATTTTAGAATACTTTTCAAAGTTAACTTATGCAAACAAACTATGTATTTAATAATTTTCAAACATATTTCAAAAATTTATAGAACCTTTTTTTCCAGTTGAGCGCCCGCCCATTGTTGAAAGATATTATGCTGGTAAAAGCTGAAAGGGGTCTTCACCATCTCCTATATAAAAGATCATACGAAGAAAAAGAGGAATAGAAACCATTGAACTTTTTGGCTCCGGCAGTGGTAAAGAATGGCATAAAACTACCACCTAGTCACACAAATCCTATGGGAGTGTCTTCTGCAAGAAAAAAAGAGATCATTACAACTCTTCTTTTGTCACAAAAGGGCATTGTGCCCCCAAACCGATTTGCCTTTTGGGAACAACTCCCTGTTGCTGATTAGAAGTTTAAAGTGATTGAACTTGAAGACATAATTTGAATTAAACACAATGTTTCTATGTCAGTGGTATTTTAAGTTCCTATTTTAAAGTTTTTAAACAAATAAAGTTTTGTGTTATTATTTCTCCCAACCAGTTAGCAAACATTTTAAATAAATTACGCATTTTATTCATGTCAAAATATGTTAAAAAATATTTTAAGAGACAATATCCTATTTTCGAACTATTGAAATGTAAATGTATTTATAGACGAATTACTACGCATTGCTGGTGGTAAATGACTTTTACTTAAGCAATTCAGTCGTAATTACGTGGATACCGCTTATTTAGCATAGTAAAGTCATGTTTCAACCAAACTATTCTGGTATTCATTGGCCGCATCTATTGTAATTACTAGGCTTTATTAGTGGTATACGTTTTTACTTAGGTAATTTAGTAGTATCTACGCAGATACCACATATTAGGCATAGTAAACTCCAGTTTCAACCAAACTATCCTAGTATTCACTGCCTGTATCCATTGTAATTGCTAAGCTTTATTAGTGGTATGTGTTTTTACTTAAATAATTTGGTCGTAACTACGCAGATACCACCAATTAGGCATAGTGAATTTTAGTTACAACTATACCAACCTAGTATTCTTTAGTATTTTTTGTTTTATTGTTGGCCGTATCTGGTTTAATTAATGTACGATAGTAAATTTTGGGATTAAAACAATAAATTCAGCTGAAGAAAAAAATTAGAAACCTAATAAAACAATTTGAAGTTTGTATCTAAGTAAAAACACAAAAGAATGAGGTTAGAACTTCAAACCTCTTTTTCTCAATCCAAGCTCTGACGCAGATACCCCTTCTGTGCTTAGTAGGGCAGTACACAAGGTATGCTTTCATACATACTTCAAAAACACAGAATGCAACGGACTTTATAAAACTAGTAAATGAAGTGATAGAAACAAGTGAAATCGGTACGAACCTCAGTGACCAATATCCAGGTTTAAACTTCAAAGAATTTAAAAATTTTTTAAAGGAGAAAAAATCCCTATAATTTTGACAGCAGTAAACTCACTATTTTCGAATAGTCTAAATGAACGGCTAAACCAAACGATAGTGAACAAACTAAGATGTGAAATAAACGAACGAACACAAAAAACGGCATGGACAACAATAGCTCGAGTGTTTATAGATAAATACAACAACACAGAACATTCCGTTACCGGTTTCACCCCCAGCTACTTGCTTGATGGTACAGACTTTAAAATCGTTCCAAGTGAATTGAAACGAGACATAACAAACAGAGATTGGATTAAGGATAAAGAAAAAGCGCGTCACAATACAATAAAATCACACACATACAACAAGCGTGGTCGTACATACAGGTCTGGGGACTCGTATGTTTGACATGGGTCTCTTACGCGTCGCCAAACTCGTAGTCCCTCGCTCAGCCACTAGCTAGCGCTTGGATCGAAGTACGGCAACAATCATATTATTAAGTAAAATAATTTTTCTCGTAACGCAATATTTACTATTCTGATTTGAGAGAGGAATAGAACTGTTACTCTTATCAAAATGTATAACTCACCTTAAAAATAACTTCCCTTTTTTTGTTATACATGACGCACACATAAAAGACCTCGTTAAAACGATTTCTATCCGGAATCGCAAGCATCCAATTTTTTCGCATTTCCGAATCTTTCGGCACTTTAAAAACAGAAGTTTCTTGCTTAACACTTTTGTACCCCGTCTTGCATTTCGGCACAATGCACGATTTCGTAATTTGTTGCTGAAAACGCAGGTATTCCTTGTTGGAAAACAATGAAATTATTGTCATAGAAGTTTGTTCTGGTTTTTGTTTTGTGGTAGGTCAATTTTACTGAGGCCTACCAGTAGTCAAAAAAGCAGTAGTCGTGCGGTGACACGACATATAGCATAAGATGGTGGAGACCATGCGGTGAGTCTTACTTTTGTAGCTTTTGCAATGTTGAGTTGTAACATATTGTTTTTAAGTATAAAATAAACTGACAAACTGTCTTTAGTGCGTTTAATTGAATTTGCCAAGTCCTCATAAATAACAACAGGTTATGGGCCCAGACAACACAATTGTAGGGTTACTTGGAAATTGGCGGTACGGTAGAAGTTCTATATAACTGTTTGAAAGTGTAAAAATTACCTCAACTACAGAGGGTCGTGAAAAACTAAAGACATGGCAGAACAAGTGGGTTTATTGAATATTGTGAAGTTAAATGGTGAAAACTGGTTAACATGGAAATTCCAGGTACAGATTGCCTTAAGGTCAAAGGGATATTTTGGTATTGTAGAAGGTACTTCAGAGAGACCAGCCCTATCGGCTAATAGCCAAGAGTTGGATAACAAGGACGCGAAAGCCCAAGAAATCATATTCTCTAGGTTAGATGAAAAAGTTATAAACCACATATTATCTTGTAAATCATCAGCGGAGATGTGGTCGAAGCTTAGAAAAATATATGAGCATCAGTCACAGGTGAGTGTGCATTTATTAACTCAAAGATTATTTGCTCTAGAATATACAGAGGGGAATGTAGCAGAATTTATGTCTCAACTAGAAGAGATAAAAGGAACCTTGAAAACGTTAGGTGAAGAAATGAGTGATAAAATGATAATAACATTAACTGAGAACATGAAGTATTTTGTATCAGCATGGGAGTCTACTCCTGAAAATAAATAAATGTTAACAGACCTATTGTCTAGGTTAATGCTTGAAGAAGAGATAAATAAAGTGACAGAAAAAACACAAGCTTTGGCAACTAGTTCAAAAGGGAGATACATGCAGTAGAAAAAGGACTCTTAAAGTGTTTTCAATGCAATGGAAATCATTTGAAAAGAGATTGTCCACAAAGAGTGTGCAATTTTTGTAAGAAACCAGGTCATTTAATGGAAAAGTGTTGGTTTAAGGAACAAAGAAGTAGAGACCACAGAAAGGCTTCAATAGACAATAGAAAGTCAGGAGATCAAGCATTAATATCAGAATGTGCTGTGGAAATAATGGCTCTTACCGAGACTGAGTATGATAATACATATAGTTGGTGGATGGATAGCGGAGCAACGGAGCATATGTGCTGTGACAAAGACCAGTTTATACAAATGGAGGCATTAACATTGAAAAGACAAGTAAGAGTAGGTGATGGTACTTTGTTAGATGTGGAAGGAGTGGGAACAGTTCAGCTTTTTGCTTTTAATGGAAGTAATTGGGTAAAAACTAATTTACTCAATGTATTGTTTGTTCCAGAACTGTTAGTTAATCTTTTTTCTTTAAGTACATCACTAGATAAAGGCTTCCAAATGCTTTCCAATAAAAACATGTGTAAATTAACAGACAAAGAGGGTAAAACTAGATCCCTAGCAAGAAGGAAAGGAAAATTGTTTAGAATGGAGTTTAGGATTGACAGACAAAGATGTGAGTCACAGTGTAACACAGTAGTGAGTTTAAATAAATGGCATGAAAGATTCTCTCATATAAACTTTGAACAGATCAGGAAATTACTAAAAAGAAATAATATAAAGTTTGAGGATCAGAAGGAACCATTTTGTACTGAATGTTTGTCTGGAAAACAACACAGATTACCTTTTCCAGAAAGTAACAGTAGAGCTCAAATGACATGTGAATTAATACATGGGGATTTATGTGGTCCGTTAGAAATTAAATCGCTTGGAGGAGCAAAATATATGCTCACACTGAAGGATGATTATTCAAGCTTTAGAAAAGTCTATTTCCTAGAAAGTAAATCTGAAACAGAAAGTAAATTGAAACATTTTATGAACTGGGCAGAAAATCACACTGGGAATAAAATTAAAACATTGAGAACAGATAATGGACTTCAATTTGTGAATGGAAAAGTTCAAGACATGTGTGATAGTAGAGGAATAGTGCACCAGAAAAGTTGTGCATATAGCCCACAACAAAATGGAAGAGCAGAACGTGAGAATCGCTCTATTATGGAGTTAGCAAGAACAATGCTCCATAGTTCAGGGTTGTCTAAGGAGTTTTGGGCGGAGGCGGCAAATACTGCTGTGTATACTCTTAATAGGGTAGGAAATAGTCCTCAAATAGATAAAACTCCATATGAGTTGTGGAGTAACAGAAAATTAAAAATAGAATCTTTCCGCGAGTTTGGAAATAGAGTAAGTGTTCATGTACCAAAACATAAAAGATTGAGGTTGGATGCAAAGAATCAATTAGGAATTTTTGTGGGGTACAGTGATGAGGTGAAGGGCTCCAGAGTATATTTAACAGAGAGAAAACTAGTGGAAATTCATAGGGACGTGACATTTATACCAAAGGATGATGAAACTAAACTGAAGGTTTTTGAAAATAAAATGAAGCATGGTGACCACTCCTTGAATTTTCTAAAAGACCGGGAAATACTTCACGATAGCCATGAGATCTTTTCTGAGGAAGAAGGTGAAATATTAGTTGATGACGGAGTGGAAGACAATGGTCATCAGTTTGAAGAGGTCCAAGAATCAGAAGAATCCTTGGAGGAATCACTAGATGAAATCGAAACAAGTACTGAAGATGTAGGAGAGCATATAACACAAATGGGGAAAACAAGGAAAAGAAGAGTTAAAAAGCCACTTTGGATGAAAGACTATGAAATAGATGAAAGTAACATGTGTTTTTACTCGGAAATTGAGGAACCACTAGATTATCAAGAAGCGTTGTCAGGAAGACACAACGTGAAATGGAAAGAAGCAATTGAAAGAGAAATGAAAGTTCTAAAGGATAATAAAACATGGACAGAAGTTCCTTGGCCTAAGGACTGTAGAGTAATCGACAGTAAATGGGTATTTAAAGTTAAAAGTGATGAACAGTTCAAAGCAAGATTGGTGGCACACGGTTTCCAGCAGGAACTAAATGAGGAGTTGTATGACTTGTATGCACCTGTTGCCAAACTATGTACATTCCGAATTCTATTGGCAATGGCAAATCGTTATGGGAAGACTGTGCATCAAATGGATGTTCAAAGTGCATTCCTTTATGGCAACATAGAAGAAGAAGTGTTCATGACTTTGCCTGGACAAACCGTAAGCAACAAAGTTTATAAACTTAATAAATCTATTTATGGTCTTAAAAAGTCACCTAAATACTGGAATATTAAGTTTGATAATTTAATGAAACAAGAAAGGTTTGAAAGATCGGAGAATGATTTTTGTCTATATTCTAAATTAATTAATGATACTAGATTATTTGTTTTGCTATATGTGGATGATGTCATTATTATAGGATCTAATGTAAAGGAAATAATGAAGGTAAAAACCATGTTTAAGCAAAACTTTAAAATGATAGATCTTGGTGTAATCTCTGAATATTTAGGGATAAGAGTGAAGCAAACTTTTGGATCAAGGAACTATAGAATTAAGTCAAGAAAATTACTGAAAGCAAATTTTAAATAGATATAAAATGTCAGAATGTAAGGCTATCAGCACACCGTTAGATCCAAACTTTGACTCCAAAATACTAAAAGAAGGGAATTCTGATCAATCTTTGACAAAGCTTTGTAGACAAATTGTACGTAGTTTAATGTATGCTGTATCAGGTACTCAACCAGATTTATGTGAAAGTGTAACACTTTTAAGTAGGTTTCAAGATAAAGCAAATGAAAATGTACTAAAAGCTTTAAAAAGAATCCTCAAATATGTAAAAGGTATATTAGAATTAAAGTTAATCTTCACTAAAGACAATAATGCACATGTTCTTTGTGGATATATAGATTCTGATTGGGGGGAGATGTTTTCGATAGAAAATCAACAACTGGTTTTTTGTTCAAAGTTTATAATTGTACTAATTGGGTGAGCAGAAAACAACAAACAGTGGCTATATCCTCGACAGAGGCAGAATATTGTGCATTATCAATGGCAGTAGCTGAGGTATGCTGGTTACTTAAATTGCTGTCAGATTTAAAATTAGAGGTAATACCGTTACCAGTTAAATGTTTTGAAGATAACCAGTCTACCATAGTGATAGCCAATACGCCCGGAAATAATCGCAGGTTAAAACACATTGATATAACATTTAGTTTTATAAAAGAAAAGGTTGATAAAGGCATAATTGATATTGTAAAAATTAATACGGAAGATAATATTGCAGACATTTCAACGAAGCCTTTGTCTAAAATTAAATTTGAAGAATTTAGAAAAGCGTTAGGGTTAGAATAAGTTAGTAGTGTACCTACCTTGTACGTTGTATATTCTTATTTAGTTTTGTTCAGTATTGTTAAGAAATAATTTCATTGAGGAGGAGTGTTGAAAAACAATGAAATTATTGTCATAGAAGTTTGGTTTGGTTTGTGTTTTGTGGTAGGTCAATCTTACTGAGGCCTACCAGTAGTCAAGAAAGCAGTAGTCGTGCGGTGACACGACATATAGCATAAGATGGTGGAGACTATGCAGTGAGTCTTACGTTTGTAGCTTTTGCAATGTTGAGTTATAACATATTGTTTTGAAGTATAAAATAAACTGACAAACTGTCTTTGGTGCGTTTAATTGAATACTCCAATTTGCCAAGTCCTCATAAATAACAACATTCCTTTTTCCAATTTATTTATTTAAGAATGACAGTTGTCAGAGAATTTAGACTTGTGCTCCATCCTTTTTGGTACTACGCGACAGTCGACGCTTAGCGGACCCACTTCTCACATAGGAAACAGCCTCGAGTCCCCAGACCTGTATATACGACTGTGGTTACGACTTTCTTGCTTAGCACGGCAGTATATTTGTGCCCATTCAATCTTTTTCCGAGGTATTGGGGAGATTGGCTGATGTATACCTTTTCGCAATCTTTACAAGGGATGGAATAAACAGAATGAGTTATCTTTTTGAAAAATATGCTGCTTTTTAGTTTAGTAAAAAGTCTTTTCTGGTTTAAATATCATATGTCATATTCTTAGATATTATTTTGTATATTGACCGAATCGAATGACAAAAAATAGTCTTTTGTATATATATTTCAGTTATTTATGAACCGATTGGAATGAAATTCAAAATTTTGTTAGACCGAATGATAAATTTGACAAAAATTCCTTCAATAGAAAGAGCGTGTCCATTCGTGAAATACAGAAGTAAATAAGAATTACCTCAATTACATCTTAATCTGTTACCATACAATTTTATGAACAGCTTCTCAGGTAGTTTCGAGAATGGGCTGCTTGGGACCAAGAATAGATAAGGTCTTTTGTTACAATACGTTAATTAGAAAGCTGGTACGTGGTATCTTTTCCTTTTGGTTATTGGATAACAAAATCGTTGTTCATCTCAAGTTGCACTGTACTTTGGCTCATCATCACTTTCAGGCTGTTTGATTACGATGTGTTCAAGTATTCGGTAATTAGCCCCTCTAAAGATGCGCGCACCAAGAACATTCATAATTTCAATTAATTGGGGCTATCGCAGTAACGAAACAATTTAAACGTATTAGGGCTAACTGAACTGATTCATAGATTTGCGAACAGTAATAAAACGAAAGCATACAATGAGTATGAAGAAGTAAAAAAACGTGACACAAGATATTTGGTAGAGTTAATTGAAAAGGATGATACTGACGTAAAACAAAAGCATGAAGAAAAAAGAAAGAAGAGATTATGTCAAGAATCTGTAATCATGTACTCTCTTTAAAAATTTGGTATACTGCCACTAATAAAAATGTTTTATATATTTAGTGATTTACTTAACTATAGGTTGATTTTGCTTAATAACATGGAATTTCTGTCTTTCTGAAACACATCATTACTGTCAGTGGACAATCATATGGGGAGGGATTGCATAAATGATTTGTTATTCTCTGATTTTAAATTAATTTAAATTGTAGTGGTTATTTTTTAATGGCATTACTGTACGTAAAATAGTTATTTGTGTTGTACAGTGCAGGAAATGTAGGCCTTTTAATTGCTGATATACTACGGCTTTTCCTGTAAGTCCAAATAATTCTCATTTGCAGAAGGCAATGTAGATTTTTACGAACAATTACTTTATATCTTGATTATTTATTTGCATATCGTTGTGTTATCTAGAGAATTTAAAAGCAAAAAAACGTTTCAGCAGGCCTAACAATAGGATTCTGCATCAACTGATGTCGCTCACGGCTTCACGCGGCATGTACGCGCTTGAAGATATATCGAAGCTCCCTAAATATAGTAAAGATTCAAATTTTCACTTTCATATATCCGGTATGTCTCGTCCCTTCGGAAATGTAACAGAAAATGTTTAGAAAAACTCGATTACTATCCTTGTATTTATTGCAAAGGTTTGTGTCAAATTCACAAACAGTCGTGGCTTATGCCAGTGATCCAACAGACACTATATCAAAACTAAATGTAAAATGCCAGAGTCGTATAATTTAAGAGTCTGCTACAGAAACTTGATCCATAACCAAAAATTGCCAATAAAATTTGAACTTAAATAAAACAACACAATCAAAAGTTTGATGTTCACTAGTTCAATAAATCAAACAAGTTTATGATGAATTTTTATCAAGTAATGACTGCATATATTCAATTTTTCAATAAATTCTGGTTAAACATGTTTTTTCAATACTTTATTTTCTTGTGCAAAATTATAACAGGTATTCAACAAGATGAAAGGAGATGATATTTCTTACGAAGTTTAAAAATATCTCCTAATTGCTAATTTTGGGGAATCGTAATTGAAAAAACACAAGAGAGAGTACGTTTGTAGCAACCAAATGATGGAACTTGCACGACTACTTATTCCCTATAAAAAACTAACTAATGACGAACGAGTAAGTTTTAAAGATATGCTGCACCCTAGAAATTTTGACAACGTTCTAAGTGCGGCAAAGAGTATTGTAGGATATAACCCTATCAAAAAAACATTTAAATCTTCCAGCCTTGCAATGCATTTTGGCACTTCTTTGAAAATGGCTTGCGATGAATTAGCACATTTCATTTTAAAAGAAAGTCGTGGTTTTAAATGTAAATCAGAAACGCACATACCCATTTGGCTGAGAAATGTGAAAAATTCAAGAAATTGATCATGCCCCGGTGGAACAACGAACTAGCTTCCGTAGATAATAAGGACCTCCAAAAAAAGAGATAGAAACCATTATTGTTGCCTCGACATCATCTTTCGAGAGCAATGCCTGAAAACAGCCGACGAATGTGCGAAAATATTCACGGAACAAAAAGATGATATCAAAACTCACAAATTACTGGTGAATTGCCCTCGATCATTGGCGACGAATTGGTGATGTTCAGTTTTGAAAATCGAGGATTATGAAAAGAACCAGCGCAGTAATTGTGCACAAGAGTTTGAGAATGCATTATCAGCAACGGAACGAATTTTGACTACTAAATATAAACGTGTACTGAATAGCGGGAAAGGTTATAGTCGTTATTTTAATGCTGGAGATTCCGCAAAATTATGTCAATATGCTACTGCACAACAGAGGAAAATATATTCGTTTTTCCTATTCTCGGAAGCAGCATTCCATGGGAGAAAGGAGATGTTGCCATTCGAGGTTTAGCAAGTAAAATGAATCTGGAGAATATCCATGTAATGACTAGTAACAAATTGAAAAAGCATATTGCAACCGTAATGCAAATACTTAGTATATCTAAAGACGGAACGAAGCAATTTTCGCAATTTATGGGTCACACAGAAAAACTTATCAAGAATTTCATGAGTAAGTGCACAACAGGAAAAGTAGATTGATTAGCTACTGCTTTTTATTAATGTTTGTTGTATGTTTTAGGTTACCGGTAGATATTTATCAAAAAACCGCAAAAATGTCTAAGATGGAGAAAGTTACAAAAGTACAAAGGAAATTCACTAACTGAAATAAATTTTGATGCAAATTTGGAATATGCTGAAGAAATTAACGATGGTGAGTATAAACATGTTTTAATGCTCAAATGTAAAATGCCAGAAAAAATAGAAAACTTACTTCTGAATTGTTGATGAATTCAACCTTTACTTGATGAAAATTCATGACAAAATCGCCAATTTGAAACGTTTTGTTTGAGATTTTAACAAAACTTGATTTCATTAAAAAAAAATTAAGTTTGAGTTTGACCGCTTCACGAGAATAAATCATGAGAAAATCATATGTAAGTTAACTCAAAGTTTTGTACTTCCAGCATATTGCTGATGTTTTTTCTCCACAATTAAATGTATCATTCGGACACCCAAAGAGTGATACATGTAGCATAATGTGATTCTGAAAAAGGTACAGATGAGCATGTAGCCAATTACAAAAAGCCATTTGAACAACAAAGGAAGGAGGGAGAGGTTGCTAGAATAGATATAATCATCTCTGCGATCTGACCATGGATTGCTGCGAACTATGCCTTTACCACGTCTGACGACCTCTAAATGTTTCTATATGAGACAGATGTGGTTCTACAATTTTGAAGTTCAGACAATAATGACCTCTGGAATAGGTATTTTTTCTTCACGTGCACAGGAGATAAATCCAATAGGGGAAGCTCTGAAATAGTGAGTTGTTTGAATTCTTTTGCTAATCTATCAAGAAATGATTCTACAAATGATATTTAGCCACACTCATGTTCTGGCCAAAATAAAAATTCTAACATGATGTAATTTTACCAACATATTATAGCAAAAGGCTGGTTTAAAATGATGGATCAGAAGTAGGGCATTCGTTTCTAGGCTCTGACAGAGACTTCGAGAGAATAGAAAAATCCGAAAATAAGTTCAGATTCCAGATATGTATAAGGATATAATAAAAGATGCAATTGAAAAAAATTATGTTGTAACAAACATGGCAGACCATTTCAAAAAAATTGATGAATCAAAATTACATTTAGTTAATGAGAAATAAAATGTTCTAGATGACAAAGTCAATTTTCGAGACAATATTGAATGGATTAGAACAGAAGAATATGGAAGTTACCTATAAGGCCAACCTCGGATGAGTATATGTGGCAAACAAATCCATTTTATTCTATATTTTTAATATCTAATTTTTATTAATTGTTGAAACCAAATAAAATTATAATCAACGAGAACCAAAAAAATAAAGTTTTATAAAAAAGCAACAATAATTTTATTCTGTAGTACGTGATCTCTACAATTGGTGACCCCGACAGCAACACCCGACAAGAACGAACCTCAGCCGCACCCGACATCATCCCGCGCCCAATTGAAGCCCTCATTCGAATAGCAGTCATGCCCAATAGGAGCCTGAACGCAGACTACAACCGATAGAACAATTTGAAACCTCATCCTGAAGCCCCGAAACCACATTAACTAGCCGTTTCCAGGAATACACTTCCGAAACCATCAACCAAATTTTACATTAATAACATCTTACCTTGCTTTTTAACTGTAATTGTCAAATTTATATTTTTCTCCAGAGAGTCAACTTTTACTTCAGACATTCTTTCGTTATATATAGAGCATTATGGAATAGGCAGCGATATCTTTGAAATTACTCATCTTTCCGGCCGAAATTCAATTTGCATTAGAAAAATTCACTTACGAATATACTGAATTCCAATATTTCGTCATGTCCCTTCCTGAAGAAACAATAATGTATATATTTGATATTCTACGGAACACACCTGCCGAAAATCCATAGACAATTTTGAAATCAGCTCTGATTGAACGTTATTCCCAGAGTGAGGGGAAAAAACTTGAAGAGCTCCTTTCAAATTCAGACCAAGGAGGAGGAACCTTCTGCATTCTATAGAAGAATGGAGATTTTGGTGAGATCCATTTTGACATCAGTGGGCAGTGAATTACTAGAAAACTTATGGCTTCGTAAACTATCACCTAGCATGCGATAGCTTTGGTATCTTCTAGTAAAGAAGATATAAAATATTTGATTTCTATCGCTGATAAAACTTGGGATGTTTCACAAACTAATTTCAACATTTCTACAATTGCTTCCACCTCATCTACTTCATAAGACATTGTAAATATTTCCAAAATCATTTCAGATTCAACGCTCACAGTAACTGAGTTAAAAAACGAAGTGTATTTATTGAAACGTCAGAAAAATCAGAATAAATCACAAAATAGAAGTAGATCACAAAATTATTATTGAAACTTTTTCAATCAAAATTCACAGAATCAAACAAATTATTGGTATCATACAAAATATGGAGATAAAGCTAAGAAATATTTCAAATATTGCGCTTATGAACAAGCTCTAAACTGGTAACGCCTAGAATTTTAACAGCTGATATCAGGCACGTTAACGCAAGTCGTCTATTTATCACTGATGTAACAATTCGAAATTTTCACCATGATTAGGCTCTATCCATAATTATTAAATACGGAATTAATTTAATTCGCATAAGGAAATTGATCTATCATAACACAGCAGAATAGTATGTGGCGACGAAGGTATTTCGTAACCTGATGCGCCTCATCCGGAGCACAGACCTCGCACCCGCCGCCAAGCTAGCATAAGTTGCTGCAGGTGAAACACCTGCTAGGATCGACAGAAAAGGTGTCGTGGACTTGACATGCCTGTCAACGTCGCTATCACACCGGTTCTTTATTTTGATAGGCTGTAAAATTGAATATAGGCGGAGTTAGTCTCCTAGTGTGAAAATTGAGCTGACGTTTCAAAAAAAAAAAACTCAGAGCGTGGGTCAGCCTAGGTCAAATGATTTCAAAAAGATAGATTGATTATCGAAAGGGAAGGCAGTTCTCGATAGGAAGTCGTCCAGTAAACTTAACTTAGTTAAGCTCTGTCTTTGCCTGAAAATAATTTCAATTTGTCATTAAATCAGTAAATATATCCTTTAGGTAAAACCAAATTTAAATTAAATCAAGAGTCAATATATTGTTATTTTTTTTCTTTTTTTTTTAAAAGCTGAGTCGTAAATTGTTGTTTCATTTTATCAGTAACTTTTGGTAGCTTCAAAAAGGCAAGACAGAGCTTACATTAAGCACGCGTCGCGATTGGACGGGAAGTGTTAAAATCATATTATTTTATTCAAGAACATCTAATAAATTCTAAATTTTGATAACCGAGAACTCGAGTGTATAAATTTCCGTGCGACAAAATCCTAGAGGGGTCTCCAAGCAAGCATCGTAGCTAGAGCGGGGGTTGGACGGTGAAGGTGAGTGTTTAACGAATTGCCTGAGGTTTTTGATAGAGAAATTGACCAACCCTTTTATCAGTTGTGTTCACCCCCTTCAGATCACGTCCGCTTATGTAATTGTAAAAATCCTAGATTTTCCCAGGTTCCCATTTGGGGCAAACCTGTAACTGTTTTTTTTTTCTTTTTTCATTGTCTGTTTTCAATCATCAAAATCGGCTGTTAAATTTCATATTTTGGTTCGTTCTTTTAATTTTTTTTGTTTTCTTATTTTATTTATATCAAATATTGTTAAACCATTATTCAATATATTATTATTATAAATATGGCTCGATGTGTTTAACTGGTACGCCCTAATCACCTAACAACAAATACGTCTCCCAGAAAGGGGCTTCAAGAGATTACTTGGAAAAGTGCAATTATATTCTTATAACAGGAAATTGAGTCGGCCCACGTAATGGCGGAGAAAGGTTACCTTTATTTTTCAAACAGCTTCCTAGATGAGCTGAATTAATACATCTAGTGGTGGCAGCTACAAGAAACCTTGAAGGTAGTTTGGCTTAGATCGACGACCTGAGGTTTTAACCCTTCAATATTTTTCCAAATTCTAGTACGTGGCGACAAGTTATTATCGCTGCATGTATCCTCTTCAGATACAAATAACAAGTCGCCCGTTACACTGATACGAATAATCAGATTAAATTTTTAATCGATACGGGAGCTGATGTTTTATGCATTCCTCATAGAATGGTGAAACCAGTCAGTAGCAAATCTAATTATATTTCGTCTGCAGCTAACGGTTCAATTTTCACATATGATTCTAAATTATTAACATTGAATTTCAATTTACGAAGACATTTAACTTTCCCTCTCACTATTGCTTCCGTCGATCAACATTCAACTTGACAGTTGATATGAAAACAAAAAATTAATCGATTCAATAACAAATTTATCAATTAACTGCGTGATCAAATCTATTGAATCACCAAGTCCAAGGATTTATTCAATAGACAACGAATTTACTAGTCTATTAAACAAATTTTCATCTCTAACTTCTAGTTCAAATTATAATCTTCCTGTCAAACATAATATAGTGCATCACATTCCCACCTCAGGTTCTTTACCTTTTCTAATTTAGAAACTGCAAAAGAGGAATTCCAATTTATGGTTTCTCAAGGGATTTGTCAATCAGCTTTTTCTCCAGTCTGATCACATGGTTCCAAAAAGAGACTCAAATCATGGGCGACCTAGCGGTGATTACCGTCGTTTGAATGCAGTTTCAATTCCTGATCGATACTCACTTCCTCACATTCAAAATTTTAATATGAATTTGACACGCTCTACGCCAAGGCGAAAAAAAAATTTTCAACGCCCACAGACCAAGGGCGTTTCTACCCAGTTGCTTCGTTTTAATAGCTATTTACAATTGATATTTCATGTTTGCGAAATTTTTTCATATTTTTTGTCAATTTTTCTAGTATGTATTAGGAATGATACACGTAACCTGGGGATGCATTTTACTCTCACAGGCCAGGTGTATCCAAACTAATACACGACAAGCTTATTGTAGTTTTATTACATCGGCCCTTTTGTTTCAGAGTCATGTTCCATGTGCATGTGAACTTTATAAACTATAGACTATGTGTTAGTGAACTAGTAGCGAGCTATTGTGAAGCTTTCCACACCACTATTATGAGTTTTGCATGATGAATGCGGACAATGTCAAAAAAATACTAATCCCTTGCAGAGATCGAAAAAAAATGCATGAGACTGGTGATTACCTAACTGTCGATGAAGACCTTGGTGCTGGAGACGAAGATTTAGACAATTCCGATGCGCATTAAATTCAAGATGAGTCAACTGACGTCAGTAGTAATGATGGAGTATCAAATGCAATACCGTGAACATCCGGAAAAACTCCACGGTTCATCAGATGATTCAAGACCTTCAACACCAAAGCAGCCTTCACCAACATTCCAGTCATTGTAACAAAATAATTGTTTGGTGCCAAATGTAATAAAAGCCGTAAGCTACACAATTTCCACCTTCCCTTGATTCTCAATTAATCAAAAAGATGAATTTACCCAAGTTACTAATATTTCCCAAACTAGCTCAAATTCGTGGTTGTTCGGCCCTTTACGTTAACAATGATGATACTTGCCCTATTACTTTTTGAACAACAAACCCTGGGCACCACCACGAGTTAAAAAAAGAAAAATTTCAGGCTGTTGTAAATGAAGAAATAAGCATCATTGAATTGGTAGTAAGTGAAAAGGAAAAAAAACAAAGCATATAAGAACAATAACAAATATATTCAATTATAAATGAACAATAGCAAAAAGGTTTAACAAACTCGCATGCCCTTTCGGGGCACCGATATAAAACTGAAACAATTGTAAATAAAGGTAATCAAACTACTTTGACTCATCAATTACGACAAGCATCTAATTCATCATGGTAATGAAAGTAGCAACAGAGATATTAAAATTACTCCCGTGTGTTTCTCCTGTGGTCCTGATGATGGTTCCGCGTGGTCTCTAGTAGTGTATTGGATCCAATATCCTCCTATCGAAAAAGAAAGAAAATACACGAGTAGGATGTCCACAAAAGAAGTAAAATTTAATACGTGCAATGACTCAGTATTGACGCTGTGAATAGTTGAGTTAATTTAGAAAAATGTTGATAGGTGAAGCCAAGATAAATTACGTTTACAATTACAAATTAAATCAATATGTGGCAATTATTAAGAATTTACTACAATTTTAACAAAATGAATTTAAACAAAGTTAGAGAAAAATGAATTGAGTTTGAAATTAGTTATGAATTAAAGTTCAGAGATTCCTAGAACCACGTGGGTGGATTTCGTATTATTAAGACTCTTATTACGATTACGGGATCGTTTAACAAGTCCCACGTTATCTCTATAATCGAAGGTATCGAAAACAAGGCTCGTGGAACTATAAATATGGAGTGGTTAGTTCTAGCCCGTCCTCTATATGTTTCGTACCTTCCCGATTTGGATAACGCTACATTGTTCGTATTACGAAGAGTTCAAAGTAAAAAAAATATACGATATATTAATCCCACGTGTATTCAAGAAAATGGACTAAGTGATTGGGCAAATTGAATAAATGATAATATGAGTGAAATTACAAAATCTAACATCAAGAGATCTAAGTGCCTGTTATAAGAGCAGGAAACAATCAAAGTTTTGCATAAACCAGAGTAAGCCTGATTTTGAATGAAATATTAAAGATTCAATGCTACTCAAAAAACAATTTAATAACTTTGATTAAGACCTATCTTATATCACAGTTAACAGTAACACAAAAAGATGGTTAGATATCCATCGCAACCGGTTTTATTCCGAGTCCCCCTCCCAATTAATAATTCGGATGTGGTGGTAACAATATAGTGTTCGTTGAATCCGCCGTATTAATTGGATACAGTTAACTATATCTTTTAAAATAGAGTTCTTTAATTGGGAGGAAGTTCAAGGATATAAAATCAAATTATTATAGGTTTCTATTATTGAGAAAGATCTGTGACGATCCATTCGAAAGTCGGGTCGTTACATCATGAACTGAACAGATCCAGTAGGCAACCAACAGCAGTTTCGGTTTTTGGGAGCTGGTGGGATGGAACCAACTGTTAGTGGTATCCTGGCAATGGCGGAGGCTATAGACTACTTTACATCGTTTGTTACACCAGAAATCATGAATATTATGATCGATGGAACTAGTATATACGCCACACAGATTTTAAAGAGGACGTGATGTGAGGTAGCTCAAGATTGCATCAGTGGAATCCCACTGATACACAAGAAATGATGAATTTCATTGGCTTGACTTGATCAGATGGTGAAAGTTCCATAGCTAAGCGATTATTGGAGCCGAAGCGAATTATATTCTTTTAGCCTACCGAAAGATGTAATGCCTCGAAACAGGTTTGAGCTCCTCCTAAGATTCTGGCATTTCGCCAACAATGACGGAGCTGTCCCTCAAAATTGCTGTGGGGATCAGCTGTTAATGACGGTTTGCCATAAGCTGATTGAAAAAAAAAGCATTTGTAACTCATATCACTGCTGTCATACTTTTCCACAATGTACCTAAGTCATATGCGGATCAAAGCTGCATTCTTACGGATGTTACAATTCATCTTCGATACTTTAATACTGCGCCTACATTCATCTTCTTACTTTTCTTTACTTTCACCTATGACATATATGTAATTGAATTCGCTTAGTAACATATTTCAATTGTCCCGTGACGTCCTGAGTGATCACGTTGAGTATGCAACTTTCTGTGGTTATGATCTGTCTGTAGTACATGAGTATATATAGCTCTGTGTGTTACTCAAGTATAACTTCACAATTTGCTGAAGCCATTCACGTAATTGAAGAAGAAGAAGAAGAACTTCACAATAGAAGCGTACACGTTCTACAAAATCTTTTGTATCTTTCACAACTTTAATATATTATTCAATCCATTGTGCCGTTCTTTCTAATAACACAACAGGTTATGGGCCCAGAAAGTCGTATAAAGTATTAATTAAAGTTGAATAAAGTGCTGTAAATGTGAGGAAGCGTAAGTGAAAAAGTAAGATTACAGGTAGAAAATGGCGAGCCAAGCAGTTGAAAAATATGGAATAGCTCCTTTAGCTGGGAAAGACTATGACCACTGGAAGTTTCGGGTTGAAATAGTGCTCGAGGCCGAAGACTGTAAAGTGTGTATAGGTTAGAAATGCGAGGACGAAAATAGTATGAAGCTAGACAAGGAATGTAAAGCTATAGATAAGTATATCTTTCGTGTACGGACGTGTAAAACTTGCTCACGCATATTTTATTAGTTTTAGAGTAAAAAGTGCAACAAAAATTTCTATAATTTGTTCTTAGTGAGTAGAATTTGTCTCATGGTGTCTAAGTCTGGTGCAATCCACGTAGGGATTGTTCAAGTAATTCGACAAATAATTGCTTGAATTCCAATTAATACAGCTAATTCCTTAAATGAATCACAGTATATTCCCGACATCTGGCTGGCTTATTTAACTAATACATTTATAAAATGGCCAGCTGTTACCTTTGCAAGAAAGGTGGAAAGGTTTTTTGTTTGCGACACATGCAAACATTTATTTTGTAAAGAATTTTCCGATTTAAGTGAAACTGAAATACGTACACTTAAACTTAAGAATAACAGACAATTGAAGTTTTTCTGTAAAAAATGTGATGATATCATGTCTCTAATCCCAAAATTACTCGAGCGTATCGACAATTTGCAAGTGGAGGTAAATGCTATGAAGAAAGAACTTCAAAAAAGTAATACTATTAATAATGATGAGGATCTGATTTTTGAAACTCAGGATCGTATAGAGCGATCAAGAAACGTCATTGCCTATAATATCCAGGAATCTACAGCGCCTACCATATCAAAACGCATTGAAGATGATGAAGCAGTAATAAATGACTTATTGGAAAGAATTGAATTACATTCTGAAATAAAGAAAGTTATTCGCGTTGGTCGTCAGAGTTCTTCAAATTCCCGCCCATTGAAAATTATTTTTAAAACTACTGACTATGCTCTCGATCTTCTGAAAAATAAAAATAAATTAAAAGATACTGGTAAACGTTTCAATAACGATTTGACTCCCATGCAACGTGATTACCTTAAAAATCTGCGGGATGTACTTTCTAAGCGTATTTCAAATGGCAAAGCTGACTTAACTATCAGATATTTTAAAGGAACTCCCAAAATTGTTAAAAATGATTCGAAATCAAAATACTAAATTATCTAAATATATATTTTCAAAACGTTGGTGGTGTACGTACTTAATTAAAGGAACTTTTTCTATCAATTCCTCTGAACCTCTTTATGACATAATTATTCTAATTGAAACTTGGTTACATGCGGATATTCCTGATGCTGAGTTAGGCTCACATAATTATACAATATACCGTTGTGATAGAAATCATCTCCGACAAAATGTGTCTAGAGGTGGTGGAGTTATGATTGCCGTACGTAATAATATACGAAACTCATTGAATGTATTCTCTTCAAATTATTTTTACGTATCTATTGGCCAAAATGCTGACAGTGTTTTAGTGGGTGCAGTTTACATTCCTCCGTCATCGGATATTGTACACTATATAAATCATTGTGAAAAAGTGGAACCGTTACAGAACGATTTTCTCAGGCGTAAAATAATTGTGTGTGGTGATTATAATTTACCTAACCTAATGACATGAATTTGAATATTAACAAATGTTTAGTGATGAGCTTCACGAGAAAGACTACTGTTGGGTACGCCAATGGATTGGTCATTTTTGTACAAATACGGCAATATTCTTCTGTAACTAGTATTAAGTTGTAAATAGTTTCTTAAGTTTATTAGATTTAAGTTTGTACATCACAGCAAGCGTTTCAAGGGATAGCAAACACTTTATGACTCATTTCCTGTCGAACTTGTAACGGGTTTTGCCAAATGCTGGAAATTTAGAATGCTTCTGTCATTGTATTATATTTCGGACATCTACCTGCTACCCTGCTAAGCGCTTGCATTACTCATTACTGATCTAGAAGTCTATCTGTTCAGTTTATCATAGTTTTCGAAAACATCTTAATATTATATCGCTATCTATCTAAGTAGAACTAGCAACATATCTCTATTTTGCAACTTAAAGTGTAACCTAAAGTGTATTTAACATCTACGCGTACTGTAATCATCATTACCTTGTTAACTTTGAGTGTACCATCATTTGTACATAGATATTTTAATAAATAGTTAAGGTATCATCGTTGTTTGGATTCCGGACGATATGAGAAAATAATCTGTTACACCTTTAAAAGGAGTACGCAACATTTGGTCCTTCGAGCCGGATAGTTGAAGGATGTTCCAGTGAACCTAGCAACAGCCCAGGAACAACCAACTTCAGCTTCATAAACGTAAGTGGGTTCTACATCCTATACTATACATTCCTATTTATTGTGAATTTAGTCCACGTACATTTTTACATAAGTGAAAGCTCATTTCTTTTTGTATTTCAACTCATAGTTGCTGTTATTCTATATATTCTTCATTGCTCATAATAATTTTACTCAATTTCTATAATGGCTGAATTGAAATCTTTAATTTCTAAACGTGCAAATGTCAAAGCTCGCTTGACCAGATTCTCAAATTATCATACAAGTTATGTAGAATCTAATGCTAAAAATTGAAACGGATGTGAAACGGCAGCCCATCTATGTTGAGCGCCAGTGAAACGGACCAGCTTTGGGTCGGTTTTAATTGGCCCAGCTCAATTTAAATTAATTAATCTCAGGGCTCGTAGTAAAATGTGCCTTTTGATTCCAGACTGGTGAATTGCCCAAGCGCCAACTGCTTAACAAAAAAACTATAAAACTAAATGAATTCACAGTCAAGAATACAAGCACTACGAGATGGTTTAACAGTCGATGGAAATTCAGAAAAACAATACAAGTTCAACTTAACAATTCGTATATTCCATCAGAATTTGAATTATGAAGAAAATTAAATTACAAATTTTTAGAATACCAATTGGAAAAATAAATAATATTGAATTCGTAGAAAAACAATTATTAAATTAAATCAAATTGTAACATAAATGGAATTTTAAGAAAACAATTATAAAATGAAATCAATTATTAAATTGAAAAGAACGAAATATCCAATAAGAGGACTTACAGTAGACCTCGAATGATTCTATAAGAATTAGTGGAATACAACATCGGATAAACAAAATCAGAGAATGAAATTATGGTCATTCAAACAAAAAAATGTTACCCTCCTTGGAACTCGTAGGAACTGGAAGTCGGTCCTGTCAGGAAAGTCACTAAACCGCCTTGGAGTGAAGGGGTGAGGAACCTCAGACGTTCAAACCCTGTAATTTCAAAGAACGAACAGTACCTGACTTGAGATCAAAAGGACAAGCAACACCGTCGGTTGGAATAACCAGGTGATTCCACAACCGATAAAGTTATCTTTCCCAAATTGTGAAAACACTATTACAAAATGGATATCTTGACGAGATATCAATTGAGGCAAAAAGTTAATTTAATCTGAAAGAAATAAACGATTACAATTGATATTTAAAATTAGCAAATAGTTAGCATGTGACTGAATTAATAATACTAAAAATGTGACTTGAAAGAATAATAATTAAAATTGTATCTGAAAGAATATTATTTGAAAGGTTGAAATTTGCTAGTTAGCATAAAATTCTGGTTTGCTTGAAATGAATTGTACACGTGGATTGATAATGTAAACTGTATTAACTCCCAAACGGCGTGACAGTGTAATGAATATCTGTATACCTAATAAGCAGTAATTAGGTTATTTGTTTCGTGTTCACCCTTATCAATCTTTACTGCATGTTGGTCTAATAAGACCACCCTATGTGTCTTGTATTAGGATAACAAAATGGCTATCTACAAAATCCCGCAAATACCATGTGCACAAATTGCGGGGTCAAGTAAAAAGGTAGAAATTAAATATTGTCTGTATCAACTGCCCACGTCTCGTTAGAGTAATTTCATACAATGACTACAACAAAACCTGAAATGATGAAAAAGATATACCTGGGATCATGCTAAATGCAAATCTGATTGTGTGTCCTAGGATAAGTCGAGTGAAACTTCCTCCGAAATATAATCACATTCAGGTACTGTACATCCAGAAGTTTAACAACAAATCTAAATCAAATTATATGTAGCCTGATGTGCATCATATTTCGGAAGCAAAAATTTAGAAAATGTATGTAAAGACAATGAAATATGAATCTCGACTTACCCTATTAAAGGTTAACACCACAATGAGTTCTCTTCGACTTCCGTTATCATACCTGCCACGTCGCGATATTTAGCGACATCACACATCAGGAATGCTAGTTTCATTAATCGATGTTTTATTGACCGGCATATGTCTTTAATTAACCATATGACAAGTTTACTAGCCGAAAAGAAATCTAATCTGTTCATTACCAAGTTCTATACTATCTCGTAACGCAACCCGTTACATCATTTAGAACTTATGAAGTCTAGATTAGAGAAACTAGAACTATCGTGGCAAGATTTCGACAACATTCAAAATCAGATAGAAGAGATTGACGATTCGGAAGAGCAATCTTCTGAACGTGGAGCTTTTGAAAACAACTTTTTTGAAATTATAGCCAAATATAAAAAATTAGTATCAAAGAAACGTAACAGTATTTCTAGTGTAGACAGGGCATCCGATGTGTCTAATTTTCACATTAATAATGGTCACATTAAATTACCGACAATAAATCTACCAGAATTTGATGGAGATTATCAAAATTGGTTAGCATTTCACGATACCTTCAATAGTATTATTCAGGAAAACGGAACTCTGTCCAATACGCAGAAATTTCATTATCTAAAGTCATCGCTGAAATCAGAAGCAGCACGCGTTATTCAAGCGTTACCAATATGAAAGGATAATTATTTAAATGCTTGGGAATTATTGAAAGAAAGTTATGAAATTAGGAGGCTCATAGTGCAAAGTCATATAAATGCATTGTTTAATTTAGCACCTGTTAGCAATTCAGCAAGTTCTTTAAGAAAGCTCTTAGACACTATAAACACACATTTGCGGGCACTAGATTCATTAAACCTATCGATTGATAAGATGTCACACGTTTTGATTATTCAGTTAATAAATTCTAAATTAGATTTTACAACTCGAAAAGCTTGGGAATCATCCATTCCGGGAACCGAGCTTCCTACTATCGATCAATTTATCGTATTTTTGCGTAAGCAATATCAATTATTAGAATCGCTTGATAATACCCAATCAAAATCAAATAAGCCAAACACCAATATCGCTCCGATTATTAAAACTCTAAGTGGTAAATCCGCGACAAATGTATCTAATTTGACCAACAAAGCTAAATGTTCGATTTGTTATGAAACTCATTTTAATAATCAATGTCCCAATTTATTAAATTTACCTGTCTCTGAACGCTTAAATTTAGTAAAGGAGCATAAACTATGCATTAATTGCTTGAAGGGAAATCACTTTGTAGTCGATTGTAAATCGTCACTTTGTAAAGTATGCAATAATAAACATCATAGTTTATTACATTTTCAAAAGGGAATCCCTGATAATTCCGAAAATGTACCTGCAATATACTCACAACCCTCGACATCCGCCAACCATTCCAGACGCATTTCAAGTTCTCAAATTTTATTATCAACGGCAATTGTCGAAATTGTTGATAAAAATGGTATACCTCACAAAGCTAGAGCTCTTTTCGATGTCGGGTCTTAATCAAATTTTATTTCTCAATCACTTTTCGAAAAACTTAACATGCCATACAAGCATATTAATCTGACAATAGGAGGGATAAATCAATCCACATCTGAGGCCAATAGATTAGTTAAGGTCAAAGTTAAATCTAGGTTCAAATGCCTTTTATGCTAATATATCTTGTATAATATTATCAAGAATCACGGATAATTTACCTCTGTATTCATTGCCTTATTCAATGTGCGCTATACCTCCCAATATCAAATTAGCCGACCCACAATTTAATAAGTATATCTGCCCCTATAGATTTGCTTATAGGCGCCGAATTATTTTGGCATTTACTCTATGTAGGTCAAATAAAGGGTTCTAGGGGTCAACCTCATTTACAAAAAACTCATTTGGGTTGGGTCATTGGTGGAAATATTAAAGGATTGTCATCCTCGAATCATTATGTCAGTAATCATTCTTTAGAAAAGCAGCTAGCTAGTTTTTGGCAATTTGAGTAACCTTGCACAATAAAGCCAACATATTCAAAACAGGAAATATAATGTGAAGATCATTTCGCAACTACCGTTAAACGAAATGTGGCCGGTCGATTTGTTGTGAGGCTGCCCTTTAAATATAACAACAACCATTAGGCGAATCGAAGTCTATAGCGTTGAAACGTTTCTACAACATGAGCGAAAATTGTTGAAAAACTCAAATTTAAGGGACTGGATTCATTAAGGAATATTTCGAATTAGGTCATACGGAATTATTTGACACTGGGAAACAAATCAATAACTCTAAATATTTTTATCTCCCACATCATGGGGTTCTAAAGGAAGCTAGTACAACTACAAAACTTCGAGTGGTATTTGATGGGTCCGCTAAAACAACAACAAATATTAGTCTAAACGATAATCTCATGGTAGGGCCTAAATTACAAGACGATATTCTTTTGAGATTTCGCACTTTTAAATATGTTTTTTCGGCTGCTATCACTAAAATGTATCGGCAAATTTTAGTTGATGAGAATGATCGAAATTATCAATGTATTTTATGGCGTAATAATCCACAAGACCAAATTAGTTCTTATAGACTCAACACGGTAACATACGGAACGGCTTCGACCTCCTATTTAGCCATACGATGTTTACAACAATTAGCAAAGGACGAATACGAATATTATCCCGAAGCATGTTCAATTATTCTAAGAGATTTTTATGTTGACGATGTCTTGATAGGCAGTAATTCATTAGATCACGCAATTAGCATACGGGACGATATAAAAAACATTCTCTTGAAAGGTGGCTTCGAATTAAACAAGTGGGAATCTAACGTTTCCCAATTAATTCCTAGTTCAAATTATGGAACGCAATCGCATGTTGTAAATATAAACGAAATAGAAAGTACGAAAACTTTAGGAATATTATGGAATAGTGCAGATGATATACTCAAATACAATTTTAATGTCACTCTTGATTCAAAAAATCGTGTAACAAAACGGTTAATTCTTTCAACGATAGCACAAATTTTTGATCCTTTAGGACTAATAGCTCCTGTTGTGGTAATTAGCAAGTTGATATTGCATAAATTGTGGTCATTAAAGTGCCATTGGGACGATTCAGTTCCTTTCGAGTTATATTCGACATGGAAGCAACCTATTAATCAGCTATGTTCAATAAAAGACTTAATTATACCTAGATTTATCATGTCAGACAAGAGCATTTTAGAGAATTGCACTCTCACTTATGAAGAAATGTACACGCTTCTCACACAAATTGAAGCTTGTCTAAATTCACGTCCTCTTACTCCTTTATCCCATAATCCCTCTGATCTTGATGTTTCAACCCCTGGTCACTTCCTCATTGGTAACTCATGTACTGCACCGGTGGAGCCTGATATCACGGACATCTCGACAAATCGATTATCCCGGTGGCAGCGGATCCAGTGCACAGCAGTTTTGGAAGCGATGGAGTGTGGACTATCTGAATCAGCTGCAACAGCGATCGAAATGGAGGACAAAACAACGCAATGTGTGTGTGGGTGATCTTGTGCTAATACGCGATGACAATTTACCACCTGTTTGGGCCAGAACGCCTTGTTTGATATCACGTTGAATATTTTTACTATTGGCGCTACTGCGCATATAACGTAGCCATGGAGATGTTGGCTCGATTAAAAAACGAGAATTTTGAATGTCATGTTTCCGACATAACTGTATTTTAAAGTTAAAAATAAAATAAATAAAGAAAACCTACAGTCCACTAATTAATAAGCAGCATACCCACAACATTGGTCCTTCGAGCCGGATGAATTAGTGAAGTAAATTGAGAAAAGTGTGTGAGAATAAAAAGCACCATTGCCAGAACAGGTCAAACGTCAACGCAACAGGGGTCCAGCCCGTGTCAGAACAGCACATATTCGAAAAAAGCCGTGAGTCCAAATCCCAAATAATCATCCCACCAAATATTAGTTCTTATTAATAAATAGATTCAGAACGGAATCTATTTGAGTTTGGTTACAGTTGTTTTGAGTTTTTCATTGTGAGTTGAATAATAATATTTGAAATTTACAATGGCTGATGTATTGAAGGTTAAACGAGGTACTTTTGAAGGTAAAGTTACTCGTATGCAATCACATATAGATTCTCTAGATCTCTCAAAAATAGATGAAGTAATCATAAATGAATTAATAGCTCGTCTAGAAAAATTTGAACTATGCCTTGATGAATTTGAAAAAGTGCAATTGGAAATTGAAATAACTATGCCTTCGGACACTGATGCAATAGAGCGAGAAGAATTTGAAAAATCGTATTTTTCAGTAATGTCACAAATTAAAACCATTTGTGCCAAATATTCTCAAAATCAAACGAACCCTAATTAAAATGGTACCGACTCGATTCGTTCCGTTCCTTTGCAAAATATCAATTATTCAAATCAAAATATCAAGCTACCGACAATAAAATTGCCGTCCTTTGATGGAGAGTATTCCGGTTGGTTAGAATTTCGCGATTCATTCAAGGCCTTAGTAGAGAACAATCCGACGTTGTCAGATGTCCAGAAATTCTATTATCTGAGATCTTCCTTAGAGAAGGATGCATCTCAGATGATAAAATCACTTGAAGTATCAGGTGAAAATTATTTAATAGCTTGGCAGTTGTTAGTCGATCGTTTTGAAAATAAAAAAATGATTATACATAATCACATACGCGCCATTTTTGAATTAGAGAGATTGAACAAAGAATCACACAACGAACTGAGAAATTTGTTTGATAATGTAACTAAACATTTAAGGTCCTTGAAGGCTCTGGGTCAGAAGACGGAATTTTGGGATAGCTTAATTATATACATACTTACCAACAAATTTGATCCCGTCACGAGACGAGATTGGGAGTCATATAAACATAAGAATGACATGCCAAATATGAATGATTTAAATGATTTCCTAAAAAACAAATGTGAGATATTGGAAAAACTTGAGGTAAATAAATCAGAGGAAGGCAAACTTCCAATTTCTACGAAAAGACATTCAAATAGTTTTCATTCAGTTAGTCAGAGTCAGAACAGACTGGAATGTTTTTATTGTAAAAAGGCGCATCTATTGTATTCTTGTCAATCCTTTATTAAATTAAATCCGAATGAACGTATTGCCCAAGTCAAAAAATTACGACTTTGTCTGAATTGTTTACGGGGATCACATTCATCATGGGAACGCAATTCTTCAAAATGTAAAAAATGTGGCAAACCACATCATACGTTGTTGCATTTAGAATTCGGTAATAATTCGAAAGAAAAATGTAACGCTGGCAATACTAAATGCGCGTCAGGTTCCCAAACTACAAGCAACTGCGAATCACACGAAAAAGAGTCGTCTTTCTCTGCCGGTACTTCTGCCGAACCACAAGTTTTATCCGTTGTCCGTCATTCTACCGAGATAGAGGGTACAGTGGCATCCGAAATGACGGCTCAGGTATTATTATCCACAGCTGTGGTACTGGTGAAAGATAAAAATAACATGAAACATCCATGTCGCGTATTATTAGATAGTGGCTCTCAGAGCCATTTTATAACAGAGAAAATGACCAAAAAATTAGGTATTAAGCCGATAAATGTTAATTATGTGGTAAGGGGCGTGAGTCAGTCATTAGAAAATATTAAACGGCAAATAAATGTAAATGTGTCCTCCTATAATTCTAGGTTTGAAACTGATGTGAGTTGTTTAATTATACCGGTAATTACAGAAAAATTACCATTAGTTTCATTCAAAAAGGAATGTTTAACGATTCCAAAAAATATTGAATTAGCTGATCCTTATTTCAATAAGTCAGGAGAAATAGATATGTTGCTAGGGTCGAATGTTTTCTGGACTCTTTTGTGTCAAGGTCAAATTAAGTTAGGTACCAATTTACCTTTGCTACAAGAAACCAAATTAGGTTGGGTAATCGCGGGTAATTTTCATGTGCCGGTAATGCCTACGAAAACTGTTAGTTATTTCAATATAAATATAAATAATTACCCTAATACTATTGACGTTCGTATGCCAATTGATAATAATTTAATTAAGAATCTTGGAGACTCTAGGCAAACAGCAATCAACAGATTTCATTCTCTCGAACGAAAACTAAACAAAGACGGTAATTTGAAAAAACAATATTCTGAATTTATAAAGGAATACGAAATGCTTGGACATATGACCAAAATTATAGAAAATAAAAATAATTTGCCCAAATACTATCTGCCACATCACGCGGTATTAAAAGATTCGAGCATCACCACGAAACTCCGTGTAGTGTTCGACGCAAGTGCAAAAACAGATAGCGGCGTATCACTGAACGACATACAGCTCGTAGGTCCGACTCTCCAGAAAGATGTATTTTCCATCATTATGAGTTGGCGTAAACACAAGTACGTATTGTCAGCTGATATATCAAAAATGTATAGACAAATTCTAATTGAAAAGGAACAACGTAGTCTTCAAAGAATTTTCTGGAGAGCTGAACCGAATGTAGAATTACAATGTTACGAATTGAATACTGTGACATACGGCACTGCATCGGCACCTTATTTAGCCGTAAGATGTTTATTTCAATTGGCTTATGAAAATGAGGAGAAATTTCCGAGAGAATGTGAAATTATTAAAAACTGTTTTTATATGGATGATCTTTTAGCAGGCGCAGACACAGTGTCAGAGGTCATTTCGATTCAATGTAACATATCGAATATTCTGTGTAGTAGTAAATTTGAGCTTAGAAAATGGTTAAGCAACGATCAGAGTATAATAAAAGGTTTAAAGTTAAATAATGAATTAGAATGCAGCGTTTTACAGTTCGGTGCAGATCAAAATAATAAAACACTCGGAGTGTTCTGGAACGCACAGTCAGACACAATTCAGTATTCAATTAAAAAATTTGAAATTTCAGAAAATATTACAAAACGTGTCATTTTATCTAATATATGCCAAATATTTGACCCATTAGGTTTGTTAGGCCCAGTAATAATTGTAGCAAAAATAATAATTCAAGAACTGTGGAAATCTAAACTTTCTTGGGATGAAACGATTGATCAGGGATTATATGAAAAATGGATAGAATTTCAGCGCGAATTACCGAATTTAAATAAATTGTTAGTACCACGTCATGTAATGCCGACTGAATATATGAGAGTAGAATTACACGGGTTTGCAGATTCGTCCGAACGAGCGTACGGAGCTTGTGTTTATATACGAAGTATTAGTTCTTCTGGAGACATTACTATTCATTTACTTTGTGCAAAGTCCCGGGTGGCGCCTCTAAAACAAGTGACGTTACCGCGGTTATAATTAAATAGTGCCGTTGTATTAGCTCATCTAATGAAAAGGATTGTCGATGATATTTCAATAAATTTTAATCGAACGTATTATTGGTCAGATTCTACTATAACATTGGCGTGGTTACGGGGTGCCCCAAATAAGTGGAAAACCTTCGTGGCTAACAGGGTGGCTGATATTCAAACATTAACGAACATTAATGATTGGCATCACGTGAAATCGACAGAAAATCCTGCTGATTTAATATCTAGGGGTATTGAACCTACGAAATTATTAGATTCAAACTTATGGTGGTACGGACCGAGTTGGCTCCAAAATGATGAAAGGGATTGGTGTGATCAAAATGATTCTCAAATGAAAGGAGAAATTCCAGAAATGCGAACAAGTTGTAATATTGCCGCATCCACAGATACTTTAGATTTGTTTGCCAAATATTCTAAGGTGAGAAAATTGCAAAGAGTTGTGGCATATATAATCCGATTTGCTAAAAACTCAAAATTATCCCGTGAAAAAAGAAATAATTGGGTCTTTAACCCAACATGAATTAGAATACTCATTGAACACTGTATTAAGGGTGGCACAACAGGATAATTTTCGTTTAGACTATGACAATCTAATTAAGGGTAAACCCTTGCACAGAAGGAGTAAAATCTTAGCCTTGAATCCGTTTATTGACAAAAATAACTTGCTAAGAGTAGGTGGCCGAATTATAAATGCACTAACAAATTATGAAAAGATACACCCTATTTTATTGCCCCAAAATCATAAATTAACAGATTTAATATTTAGAGACCGACACGAAAAATTATTACATTGCGGCGCTCAAGCTCTTTTATATAATGTTCGAGAAAATTACTGGCCGATATCAGGTCGTAGCACCGCAAAGGGTATCGTTCGAAAATGCGTAACCTGTTTTAAGAGTAATCCACGAAGTTCAGAGTATCTAATGGGAAATTTGCTAGATTGTCGTGTCAACCCGCCATTCCCCTTTTTGAATGCCGGAATAGATTATGGTGGCCCGTTTATGTTGAAGGACCGCAAGGGACGCGGCTCAAAATTGTCAAAGAATTATGTATGTTTATTTATCTGCATGACCACGAAGGCCGTGCATTTGGAAGCAGTGTCAGATTTAACGTCTGAATCTTTCATTGCTACATTGAAGCGATTTATCGCGAGGCGCGGTAAACCGAATAATATATTTTCAGATAACGGCACGAACTTCGTCGGTGCCAATAATGAGATAAAACAGTTATATTCTTTTGTTGAGTCAGTGTCCGAAGAAATAAAAACTTTTTTGCTACATGATAACATTAAATGGCATTTCATACCTGCGAAATCAGCTAACTTTGGGGGGTTATGGGAGGCAGGTATAAAGAGTAGTAAAAATCATTTAAAGCGAGTTATGGGAAACGCCTCTTTAACTTTTGAAGAGTTTTCAACTGTGCTCGCTCAGGTGGAGGCCGTTCTGAATTCTAGACCTCTTTCCCCCTTATCCTCTGATCCTGAGGATCTCACGGCCCTGACACCCGGACATTTCTTAATTGGGAGGTCCCTAGTCTCCATACCCTAGCAAAATCTCATTGATATACCCGAGAATCGTCTCAATCGTTTCCAAAGACTGCAGTCCATATGCCAACACTTCTGGTCCCGCTGGCAGAAGGAATATGTTTCTGAGCTTCAAACCAGGTCCAAATGGAAGCAGCAATCATCTCAATCCCTAAAGGTAGGGACATTAGTTCTATTGAAGGAAGACAACGTTCCAGTTTTGAATTGGCGCCTAGGAAGAATAGTCGAACTTCATCCAGGCGCTGACAACGTCACAAGAGTGATAAGTGTAAAGGTGAAGGATAGTGTTGTGAAAAGGTCAGTCTCACGAGTTTGCGCACTACCCATTGACAATCAGTGATCTAGTATTCATAAGACTCTTACGATATCTTTAACAGAACAATTGGACATGTTGTGATTGTATATTTCATTGTTATTGAAAGCAATACTTTCAAGGCGGCCGGCATGTTTGGGCCAGAACGCCTTGTTTGATATCACGTTGAATATTTTTACTATTGGCGCTACTGCGCATATAACGTAGCCATGGAGATGTTGGCTCGATTAAAAAACGAGAATTTTGAATGTCATGTTTCCGACATAACTGTATTTTAAAGTTAAAAATAAAATAAATAAAGAAAACCTACAGTCCACTAATTAATAAGCAGCATACCCACAACACCACCCCTACGATGGGGCTTGAGTCGTATTGTCGAACTACATCCAGGTTCGGATGGACTAGTTAGAACAATAACAATTAAAACAGTGAAGGGTAACATAAAACGTGCCATAACCAAAATATGTGTTTTACCGATAGAACAATAATAGTGTTAGTGAACTACAGTGTGAAACAACTTTCATTTTCTAATATCACTAAATATTCTAAAATATTAATTACTTAATTATTTCAAGGCGGCCGGTATGTTGGGTACGCCAATGGATTGGTCATTTTTGTACAAATACGGCAATATTCTTCTGTAATTAGTATTAAGTTGTAAATAGTTTCTCAAGTTTATTAGATTTAAGTTTGTACATCACAGCAAGCGTTTCAAGGGATAGCAACCACTTTATGACTTATTTCCTGTCGAACTTGTAACGGGTTTTGCCAAATGCTGGAAATTTAGAATGCTTCTATCATTGTATTATATTTCGGACATCTACCTGCTACCCTTCTAAGCGCTTGCATTACTCATTACTGATCTATAAGTCTATCTGTTCAGTTTATCATAGTTTTCGAAAACATCTTAATATTATATCGCTATCTATCTAAGTAGAACTAGCAACATATCTCTATTTTGCAACTTAAAGTGTAACCTGAAGTGTATTTAACATCTACGCGTACTGTAATCACCAGTACCTTGTTAACTTTGAGTGAACTCTCATTTGTACATAGATATTTTAATAAATCGTTAAAGTATCATCGTTGTTTGGATTCCGGATAACAATTCCGGACGATATGAGAAAATAATCTGTTACACCTTTAAAAGGAGTAGGGGAGAGCGGGGCACAGTGGTCGCTTTTTTCGTAATTAATTTTTTTTTTAAACTATAAGCATTTCCCCAATTTTGTAACTGCAGGCGCATAGTATCATGCATTGGTACTTATTTTCTGAAATACCACTTCACTGGATCAAACCTACTACATATGACAAGACAATATATTTTCTTAGAAAAAATGACCAGGGTGCCCCCAAATCAGGGTATACTGGTCACGTTGGTGGGGTCCACTGGTCAATGCTCAATAATACAAATAAATTAAACCAATGTGGAAGGTATTGCTATTTTAATCAAAAGGTAGATACAAAAATACATAAATGGTTATAAAAATACATTTTTGATAAGAAAGAAGATCAGGTTTTCCAGTTATTGCTGACCAAGCCTTATCCCATGATGAAATTTGACAAGTTAATGTCGAAAGTAAATATATTTTGAGTACGACTGGTTCCACCAGAATGCATGGGCTTATCTAGGTGACAAACAATGTTGGATTTTTCAACAACTGCTACGTCGTCAAGAGATGGAAAAACAAAATGATTTTGTTTTTGTCTCAAAAATGTGACAACAAACTCATCAGTGCTTCGGATTGACAATACTTTTCTAACGAAATGTTTTACATTCTTTTTTCCTGCAAACTTCACTAATATGAAACTGCCTTCATCAATTGTCTCCAAATCTAAATATAAATCATTGTATTCCTCTTCGGGATCTGTGTCATCTTCTGAGTCAATAAATTCCATAGTTCCTGCACTTTCACTGCTACTATCGTTGACAATGTTTTTGATTATTTTTCTCTTAGTTATTTTGACTGTGTCATCCAGAATTATTGCCCACTTTATTTTTTCTATCAAATTCTATTTCCAGTTGTTTAAGGTAGTATCTGTCAAAATTGACGTAGTTTTTTCCTTTCTAGTTTGACGGTTTTTGGACAAACCTGAAGATTTTGGGGAAGGCCTAATCATGGCTGGCGTTACTACAGCCTTCATTATCGTATCTGTAGGAGTTTTACACTCACGTTCATAGTCAGATTCTTGACTGGTGTTCGATTCACCAATCAAGAATGCTTGATTTATTATTGGTACATCATGATTGGTGCTTGGTACATCATGACTGGTGTTTGGTACATCATGACCGGTGCTTGTTACACCTACTGGTGTACCTGAGGGTATAGTATCTTGATTAGCCTCTGCTATGGGATTATCAGTGATGGAAGCGGCTAAAAACTCGTGGTCACCAAAGACATTGCGATTAAATGGAAAAATGCCAGTGACTTTGAAACCGGAAATTATATTTTTTGCTGTGAATGCTAGCGGATGGGCTTCACCAAATATTTCAGCGATTTCATAAATAGTAATCCTTTTACCTGGATTAGCTAGCAGCCAAGATCTGCTGCTATTATTGTAATACCGTTTTAATGGTCCATATAAGCACCTATCTAATGGCTGCAAACGGTGACTGGTGTATGGAGGCAGAGTCAAAAGTATAAAATGTTGTTCTGTAGCCAGTTTTACTACAGCATAGGATATGTGGGCTTCGTGATTGTCCATAAGTAGAAGTATTGGCAATTCTTTAGTTGGTTTGCTGAAGCGGATAAAATGTTCCATCCATTCAATGAACGTTTCACTTGAAATCCACCCTGAAGAGGTGGCTCGACCTTCAGTTCCTGGAGGTGCACCTTCAACCATGTGCTGTTCAAAATGCACTCTTGGGAAGATCATAAATGGCGGAATGGCATTCCCAACTGCATTGATAGCACAGCAGACAGTTACGAGACAACCTCTTTCGGCTGATGTAATTTGTTTTGTACCCTTTTCCCCTACAATTTTTATGGGTTGTTGGACAGTTGTCAAACCTGTTTCATCCATATTATAGATCTGAGCAGGACCTAAGCTGCGTTTTTCTAAAATTACTTCTAGGTTGTTGTAGAATTTCTCGACGACAACTTTATTGAAGCCCATTGCTCTTGCCAATGAAGTCGCCTCTGGTGTCCGTAGGGATAAAATCTTATTCCTCTTCATAGAGGAAGTTAACCAATCTCTGCCTGCGCTTTTGTTTTCTTTCCAACCTGTTGGAAAAACTTTGTTGTTGGCTACAGCAAATTCGTATGCAATTTTACGAGCCTCTGTGGGTGGTAAACTATGATGCAGTCGTGAACACTGTCGCAAATAATCAGCTAATATGGCTTCTTCGTTTTCGCTAAGCACTTGACGAACATTATAGTTTGGCTTCATTCCTAGAACGTCAGCCAAGGTTACTTTTTCCCACTCAATGTCTAGGTCTTTGCATTTTTTGATATATCTTATCAAAGTAGTTCTGGATATATTGTAACGAATAGCTGCTTGTTTAACCGAAAGCCCACCATCTAAATGGCTCCGGACAGCTGACAACATTGTGTCTTGATCTGTAAGACCAATTGTGGTTTTTCTGTTCCTATTACGGACCATTGTTTATTGCTATAACATAAACAAAACACAATAATAATATCTAATATATTCTAAAAACAATGGGGGCACAGTGGCCACCCCTTCTTTTCTCTGGTAACTAGTGACCACTGTACCCCCAAGCATTGCTTACCATTGTGCCCCCAATGCCATAACCAAAAAAATATGTTTTAACTAACTCAAATTAATGTTACAAAGCTTACAAACTTGATAGAAATGTTCTAAAAACTCTAAAGATCAGAACTATTACTTGAAAAAATAACTTACCCCTTCAATAATCACTAATTATCAATGTTTTGGCGCACTAAATAATTTACAAAGCACTATTAACATGCAGGGTGCACTGTTGGTGTAGAACTGAATGCATAAAATGGCCACTACTATAGATTCACATGTTGGTCTTAACGTTAGGCACGTTCTGCAGTAGATGGCGCCCTGATGCTGGTAACTGATTATTTTATTTTAAAATATGACCACTGTGCCCCTATGACCACTGTACCCCGCTCCCCCCTACGCAACAACTACTAAAATTAATTTTCAATATTATATTGGAAATACAATATCAACTGTCAAATCAGAAATCAAAGATCTTGGAGTAATTTTCGACTCTAAACTGACATTTATTAAACATATTGATACAGTTGCCAATAATGCATATAGAGTGTTAGGTTCCTTAATCAGATCTTCCAAAGACTTTTCAACAGCTACAATAAAAGTACTGTATTGCTCTTTAGTGCGCTCAATGCTTGAATATGCTTCTACTGTGTGGTCCCATTTTATGCATGTCACATTAATGTACTTGAAAGGTACAAAATAAATTTTAACGTTATGCTGCATATAAGATGGGATGCAACTTTTTGTACTATAGTCGTACCTTTACTGCCCAATTAATGCAATTGCCAACCTTGGAGTGCCGTAGATTGCATGCTGATCTGTGTTTGCAACATAACCTTATAAATGGTCAATTAGATTCTGCCTACCTTTCAAGCCTCATCAATCTGAACTGTTCTGTGCACATAACTAGATACTCCGAAGTATTTTATTGCTCATTGCAACAATCATGGCTATAATTCGCCGATTACACGTCTACTTAAAAGTCATAATAAGTATGCGAGTGTAGTAAACGTTTTTGATTCAACATTTAAAAATTTTAAGAATAAAACTAAAGTGCATGTTACCTAATTATCTTGAACTTTATTCAGAACTGATACGATGATTTAAAATTTCGAGAACCTTGTTACACTGCATATTATGTTTATTATTTTATAAATCTTTAGGAATCTTATTGTTATATTCCATTCAGTTTGTTAATCGTTACGTTTGATTTGATTTGATTTGATTTTTGCTCATTTTAATTTGTTTTTATAATTTTAAAGTATGATTTTAATGCACGATGGACAATTAACTTTATTTACTTTATTACTATGTATTTGTATCTTTTATGAGCACATAAGCTTGATTTTTGTGACATTGGGGTCTCCCGTTAATGAATAAATAAAATAAAATAAAATATACTCATTCAATGTATACCTGATTCGCATCTTCAGTATGTAAAAGATTGTGAATCTGCGTTCGATATGTGGCAAGCATTGGAGAACGTTTTCCACAGAAAAGGTATGACTAGTCAATTATATTTACGTAAAACGCTAATGACAATGAAGCTGGGTTCAGCTGATAAGCTGGAAACACACTTTATGAATTTCGAAAGATGTGTAAGAGAAATGAAAAGTGTTGATGCTGAATTAGAGAAGCTAGATATTGTATGTCACCTTCTATTAACCTTGCCATCTAGATTTGATACTATTGTCACTGCTCTTGAAACATTAGAATCTGATAAGTTAACTTTGTCTTTTGTTAAGGTTAAACTTTTAGATCAAGAAGTATAACGTATGAACCAGCATGGAACAAGCAGCAGTAATAGTAATGGCAGTGAACCATCAGCCTTTTCAACAGGAACAGGCCATCCCTTTAAGTATAAGTGTTATGGCTGTAGAAAGTTTGGTCACAAGAAATCAGAGTGTAGATCGAAATCAAGAACCAATAAACAAGCCAACAACGTAGAAAAAAGCAACGAGAAAATTGCATTTATGGTTTCTTCACAGCAACAAGAAGCTACATGGTATGTTGACTCCGTGGCCACTGATCACATGACAAATGATTGGTCACTATTCAAGGAAGTGCATGAGCTTGAATCGTCTGTCAAAATTGCTGTCGCAAAGGAACAACAAGTAGTACCAGCCACACATGTACCGCCTTGCTAAGACAGAGAAGGTCGTAACTAACCAAAAATTGGATTGCAAGGTTTTCGAATAGGTATTTCGCTTCTGTTAAACACAACCTATCCAAATAACAAAGTCAGAATGTCGTATCTTCAGTCGAAATACCTAAAATAACATACACTATTTGTCTTATCTCGAGAATATTAGGCGTTTACTAAATCAAAGTATCGTATCTGTTTGGGGCTAAGTCTTGACGTCCTATCTGACAGTTGCGACTTCTCATATTGGTATTCATATACAATTTGATACACAAATACATAGTCGAATTGTCCTATCTGCTCTGTACTGAGTCAGATTGTCGTTACTGCTTGAAAATTCCATATACGACTTTTGGACTTAGGACTAACTAAAATATGACACAATCTGGCTGAGACTGTGATACTTACGTCTTTTGAATTTAGCAAAAGTGAGGTTATGTGTGTAATAATTATTCTTTGTTGCACCACGTTAATATTTTGAGGTGTAAATAACATATGTAAGGTAAGTGTTTACTAGGTAAGGTATGTCAGGGATTGATAGTACTTTACTAATACTATGCAAATAGTATATTTATTCCATTGTTAAGAACCACTTTTCAGTTATTTCTGATGTTTTGCAGAAAAATATGTCCGAGCAATCAAAAAAAATGTTACTTTTGGCTTTGAATAAGAAGTTGGCTGCCAAATTCAACATCAATAATAATCAGAAACGTAAAAGAGAAACAAATGAAAATGACGATGTTTCAACAGATTCAAATTATGAACCATATCCAAAAAGTAGACAAGTACTAGGTTAGTATTATTAAAGAAATATCTTCTCATTTATTATTATGAACATTTTGTTTTAGGAAACTCATTACTGTCACATGAAAATATTATTCGCTCAGCGGAGTCATTATCTCCTACAATAATACCTGATAATGAACGAAATGTAGTGAATTCTGTAACGAATGACACAAATTCATTGGAAATAGAAGAAATAACTCTTGGGAACAACAGTGAACCAGAAGGTTTGCATGTCGGATATTCAAAATTCTGTTTTTCCAGTAACTGAATATTTTTCAGGAAAAATACATGTGAATATTATAAGTAATGTTTTGATTCGGGAGTCTACAAATATAGAAGAGATGATTAAAGACTTGTTAGTTGATATCGTGAATATGGCTATAGACCGAAGTGAAAAAAATGGAGAAAAAAATTTCACCAAAAAAGGGGCACTAAGAAAAAGAAAAAAATATGATACATCTTTAGAAGAACGAAAAAGAGCTAAAAAAGCAGATGAAGTTTCGAAACATATGTTATGGGAAACTTGTAATAATGGATGGTCCAAAAAATGTTGTCAAAAGAACAATAAAGAAAGACAAATAAAAATTAATTCTGAATACTGGAAGCTACCATCAGAAAATCACCAACGCCAGTTTATATACAGTGCTGCTAAGAATACCATTAAGAAGAAGAGTTATGTAGGAGAAAATTCACGAAGACATAAAACCATACATTATTATTTGAAAGACAATCAGGGTGTGGATTTCCAAGTATGTAAAAAGTTTTTCCTAGGAACCTTAGGATATACTCTTCACTGACAGGGTTGTCAGGGATGTTCTTACGAAAACGTCAGCTAGTGGACTGATTGCTACTCCCACCAAACTGGAACATCCATCAGAGACAAAAAATTGATAGAGGAAGCATAACAGACCATATCAGATCTTTTAACCCATTCATATCGCATTACCGACGTGAACATGCACCCGAGAGACTCTATCTGCCCAGCGATATAAATATCACCCTAATGTTCAAAGACTATTTGGAAAAAATCCAGACAGAAATATCTCATACGAATTATACAGAAAAGAAGTTGGCAACATGAACATATCTTTTGCTGTGCTTGGGCATGAAGAATGTTGGCAGTGTGAGTCATTCCAGAATCACATCAAGAGTTCAAAACACAGCAAAGATAACATTCAAGCAGATTATTAGCAATGTCTGTTATGGGACCAACATCACGAAAGTGCAATTGCGGCACGACAGGAATATAAGAAGGATGCCTCCTATAATGTTGATGATCAAGAAAGATTTTTTTATTCTGTTGATTTACAGAAGGTAAGTTGTTGGTTCTCTTATCGAAAAAACTATACTGTTTGATATATTTTTAGGTTGTGATGTTGCCTAGATGTAACATGTTCAAAGAGATCTTATTTGTCCCAAGGATTATATGTTTTAACGAGAGCTTTGGCCCCCTTGGGAAACAAACAAAAAAGAACAAGCCAATAGCCGTTATATGGCATGAAGCTACTGCTGGAAGATCACAGTCTGACATATTATCAACTTTGAATACATTTTTATTACTACACAGAGATGCCAAGGAAATTACAATTTGGATGGATAATTGTGAAGCCCAGAATAAAAACTGGGCTCTCTACTGTTTTTTGGTTCACTTTATTAATGCTGATTATACTACAATGAATACAGTGGAACTTAAATATCTTCAAAGTGGTCACACTTTCATGAGTGCTGACTCATTCCATCATCAGGTGGGAAAGTCATTGAAACAAAAAGGCAAAGTCATAGATTTTGACGACTACAAAACCTGTGTCCAAATATCAAATAGTGGAAGTACGACCTGCATTGATATGGATGTAAATGACTTTCTGGATGTTACAGACTGTTCATCCAGATTCAAACTGAAGAAAACAGAGCTGAAACCTTCATTATCTAAGTTTTGTGAAGTACATTTTGTGAGAGGTTTCAAGAAACTGTATGTACTGAAGTGTATGTTGGTGAAAAGGTAAGAAAAGTTGACATTAAAGATGTACTGTTTGTAAAGGAATTGAAGCATAATTTACTCTCGGTTTCAAAAATTACCAAGTCTGGTCTGAATGTTACTTTTAATGGTAATGTGGTGAGTTTCTGTAAGAAAAATGAGGTTATCTTCACAAGATTCAAAAATGACAGTCAATATGAGGTCAATGTACATGTTCCACAGAGCAATACCTATCTATGCAATCAGAAGAATGTAGACCTGTGGAACAAACGTTTAGATCATTTAAGTTACAAGAATACTCGTATGTCTGTACTGGTGAGAGAAAATCTTGTAGATGAAATAAGTCTGAACAGTGTGAATACTGATGAAGCTGTATGCAATGTATGTGCACGTAGTAAAAGTTGTGAATTAACATTTCATAATAGCACAAGCAAGTCGAATACGCCATTGGAGATTGTTCACTCAGATGTCTGTGGGCCAATAACACCCCATACACATGACGATAATCGTTTCTTCGTATCAATTCTGGACGATTACACACATTTTGTTGTATATATGATAAAATGTAAAAATGAAGTACTAAATTGTATGAAGGAGTACGAAGCGTATGTAACATCTTTTTTTGGTAGTAAAATTAGCTTTTTGAAATGTGATAATGGAACAGAATATACTTCTAATGATTTTAAAACTTTTTGTGAACAGCGTGGTATACAGGTTAAGTATACAATACCATACATACCAGAATTGGATGGGAAGGCGGAACGGCTAAACCGTACATTGTTGGAAAAAGCCCGTGCAATGGTGCTGGAGTCGAAGGTTGCCAAGAATATGTGGGGTGAGGCAGTTTTGTATGCTGCATACCTGATAAACAGAAGTCCAACGGTGAGTCTCCACGGTTCCACACCAGCTGAATTGTTTTATAAGAAATAGCCAAATCTAAGGAACTCGCGAGTATTTGGTTGTGTAGCATATAAACACATTCCTAAAGAAAAAGTGCACAGCAAACTTGAACCAAGAAGTATTGAATGTTTAATGATGGGCTATACTCATAACGGCTATAGACTCTGGAATCCAAAAGTAAGAAAGATAGAGCTATCAGACGTTGTTTTTGATGAGAACCGCTTTATGCTGAAGATTGCTAAGCAGTCTGACAAAAGAGAACTGTTCACACTTGTTGATATGCAGCATGAGGAAAATGTGACTGTTGAACCAAATAACGATGTTGAGTCTGAAAATGGTGTGCAATATGATTGAGAGAAAATGGAACCTGAAGAAGCAGAAATAGGTATCCGGGAGGAAAAAATTATTGCAGATCCTATGCGCAAAAGTGCTCGTGTGCGGCAATATCCACGAAATCTAATGGACTGTGAAACTCATCTTGATTATGACACTGAACCTGAACATGCAGCTTCCTTTGATGACATTGCAGGAAGAATTGACAGCGATGACTGGCAAGCAGCTGTTGCTGCGGAGCTGCAAGCGATAAAACTGAACGAAGTGTGGACTGTAGTAGATAAACTGTCTGATGCCAAGTTGATTGACACTAAGTGGGTGTTTCGGATGAAACAAACTTTGCAAGGTACAATTTGTGAGGCACGACTAGTCGCAAAAGGGTTCATGCAAAAAAGGATTTGATTTTAAAGACACATATGCTCCTGTAGCAAGACTAACCACGTTTAGAACCCTACTAGCCATTATAAATCATAGGAATTTACTTGCATGGCAAATAAATGTGAAATCTGCCTTTTTACATGGCAAAATTAGTGAAGACATCTACACGCAAACACCTGAAGGTGTGAGGTTAAAAGGAGGTAAAGTGTTGAAATTGAAGAAAGCTCTGATGAATGTCATTGTCTTTGTCGCTGTCGGACCTGTGTAGATAGCATATCTGTAGCTAATCAACAATTCAAGTTTTTGAGTGAAAAGGCTGTATAAACAAAAGTGAAAACTAGTGCACCTTGTAGCGAATATTATTGTGTATGCCAAAGTGTTAAGACTAATCCTTTGCAAAGTACTGAACTGTGTGTTTAAATGAAATACGGTGCATTCACCGACATTTTATCGTTTGTGAGGTTAACATACAGTATGCAAACAGCAGCTACCATCAATCACTGCATTACAGAATATTCATAAACAACCGCCAACAAACAAGGAATTGAAAATCTGAAAATCATGAAGACCTGCAATAAATGTCATGAAAACATAGTAACAGAGGGTGATTCAGTTAACTGCAATGGATGTGATAATAATTTACATTTTATTTGTGCTGGTGTACGAGAGAACACATGGCGGATAAAAACAAACGAAACAAAACGTACCTGGCGATTTTCCAACTGTAAAACTATCACTGATAAAGCCGATGAACTACAGTCAGTAAAAACACCAACACAACAACAAAAAAGCTTTGCATATAATAATCTTGACCTAAACAACATAATGCAACTAATACGAAATGCAATTAAAGAAGAAAATGAGCCAATGATAAAAACCTTGAACGAGTTTCAGAAATCTCTAGAATTTTATGGTTCGCAATTTGATGAATTTAATAAATCAATTAAAAATGTTATTGAGGAACAAACCAAAATAAAAAAGGAGCATGAAGACTTGAAAGTTAAATATATAACTCTCGTGAAGGAATTTCAAGATTTAAAAATACAAGCAGAAGAGGATAAACAAAAACAACAGGAAAATGAAGTTCAATTAGATGGTATACCCCGAAAACAAAATGAAAATCTCATAGATATCACATTACAAATGGCTAAGTAAATGAATTTGAAAATAGTCAAAACAGGTATCAACTATACTTATCGACCTTATACAAATAAAAATAATGAAAAAATTGTTGTCGAATTTACAAACAAAAATTTGCGCGATACGTTTTTGACCTATACGAAAACGCTCCTTCAAAACCAATATTCGTCAATGAAAATCTTACTCCATATTACAAAAATTTACTGTATCATGCTAAAAGCGCAACTTCTGATGGAAACAAAAAATATAAATACGTACGGTTCAAGAACTCTAAACTATTCATCAGGACACATGACACTAGCAAAATCCAGCACATCAGGAAACCTGAAGACTTACCTATCTAGATTATAAGATTTATTATTAAAAACTTTTAAAGATATTTTGTAAAAATTTACTAATTACAAATGGCTAAAAATATCATTGAATATACCTACAATCTGCAAAACGATCTAGATATTAGTACAATAACATTAGAAACTAGTCAGGTATGTGAAAAATCTTCCAATAAGTGCGATCAAGAAATCTTTCATCTAAATATTTGTAGCTTATCTAGTCATTTCAATGATTTAAATATTCTTCTAAGCATATTCGATAACAATAAGTTTGATTCAATAATTCTAACTGAAACATGGCAGCTAGACCCACAAAACTTTAATATTCCGGGCTATAAGATAAAGTATAACTATGGTGATATAAATAGGAACGATGGAATAGTGATCTATATAATAGATGATATCAAGGCTGAAACTCAGAATATACAATCGCTCGAAGTGAGTGCAATAAGAATAACCTTTTCTTTGAATCAAATTGAACACTATGGTATCACAGCATATACCGCAACCATCAAAATAAAAAAGATTTCGATTTTATCGAAAACATATCACATTATTTACAGCTATGTAAACAAAAACATGAAATCTTTCTAGGCGACATAAATATTGATTTACAAAACCCAGACAAACTTGCAAATGATTATTTGAATATTTTATACGGGTTCGGCTATAAATCTGCAATAAACAATTGCACACGTGAGACACCAAATAGCCAAACAATTATAGATCATACATTTTTAAAGTCACCTAAATCTATCTCCGACATCAAAGGGGTTGTGCTAAAAACAAATATTACCGATCACTATACCACAATTTTAAATATTCAATCTACAACTAAAATTGCTGATTAATCCGAAAAATAAAGTGAAATTATAACTTATAAAAAAACTTTTAATAAACCTAAATTTAACTTTTTAATAAATAACCATTGTTGGGATGATGTTTTGAGACTCAACTGCGCAGAAATGGCAACTGACCTCTTTCTAGATCAAATTTATAAAATAAACTCAACTTGTGCAGAAACAAGTACTGTTTCACTAAATAGTAAGAATAGGAAGCGCAAAAGCTGGATTACTCAAAGTATCATTTCATCAATTATTAAAAGAGACAAATTAAGATCACTATCAATCAAATTCCCACATATTACTCAATACAAAGAACAATTTATAGCCTATAGAAATACTTTAAATGCCATAATAAAATCTACAAAGTCTGATTATTATAGAAACGCAATACAAGATGCAACTAATGACAAAAAGAAAACTTGGCAAATTATAAAAGAAAGCACAAACAATATTACCACACATCATCCTATTGGCAACATAATCGATACAGAAGGAAACAAAGTAGATCAAAATGATCTTGATAAAATTAGTGAGACTTTCAATAATTATTTTAGTAGAATAGGCTCAGATATTGCCCATCAAATCAGAAAAAATAGTCCTAATTTGAAATTCAAACAGAAAATTATATCAACTAATTCAAATTTGTTCCTAACTCCGGTCACAGAACTCGATATATCTAATGTAATCATGTCATTACATGAAAAGAAATGCGGAATTGAAAACGTTCCAGTAGGAATAATTCAACAACATAAAGATTGTTTGATTAGTCCTTTAACTCACATAACAAACCTCATCCTATCATCTGGAGTTTTTCCTTCTCAATTAAAACAAGCCATGATCACTCCAATTTACAAATCAGGTGACAAAGAAATACTTGCTAATTATCGTCCTATTTCTGTAATTTGTAATTTCATGAAAATTATTGAAAAAATTTTTATAAAGAAGTTAATGTCATTTCTTGATAGCAAGAGCCTATTACCACCTCATCAATTTGGGTTCCGAGAAGGGAAAAGTGCTGAAAACGCTATAACGTGCCCTTGTCGCTTTTCGGTATAGTGCTTACTGCAGTAAGCTTCGAATCCTCGGGCGCCAGATTTTTCCCAAAGGTTAACTCCTTTTGAGGACTTCTGCTAGGGTCCTCTCCACAAGGCTTGTTACTATGCTATCTATAGATAGCCTTGTCCCTAGGGTAGCTACAGTGAAGTATAACCAGAGTCCAATGGGCAGAAAACAGTATCGAAATTGTAGGCTTTAATTACAATTGGTACCTGGTTATAACTTAGCTCGTTAAAGATGGAGCAGAAATAATTTAATAAAACAGGGAATTCCAAATATTAAAATATATAATGATTTTAACAAGTACACTTTCAGAATAAGTTCGGTCGCTAAATTTAATTCAGCGGTACGGGATCGGTTGATGAATGATTCAGAATGATCAATTTGCGGAAAAGTACGAATCAAACAGGTCTCAGCGTAATGAGCGGTATGCGGTAAATTTTAGATAGCAGCACTAATAAATGAAATGTTCAAATCACACTACGATATATTCGGTTATTAATTCGGTTGGTTCGGAAAATATTGTTTGCACTAGTTTTCCGATTGTACGATATCAGATTTTACTATGTTTCGGTTAATTACTCTAATTGAGTTTATTCTGTCATCTCACCCACCCTTGTACTAACTTTCACGGAGTACCCGGTAATTGTGTGACAGTGTTAGATTTTATACACTTTACAGATTCGGAACCTAAACAATTAGGGCTTATACTTCCGGTATCAACACAGTGTGCACAAACCCTAATTATCTTATCTGCAATAACCCCTATATCCACGGCCGAGGACTTCTCATAGTATTAAGGGAATTATTACGATTCTCAATCGTCACACAATCACACAACCACCCTCAGCTTATACTTCCGGTATCAGCACGGCGTGCACAAACTGTTGGCGGTTTGGTCGTCTATGATATACTTATACTTCCGGTATCAGCACGGCGTGCACAAATATACCCAAAGACGCCCCTGTCGTTCAAACATACACACACACACTCTATATACACTACACAATTACTTGAATATTTCAATTCACGCGCGAATTCAAATCGTGCGCGATTCGACCTATGATAAACTAGCATAAACTCAAATTCACCAATTCAAATTACTGAATACTACGGAACTCAGGTATCGTACAAACGTTCACCAATTACAATAACAATCATAAATTACGGAAATCAATATATCGTAATGCTCAAAATATAAACTTAGTAGATGTGAATGACTACTTCTGGGGCGGAAGTGCATCCGGTCTGAGTATAGGGAATTGCGTGAGTATGAGAGAGAGGTGTATATGTTTGATGTGATTCTGTGTTCTGAGGGTAATGGACCATAGAGTTGGATGTTGTGTGTAGAATAGAATAGAAGTGTGTTGTGGACCATAGAGTTGGATGTTGTGTGTTGTGTTCGAGACCTGTCATGGTGTCTGTAGGTATGACGTGTGTAATGGTGGTTGTAACTGTCATGGCGTCTGTAGGTATTGTGATATGACGTGTGTAATGTTGGTTGTAACTGTCATGGCGTCTGTGTACAGTGTGGTTGTGAACCATAGAGTTGGATGTTGTGTGTGGAATAGAATTGTGTTGTGTTCGAGACCTGTCATGGCGTCTGTAGGTATGACGTGTGTAATGTTGGTTGTAACTGTCATGGCGTCTGTAGGTATTGTGCTATTACGTGTTTTATGTTGGTTGCAGTTGTGAACCATAGAGTTGGATGTTGTGTGTGTGGAATAGAAGTGTGTTGTGTTCGAGACCTGTCATGGCGTCTATAGGTATGACGTGTGTAATGTTGGTTGTAACTGTCATGGCGTCTGTAGGTATTGTACTATGACGGGTGTTATGTTGGTTGTAACTGTGATGGTGTCTGTAGACAGTGTGGGGGAGCCACTTGTGAACAGACAGTCTGATCAGATGTAGGTCACATCATTACCAGCCTTTAAGTTTGAGATTGAAAAACGGTTAAAACGATTAGAAAACGATCGAAACGATTCAAACGGTCGAAACGACCGTTTTCATCGTTTTTACAACTCTAAGTTGAGGGTGGGGGTATAGATGGACAGTCATTATAGTTCGAGATGAAGACTGTAGTGGTCGATATTCAGAGCTTTCACATGTCTTCACACAAATATATAGTAAAGGAACTCGCCTTGTTGGATTGTGAGAAAAAGTTAGAGAAATATTTTCTATTCAAACCACCTGCTCCGTTGAATCAACTTTCCGAAAGTCAGATGAAGAAAATATTAAGTGGTGAAAGATATCATGGTATTCCATACAACTCAGGATATCAGGAATATGATGAAATGGAGGAAATTCTGAAGGAAAATATTGATCCAGACAGTGTCATATATGTTAGTGGAGAGGGGAAAGCTAGATTCCTTGTAGAGAGCTTGAAAAAATGGGGGTTACATCGAGTGAAAGTAGAAAATATAAAAGATGAGGGTCCGAAATTTGTGCGAGGAAATTGCGAATTTATCTGTCTTCATCACTCTCATAGTAAGAATCCTATGTGTTGTAGTGTGAATAGCGGGAAATTATATGAATTTCTTACGAAGCAAGATGTTCTATCTATTATAAAATAATATCATTATCGATATGTCACAGTATCGATATGTCTTCAGCTGAATACGCACGTAGACTGTATGAATTTGGTGAAAGAGTGAAAGCACTGAGTAGAGACATAGAATTTTATGAAGATAAAAATATAGTTATAAGACAACTGGGTAATTTAACTGTTGGAGATGGCTATATTGAAAGCAAATTTTATAATCCTAACCTCAATTTTAAACGGAATCTTATACACAAACGCTCCACACCGAGTGAAACATATTTATATATGTCCCAGCATGGATCTCAAAAATGAATGTAACCGAACGGAATGGCAACCGATGAATCACCTAATGATTAATGAGAACCAACTAGAGGTTTTTACATACGATATTCCTAAAACGATGTCTATGTTTAACTATAAACTCAAGTTATTATTCCATGATGGTAGTGAGGGTGATACTAATAATTGGCAAACTGGAGGAGAACAACCAACTACATCGATTAATTATCAAACTAGAGCAACACCACAGAAATAAAATGAAATTTATGCAATGCAGTGTTTTAATCTTAGCGTTTTATCTTTTATTGAATTGAAGATCCGGCTATCATAGTTTACGAACGATGATGACGTCACTGCTTCAAAACCGTTGTCAGTAACTGATTCAATCCGGCGACCGTAGTTTACGAACGATGATGACGTCACTGCTTCAAACCGATAACAGTAACTGATTCAATCCGGCGACCATAGTTTACGAACGATGATGACGTCACCGGCGACATTCTCTGATATTACACAAGGTTTTCATATCTTCGCACTCATTAAGTGTAAAGTTGTTGACAGGTCAACATGTTATTATTATTATTTTTCTCATGTTTCCTCGCTGTTCAAGCGAACGAATATTTAGTGAAATACGGTTATATCGAAGAAAATTCTAATGGTTTAAGTGATACGGAGGGCGGGATCAAGGTGTTTCAAGAATTCTATCGTTTACCTACAGATGGCACCCTAAATAATGAAACTCTGAAATTAATGAAAACATAAAGATGTGGAGTAGGTGATGATCCTTACCAATACAGAATAACTTCAAAATGGGTGAAGCAGAAATTGACATGGCATTTTAGATATGCACACCCTCAATTGGTTCAAATGACTACAGAAATTTTTGGAATATGGGGCAGATATTCCGGATTGAATTTTGAGTATACAACGAGCGACACAGCCGATATACTTATATCGTTTCAAAAGGGTATTCATCAAAGAATATCGAACAACCAGAAGTGCTTAGGGGTGCTTGACGGGCCTGGAATTATTCTCGCGCATTCGGATTTTCCTGTAACTGATGGATCAACAGTAGAAATACATCTAGATCAAGATGAAACATGGTGTAGAACAAAAACGAAACCTCAGGGTAGGGAAGCGAGTTTATTTTCGGTACTATTGCATGAAATTGGACATGCTATAGGGATAGGTCATTCAGGCGATGATGAATCTATAATGTATTCATTTTACGAAGAGAATAAAGACTTTTCGAATATAACTCTGAGTAGAGATGATATTTTTGCTTTGCAGAGCTTGTATGGAAAACCAACAAACAGGTCTATTGTAATACCTGTTACCACTACTTCAACAACTACCTCAACAACTAGTACTTCAACAACTACCTCAACAACTAGTACTCCTGCACCTCCAGATATGTGTATAAAACGGCTACACACATTCCTAGTGGTGAATCAACGATTGTATACTTTCTACGGAAGATGGGTTTGGGTAATGGATTTAGAAACTAGAATCATGGAGCAACCAATGTTAATTACGGACTGGTTATCATATTTACCACGCAATTTCAAGAAAATATCGGCAATTTATCAACGGCCCTCAGGGAGCCACTAGAGAGCTACTTTACTGATCAAAATCAAAAACACACAAGAGAGCAACTGCACTGATTGAAATTCAAAAACACAAGAGATATTGTACGGCTTGAAAAATCACAATAACCAAAAAGAGCACAAAAGTGTAACTGTACTTATTGAAATGCAAAATCTCAAAAGAGCTACTTCACTGATCAAAATTCAAAAACACAAGAGAGAGCGATCTGTTGTCTGTCACGGCTTTTATATGTTGTCCGAGGTTCTGGACAGGTCCGCTCCACCAATTCCTTATTTTGTGCCGAGGATTTTTCACTTATGCACCGAACAATGATTAAAAGTGACGCTACTTTTTAGATCTAAAATTCGCGCTCATGATGCTCCGGTAGTTTCTCTCGGCGGACTAAACAAGTGTTATCGGAGTTTTTAGGTTTTTCGCCCTTTTTATACATAAGGCTGCACAAAGTTTGGTGTCTTAACTGGCCAGACCCCTTTTTTTGCAACATATTTTATCGGAATGAAATGCAATTTGAACGGACATGAATTTGATTCATCTATTTGAATAATTATACTTATTTCAAACTACGGAGATTTAGCAAAGTGACAATCACGGAATACACATTCGGAATTCATTCATATCTATTGAAATAATGAACTGTTCAAACTGAAATTACATGTGACATCCGTATTTATTGCCCGATCTAAATTAAATAATCTTTCAAAATTTAAGCTTCGTTACAACGCAATACATCTATTAACACAGAAATTATATAAGAGTCTAGATAATGGAGAACAATGCGCGGCTATTTTTCTTGACCTGTCAAAGTCCTTTGACACAGTATGTCATGAAATACTATTAGAAAAATTGAAACTCATGGGCGTCAGAGGTCTCAGCAACGAACTATTTAAATCTTACTTGTCAGATCGTACCCAACGAACGAAAATAGGCAATGTTTACAGCAAGAGCATAAGTTCAAATTATGGAGTGCCCCAAGGCACTGTATTAGGTCCTGTTCTTTTTTTAATTTACATTAATGACTTACTTGACCTAGAAACAAATTGTCTCATCATTTTCTTCGCAGACGATACAGTCTTATTCTTCAAAGGAAACACCTGGTACGATTTGAAGGCGCATATGAAAAATGTATTGGGAATTGTGAACTGTTGGTTGACAAAAAATCTATTAGCCTTAAATTTTCAAAAATCTTGCTGTGTTACATTTGCATCATACATAAATGGCTTGCCAATTTACCAGGAATTAACTATGCCCAATAATGATCCAAACAGTACTGTCCAAAATAAAATAAAACTAGTAAATAATACAAGGTACCTAGGGGTAATAATAGACTCACCTTTAAAATGGGATGCACATATCAAAGTGTTAGTAAAAAAATAAGAAAACTCTTTTACATTTTTCTCGGACGCCGAAATTTTTTGAAAGAAACTGAGCTGAAAGAAGTATACTATGCTCTAGCTCAATCTGTTATTCAATATGGAATAATAGGATGGGGTGGAGCATATACATCTACATTACAACCCTTATTTAGAGTACAGAAACGATTAATTGAAATTATCTTTCGGAAACCAAAATTATTCTCAACACAGCAACTATTCAAAGTATCGCACTTACTGGATATCAAACAACTTTATATTAAATATGTCTTACTAAATCTCCTCTGCCACCAAGTTTCACATAATACAATTTCACATCAATACTCTACACGAAAAAATATAAATTCAGATCAACCAATACCAATAGCATTTAAATCAATAGGGCAAAGATGCAGCGTTTTCTTAGGACCGCGATTCTATAATGAACTTCCGGCGAATATAAGAAAAATAAAGAATAACAAAAGAATTGGGAGAATAATTAATAAATATTTATTGAAAACCAACATATCGCATATGCTACAATATCTAAAATAAAAAACTATTTCTTTATGTTAATACTTTAAATAAAACAAACAATTGGTTAATTATTTTATTCAACTATTATTTAAAACTTATCACATTTCATATTCAAAATATTTACATCACTTGTATGGACCACTATTCTTGAATCTACCTAATAAACACCTAGCATAATTCTTCTATAAAAATACTTCTTAGAAGTTAAAATGATACTACCCTGTGAATATAATTTTATTCATTTATAGCACTGTTATGTCCGACGGTATTTCCAAAATCATTTCAAAATTTAGCACAAGCTTTGCTTATGTAAATACTATTGCTGTAGACCTAGATATTATTATTATTAATTATTATTATTATTGTTATTATTATTATAAATGTTATTACCATTATTAGTGTTAATATTACTATTATTAGTTTAAATTAAACGTAATATTGATAAATTCAACCAATAATGTAAAATTTGGAGAAATAAAAAAATAAGAAAATGATGAGCCACCAGCATATGGTCTCAAACATTCGCCATATTGTCGGATCCACAAGTTCAATGATTTTGCACCTAATCAACAAGGTGAGATGTATGCTAACTGAAACTTTCGAAATGCAAGATCTTGGTGCATTACAGTGTTTTCTTGGCATTGAAGTTGAAATTACCTGAAGCGTTTCGAAATGGATGACTCTAAACCAGTAAGAACTCCTATGGATAGAAGATTTGTGCTTGAAGAGTCAACAGCATGCTCAAAACCTATTCGTGAAGTAATTGGATGTCTAATGTATGTCATGTTGGCAACAAGGCCTGATTTAAGTGCATCGGTGAATATATTGAGTCGATACCAAAGTCCACCCTCTGAGAATTTGTGGATAGCCATCAAGCGAGTGCTGAGGTACATCAAAGGCACTTTGGACTACAAGTTGTTGTTACAAAAATGTAACTGTGATCCCTTAATTGGTTATGTTGATTCCGACTGGGCAGGTGATGTGGTAGATAGGAAGTCAACATCCGGGTATCTACTTCAAGTATATGGAGGTACTGTTGTGTGGTCAACCAAGAAACAAGCTACTGTATCTGTATCTTCTACTGAAGCAGAATATATTGCAGTCGCAGAAGCTGCTCGAGAAGGAATATGGTTAATGAACTTATTAAAAGGAATACAATAAAATTCAGTAAATGTACCACTTTTTATTCACCTTTAATTCGCGTTTAATTCAATATTACACTTGGAAATACGCTTTTTGTATTTCGCAGACAATAACAATGATTGCAGAGATTATAATAGGAGGCCAAAGTTCATAGTGAATTTACAAATTGCCAGGCCAGGCCTATATTTTCATGCTGTGAATGTACGTATACGTGTATTAATTGCGATACACCCCTGATCTGATCGTATGACTACTTGTTGTATCATTTATGATACAACTGGCCTATGGTGTGTGGACATAGGTGTATCATAGTGATAAACTTGGCGTTGAGAGTTGCACCATGTTTTCTAAATTAGACATTATTCGTGCGTACCATCAAATACCAGTAGCACCGGAAGATATTCACAAAACTGCAATCACAACTCCTTTTGGTCCCTTCACTTTCAATAGAATACCTTTCGGACTGCTGGAAAAACATTTCAGCGCTTTATGAATGAAGTCACTTCAGAACTTCTGTTCGAATCTTCAAAGACATGCAACCAGTCATACACGGTTGGAACGTCAGCCGTTTGAATGTACGTGTACGCGGTCCCTCCATTGTGTGTGTCCTAACTAACTTGAATAACATTCGCATGAAAAATATTGGAATCATCCATCTTGTGCAACGGGTGCTTGTGTTCTAAAATAAATAAAGTGATCAAGTGCTTAAAGATGCTTCGCTAAATCAACAGTAATACCCAAAATTCTCATTCTCATCACACTTCCCCTCAATTCATCTTTCTCAATTATTATATCAGTACACCACGCCACATCTTTGTTTAGGTTATCAATTATTCTCAACGGTCAACCAATCAAACCAATCAATATCATTTTGTTCAGTTTATATAAAATACAATTTATGTTTCGTAATGTTTTAATTCAACTTCAATACAGTTTTATTCAAAGTTTTAAAATCAGTTATTTTCTATCTCACATCTCAATCCCCCAAAGCCCGAATACTCCAGCATTTTAGTATTTTATACCCTTTTTTTCATCAACTTTCTTTCATCTTTTGTTACATAGATGACATTCTGATTGCACATAAAAATCGTGAAGAGCATCTACAACATTTACATACATTATTTGACAAACTAGATTCTTCTGGCATAAACATCAAACCATCGAAATGTATTTTTGGTGCAGACAAACTGTCATTCTCAGATCTCGAGATATCCTCACATGGAATTCTTCCTTCTAAAGACCGAATCGCAGACATTGAGAATTTTCCACAACCTCAATCACTCAAACAGTTACTACGTTTTGTTAGAATGATAAATTATCATCATCGTTTTTGTGTGAATCAGTTCGTCTGGGGACGGTTAGCCCTAAGCTGATCGGTGGTCCTTGAAGAGGCATAGGGATTGAAACACTCACTTATAAAAGAGTTACACTTTACTGAATGTAGAGCTTGACGTCATTATGTCTTAATGTCTCGCTCTACTTAATGACAATGGTACAGATACAAATCAATAGTGATACTGTCAATGATGATTGATGATCATGAATATCTTAATGATATCCGAAAATATGAATGTGATGTGTGAATGCTATCTGAATATATGAATGTCCTACATGATCTAATCTTAGTAGGGTAAACCACCCTGTGATTGGCCTTTTCCTATTCAACTACCACTCATTGGCCGTTCCACTAAAACACAAATTATTAGGAATTTGACAATAATAAACTTCTATCTGTGAAGATCGGCACAATTCAGCAACACTACCTACATCTGGTACCAAACGGTATAGGGCTTCTCCCGCCAGTTTTACAGATACGTAACAGTGTAGGGGGTACTGAACCAAACAAGCTGTGTCTACTGAAACTATTGTGTGTGCTGTCACTGGTAAGTTATTTTTCTGAATATTCACAAGTCTGTGTAAACGGAATTTGTACCTTCCTAATAATATATTTAATGAAATTCCGATATGATGGTGCACTATAACCTAAAATATTCTATAAAAACAGTAGGCACTGTTAAACACTGAGCATTATGTTTCACGTTTTATTCAGTTATTGGCATGGCATGGCCAATCTCTGAATAATTTAACTGATCGGACTAAATTGATTCTATGATTTGCGTTCTAGTAGCTAATGTAGGATAATGTTTTGTTAGAAAATCTGGCCAATAATTGCCTCATATTTAGTGACTGGCCGGGGCCAATAACTGAGTCTCATTACAGGACAATCACTAAAACTTACCTATTTACAGGTGAAGACAATGCCGAAAATTGTTGAGGGTGAAAAACATCATAAGAAATACACAGAAAATGATATTCAAAAAGCTCCCGAGGAAATTAAAAACGATGAACCCTTAAGAGTAGTTTCAAGACAATACGAAATCCCAAGAGCTACTTTGCAGTTCAGAAGAAATTATGTGAAGCCAGCCTTTGGCCCAAACCCATATCTCTCCAATGATGAAGAGCAAATTTTGGTAACCTGGCCTTAAAGAAGATGTCCAAGATTCGGTAAGGAAATTTCTGGACCAACAACAAACCCATTTATTCACAACCCTCCTGGCGAGACATGGTATCGTGCTTTTCTTCGAAGGGATCCAGAAGTTTCCCAGCGTACATCAGAAGCTGTAATAGCAGCAAGTACAAACGTATCGGAGTCGAATATCAAAAAATGGTTTGCAGAAATAGAAGACTACTTGATATCAAAAGGACTTAGACAAATTGGACGATCCAGATAGAGTAATGTAGGTACGCTGATGAAACGTGTTTCCATCTATGTCCTGAGAACAATAAAGTACTCGCTCCAAGAGGGGCACGTGATATTTATGAGGTGGAGCATGCTTCTTCTAAGGCCACATCAACAGTATTGTTCACTTTCACGGCTTCTGGTCAAGTAACGCCACCGATGATCGTATATCCATATAAGAGGCTCCCCACAAATATCGCAAAGTCCGTGCCTCCAGAATGGGGAATCGGTCTTTGAGATACAAGCTGGATGAAAATGGACGTTATAAGTGACTATATAGAAAACATTTTATATCCTTATTTAAAAAATATAGGTACGAGTTTCCCTGTAATTCTCTTTCTAGACGGTCACTGCACACATCTCTCATACAAACTCAGTTCTTTATGTGTAAAACTTCAGATAATTTTAGTTTGTCTGTACCTCAACGCTACACGAATCATGCAACCCGCGGATGTTGCGGCATTCAAGCCGATAAAAAATGGGTGGAAAAAAGCAGTTGTTGAGTGGAGAAGAACCCATCCGTTGGAAGCTCTGACCAAGGAGCATTGCGCCTGTTCCTGTTCTCAAACTTGCTGTAGAACGCTCTGCTAAAATTGAGGCAATTAAAAATGAATACTCTTGGAATCCAGATGCTATAGATTTTTCTAAATGTCTCGGAGGTCAGAATAAAGCGCCTGATTCAACTAATGAGAACAGTGATGGCACATATTTGAGCTACGAAAATTTCGCAAATATTGTCGGATCTAAGTTATTGGATGGAGTACGAAAATGATCCAAACGAGCAATGTCTTCTTTTTAAGCTATGGAAACATTTTGCGCCATTAAAAGAGGAACCTAATGAGGTTGTTAGTAGGTATACTGACACTTGGGCCCGCCTGATAGAGAGCCTTATCAGATGTAGGCAACCAGTAGCGCATGCGCGGTATGCCCAGACAGGTATCGGTAAGTATTGGTATTATCGGTCGGGTAGAGGGTGTGACCTCTAGGGTGTGGTGTCTAGGTGACCTTCTGCTAGGGCTTTGTGGTAATCAGCTTGTATACAAGGTCTCACGAATCAGCTTGTAAGTAAGGGTGAGGGGCCATCATATTTGTGTCTGACAAAAAGACACGAGATGAATATTTATGGAAATAAACTACATTCTTAAAATAATTCAATTTATCGTTCTATAGTAGCATTCGCACGGATGTTTGTGAAACATATCGCTAGCGTATTAAGATTGCAACGCGTTAGAAGCCGCAGATAACCAACACTTGACCAGGCGCGGACTCAGACATTTGTTTCTCCACGCTTCAAAAATTCCACGATTGTAGATATAAGCTAGGCCGATAGAACAACATGTTATTATTCATTCTATGCTCCCTCGGAAACTAGGCCAACGGATATCTAGAGCACAAAGCAGCCTATACACTCATGCGATCGAGGTTAGCGATCAGCGTGACGAAAACGACTCGGAAGCGACATGAAAAAAAAAACGATTAAAACGACATGAAAAACGATAAAACGACATGAAAAACGATAAAACGACATGAAAAAACGATCAAAACGACATGAAAAACGATCAAAACGACATGAAAAACGATAAAACGACATGAAAAACGATCAAAACGACATGAAAAAGCGATAAAACGACATGAAAAACGATTAAAACGACATGAAAAACGATAAAAGACATGAAAAACGATCAAAACGACATGAAAAACAACCAAAACGACATGGAAAACGATCAAAACGACATGAAAAACGATCAAAACGACATGAAAAAGCAATAAAACGACATGAAAAACAATCAAAACGACATGAAAAAGCGATAAAACGACATGAAAAACGATTAAAACGACATGAAAGCGTGACCAAAACGACTCGAAAGCGTGTGGGTCGTACAAGGCGTGTGGCAGCCCAACGAGTTAGTGTTTGTAACATATAGCTCACATAATATTATATCATGGACCCGAATAGACCCCCTTATTGCAACTACCATGATCTACAAAATTTTAGACTTATACCTAACCCTTAAGCTAGATTATAAGATACATAGCTGCTGCTGAAGCTAACATTTAGTTATTGAAATAATAAGTATGATTTCACATTATTAGAATCTAATGGGATAGTTTGAAGGTGAGTTACTTGTTTGTGAGACACCATTGAATATAATCACTGGATGTAAGCAGCTTATACGGCCAGTGTTTCGTTTTACATATAGTTATTATTATTGATATCTATTCACATGTAGCTATTATTATTGATATTTACATATAGTTACAATATACTCATTTCACATAATTAGAATCTAATATTATATCATAGGAAATAACCTGAATAGTCTGAACATAAGCATTTTTAACATTTAGTTGAATATTTGTGAACATTTATGAGATATATAGGTGACAAGAGATTATGGTTTGGGGTCCATCAGCTCGGTGGAAGAACTCTACTCAATAAGTAAACGATCGATCCTTGTATATTTGTTAAATATATATTACACTGTAGAATTATTATTATCGTAAACGATGGTGTGTCTTATTTCATTTATGAAACATGCGATAATTATATTTAACCGATTATAAACTGTACCCGCGATAAAACGAATGGATAGATAAATTATATCAAACTCCGTTCATCAGCAAACCAGCGGTAAATGGTGTACAAAGCCTGTATGGAAAACCGACAACGGTCAATATGCCTCAAAATACACTGCTACCAAAACTCTTCCAGATAAATATAAAGACACCTTCAGTGAGGTTTCAGCCTGTATGTTTGTGAACATTATGAAAAATATTACGCTGCAGGAGTTGTTATCGAAAACGGTTGTACGAAACAAATAAATCATTGTACCTTATCTCATGGAAGCTTGCGTTAATTGTGTTTAGTTGACAAATTGTGGATGCGATAAAATGACTGTCTGCGAGCAGGCTCCGTTCAATTAACAAAACAATGGTTTTTACACAGCCGTGTGAGGAAACTGAAGATCTTCATTTCTCAGGATCCAGTCAACCATAAGTGTATGTGTGTGCTCGAAGGTAAGCATTCTTTTGATATTTTCAGCTTATTGATATAATAAATGTTTCTAAAAGAATCTGGTTCTATTTTTGGATTCTCAGTACGGTGAAATATGAGTCAAGACTTGTTCCAACCTTTTTGACATTCTGAAATAGGCTCTTTCAGAGTTGGAATGAATTGTGAACCGAACATTTGCCACATGAAAATATAACACGACTACAGTTTTAAAAAAGGAACCGAATATTATTCTGAATTTTTATGTTTAAAAGATGATGAACATCGATACATAATTATCTATTCATATGTAAAATTATTCTGAAAGCCTCACTATATGTATTTTTCTTTTTTAGTGAACGAATTTCCAACGAGTTACAGTTATTCAATTCTCTATTTGAACACAATTTCTTATATTTTCATTGAACGTATATTTGCTGAGATCAATAGTGTGTTCTGTTTTAAAATATAATTTTAGAAATTATTCAATCATCTAGAAAGATAATAAAATAATAAAATTATTCTGAAAGCCTCACTATATGTATTTTTCTTTTTAGTGAACGAATTTCCAACGAGTTACAGTTATTCAATTCCCTATTTCTTATATATATTTTCGTTGAACGCATATTTGCTGAGATCAATAGTGTGTGTTCTGTTTTAAAATATAATTTTAGAAATTATTTAACCATCTAGAAAGCTGGAATAAATTGCTGGTAATAGAAATATTTAGGCCAAAAATACAAAGAAAGCTTCACTATATGTTTTTGGTTTTAAATGAACGAGTTTCCAACGAATTACTCACATCTATTCACAGTTGAATTAGTAATATTAAAGATCAGCTAGGTATTAGTATTTTGTCATTCACAGGAAAAATGGCAATATAAAAGAGGTTACATTAAGTTATTCAAAATTTTCTTTTTGAACAGCGTTTCTTATAATTTTTCCTGAAATTACTCTGGTTCTATATGTTATTCGCTGAACACAATGTATATAGGTCCTTGTTCAACTACATAATTTTGATACTGAGATATAAGTTGAGGGTTTCATCTGCAAGTATTTTGTAATACAAAAGAGGCCGGATTTCATAAATGTGAAAACTTCATCCGTAGATGAATTAGTAATATATAAAACAAATGTGAAGATTTCATTTACAGGTGTTGGATAATATAAAAAGTAAATTATCAGAAATTTCTTATATTTTACCCGTAATTATTCTGAGAACATAATATATCCTGAGATTAGTACCTGTAGTGTGTGGCCTGTTTTTAAATTATTCAAGCATATAATTTTGAAGACTACAACATCCCGAGAGAGATAGTCAAACACCTCGGGTCAGTATTTTTTTCCCCCTGTTAAATTATTCCGAAAACGTAATTTTATAGGATTATCATTTTCTAATCAATGTTTGACATATATACATTGTTTTCCACACCACAGGCAAAAATGATGATTCAAGACATACCTAAACATCAAGCTCAAAATGAATGAAAAACGTTTCAGTGTATGTAATATCTTCCTGACTTGAATTTATGAGCAATCTTTCTGAATCACTATTTCTGACTCGAATTTATAAGCATTCGACTGATTCTCATTATTTTACTTATTTACCATTATTCCATAATTAGCTAATTCAATTCATCGGATTATGAAATAGAGAATGATTCTAGTAAGCTTTTTTTTTTATTTGTAATATACAATTCATAATTCATAATTCAGGATATATTAAGGGTATCTAAACATTACACTACCATGTTTATCTCCATGATTGATACACCCACATTTTGTAAGCAATTTCTCCGAATCGGTATTTGAACAGAATGCTGAAAATTGATTCATCTTCTTGGTATGCATAACCAATTTTGCTACATATCCTTTTTTACGGTACTCCTTCAAGGTATAAATGAAATTCATCGTCTTTGGATTGGTATGTTTACCCAGAGGATCATAATCCATACTAGACATTAGCACGAAAGAGGCTGGTTTATCATCTATGTATAATACATAACATGACACCCTCTGATCCTGACACCACATCTCGATAATGATGCGTGTAATCATATCCTCTTCTAGATGAAACTTTCGAATTTCTCTAATAGCTTTCTCTCCATATAAAAATGTTATCTTCTCCATGAGCCTCTCAAAATGGAATGTTTATAAGGATATTAAATTACCTACTTCTGAGACGGGGGCGCTATTGAGATTATGAGTATATTACACGCTGGTATATTACTTCATCAACGACCGAATATTGAACTTTTTTAAAATTTGTTTATATCAACCCATACGCATTGTTTTTACATATATAAACTATGTAGTCACTTATTCTACATCTACAGATATAAAACAGTTGCACCCTATCCCATTATCTTCCGATTCTGATAATGTCATATTTAAGCGCTCCCCTCCAATTTTACATATAGATTTTTTGTGTTGAAATTCATATTCTACACATCAAGGCCTTTCATTCAATACCCATGAAGCTATGGTTGCAACAAAATTTACAGTTTTTCCTGTTTATACCCTCAATATTAGATTTTTCTCTATGTAAACCATAAAATTCATACTCTACTTGTTGAGACCTTTCATTTGATACCCATAAATCCCGACTTAAAAAAAAAAAAAATTTCAAATCCTTATCGCGAGAGATCGGCCAAACTGATTGACATATAAATAGTATATTCTTATTCAGCACATCACATACATTCCGATTATGCAATAAAATCGCTACTTCCGGTGTGACAATGTGCTACCTATATAATCTACTTCCGTTAGATGCACATGAATGTCTGATTTTTTTGAAATTAATCAATTTAATATATGTGTAAAGCAACAATTTTTGAATGCAAAGTCACAAGGCGGTTCTTTCATAGCCGTCAGGCAACAGTTCCCGTTAATGCTGCTAAAGCAAATGAAAAACACTGTTCATACCTAACCTCTGATGGTAACAACCCATTTTGTAAGTGGGGATTACAGATACCGAAGTTGATACTCTCTCTCCCCAAAAGGAGATACCTGGCGTGTTTTCATTTGGGAAAAGTCGACCACCCTTTAGACCTCGTGATGGAGGGTGAAGCAAAAAAAAAAGTAAGGAATAATGATATTTCGAAATTGATCAATTTAATATATGTGTAAAGCTACATTTTTGAATGCAAAGTCACAAGGCGGTTCTTTCATAGCCGTCAGGCAACAGTTCCCGTTAATGCTGCTAAAGCAAATGAAAAACACTGTTCATACCTAACCTCTGATGGTAACAACCCATTTTGTAAGTGGGGATTACAGATACCGAAGTTGATACTCTCTCTCCCCAAAAGGAGATACCTAGCGTGTTTCCATTTGGGAAAAGTCGACCACCCTTTAGACCTCAGGATGGAGGATGAAGCAAAAGAAAAAATGAGGTAGAAAATATGTTAACTTACATTATTCTTACACTAAAGCACTGGCACTTAATTGAAAGTTTTCCACAAAATATATTCAACGCACTAAACACAGAATACAGGTTGGAATGATCCAAAGTACGACTTACTTGTTCCGAATCATGCTGTTGAATAATTTGAATATGTTTAAGCACTAACAAAACACGTCTAGTTCCTCCTTTTATAGGAACTTCCGTCACGTACACCGTTCATGTACGATGTCACGTCCATCGTTTATATCCTGTGTTGATGAATTTGTTGTTGTAACCACATGCCAAAAGAGCACAATGATTAAGTTTCGTTAGATCCATCATAAATCTGAAACAATATGAATAAGAATTGAAGATTTTTAAAACTCGTAATACACACACACCAGATTGAAACATTAGCTAATTTATAAAAGTTAATTAATTAATTTTGTACTTGTTATTTTATGAATATGAATTGAATAATTTTGTAACTGTCTCAATGCTAATAAGAGGTTTATTCTGAATAAGAGACAAATCAAGTATGTTTTATGGCAGTGAATTAAATAATTGAATTAAACTTACATTTTCCGTTCAATAGAAGACAGCACACACAGGATATGTGAAAAACGATGTGTTTCGTTTGAGCTGTAACAGATTACTGAGGAAACGAGGATTGAATTCGTAGTCAACATAACTCTCAGTACTAATTCGCTTACTAACAAGTCTAGACTTGTATATTGTTATTTGTTTACCTAATGAATGAGTCCATTGTATTCAATTGTTCTAGTATAAACTGAATGTGATGACGCAGGTGCATGTAAAATGAACTAGACTTGTACATCACTCATTGTTATTTGTTTACCTAATGAATGAATCCATTGTATTCAATTATTCTCGTATAAACTGAATGTGATGACGCAGGTGCATGCAAAATGGATTGCTTTCACGTGTTCTCATATACTCAATATGGTTTCTGGTGTAATAACTTCATTCAATAGATAGTGATATAGCTATAGAATTAGTAATATTTTGAATTGGGGTCTCATAGATGTCGTCCTTTGAGATTAACACAGGGCAAAATAATTTTGATTGACTGTCATCATCAACAATTTCTGAATATCAATTGTGATTCACTATGATCCATAAGGTTATGAATATTTACTTTTTTCAACTACATGTATATTGCGTAATTCTTATTTCGATTAGAGAGGGGGTACATCGTGCATGATCTTATGACACCAAACATACAGGATAATATAGACGCCTTGGAACTTCTGAATATCATCGAGATCTACATCAATTAAATATTTTCCATACACCGAGAGTGATGAGGTTATAAAGGGGTACGTCAAGGAAAAGATTCACGAAATTTTGGAGGATATGAAACTACTTAAGAGAGAAAATATACCAGTGTCAGTATTGTGATTATGAATATCATAGAGATCTTCATCAAAAAGCTGTATATCTTAAACAAAAGGGTGATCTTGACCCTGGTACTCGTGCATTTGATCGAATATCAGAAACCTAAACATGTATATTAATTACACAGACGATGAACACAGATCGTAATCCTAATACATAAATAATAAAATGTAGGTTACCTTGATTTTAGCAGCCCTAGGATGTGGTGGCTGAAAATAAAATATAAGCTATTAGAATACGGGTTTGAAATGAAAATTACTCTAATTCAGTTTGCACTCTTATTTATTTCATAAGTTACCTTGATTTCAGCAGCCCTAGGATGTGGTGGCTGAAAATAAAATATAAGCTATTAGAATACGGGTTTGAAATGAAAATTACTCTAATTCAGTTAGCACTCTTATCTATTTCATGTTTCGACATGAAAACTTTTGACCTTGGAGGTAACTTAATGCTGATCTGAAATGAAAATTACTCTTATCTAATTCAGTTAGTAACGCTCTTATCTATTTCATGTCTCGACTATTAACCTTGGGGTAACCAATCAAATCATCGTATGTTGCGAAATGATAACCAATCAGATCATCTCCTTTCCGGGCGTTGTCACCTATAAATAGGGACACGTGTCGCATCCTCATTCTTTATCATCAACTGTGCTGACGTGTTTGTATGTGAGTATCCTCTCTTATCTTGCTCTGTATAATTTTTGATTCTATTATCAGTTGTTTTTACAGCTAAGTAATTAGACATTCCTATCATATTTGAGTGCTTCAATTATCATTTTGAATTGCAGTTGTTTTCACGACTATCATATATATATTCGAGTGCTTCAGTTGTTTTACACTTTCAATGGAGAAGTTTTTAATAATTAAAGATAGCGTGAGGAAAATAAAGCGCTTCGGGTTACAGGGGCGTACTCTTGAATTCAAAATTCGTGAGTTACCTCAGTCTGGAGAACCTGTGAGCTGGATAAAAGATGCCCTGACAGGTATAATTCAGCGGGGAACAGAGGGCTTGAGACCTACCGATCAGGTGGGCTTCACATTCTGCTCGAAAGACTTCGCTCGTGGCCCGGGCTGGGTTGATTTCAAGGCGGCTAGCGAGGTTACAGTAGACGAAATATGGGCTCGGATTTCTTCAATTCATCAGTCTAATTCTTGCGGGCTTAATACCGAGACCTTTTGTTTGGGCGTAACATCGATAAGAATGGCTGTAGGTAAAGGTCGGGGTGCTAACTACAATACATTCGACGAAGAATGTGCCCAACGCAGAGGTATTATCTCCATAAATAATAAAGATAATCTCTGCCTACCACGAGCCCTAGCTGTAGCTATCGCTTATGTGGAAAAAGATCCAGAGTTAAAGGCGGTGAGACGAGCCACAGGCAGGCTTCAGAGGGAACTGGCCCTAGAATTAATTTCGGAGGCGGGTGTGGCTATACCCGAGGAAGGTTGTGGGATACCGGAGCTGCAACAATTCCAAGCTCACCTCTCTGCCTATAAAATCATCGTGTACCAGTATGGTACAAAAGGTCGTGACGTCATTTTCAAAGGCGACGGCCGTGGCCCCTCATTGAATTTGCTTTTCAACGATGGTCATTACAACGTTATTACCTCCCTCACAGCTGCTTTTTGCTGTGGATATTTCTGCGAGGAGTGTCACACTCCTTACTATGTCAGGCGTGATCATAGATGTGGGGGCACATGCTCAGGATGCCAGCAGGCCCCATCCTGCCCTGAGGCAAAGAAGCAGAAATGTGCGGATTGCTTACGGAATTTCAAGGGCTCCACATGCTTTGAGAAGCACAAAAAACAGGGGTCTGCAGGCAAATACACTGTCTGCGAAAGTGTCAAGCTGTGCCCGTTATGCCTGAAAACAATCAGCGCTGATCGTGAGCATTTCTGTGGAGAGATTTTCTGTAAAATCTGTAACAAACATGTGCCCGCTGATCACTTATGTTTCATTCAGCCTGACACCGGCAAGCCTAAGTGTGACGATCTGCTATTCCTATTCTACGATCTAGAGACGCGGCAGGAAAAAGTTTTACCTGATGGCTCTCTATTGCACGAGCCGAATCTATGTGTCTTTAGACAATGTTGTGATGTATGTATCGATATGGCAGATGATATTCGTATTTGTTCGAAATGCTGTGTAAGGCTGCAAGTACTCCAAAAGAATCCCATAGAGAGGTTAATGGAATATATATTGAATCAGCGTAAAATTTTTAAAAAAGTAATCGTTATGGCTCATAATGGGGGCGGGTTTGATCATCAGTTCATTCTAAATTATATTTTGACAAAAACCAATTTAAAACCCGAGTTGATTATGCGTGGCACCAAATTGATTTCTATGGTGGTGGGAAACATAAAATTTTTAGATTCTTTGAATTATTTCCCCATGGCTTTATCAAAATTACCTAAAGCTTTCGGCTTTACTGAATTGAAAAAGGGGTACTTTCCGCATTTGTTCAATCGTATGGAAAATCAGAATTATGAAGGCCCCATCCCTTCAGTTGAATATTACGACCCGGACAATATGAAACCTGAAGATCGCGAAAAATTAATATCCTGGCATACTGCCCAGGTGAATGAGAATTATACTTTTAATTTTCAGCGGGAGATCGTGGCCTACTGCATATCAGATGTGCAGATTTTGTCTCGGTCCTGTCTGAAATTTCGTCAACAGATGTTGACGGAGACTAACGTTTGCCCATTCACCGAAGCATGCACTATAGCCAGTGCGTGTAATAAAGTATTCCGTCGGAATTTCCTCAAACCAAACACCATTGGTATCATACCAAAAAATGGGTATCGTGCTAAGGATATTCCATCCAAAATAGCAATACAGTGGTTGTTGTGGGAGGAAAAGCAAAGAGGTATTGATATTCAGCATGCTGCAAAACATCGTGAGGCTGTCGTTGCAGGTGTGAAAGTTGATGGGTGGTGCCCGGAAACCAATCAGGTGTTCGAATTTCAAGGCTGTTACTACCACGGCTGCTCCCGATGTTTCAAAGAACAGCGTGATAAACCTTTGAGTGATAATCCCTCAGAAACATTCAACACCCGCTATGAATCCACACTTGCTAAAACTGACAGAATTCGCTCATTTGAATATGAGATAATTCAGATGTGGGAGTGTGAGTTCCGCAAAAATTTAATCTCAGGAGAGATTAAAGAGTATACGGAAAATCATCCCCTTCTTTCCGTTCTCCCCCTCAACCCTAGAGATGCATTCTTTGGGGGTAGGACTGGTAATACCGTTGAGTATTACACATGCCGTGAGGGTGAGAAAATCAAGTATCTTGATGTCTGTTCGCTGTATCCTTGGGTGTGTAAATATGGGAAATTTCCTATAGGACACCCCAAGGTGTATGTAGATGAGGAATGTAGCACCCTCAATTTACATGAAACATCGGGGCTAATAAAATGTACAATTTTGCCGCCGAGAGACCTTTATCTACCTGTCTTACCGCTGAAGATGAACAACAAGCTAATGTTCGTTCTTTGCCGGCTGTGTGGAGAAAAAATGAATAAAGAGCCATGCGCTCATAATAAGGCGGAAAGAACGCTAACTGGGACATGGACGTTGGATGAGGTAATTAAGGCCCTAGAAAAGGGTTACGTCATCCAGAAAATCCATGAAATCTGGGTGTATGACACCACACAGTATGGCGAGAACGTAACAGGCTTATTCACCGGAATGATGAATAAATTCATCAAAATAAAACAGGAGTCCTCGGGTTGGCCTGGTAATTGTTGTAGTCAAGCCGAAAAAGATCGTTACATCGAAGAGTACCTTCTACGTGAAGATGTGATACTAGAGTTCCCCAACATTGTGAATAACCCTGGGCTACGTTGTTTAGCTAAGTTGATGCTAAATTCGTTTTGGGGTAAGTTTGGTCAGAGAGAAAACCAACCTAAGACCAAAATTATCAATCAGCCAGCAGAGTTATTCAACCTGCTCACTTCGCCCTCATTTGTGGTTAACACAGTGGTACCTGTTAATGAGGAGACCCTCATAGTAAATTACGAAGAGCGAGAGGAGGTTTTTTCACCACTTTCCACAGTAAATGTGGTTATAGCGGCCTTCGTAACAGCCCAAGCTCGCCTGAAATTGTACAGTTATTTGGAGAAACTGGAGAAAAGAGTCCTGTATTTTGATACAGATTCAATCATCTACGTTTCGAGAGAGGGTGAGTGGGAACCACCCACAGGGTCGTTTCTAGGAGAAATGGCCGATGAGTTAGAATCCTATGGGCCCGGCTCATATATTGAGGCTTTTGCCTCGGGTGGCCCCAAAAACTACGCCTACAAGGTTTGGTCCACAGCAGCTGCAGAGTATATAAACACTTGTAAAGTTAAGGGTATATCCCTTAGTTATGCAGCATCTAAGGTTGTGAATTTCGATTCGATAGTCAAAATGATACTGGATAAGTCCGAGCCTGTATATATAACCTCCCGTCAAATTCGGCGCACGAAAGAACACGAAGTTATCTCTGTCGATGTCAGGAAAGAGTACAAACCTGTATCTCTGAAGCGCTTCTTTCCTAACGAAAATACATCTTATCCATATGGATATAAAAGAATAAAGGTTTAGCTGTAGATACACTCAATATATTTTTGATTCTGTATATATAGAAATGTCTTTTTTACAATAAATATATAGAATTGTTTCAAATACATTAGCAGTGAAAGGATATAACACACGTTGATACATTTTTTCATTTATTTTGAGCTAATAGGTATGTCTTGAATCATCGTTTTGCCATCCTAGTGTATGAGTATAAAAAGAGGCAATAAAAAAAAAAGACCCAATGTTTAAAATAAAAGAGGCAAGGAACATAAAAAAAAGACCCAATATTCAAAAATTACAAAAGAGGCAATAAAAAAAAAGACCCAATAGGGGTGAGAAAAGGATGATTCAAACATTTCTATAGTGGATTAGGGCTAAAGGCGAAACCACTTGAAAAAAAACGCGCCTTAACCTTTTACCTCTTGGGTGGTGGGGAAAAGAAGGTTTTTTCTATATATCAAACATTGATTATAAAATGATAATCCTATAAATTACGTTTCAGAATATTTTAATTTGTTCAGAAAAAAGCACTCACCCTGGGGTGCTTGACTATCCCTCCTGGTGTTGAGCGCCCCTCTGGTGTAGGGCTCTGGGATCGCTGCTGGAGCGGCCATGATATAAATAATTAAACTTCAAAATGGTTGAATAATTTAAAACAAGACACTACTAATCTCAGGACTCAGTGAAATAGCTTCAGAATAATTACGGGGTAAAATATAAGAACTAGTACTCAAGCAGGATTTTTTTTTGATAATTTACTTTTTCCTATCAAAATACCTGTAGATGAAGTCTTCACATTTGTTTTATATTACTAATTCATCTGTGGAGAGTGTGGTGTTTTCACATTTATGAAATTTAGGGTCTTATATTACAAAATACTTTTAGACTGAAAATTCACATTTGATCTTATATAACTAATTTTTATTCAGCGTGAAATTTGAGCGTCTTAATCGTTTTTATATTACTAATTCATTAAAACACATATAGTGTAGCTTTTAGAATAATTTTTTCCCCTTTGTTCTAAATATTCCTACTAGGCATAATTTATTCCATCTCTCCATACTCAAACGTGGCTTCAAAGCAATTTACCCTGTAGCCCTGTTATGGTTTTGTGAAAAATATATATGAAACACCACACACTAAAAGAATAGACTAATTTGTAAATATTTTCTAAAATTATATATTTTTAACTTATAAACTTAAAGTAATATATATATATTTCTAAAAGTATATATTTTTAACTTATAAACCTGAAGTAATATATATTTCAGGATCAAATTTAATAATTTAAAACAGGGCTCCGTATGTAGGAGGTTCAATATATACGGTGAGGAAACTGTATTCAAATGAGGATTTCGAATAATTTGCCTATCAATATAGGTATGAGTATATATGCTGTAATTCGTTGAAAATTCGCTCACTAACATATGGTGAAGCTCTTTCACCTCTATTTATGACCTAAATATTTCTATATAAATTCAAGTCAGAAATAGTGATTCAGAAAGATTGCTCATAAATTCAAGTCAGGAAGATATTACATACACTGAAACGTTTTTCATTCATTTTGAGCTTGATGTTTAGGTATGTCTTGAATCATCATTTTTGCCTGTGGTGTGGAAAACAATGTATATATGTCAAACATTGATTATAAAATGATAATCCTATAAAATTACGTTTTCGGAATAATTTAACAGGGGGAAAAAAAAATACTGACCCGAGGTGTTTGACTATCCCTCTCGGGATGTTGTAGTCTTCAAAATTATATGCTTGAATAATTTAAAAACAGGCCACACACTACAGGTACTAATCTCAGGATATATTATGTTCTCAGAATAATTACGGGTAAAATATAAGAAATTTCTGATAATTTACTTTTTATATTATCCAACACCTGTAAATGAAATCTTCACATTTGTTTTATATATTACTAATTCATCTACGGATGAAGTTTTCACATTTATGAAATCCGGCCTCTTTTGTATTACAAAATACTTGCAGATGAAACCCTCAACTTATATCTCAGTATCAAAATTATGTAGTTGAACAAGGACCTATATACATTGTGTTCAGCGAATAACATATAGAACCAGAGTAATTTCAGGGAAAATTATAAGAAACGCTGTTCAAAAAGAAAATTTAGAATAACTTAATGTAAACTCTTTTATATTGCCATTTTTCCTGTGAATGACAAAATACTAATACCTAGCTGATCTTTAATATTACTAATTCAACTGTGAATAGATGTGAGTAATTCGTTGGAAACTCGTTCATTTAAAACCAAAAACATATAGTGAAGCTTTCTTTGTATTTTTGGCCTAAATATTTCTATTACCAGCAATTTATTCCAGCTTTCTAGATGGTTAAATAATTTCTAAAATTATATTTTAAAACAGAACACACACTATTGATCTCGGCAAATATGCGTTCAACGAAAATATATATAAGAAATAGGGAATTGAATAACTGTAACTCGTTGGAAATTCGTTCACTAAAAAGAAAAATACATATAGTGAGGCTTTCAGAATAATTTTATTATTTTATTATCTTTCTAGATGATTGAATAATTTCTAAAATTATATTTTAAAACAGAACACACTATTGATCTCAGCAAATATACGTTCAATGAAAATATAAGAAATTGTGTTCAAATAGAGAATTGAATAACTGTAACTCGTTGGAAATTCGTTCACTAAAAAAGAAAAATACATATAGTGAGGCTTTCAGAATAATTTTACATATGAATAGATAATTATGTATCGATGTTCATCATCTTTTAAACATAAAAATTCAGAATAATATTCGGTTCCTTTTTTAAAACTGTAGTCGTGTTATATTTTCATGTGGCAAATGTTCGGTTCACAATTCATTCCAACTCTGAAAGAGCCTATTTCAGAATGTCAAAAAGGTTGGAACAAGTCTTGACTCATATTTCACCGTACTGAGAATCCAAAAATAGAACCAGATTCTTTTAGAAACATTTATTATATCAATAAGCTGAAAATATCAAAAGAATGCTTACGTTCGAGCACACACATACACTTATGGTTGACTGGATCCTGAGAAATGAAGATCTTCAGTTTCCTCACACGGCTGTGTAAAAACCATTGTTTTGTTAATTGAACGGAGCCTGCTCGCAGACAGTCATTTTATCGCATCCACAATTTGTCAACTAAACACAATTAACGCAAGCTTCCATGAGATAAGGTACAATGATTTATTTGTTTCGTACAACCGTTTTCGATAACAACTCCTGCAGCGTAATATTTTTCATAATGTTCACAAACATACAGGCTGAAACCTCACTGAAGGTGTCTTTATATTTATCTGGAAGAGTTTTGGTAGCAGTGTATTTTGAGGCATATTGACCGTTGTCGGTTTTCCATACAGGCTTTGTACACCATTTACCGCTGGTTTGCTGATGAACGGAGTTTGATATAATTTATCTATCCATTCGTTTTATCGCGGGTACAGTTTATAATCGGTTAAATATAATTATCGCATGTTTCATAAATGAAATAAGACACACCATCGTTTACGATAATAATAATTCTACAGTGTAATATATATTTAACAAATATACAAGGATCGATCGTTTACTTATTGAGTAGAGTTCTTCCACCGAGCTGATGGACCCCAAACCATAATCTCTTGTCACCTATATATCTCATAAATGTTCACAAATATTCAACTAAATGTTAAAAATGCTTATGTTCAGACTATTCAGGTTATTTCCTATGATATAATATTAGATTCTAATTATGTGAAATGAGTATATTGTAACTATATGTAAATATCAATAATAATAGCTACATGTGAATAGATATCAATAATAATAACTATATGTAAAACGAAACACTGGCCGTATAAGCTGCTTACATCCAGTGATTATATTCAATGGTGTCTCACAAACAAGTAACTCACCTTCAAACTATCCCATTAGATTCTAATAATGTGAAATCATACTTATTATTTCAATAACTAAATGTTAGCTTCAGCAGCAGCTATGTATCTTATAATCTAGCTTAAGGGTTAGGTATAAGTCTAAAATTTTGTAGATCATGGTAGTTGCAATAAGGGGGTCTATTCGGGTCCATGATATAATATTATGTGAGCTATATGTTACAAAAATGTTGGGCTGCCACACGCCTTGTACGACCCACACGCTTTCGAGTCGTTTTGGTCACGCTTTCATGTCGTTTTAATCGTTTTTCATGTCGTTTTATCGCTTTTTCATGTCGTTTTGATTGTTTTTCATGTCGTTTTATCGCTTTTTCATGTCGTTTTGATCGTTTTTCATGTCGTTTTGATCGTTTTCCATGTCGTTTTGGTTGTTTTTCATGTCGTTTTGATCGTTTTTCATGTCGTTTTATCGCTTTTCATGTCGTTTTAATCGTTTTTCATGTCGTTTTATCGCTTTTTCATGTCGTTTTGATCGTTTTTCATGTCGTTTTATCGTTTTTCATGTCGTTTTGATCGTTTTTCATGTCGTTTTGATCGTTTTTTCATGTCGTTTTATCGTTTTTCATGTCGTTTTATCGTTTTTCATGTCGTTTTAATCGTTTTTTTTTTCATGTCGCTTCCGAGTCGTTTTCGTCACGCTGATCGCTAACCTCGATGAGTGTATAGGCTGCTTTGTGCTCTAGATATCCGTTGGCCTAGTTTCCGAGGGAGCATAGAATGAATAATAACATGTTGTTCTATCGGCCTAGCTTATATCTACAATCGTGGAATTTTTGAAGCGTGGAGAAACAAATGTCTGAGTCCGCGCCTGGTCAAGTGTTGGTTATCTGCGGCTTCTAACGCGTTGCAATAGCGATATGTTTCACAAACATCCGTGCGAATGCTACTATAGAACGATAAATTGAAATATTTTAAGAATGTAGTTTATTTCCATAAATATTCATCTCGTGTCTTTTTGTCAGACACAAATATGATGGCCCCTCACCCTTACTTACAAGCTGATTCGTGAGACCTTGTATACAAGCTGATTACCACAAAGCCCTAGCAGAAGGTCACCTAGACACCACACCCTAGAGGTCACACCCTCTACCCGACCGATAATACCAATACTTACCGATACCTGTCTGGGCATACCGCGCATGCGCTACTGGTTGCCTACATCTGATAAGGCTCTCTATCAGGCGGGCCCAAGTGTCAGTATACCTACTATACGGAATATTCTCCGTCGACTCAATAGTTACCAGAAAATGTTATAGTCGAGGAGTTAAAAGGAATTCCGAATAACGAAGAAAGTAACTGGAATTCGCTTGATACAAGTGATATTCCTATTCTGTTTCTGACAGATGAAACTAGTTAGAATCAGCTTGATACTGTGGACCCTCAAATAAGTTGAATCGATACACAAGCCACGATGTCGAGAAAAGAAAATCAAGAATGTTTAAATAACAATTCCGAATCTCGGGTAAGAGCGAACGAAACGATTCAAGATTGTTCAATTTCTCTAGACAAAACGTTATGATACGCTAAAACACCCATTAGAAAAGGTAAAAGAGCAAGTGAAAAAATCCTTTTTGCAATAACGTCTACCCAATGGCTTAAGAGGAAAGCAGAAGGAGAGGAAACAAAGAAACGCAAGCTACTTGAAAAGGAAAAGAGAAAAAAATTGAAGCTTGAAAAACAAAATGAGAAAAAGATGGCTAAAAATGATAAAAAGACCAAGAATATTAGAAAGAAGACAACTCCTGATGTCTGCCCAAAAAAACATGAAATACAGACGGAGATCTCCGAATACACATGTAAAAGACCACTGGAACAAAAGAGTAAGAAAAGGAAAAGTTAAAGTGGAAATCATTCAAAGCAATTTAGACAAGAGTTTGACAGACTGCTTGATGAATGATGATCAAAACGATGGATTGAATGTCATTCAAAAAAATAATAGAGTTAAAGATCAGATGAGGATCCTAGCAGAGGTTGATGAAGAAATGATTGAAGAAAATTATATACATTCTGGAAAAGAAAATCAAAAAATGCTCCTAGATAATGTAACGTGCCGCGTTACGTGATTATATAGAACTATTTAATAAACGGATTAGATTTCTTTTCGTTAGTAATCATGCAACTGATTAATTAAAGACATCTGCTAGTCAATGATATCGATTTCTGAAACTACCTCTCATGTCGTGAGATGTCACTAAATATCGCAGAGTGGGGATTATAGCTTGGCGGAAATCGAAAAGACGGCATTGTGGTTTGTACTCTGATCCCGGTAAGTCGAGAAATTTTGCTTCATTGAATTTTATATACCTTTTCTTAATTTTGCTTCCGAACTATTATTCACAACAGGCTATTTAATTTGATTTAGATTTATAATTAGCGTCTGGATGTTTAGAGCCTGAGTGTGATAATAGTTCGGTAGATTTATCTCGACTTGCTTGGGTGCAAACCCAATCATTTGCGGATAGCATATTTCAGAATATCTTTTCCATCGTAACATCGATTGTTGTTATCTCTTGTAGTAGGATAATCTAACGGAACGTAGGCAGGTTCCTTGATAATATTTCTGTACTCCTTGTAAATTTAATTCCGCATTGACACATGCTATTTTTTTGGGATTCGTCAGAGTCACCATTTTGTAACTCTGGTACGTAGTATTCAGAGTCGTCTTCGACTGCATCGTGCTATAATTAGATTTGGAATTTTCACAAGGTATTATTCAATTATTGCTTATTGAATTAAGAATTATCAGGATTGCTGCGTTCGCGTGATTGCGAAATAGAGTGAAACATCAATCTGTTGCCAAATTAATTCAAGTTCTAGATATGTGCTGACCGGCAAATTCAACTTATTACTTACTTCCTTTCGTTCACAATTTGATTAAATTACTTTATATCTCATTTTTTGTAACATTAATTCATTCACATATTATTTATTGCTTAATTTTAAGTAATTATTGTAACTTTATAATTCCTTCAGAAATTATTGTATTCAATATAAATTGATATCTCTTCAAGATATCCATTTGTAATAGTGCTTTACATATTTGGGAAGATAACATTATCGGAGGTGGAATCATTTGGTTGTTCCGGCCGATGGTGTTACTTGTCCTTGTTCTCAAGTCAGGTGCTGTTCGTTTTTTTGACATTACAGGGATTTGAACGTTTGAGGGTCCTCACCCATTCACTCCTAGACGGTTTAGTGACTTTCCTGACAGGACCAGCTTCCAGTTCCTACGAGATCCAAGGAGGGTAACTTTTTTTGTTGATAGACCATTATTTCATGATCTGATTTTGTTGTTTACCAACATTGTATTCACTGATTTCACTGAGCCATTCGTGGACTCCTTATTACTTTCCTATTCATTCTATCAAGTAATTAATTGAGTTAATTTTATCAAGTAATACATATTATAAACTATAAATTCATTTTCTGGTTAAATACCAAATTGTAATTCTTTACTTCGAAATCCACCTTTATTTATAAATTTATACCTTATATAAACTGTAAACTTATTTTCTGGTTAAATACCAAATTCCATCAGGAATAAATCAAATTGTTAAGTTGAATTTATATTGTTTTTTTTAATTTCCATCAACTAATAAACCATCTCCTGGTGCTTTTATTCTAGGCTGTGAATTCATTTATTTTTATAGTTCCTTTAAGCAATTGGCGCCCAGGCAATTCACTAGTCTAGAATTACAAGGCCCGTTTCACTACGAGCCCTGAGAGTATTTCAAATTGAGCTAGTTGGGCCAATATAAACCGACCTAAGCGGGTCCGTTTCACTGGCGCCCAACTCTTAACGTGGTCTCGAACATAGTTGATGGTTATTGAGAAAAATATAAATTAGAGGTGAAAAATTGGTTATTACATTATTTTCATCTCAATTTTTTTTTGATCTGTTGAATTTGTACAAAGTTATTGGCAATTATTTTTTGAAATATTATTCAATTTTATAAAGTTCTCTGATAATGGAACCTAATTTTTTGAAAACTAAAGAATTATCATATGAATTAGCTATCAGGGGTCAATCTACGGATGGTGATGCTAATACTAGACGAAAGCTTTTAAGGGGTTGTTTGCATAGAGAACAACATGATAGAAGTTTAACTTCAATTAATGATGAATTCGATTTTGAAGAAAGTATTGTGGAAATTTCAGAGTCTCTTAAAGACATTAAAGAAACAATTAATAGATATCAGGGTGAACCAGGGGATAATGCTAGAAGAATTGAAACTAGGTTAAACGACTTGTCTGGTCGCATAGACAGACTCAATCCCGAAACTTTGAATGATAGAATTCAAAAAGATAAATTAGCAGCTGATGTTCTTGCTCTAGAAGGAGATTATGCTGTTAAACTTCGGCCTGTTGGTCAAGTTCCAGGAAGTTCTACTCCACAAACTCCAATTAACCAAGGAATATCATCGTATCGTCCCAAAGTTCCTGTTTTCAAATGGGACTTATTTTTTGATGGGTCGGGAGATCATCAAAAAGTTTATGATTTTTTGGATAGAGTAGAAGAATTGAGGGAGGCGCGAGGTTTGACAGAGGAAGACCTTTTTTCTTCAGCTGTTGATCTTTTCAAGGGTGATGCCTTGGATTGGTTTAGATCCGTAAGATCTTCTATTTCATCTTGGATGGAATTAATTGAGGTACTAGAAGCAGAATTCTTGCCTAAATACCTCGACTTTGGAATATGGAATCAGATCAGAAATCGCAAACAACTTTCAGGACAAAAATGCAGTTTGTACATAGCTTCGGTAGGAAAATTGTTCTCCAGGCTTAAGTTTCTCCTAATGAAGAAACGAGATTAGAACAAATTATGTCTAATTTACAACCTCACATATTGAATCAATTTGCATTACACAATTTAACATCAATAAAGGATTTAAAAGCGAATTGTAGACAAATAGAAGATTTCGAGTTTCGTTTTAAAAGTCAAGAGGTAGTACAGGAAGATGTACCTAAATTGAAGTTTAGACCTACAGTCAATGAATTACAAACCTTTTCTCCTGTTATTTGTTGGAATTGTCGTTCTCAAGGGCACAAATATACTTCTTGTTCAGCTCCTAGGAAAATTTTTTGTTTTGGGTGTGGAGTACCTAACATTGTTAGCACATCTTGTAAAAGATGTAAGTCAAAAAACGTGGCGTCGAAGCCTACAGGCCTGGTTACAGCTTCGACTTCAAAACAAAACCCAGGTACTTTCACAAATCAAAACAAACGAAAGTAAGAGGAACCTTCGACAGGGTTGAATGGGAAAAGTGGTTAGTTAGAATTAAAAAGAATTGTTCTCCTAAAATCGTTTCCCCGGTTTTTTTAAAGTTACCAGATGACAATAGACCTTACTTGAACATTAAAGTTTTTGAGGATTCTTTTCCTGCACTGTTGGACACAGGTTCTAACATTAATGTTATAGGTTCAAAGGGTAATTTCATCATCGAAAAATATAGATTGTCAATAATTAAGGATAACAATGTCAATGTTGTAACAACCGCTGATGGTTTACATCAACCTGTCTTGGGAATAATTAACGTTCCTATTTCGTTTAATAATATTCAGACTTCTGTTAAATTTAACGTAATTCCTTCTATACAACAAGCAGTAATATTGGGTATAGAATTTTGCAAATATCACAATATTAAGGTCGACTTTGGTAATTCTATCTGGAACATCGAACCTTGTATTAAGTCAAGTAATGTTACTGCAATTCACAGTAATGATTCTTTAAATACGTTACAAAAAACAGAACTGCAAACAAAAATCGAACTCTTTGAACAACTTTCCTTATCGGAAATAGGACGTACCTCTTTAATTGAACATACAATTACGGTGTCGGAAACAGAACCTTTTAGAAAAAGACAATACCCCTTTTCTCCTGCTTTACAAAACCATTTGAATTCAGAAATTGATGAGATGTTAAGGCTTGGTGTAATCCAACCTTCTTCTTCACCTTACAGGAGCCCAATGCTTTTGGTAAAGAAGAAAGATAATTCTTATAGAGCTTGTTTAGATAGTAGACACTTAAACAAGTTAACCATAAGGGATGCTTACCCTTTACCTTTAATAGACACAATTTTGAGCAAATTGCAAGGCGCTAACTATCTTACGACTTTAGATTTGAAGGAAGCTTTTTGGAACATTCCTTTAGAGGAAAATTCACGTAAATACACTGCCTTCGGTATTCCAGGCAAAGGCCTTTATGAATTTTGTGTAATGCCGTTTGGTTTAACTAATGCTCCGGCAACAATGCAACGCCTTATGGATTTTTTGATTGATGAAAGTATTAGTCATTTAGTTTTCCCTTATTTAGATGATATAATCATCGCTACAAATACTTTCGAAGAACATATTAAAGTGTTACATAAAGTATATGAAAAGATCAAATTAGCAAACTTTGCAGTTAATGCTGAAAAATGTAATTTTTGCAGGCCTTCTCTCAAATTTTTGGGTTTTATTGTGAATAGGGAGGGATTACGCCCTAGTGGTGAGCTTGTTGAGGCGGTTACTCTTCTTTCTTCACCAAAAACATCCACTCAAGTTCGGAGGCTGTTGGGATTAATTTAATTTTATCGCAGATTTCTTAAAGATTGTTCTACTCTAACAGCACCTATCACAGAACTTATTAAAAGTGAGAAAAAGCACCAACCGATTACTTGGACTCCTGAAGCTGAGTCTTATTTTCAAGAGCTGAAGCGACGCCTAACGTCGGCTCCAGTTCTCAGAAGTCCAGATTTTTCTAAATTATTTTCTATACAAAGCGACGCTAGCGACGTCGGGTTAGGTTGTGTACTTTTTCAAGAACATAATGGTTTACAACATCCAGTAGCTTATGCTAGTCGAACTTTAAGTAAAGCAGAGAGAAAATATACAGTTTCCGAAAGAGAGTTATTAGCCGTTCTGTTTGCATTGTCTAAATTTCGTTGTTTTATAGAGGGTACAAGGGTTGTTTGTTACACTGATCACGCCAGTTTAGTTTGGTTACATAATTTGAAAGATCCGATTGGTCGTTTAGGTAGATGGGCTTTAAAATTGTCTCAATTTGATTTAGATATATGCCATAGGCCAGGATCACAAATGATTGTGCCAGATTATTTGTCTAGGGACGTACCTAATATTAATGTAATCAGTGATCAAGAACTTATTCCGGACAAATGGTACACGGATATGTTAAATAAGGTACCCATTAATCCCGATCAGTACCCTGATTTTAAAGTAGTTGGTAACGGGTTATATAAACACGTCAAACTTCCTACGTGTGTATCTTCTAATTTAACTGAATGGAAATTGGTAGTCCCAACAGCAAACAGACTTAAAATTTTTGAACAGTTTCATTGTGTTCCTACAGCCGCCCATTTTGGGATCTCGAAAACTATGTATAGGATATCTGAACAGTATTATTGGCCTCGAATGAGACAGGATGTAATTCGATATGTAAAGAATTGTAAAATTTGCGCTGCTCACAAGAGTCCCAATGTACAGAGACACGGCTTAATGGGGCAAATGAAAAATATAGACTTTCCCATGCAATTATTGAGTATAGATTATTTAGGCCCTTTACCTCGTTCTAAACGTGGTAATCAATATATTTTGGTTGCGGTAGATTGGTTCACTAAATATGTGTTTATCTATCCTTGTGCAAAAGCCACTTCGGCTTCGGCTATTAAATTTTTGGAAAATCAAGTTTTCCTTACTTTTGGGGTATGCCAGATTTTATTATCAGATAATGCAAGCCAATTTACATCTAGGCAATTTTTAAAATTCCTTGCTGACTACAAAGTTAAACATTGGCTGAATGCCCGTTATCATCCACAAGTTAATAATAGCGAAAGAGTTAATAGAGTTTTAATTACCGCTATTTCTTCGTTTATACACGATAATCATAGGGATTGGGATGCAAACATTTCTCAATTAACGCAAGCGTTACGCTTAACAAAGCATGATTCTACAGGGTTCAGCCCTGCATTTTTAATGTTTGCACGTCAAATTCCTATTTCTGGCGATTTTTACGGCAAAGTTGGAGATAACGACATTCTTAATGTTTCTAACAAGATTCATAGACAATCAGATATTGAGTCATTACCGAATGTCTTCAATGAGGTAAGACAAAACATTGTGACGGCATATAAGGGATACAAAAAGCATTATAATTTGAGAAAACGCCCAGTAGCTTTCAAGGTGGGTGATAAAGTTTGGAAAAGAAATTTTGTTCAGTCCAACGCAGCGAATTTCTTTTCAGCCAAACTGGTTCCTAAGTATATACCATGTGTCGTAACCAAAATAATTTCTAATCTAGTATATGAGTTACAGAATGAAGACAAGCAGAATTTGGGAAACTGGCATGTAAAGGATATAAAAGAAGACCTGTGCAATGACGATTCTGAACAGGAGGATGAGAGTTCCAGTGATGAGAGATAGGGTTCCTAGCAGGTTGCTAATTCTGCGGTGGATTTTGAGGTTCGCATTTATGACTGTCAGTATTGGGAAGGACGCGACCCTTAATTGCCACAGTAGATGAATACTGTTAAGGAAGCTGCAAATTATTGGTGATCTGCGGGGGTTCCCTGTTGCTCCGATCTGCATCGCTCGTTCTTCTGCACGGATGACGCTAAGTATCATTGTTTTACTTTGATTGCCAGATTTCTGAAGTTTGTTCTCTTTATTTTAGTATAGTCCAATTTATATTCATTAGTTACCTTAACTTTATCGGATACATTATTTTTTTATAGTTGTTATAGTGTTAATGGTGTTATAACCACCATTTTTAGGACTTGATCACCCTGGAAAGTGGGTGGATTTGGAAGTTTGAGACTTCCACTTTACGAGTTTGTTTTTCAATAATTGCATATGTTAATTTGGGATCCGCTGATCCATGCTATGTCATGTTTGAAAATTAACTCTAATATCTTCTTTTAGAGTCTGTTCTCTTAGTGTTTACAACACGTAAGACTGGACTAATTTAGAGTGAGTTATTGTCTGGAAAACGTATAATTTCAGAAATAAGCTCTTATGTATCCGTGAGTTATTGTCTGGAAAACGTATAATTTCAGAAATAAGCTCTTAAGTATCTACAGTTTATTTTTTAAGGTAACTTAAACTTGAGGGAGTCTTTTGACTCAAAGATTGGACTTATTTAGATTAAATTCAGTATTGTTTTTGAGAATTGAAATTTTATTCTTATTCATAGAGTTGCGATATAGTATTTTATTAATTCGACATTATTGGTTAGTCTCTCATTACCATTTCATTTTTTTTCGATATACAAGTAAAATTGTATCGATGGTTAATCAATTTGGTCCGGAGTGTAGGAGACTTTAAATTGGACCTACACTTATGCTTGGGATAACTTTGTGAAAACATCTATTCACTATTGTGAACCTAGTTCACTAACATGCAGCTACTATTTTTTTTCCTCTCCTTCTATCAATTATAACTATATTAACTAGTGTGCTACGTTGTTCACACGAAATTCTTTTCTCACGCCACTATGACGTTTTACCGGTCTCTAAATACCTTAGGGATAATAGGGAGATTTTTTTTCTCCTTTATACATTCAATTAAAAAATAATTGAAAATTCCGATTATTCAGAAATCTCATAATTTAAAATAAAAATATGTAAACAAAGATATTCATTTGTATGTTATTTTGAAACTTTATTTCATAATAAAGAAGGCCGCTAAGACATCATACCGGTTTCTAATTTCTAGTCTGCTCTGAATGAAGAGTAAACAAGAAAGAACTGATAAAATTTTCCTATTTTCTACCACTTAACCATTCGATGCTTATGCTTTCTTTAAAAACTAAGAATACTATTATATCATATGTCGTTGGGGAAAAGATACTGTTATGTCATATTCCATGGATATATTCTTCCTTTATGAAGAAATCTCATTTGGATAATCTATTAACATGTGATTTTCAAATTATTTTCACATTTTAGATTGAACAGGTTATAATTTATAGTTGATAGTAGCTGCTAAAATAACTAAATGGAATATTTAGTTGGTGTAAATGAAATGGTAATGCTTTTTGTATCCCTGAGGCGTAGGAAACTACGGTGAAACTGTATGTCTGTAAAATTTTCGTATAGTTACAGATAGAATTGCCAATTATGTCGAGTATCCTTATTATAAGGATTAATGTACGTAGGTACATGTTACTTTCTTTTATACTGTATAGCATATTATGTTTTCTTATGAACATCCACAATTACCCACTTAGGGTTAGATTGGAAGGAATCAGGATACATAGTGTTTTTTTGATATTGAGAGGACGTTGTGTGAACCAGAGGGGGTGCTGGAGCGGGAGAACCATGCGACGACACAGTCGGGTGGCATCCGGTAGTTTTGGGGAGAATGGGCCCCCTTAGAAAGGCCTTGGGAGCGGGGTTTCGTCTTGGTGGCCGAACCTTCTGAGCCGGCTATTATTATTTTTTAGTTTATTTTTACTCCTACTCTTCTTTCCTTTAGGCATTCTAGACCGTGGGACCCAATCCCATTTCTTTCTCTCCTCCAATCTGAAAACTATTTCTTTTTATTGCTTGGTTGCCGATGGCTCTTAAGGAAGGGGATTCTGTAGTGGACTTAGTCCAGCTGGGGCGTTACTAGTAACTAAGGGTAAGGTTCCTACCGGGGACTTCTGGGTTCCGCATGGGGTCGTTCGCTGAGCACACTTTCTGCGACTCCACAGCTATCCTGTAGTTTTTTTAGTTTATGTATTCCTGTGATCTTCCAATTGAACAATTGTGTATGTTTCATTATTATAAAATGTGAAGACATTTTATTTTTCATTCAAAATTTTTACTACTCCTTTGAGTACCGTAATATTGGGATTGGTCATCCAATATTTATGTAAGGACCACAAAACTCCTTTTGAGTATCGTGATTCTGGAGTTGGTCAACCAGTCTCTACGTCAAGACCGATTTTTTAGTATTCTCTTAAAAATTTTTGAAGCTTCACTTCAAAATTTTTCTCGTGGTAGAGGGGGAATGTAACGTGCCGCGTTACGTGATTATATAGAACTATTTAATAAACGGATTAGATTTCTTTTCGTTAGTAATCATGCAACTGATTAATTAAAGACATCTGCTAGTCAATGATATCGATTTCTGAAACTACCTCTCATGTCGTGAGATGTCACTAAATATCGCAGAGTGGGGATTATAGCTTAACGGAAATCGAAAAGACGGCATTGTGGTTTGTACTCTGATCCCGGTAAGTCGAGAAATTTTGCTTCATTGAATTTTATATACCTTTTCTTAATTTTGCTTCCGAACTATTATTCACAACAGGCTATTTAATTTGATTTAGATTTATAATTAGCGTCTGGATGTTTAGAGCCTGAGTGTGATAATAGTTCGGTAGATTTATCTCGACTTGCTTGGGTGCAAACCCAATCATTTGCGGATAGCATATTTCAGAATATCTTTTCCATCGTAACATCGATTGTTGTTATCTCTTGTAGTAGGATAATCTAACGGAACGTAGGCAGGTTCCTTGATAATATTTCTGTACTCCTTGTAAATTTAATTCCGCATTGACACATGCTATTTTTTTGGGATTCGTCAGAGTCACCATTTTGTAACTCTGGTACGTAGTATTCAGAGTCGTCTTCGACTGCATCGTGCTATAATTAGATTTGGAATTTTCACAAGGTATTATCCAATTATTGCTTATTGAATTAAGAATTATCAGGATTGCTGCGTTCGCGTGATTGCGAAATAGAGTGAAACATCAATCTGTTGCCAAATTAATTCAAGTTCTAGATATGTGCTGACTGGCAAATTCAACTTATTACTTACTTCCTTTCATTCACAATTTGATTAAATTACTTTATATCTCATTTTTTGTAACATTAATTCATTCACATATTATTTATTGCTTAATTTTAAGTAATTATTGTAACTTTATAATTCCTTCAGAAATTATTGTATTCAATATAAATTGATATCTCTTCAAGATATCCATTTGTAATAGTGCTTTACATATTTGGGAAGATAACATTATCGGAGGTGGAATCATTTGGTTGTTCCGGCCGATGGTGTTACTTGTCCTTGTTCTCAAGTCAGGTGCGGTTCGTTTTTTTGACATTACAGGGATTTTAACGTTTGAGGGTCCTCACCCATTCACTCCTAGACGGTTTAGTGACTTTCCTGTCAGGACCAGCTTCCAGTTCCTACGAGATCCAAGGAGGGTAAAATTTTTTTGTTGATAGACCATTATTTCATGATCTGCTTTTGTTGTTTACCAACATTGTATTTACTAATTTCACTGAGCCATTCGTGGACTCCTTATTACTTTCCTATTCATTCTATCAAGTAATTAATTGAGTTAATTTTATCAAGTAATACATATTATAAACTATAAATTCATTTTCTGGTTAAATACCAAATTGTAATTTTTTACTTCGAAATTCACCTTTATTTATAAATTTATACCTTATATAAACTGTAAACTTATTTTCTGGTTAAATACCAAATTCCATCAGGAATAAATCAAATTGTTAAGTTGAATTTATATTGTTTTTTTTAATTTCCATCAACTAATAAACCATCTCGTGGTGCTTGTATTCTAGGCTGTGAATTCATTTATTTTTATAGTTCCTTTAAGCAATTGGCGCCCAGGCAATTCACTAGTCTAGAATTACAAGGCCCGTTTCACTACGAACCCTGAGAGTATTTCAAATTGAGCTAGTTGGGCCAATATAAACCGACCTAAGCGGGTCCGTTTCAATAACAAGAATAGTTAAAGAAAAAGGATTTTATCAGAACTTGACATGCAAGAATGCTCATCCGAAAAGATTATGAACAATTATGAAATCGAAGCACACCAAGAAGGGCTAGACGCAGAGAGAAGAGATATTGAGAAAGTGAAGAAACGGCTCTTTTGCGAGAACGATTCAGAAGTCGAATCTGCTTCTAGTTTCACAAATCAGAAATTATTCAACGGGTTGTGTTACTCTTGCACTAAAAATTTGAGTTATCAAAACTTTGGCGTAAAATGTAATTCATGCAGACGTGTTTACCATGACTTATGCATCGAACGGTTAAACTTGCACAAATCTAACTCTACTATATTTACGTGTCGAACTTGTTTGAAGAATCAAAAATATAATCAATGATATAATAACATGAATGAAAATAAAACAGTTTTGTTTCTAAACTACTCTTCAAAATAATGTTAAGTTGCGTTTTATTTACAAGTATCTAATATATTATTCTTTTATTTCAGCAAAATGGAGTTTATTCTAAATAAAAAACACCAATTAATTTTTTCTTGCTTGCTTGCATTCAGTGGCCAATAATTGGAGAATTAGGAGCCAATCGTTCGGCCAATGACTAGCATTTGGTATCCACAGAAATAATTGAATAATTATGCAAAATTTACTAAGTAATAAGTGGAAGTAACATGTTTTTCTAAATTTTGGATCTATTACCTATCAAAAACGTGAGGCACTGTTAACATTACGTAGGTTGGTGAAGTTCAATGAGCCTTCAAATCTAGTTATTAGAATGGGAGGCCGATCACTGGGTGGTTTACCCTATATGTATATCAGGTCTATCAGCACTACCTTGGGTTCGAGGTTCCCACGGTGTCATGTCAAGGTAGCTTATACTAAACAATATGTTTATATTATCGTAACACTAAGCACATTGTTTATGTATCGCCTATGGATTATAAACATTTGATTCAAATACATTAAATAATAGAAATAAGGTTGTATTCTGTAATTGAGAGATTTTAGGTAATCTAGTATAGGGATGGAAGATTCCTATACTACACCTCCCAACGCGGGGTAAAGAAATGTTCAATTGCCAGATTATCATTTTTAATCCTATTGACGTTCTTCCTCTTAATTTACAAAAAAAAAATTTCCTTATCTTATCCTATTTAATTCAATACATCATTTACATAATTTGTTCTTAGTTAATGGTCACACATATCATTATTATACTGTGGGATTTGCGCATACTCTTTAGTTTTACGGCTTTCTGCCTGAAATGATGTGATTTCATCACAATATTGTTTCCAATTTATATTATAAAAAAAACTTCTTTTTTATATTAAGTTATCAGATTTTTCCAAATTATTTATTTACTCATGTATATAGAAACATATGTTATCTTTGTACCGTCTTTATGTCTTTCTTTACTACTTTCTTGCGTTCATCAATTCCTTATCATTGGAATTCTTCATTAAGCCTATTTCAGTAATAATGAAATTTTTACACAAATTGTCCAAATTTCTCAACAATGCCCTTAGGTACAATGCCGATCGAAATTGTAGTTTCATGTGAAAAATATCATTTGTAACTCATACTACGGCTGTCATACTTTTCCACAACGTACCTAAGTCATATGCGGATCGAAACTTACATATGTTACAATTCATTTCTATTTCACCTTCATTATTTCTTCTGTAGTGTACTTTTAATACTGCGCCAACATTCATCTTCTTACTCTTCATTCACTTTCTCCTATGACATATATGTAACTGATCACGCTTAGAAATATATTTCAATTACCCCGTGCCGTCCTGGGTCACTGGATTGTCCTTGAAATATCGAATCAAATATTCGCTCGCAATTACTTTGCTGATTCAATTTTGGTACTACGCTTACTATAATATGAATGAAATATGCTTTGTTGCAACTTTTTTAATATTATTATTATGATTAATTGAAGTTATTTCATCGTTCGCAAATCGCATTTCCAAATAATATATAACCATTATGCTAAACATATATCAATTCGAATTTTAAATTGTTTCCTGTCATGTTATTTACTACAATAATGCTTACAAAAAAAAGGTTTTTGAACCTCGTCAGATTTCCAAACTTCACTAATAAAATAATTCAACTCTATTGCCTTGTACTAATAATCACCTCAAAAAAACAAATTTCTGCATATTCAATGCTTTATAATAATAAAGCATTGGAATAACCATATGTTAGCCACATCATTGCTGGTCTAACATTTACTCATTCTTAATTGTTTTGTGGGATAATTTTCCCTGGCAATAATATATTTGTTTAACTAATTTTAAACAATATGAATCTGATTATATACATATCTTTTTAATTATTTGTTGATTAGTTTACGTTATTCTTAATGATATCCTAGAACTAATGTATCAATATCTAATACTTTTAAATGTAATTTCTAATTAATTCCGATTCTTTAAAAAAAATTGATACTATTTATGTACTTAAAATACTTATCTCTTTAATAAAGTAGTTATTTGTGATTATTTTAGTTAATAGTTTAGTTTCAATTCAATTTAAACTATTAGAAGTTATATACTACTAAATTACTTCACTATTGTTCAATACTTCTAAATTAATAAATCAAAATAAAATAATATATTCAATATATTCAATTTAAAATTTAAAAGTTATATACTACTAAATTAATAAATCAATATATTAAAATTTCTCATAACATTATTTTAAATTATACACAGCGGCGCATATTTGCGTGCTGTTCTTCTAAAAAACAATAAACCTAAGATTGTCTGAAATCATTACTCACATGGTCAATAGATTTTCGGAGCACTACACTAATGTTGGTTGTCTTCTTCTGCCCTTTTTCAACCCATCGCTTGCAGCCTGGACGTTTGCGTTTCAATTTCCATTTGAAATTTCCAATTCCAATTCCCATTCTTCAATTCCAATTCCAAATCCATAGTCCACATCCAATTCCAATTTCTAAATCCATTATGTCTTCCTCTTGAGCCACGTGGGAATCACATATAGCCATGTGAATAGGAAACGGCCATGTGGGAATCACTTCCATATAGAAAAAAACTGGTAGAGATCGCCATGTGGGGATCACATATGGCGATGTGGATAGGAAGCGGTTCGTTTCTTCTTTTTCATAAAAAAAGACTAGCAGAGATCGACATGTGGGGATCACATATGGCGATGTGGATAGGAAGCGGTTCGTTTCTTTTTTTCCATCAGAAAAGACTGGCAGAGATCGCCATGTGGGGATCTAATAAGAGAAAGTAAAACGTAAGTTTAAATGAATTTCAAAATGAACAACATCAATAACAATTCTTCACAATCAAGAACTCGATCAAGAGGAAGAGACAGAGGTAGAGGAAGAAGACGAATCGCACCTCGCGGTACTGGTATCAACCGGGCTGAAGAGAAAGGACGTCTGACTCAGCCAGTCAAGGAAATATCAGATCCAGAAGTTTCGAGTATGCACCAAGGTACAACTGAGCAGCAGGAGAAAGATGTTACTACGAAGATGAATGTGAAAGACGTATCCCAGAAGAACATCAGTGGTAGAGAGAAACAAAAGTACAGAATGTACGAACGTAAACCAAAACCTGAGACGCCAAGGTCAAATACTACAACGGGCACAAATTTCAAAGACCCATTAGATTTAGACTGTTTCGAACTAGTGGAGGCAAACAACTTGCAACCTTTTCGCAATAAGTTTAGGTTCACACCATTACTAATGGTATTACCATTTTATTTCGACGCATTGTATATATCCTACATACTCTAATCTTAGTATACATATATATATATATATATATATATATATATATATATATATATATATATATATATATATATATATATATATATATATATATATATATATATTACTAATAAATAATAATTGTTTTACTTTGCTTTATTTGTTATTAATAATTATATTTTTTGATTCTACCGGCTAGCTTTTTATCTTTTTAATTTGATTGTATTTGAACTTTGAATTAATGTTTATGAAGTTTTGAAGTTTATCTATAGAATAATTTTATATGGAATTAAACACAATGCTCTTTGATTTCACAATATTTAATTTCTATGACTCTTATTATCTCGGGTAATTCAATTTTATGTTTACAAAATCTATGATATAAACTTAAAATCACTTTTACAACTAATATTTGTTTATACTGTTATAATCAACAATCTTCCTTTTATTTTACAGATAATACGGATAATATGATGTAGAAATTATAAACAAACTTACGTTTAGATAATATCCAAAAGTGTGTTTAACAATGTTGGCAATGTTCAATTTACTTCTTTTTAATTTCGTTGATTCACTTTTTACACAATACTATGCTATTTCACGATAATCACAGGTAACTAATTTTGGTTACTTCTTCTTGAGAATCAGGAACTGTTGATAATACTTTGTTTTATTCTTTTAGATAAGACATAAAACTTTTCGATGCTTTATTGAAATTATATTGAAGAATGGCAATCGTTGGATACTTCTTATAAATTGAAGGTTATTACAACTTTTTACTTGATTTAGATACTTGGAACACTCGTTGACTTTTAATAAATTTTATTAACTCCGGTTATTTGGAACTTATCGAAGTTTGGAACACTTGCGTTCACTGATGTTTATCTTTATAAACATAGGTTAGAAAATTTTGGTGAGTTGCCAGAGAAGCACAGTCTCTGCTTGGATATTAATGCAAACTGAACTTGGCTTTACTTTCAGACCCTTTTATAGGCCTCCAAAACTGACGCCAAGCATTTTCAAAATTAACCAATGAGGTGCTTACTTTTCATATCAAGAATGCCAAGTTAATTGTTGTTAAACTGACACAAGTACTCATTGTTACCAGCCTGACACTAGAAATTCGTCTCGACCAATCAGAATTTAGTATTCTATAATTTTTGAATTATTGGAGATTTTCAACTTATTTTAATTGATAGTGATTCCTTCTTTTTAAATTAATATTGCCTACATTTTTCCCCACACTTTGGTATAATATAACCTATGATTGGGTTATTATTAATATGATTATTCCCATATTTATGGTTTTCTCGACAGTTACTTATTCTTAAATCTAATACATACTATATTATATCAATAACATTCTTTTAACATTACATAACTCAAATTTACTAATCCTAACTTATATCTATAACATTATTCAATGTTTTGTACTATCTCATGATATTTTTGTAATCACTTTAATTATGATTTCTGCCTTCGTTACACAGTACGTTTCTTCACTTTCACTGAAGTTCTTGTTTATCACTTCTTATTCTATTACATTGTTGTTTGTTATGTTTCACATTGTTAATTTTAATATCCTAACTATTATTTAGCTTTTACTATTGTTTTGAATTCCATATAAATATCTTTCATTTGATCTTTTCTGATTTTCAAAGTTCGGTAAGTTATTATTTTTAAATTTTTTATTGTTTATGAAATGAAATCATAACAAATTCCCCTAAATCAATTTTAACATATTAATCACATTAATATTTAAAATTTATTAATCTTTTGATTTTATTTTCATGAACTAAATTTATTAATAATTATACTTGTATATTTGATCAATATTAAATATTCCCCTTATCTTTCCATTTTCAGGATTCATTAATTCATAACTATTTTCAGCATTTTCTTTCATGACTATATGGACTTTCAAAAGCAAAACATAATTTTCCACATATATTCTTTTTATTATTAGTTACTCTCATTGCTCTTACTATTACTAATTCACCTATTTCAAATTTAATTAACCTTCCTCTTTTTCTCATTTCCCTATTCATATACTTTCTTGCATTTCTTTCTAACCTATTACTGATATCTTTCAAAATTTCATTTGGTTCTACTGAATTTTCATCTAACCATTTTCTATCAGGTTCTTCGCCTTTCATTATTAATACAGGTGTTTTCTCTGTTGTAGTATTTGGACAATGATTTAAACATTTTTCTACTCTGGATATTGATTCATCCCATTGACGATGTTTACCCTCACAAGATATCCTCAGATATTTTATTACTTCCTGTATATATCGCTCTGATGGATTGGATTGAGGATGTCTGATGCTTGTTAATTGATGAAAAATTAAATTCCTTTTGCAAAAATACTTGAAACGTATGTTTTTGAAATATGTTGCGTTATCTGTAATTAACTTTCTTGGCCTACCAATTTCTTCAAAATAGTTTTCTAACTTATGCATTACTTCTCTACTTTTTGTCGTTTTGCAAGCATATAATTTTATATATTTAGAAAATAAATCTACTACAACCAAAATATGTCTATTTCCTTTTTCTGTTACTATTAACTCACTTAAAAAATCTATTGCTACTATTTCTAAACATTCCTTTACTATAATACTCTTTGCTAAATTGTGATTAATTATATTTTTAGGCTTTGCTCTTTGACATATGTCACATTTCTTTGTGATTTCTTTTGCAAGTTGGTAATCTCCTTTACCTATATAATTTTCTCTGAATATGAGCCACATTTTCCTTGCTCCTATGTGATTGAATTCACTATGTAAATGATTTAAATTTTTTAAAGTTAGGTCTTGATTTATTCTGTATAATTCTTTCCTGCCTATATCTCGTAAATAAACTCCCTCTTTGATTTAACATTTCTTTTTATCCTTCTCTGATAAAGTACTTTGATTGTTTTTAATGCTCTCTAATGAAAATAAACCCCTTAATTCTAATAAAATATTTGCTCCTACTTTATATTTCCTTTTATCAATTTACAAATTTCCCTCTTCTCTTGTTAAAGTATCAGCTATTATATTTAATTTTCCTGGAATATGTTTCATTTCAAAATCATATTCCTGCAATAACAAAATCCATCTTTGAATCCCACTGTTTACAAACTTGTTTTTAAATATACTTGTTAATGCACTATGATCAGTTTCTACCCTTACTTTATTCCCTAACAAATAAAATCTTAATTTCTTTACAAAAAAAACTATACTTGCTAATTCTAATTCAGAACACTGTAATTTTTTTCATGAACTTTCGTCATTCTTGACACAAAACTTATGGGCACTTCTTCATTATTTTGTTTTTGTAATAAAACACCACTGAATCTTTGTTTAGAAGCATCTGTTCTTAATATGAAAGGTTTATCATATTGTGCATGATAAACTTTTAATTTTTGAATGAAAATATCTTTTAAATTTTGGAAAGCTTCGTGTCTTTCATTATCCCATTTCCATTTCACCCCTTTCTTGAGTAATTCTACTAATGGAATCTCCTTCTGACTTAAATCAGGAATGAGCCTTTTGAAATAATTTATTAGACCTAAGAATCCCCTTAAAGTTTTTAAGATTGGTTAGTCTTTTGAAATTTTTAATTACATCTAACCTATCTTCATCCATTTCTAAACCTTCCCTCGTTAATTTATAACCCAAGAATTTAACTTCTGTTTTATAGAATTCACATTTCTCAATATTTATTTTTAAACCTGCTATATCTAATTCGTTCAAAACTAATTTTATGTGATCTTTATGTTCTTCTACTGTTCTAGAAAATATTAATATGTCATCGATATAATGAACTACAAAAATTTCAAATCTATTTAATATTTGATTCATACTTCTAACTAACGCACTGCATGCACTTTGAATACCAAAAGGCGTAACTTTAAAACGATACACTTCTCCATCTATCATAAAACCAGTGTAATCTCTACAACTTTCATGTAAAGGAATCAACCAGAAACTATGCCTTAAATCAACTTTACTAAAAACTTGTGCCTTTATTATTCTACCAAAAATTGACTCTATATTTTTAGGAGCTTCATATTGTGGTACTGACAATCTATTCAATGTTCGAGCATCTAAACATAACCTAATATTACCATTTGACTTTTTTGCTATAACAGTAGGGTTTATATATTTTGTTTTACTTCTTTCTATTATGTCTTGTTCTAGCATTTCACCGATTTTTTTCCTAACATCTTCTATGTACTTGTATAGAATTGGATAGTTCTTGGATTTAAAATTTTCAATTTCTTTGACTTGGAATTTATGAATATAATTACTAGCTATACGAGTTTCATCAATTATTAAACCTTTATGTTGTGAAATTATTTCTGATATTATTCCCCTATACTTCTCGGATACTTTGATCTGCGAGATTATTTCATTTGAATTTCTGCTTGAGTCTTTTCTTTCGACCGCATTTATTATATTGCAACCTTCATTTGGTCTGTCCATATTTTCATTTTCCCCTTTCCCTATCTTTATAATTTCATCTAACAACTTTATTTCCTTTTCCTCGTAATCTATAATAATTCCATGCTTTTCTAATTCATCAGTTCCCATAACAATATCCAATTTCATATTCGGCACTACAAATAATTGCATCTCTAGACTTGACTTCCCTATTATAACATGCTCAGTAATCATTTTTGATACTTCAGTAATTTTCTCTCCACTAATATTTACTAATTCTACTTTTGGTATTTTCAATTGATTTGTTAATTTTACTTCAGACAATAGTTCTTCCCTTATTAATGATAGTCCTGATCCTGTATCACACATAATTTCTACTTCTTTCCCTTTTAAAAAACCTTTTAATTTAATTAAACCTATACTTTCATTTTCTTCCCTTTGCTGTTCGTAGTCAATGTATTCCCTCTGATGTTCATATAATACATTAACGTGGTATTCGTGCTTTCTTAAAAATCCTGATTTTGTTGATTATTTTGACTTGAAGAGTCTTCCCTTTCCATATTACTTTCAATCCTACTACAGTTTACTTCCCTTTGATAATTTTCATTTCTATTTTCATTTCTACTATTATTTCTATTATTATTATTTTGACTTCTATAATCCCTATATCTATTTCTATTTTGATTAGCATTATTCCCATTATATCTATTTTCCTTATTATAATAATTTTGGTTTCTATAATCCCTATTTCTAAAATTGTTTTGATGATTATTATTATTTTGGAATCTATCATTATAATTTTGATTTCCCCTGTAATTGTTCCTGTTATCATTATATCCATTTTGTTGCCTAGTTCCTATGTTATTCTTTTTATCAATTCGGTTTAAGTATGATAGTAGTTGATTCATGTTTTCAATATTTGCAATGGCTATTGCCTCAGATATTTGACTTCGATACTGTCTTGAAATGTATAAAACTATCTCTTTCTCTCTCATTTTAGGTCCTAAATATTGCGCTTCATTATATAGGCTAAGTGCATAAGCACTCATGCTTTTTCTAGTCCCTTCTATATACTTCCTAAAATATAACCTTTCTCGACATTTCGACTGCTCATTTTCACCCCAAAAATTTTTTAAAAATTCATCTAAACTATTTAATTCCCTTTCTTTGCTATTGAACCACAACAATGGTTCATCAACCAATCGTTCTCTTATTAATTTTTTCATTCTCTCTACATTCCTTTCATACTGTATTTCATTTTTTAAATCTTTAACAAAAATGCATGGATGTAATAATTTTATGTTTCCATTAAACTTTATTGTATTCTCATGACCTACATTTCTGTATTCTATATTCATTCTCTCTTCGGATCTATTCTCAATTCATTTTATTCTTTCATCTTGTTCATTTATCATTTTTTCCTGATTTTCTTTCATACTTTGTACATTCACATTCACATTCTCTTCAATATTCTTCCCCATATCATTCATTCTATTTTCCATAATATCTATTTCTTTCTCTACATTATTAAACTTTCTATTTACAAAGCTATTATATTCTTCTAATTTATTATCTATACTTTCTTCAACATGTTGTCATATTTCCTCTTTTTCAGTTTCAACTATTCTCATAATTTCCTCAGTTCTTTTATCAAATTTATCATTCACTCTCTTAATTTCATCTCTTATATCACTCATACCTTGTTCAATTTTAGCATTTGTTTCATTCTTACATTGTTCAATTTTTTTATTTGTTTCATTAGCTTTTAAATTTAAACTTTCAAGCAATCTCATTATTTGTGATTGACTATCTATTATTGGTGGTCTTTCTGCACTAATCATTTCACCCTCGTGATCAAATCCTATCAATTCTGGAGTACTCTGTCTATCTCCTTCCATTTTTACTCTCTTATTAAATAATCTAGTTCTTTAAATTATTTTGATACGCGGTTCTATTCCTTTTTTCAAATGGCCCCACGTTGGGCGCCAAATATTAATAAATAATAATTGTTTTACTTTGCTTTATTTGTTATTAATAATTATATTTTTTGATTCTACCGGCTAGCTTTTTATCTTTTTAATTTGATTGTATTTGAACTTTGAATTAATGTTTATGAAGTTTTGAAGTTTATCTATAGAATAATTTTATATGGACTTAAACACAATGCTCTTTGATTTCACAATATTTAATTTCTATGACTCTTATTATCTCGGGTAATTCAATTTTATGTTTACAAAATCTATTATATAACCTTAAAATCACTTTTACAACTAATATTTGTTTATACTGTTATAATCAACAATCTTCCTTTTATTTTACAGATAATACGGATAGTATGATGTAGAAATTATAAACAAATTTACGTTCAGATAATATCCAAAAGTGTGTTTAACAATGTTGGCAATGTTCAATTTACTTCTTTTTAATTTCGTTGATTCACTTTTTACACAATACTATGCTATTTCACGATAATCACAGGTAACTAATTTTGGTTACTTCTTCTTGAGAATCAGGAACTGTTGATAATACTTTGTTTTATTCTTTTAGATAAGACATAAAACTTTTCGATGCTTTATTGAAATTATATTGAAGAATGGCAATCGTTGGATACTTCTTATAAATTGGAGGTTATTACAACTTTTTACTTGATTTAGATACTTGGAACACTCGTTGACTTTTAATAAATTTTATTAACTTCGGTTATTTGGAACTTATCGAAGTTTGGAACACTTGCGTTCACTGATGTTTATCTTTATAAACTTAGGTTAGAAAATTTTGGTGAGTTGCCAGAGAAGCACAGTCTCTGCTTGGATATTAATGCAAACTGAACTTGGCTTTACTTTCAGACCCTTTTATAGGCCTCCAAAACCGACGCCAAGCATTTTCAAAATGAACCAATGAGGTGCCAAGTTAATTGTTGTTAAACTGACACAAGTACTCATTGTTACCAGCCTGACACTAGAAAATTCGTCTCGAACAATCAGAATTTAGTATTCTATAATTTTTGAATTATTGGAGATTTTCAACTTATTTTAATTGATAGTGATTCCTTCTTTTTAAATTAATATTGCCTACATTTTTCCTCACACTTTGGTATAATATAACCTATGATTGGGTTATTATTAATATGATTATTCCCATATTTATGGTTTTCTTGACAGTTACTTATACTTAAATCTAATACATACTATATTATATCAATAACATTCTTTTAACATTACATAACTCAAATTTACTAATCCTAACTTATATCTATAACATTATTCAATGTTTTGTACTATCTCATGATAGTTTTGTAATCACTTTAATTATGATTTCTGCCTTCGTTACACAGTACGTTTCTTCACTTTCACTGAAGTTCTTGTTTATCACTTCCTATTCTATTACATTGTTGTTTATTATGTTCTACATTGTTAATTTTAATATCCTAACTATTATTTAGCTTTTACTATTGTTTATGAAATGAAATCATATATATATATATATATATATATATATATATATATATATATATATATATATATATGTAGAACTGGATTCTCGGATATTGATCCGCGTTGTGTGGTTTCGGTCCTCAAAAGGACCAATTTCACGAATCGAATCTCCTGAAGATGGCAAATGCGACTTTGCCGAAACGTCGTGAAATTGGTCCTTTTGAGGACCGAAACCACACAACGCGGATCGATACCCGAGAATCCAGTTCTACACATTACGTCCGCGAGAACCTAAGAAGAAACATATATATATATATATATATATATATATATATATATATATATATATATATATATATATATATATATATATAGTTAGTTTTGTTTATTTTCTTGAACCACTGTATATGTTTTTATTTTTTCTTCCTTTCTTGGAGATAAGGTTCATTTAAAAAGCAGAGGTTGTTATTTCATATGGTTTAATAACTAACTCCAAACGTTTCGGCCAGGGTTTTGGCCTTTCTCAATGGAACAGACTAAAATATAAGCAAAGTCAGTTGATTAACAAGAGAAATTTTTAACAAAATCAAAACTTACCATCAGCACAAATTAACATGTTAAAATAATAATTATACACATATTACATATGACACAACATATTTAAGACAAATACGTGATAGAGAGCTAAGATACGACCATGTTTTGATTGCTTTACAGGTTATGTTGATTCAGAGCGAGAAGTTATACAGATATGCACGCCCAATCTGGTGAGCGACTAATAGTTATTTTGGTTATAATTATCACGTCTCAGCAGCTGTGCGACAGCGCGTCCGCCTCGCAATCCAAAGGTCCAGGGTCCAACACCGAAACGCAACCATTCCTTTTTTTTTTTTTTTTTTAATTAACATAAGGTAGTTGCTATAAGCATTTGGATAAGGTAGTTGCTATAAGCATTTGGATGAGGTAGTTGCATTTATATAATATTAAAGTAAATCTTGTTTAGATTTGTTATGTCAGTTTTAGAATTCACAGTATTTGGGGTTTGCTTAATATGGATCATTTCATGTATTTCTCTTTTGAGTTGGTTATGCTCGGTTTTAATTATTTTAGTATTTAGAAAATCGAATTTGTGGTTTAGTTGTTGTTCGTGTTTACTAAGGGCTGTTTTGTTTTTTTTATCGTATTTGTGTCCATTCAACCTATTCTCCAAATTCTGGCTAGTTTGACCGATATAAACCTGATTACAGTTTGCACAAGGAACCTCATATACTACGTGTGTTTTTTTGTTTTTAGGTGTTTTGGTTTTTAGCTTACTATAATTGTTTTGCAATAAGTTATATGCTTTGTGGCATACTGTAATATCCTGTTTTTTAAAGGCTTTCGTGAAACTTTCCGATAGTCCTGAGATATAAGGTAGTGTTAGATATTTATTGTTTTCTTTTTTGTTACCTAGTTGTGCCTCGTTTTGTTCTTGAAATTTGTTTAATCTGTTCGAAAAGATGGAGTTTATAAGTTTTTTGGGGTAGCAGTTTTCTTTAAGTATATTTTTAGCTTTTTGGATAGTGTTATACCTGTATTTATTGTCGGACAGTTTAATTGCTCTATCTGCCAAGCCTATGATGACTGATCTTTTTTGAGACATAGGGTGGTTTGACATATAGTTCAGGTATCTACCTGACCATGTAGATTTAGTATACCATTCGGTTTCAATTTTGTTAGAGTTATGATGAAGGGTCATGTCTAAAAAGTTGATTTTATTGTGGACTTCTGATTCAATGGTAAACCTAATTTTTTGGTGGTATTCGTGGAACAGTTTTAATAGATACTCTTCTTCGCCGTCAGGGATGGCAGTTAGACAGTCATCGACGTATCGGCAGAAAAATGGTGAGTAGAACTTTAGTCTTGGTAGAATTTTGTTTTCTAGATCTTCTAAAACGAGTTGGGCAATAACTCTAGAGATGGAAGGGTTGCGCTATGGGTTCTTCCATCTCTAGTGTTATTGCCCAACTCGTTTTAGAAGATCCAGAAAACAAAATTCTACCAAGACTAAAGTTCTACTCACCATTTTTCTGCCGATACGTCGATGACTGTCTAACTGCCATCCCTGACGGCGAAGAAGAGTATCTATTAAAACTGTTCCACGAATACCACCAAAAAATTTAGGTCCACAATAAAATCAACTTTTTAGACATGACCCTTCATCATAACTCTAACAAAATTGAGACCGAATGGTATACTAAATCTACATGGTCAGGTAGATACCTGAACTATATGTCAAACCACCCTATGTCTCAAAAAAGATCAGTCATCATAGGCTTGACAGATAGAGAAATTAAACTGTCCGACAATAAATACAGGTATAACACTATCCAAAAAGCTAAAAATATACTTAAAGAAAACAGCTACCCCAAAAAACTTATAAACTCCATCTTTTCGAACAGATTAAACAAATTTCAAGAACAAAACGAGGCACAACTAGGTAACAAACAAGAAAACAATAAATATCTAACACTACCTTATATCTCAGGACTATCGGAAAGTTTCAAGAAAGCCTTTAAAAAACAGGATATTACAGTATGCCACAAAGCATATAACTTATTGCAAAACAATTATAGTAAGCTAAAAACCAAAACACCTAAAAACAAAAAAACACACGTAGTATATGAGGTTCCTTGTGCAAACTGTAATCAGGTTTATATCGGTCAAACTAGCCAGAATTTGGAGAATAGGTTGAATGGACACAAATACGATAAAAAAAACAAAACAGCCCTTAGTAAACACGAACAACAACTAAACCACAAATTCGATTTTCTAAATACTAAAATAATTAAAACCGAGCATAACCAACTCAAAAGAGAAATACATGAAATGATCCATATTAAGCAAACCCCAAATACTGTGAATTCTAAAACTGACATAACAAATCTAAACAAGATTTACTTTAATATTATATAAATGCAACTACCTTATCCAAATGCTTATAGCAACTACCTTATCCAAATGCTTATAGCAACTACCTTATGTTAATTAAAAAAAAAAAAAAAAAAGGAATGGTTGCGTTTCGGTGTCGGACCCTGGACCTTTGGATTGCGGGGCGGACGCGCTGTCGCACAGCTGCTGAGACGTGATAATTATAACCAAAATAACTATTAGTCGCTCACCAGATTGGGCGTGCATATCTGTATAACTTCTCGCTCTGAATCAACATAACCTGTAAAGCAATCAAAACATGGTCGTATCTTAGCTCTCTATCACGTATTTGTCTTAAATATGTTGAGTCATATGTAATATGTGTATAATTATTATTTTAACATGTTAATTTGTGCTGATGGTAAGTTTTGATTTTGTTAAAAATTTCTCTTGTTAATCAACTGACTTTGCTTATATTTTAGTCTGTTCCATTGAGAAAGGCCAAAACCCTGGCCGAAACGTTTGGAGTTAGTTATTAAACCATATGAAATAACAACCTCTGCTTTTTAAATGAACCTTATCTCCAAGAAAGGAAGAAAAAATAAATATATATATATATATATATATATATATATATATATATATATATATATATATATATATATATATATATATATATATATATATATATATATATATATAACTTAAGAGATATAGAATTAAATTTTCTGAATTATGAAGATAACTTAGATAATTTAACATAGGATTATAAAGATGAATAAACGTAAAAGATTGAACCATAGGCGGGATTCGAATCGCATTGTGTTCATCAATGATCTACTCTATCCTTTCAGAGGTTTATATTTACAAAAATATAAAAATCTAATAGGACCGAAGTGGTGTAATTGGTAAACACCCTGGACTAGAAATCCAGAAATGTGGGTTCGAATCCCGCCTATGGTTCAATCTTTTACGTTTATTCATCTTTATAATCCTATGTTAAATTATCTAAGTTATCTTCATAATTCAGAAAATTTAATTCTATATCTCTTAAGTTACATACACGATAGTGGCCAATTAGGCAAAGAAACTTTAAACTTGTTTATATATATATATATATATATATATATAAACATATACATATATATATATATATATATGCTGCGACATCGCGGCAGTCGCGCCACAAAAACCTAAAAATGGCGGTTAACCAAAGCTACTCCTCCTCACGGGTCGGTAAGTAGCTTCAGGTTCCTAAATCGTGTGCCCTAAGTATTCTAATTGAATCCAGAATGACTGCCTTTTGCATGCAAACGCAGCGAAGACCGAATTCCGCCCAAAACACCGATGATCAGAACCACTAATACGACCTTGTGGCCTGGGTATAGCGTGCGGAGCTCGAACAGGAGATCTTGATATTTTGTCCATTTTTCCTCCTCTTTCAAGACTACGTTCTTCTCTGCCGGAGCAGAGAAGAACAATAACACATCCATTACCTGGAGCTAATATCAATATTGCGGCCGAAGCATAAAATGTTTCTGTTGGTGCAGTCTCACAACAACAAAGAAACAACGAGTGGTTTACATTAGCATTTTTTTCTAAAAAATTTTCGAAAGCTCAAATAAATTATAGCACCTTCGATAAAAAAATATTACCAATTTTTCTTACTATCAAGCATTTTAGACCTTTCTCTGAAGGAACCTCATTTTTTTAACTAACCAATCAAATACCCTTAATTGAGGCAATCTTCTCAAAATCAGAAAAAAGTCCACGTCAAGCCAGACGATTAGATTTTATAGCTCTATTTACAATTGATTTAGGACATATCACCGGCAATAAAAATGTAGTTGCTGACTTTCCAGGATTCATCACGTAGACACAATTTCATTTCCTAATTTAGTTGTAGATCGGCAAACTTTGAATAGAGCGCAAAATTCTGAACAATACATGTTATTAAAACCAAATGAATTCTATTCCAAACTGAGACATATTATGGTTCCAAATTCTGATATAACCTTATGATGTGATATTTCCACGGATGAACAAAGACCATATATCCCAGAGGACCATCGAAAACTTATTTTTGAGAAATTCCATAATCTTCCAAAGCCCGGAATTCGTACCACCCACAAAATCATAACACAACGTTATTTTTGGCAAACAGAAATGCTGATATATTATCAGAAAATGTTAATATCTCAGAAAGTTCATTTTGGTACATGACACTTGTATCTACTCATCTCTTCAATTGTTATTTGCAAAATCATAAGTTATAAATTTTTGCCTCACAGCTTCTAGCTGGGGAGTCCCTCTCGGATGTACTTTAACAGGTTTCTAGAAAAGAGTGAAGTATTCGACGTTAACATGCAAAATTTATGGGATGTTCTTCCTACAAGAATCTTTCCTTCAGTAATAGTAAGAGATGATGAATGACGGAGCGGAATATATTGAAGAAGTACTGGCTCCATTCTGTTTTACTTCTATGTGAGTTTCAAGTATTAAAAACAGTGTTAAATGGTTAAGCTTAGCAAAAAAAAATTGGAAAGGCAGATAGGCAAATATTATACCATTTGTTCAGAAAAATATCATTATCTGGAACAAAAGCTGAAGTGGAAGATATATTTCAGCTGTGTCCGTTGAATATTATCTTCGATACAAAAGCTATATACAGAACATGATAAATAATACTATAGAATCTTGGTGTTCGGCACTTGCCGTGCAATAGTGGACTTCCGATTTGCATATGCCAGCCGGGCGCCACTCAAGAGGTTATGATACAGAGGAAGCTGCAGCATGGCAACATTATTATGGAACTTGAACAGTTCATAGGGGGTGGGGGACATTACTCAGTCCTGGAGTTGGTGCACAGATAAAACACATTTTTCAGTTAAAGAAAACATGTATTTTTGAAAATATATGTTTCCTCTAAAGTAATATAGGATTGACTCTGAGAAGGTTTTTCATTTTAAGAATGTAGACTTGCTTATAGTTATAAAATTATATTTTCATAAACTATTTTTGATCCAAGAAAATATGTTTCATTCAAAAATCGCTAACGTTTACAACAAAATTAAGACATGTCTCAAGGTAAATATGAATAGATTCTAAAATTAAGGTTTTGAAGTATTTGAAACAAGACGACTAAAGTCTTGTTGATTTAAAACAAATTACTACATTTTTAAATTGACAGTTTTATTTATTCATACAAAATGTAACCCGTTACTTAAAATAAGCTTAAGATTTGTTTAATACAATCATAATTCATTTGAATTTAAACAATGTATGGTAAAAGGTGTGTAGCTTCCTAGCTTACCGTCTTGAGTCGTCACATCACAGCAAGCCAAGAGTTCTGTAATGCCGTGACGGCTTTTATTACGCCGTAAAGGAGTCAACAAGACTAAACCTGCAACTAAAACCTGTAGCTCCCCAATCGCCATATTGAACGATTATTATGTTTCTGATTATAGATTATATAGTTTATTTGTGGTTCCTGTTCTGGATACCATGGATGAATTTTTTTAATTCCGAAGAGTTCAGACATATTATGGAAGTTAAGTAAAGATTATATTTCTTCCATTACAAGACATGATATTAGGTATAACGTATAACTTAGAAATTGTAGCAACCCCATTGACATGCCTGACTTTGTTAAACTATCTTCCACATGAGCATTTATTCAGTCAAATTATAAGATTAGAATACATTGGTGTATTATTTAAAAGATGTAGATTGAACTTGTGGAGTTTCGGTGAATAGTTTAATAAGGTACCATGGCGTATACTATTGTTATACACCTTGTTAGGTACATACCTACTGTAATAAGTGTTATGTACAGGTTATTTCCAACATTAAAAAAACTAAGTCATATTCAGAAAATTGAAGTTTCATATAAAATTAGAATATCTCAAAGCAAAGTAACAAGAAACCAATGCGGTTCGCCACATGTTCCCTGTTTGTCACCAATAACACATTTTATCGTGCGAAATATTGAAGGAATCTCTTAAATAAACACAAAATTAGTTTCACACTAGCTTCATCGTGGTTGATATAATACCATAGCTGATGAGGTCGAGATGGTTGCGATGAATTCACAAAAGTTTATTTGTAAAGGAAGCCATAAGCCTGCCAACAATAAATAATCGATATAGGACGAGAAACTAATGGTTAGCAACATAATAAATCTTATGGACCCATCTGAAGATCATCGGAACTGTACTTAAATATAGTCTTGATTATAGTTGAAATAATATGTATATTCAAATCAGTTAGCAATATTTAGGAAAGGACAGATAAGTTTAGAAATTCCCACCCTGCAAAACATTCTGAATGAGAGGTCTTAAACAATTCGGGGATCCTTCCCTAATTGCAGAAGAAGGGCGCATTATAAATATCAACAAAATGCGAAAAAACCTTCAGTTACATTTTCTAACTTGAATTAGATTTTGAGAAATCACGTGGCACTTTGTCATTTTCAATTAAATTAATTTTAATAGATTATTCAGAGTGTTTTTTTGGTAAGAGGGTATTTCCGCTAAAAATCAGAATTACGTTGTATTCAAGTTCGAGTTAATAATATTTTTTAATCAGTTCATAACTTTTGGATTCCCTAGGTTCATCCTGGTTGGGAAATCATTTTTAATAATTTTATTTAACTTTAGGTTTCATTATTAGATTATTCTTATTAGTAATTTCATAATATTAACAATACGTTAATAATAGTATTCTTTTTATTATCTAATTATCATTTATAATCTTTCTTTATCATTAGCATTATCTTTCTCTGATTAAAACCAGCGTTTATCCCTTCACTTACCTTCCAGTGTTTTAATCCATAAGGGTCTAGTGAAATTAAAGGGTAAGTGTCAAAGAAATTTTTCACGTTTGTTCTGGCTAATCAATGATTGAATAAAACTCCAACGTGTCATGGTTCTCTAAATTAAATGATACACTGCAGATAAATAAATGTTGATGAATAGGAATAATGTAAATTCCACAAGTAAAGTTTTATAGCGTTTAATAGAGAGTACCATGTTACACTACTGATTTTTATTATTTTTCATAGAAAACGGAATGACAGTGGAGAATATATTTAAATTAACTCCAGAGCTTATTGAAGAGTTGTTCCCTAAAATTGGAACAAGACTAAAATTTTTGACAATCTTCAATTTGGAAAAAAGCAAGGTACAATATGAGTTAGTTGATTATTATTTCTCAATTTTGATTTAAACGTTGATAAGTATAGCACTATTAGTATGAATGGTTTAATGTATGTGTACACTGGGTGTTTATCTAAAAATGTAGCGAAAATTAGAATTATTTTATAAATAATGTACAAATTGATATAGCTATAGGTTTCTTGTTTGTGGTTCTTACTTCAATGTTTATCAATATTGAAAGATGTAGAATTAAATACAGCTTTTTTATTGGCTATTGCTTAGAAAATTACTACAGCACATGCACATCAAATTATGTCAGACTAATAGCAGTTATTAGGACTTGCTTATATTTCATAGAAAGGAAAAATCTGTGTTATAACTTCGTCAATTTCAGTTGACCGTTAACAACTCTAGCGAGCTCACTGGAGACTCTACTTTAAACTATATCCAAATTGATACACCAATCATAATCAATCTAAATGAGGATGTGGAGAATATTGACAGTATGTCACTACAGGTTATACTAGTTCAGTAGGTACCTACATTGAAAACTGAAAATTAATTGACTGGTTGATAAATTTTCAGCAAGATGATTGGGAAAACAAAGATATTGATAATTTTCCAGACTTTGATCTGATAACTCTGCTGAGTACATCCCCTTTAGGAAAAAGTATCATAAAATATTATGGCACTAATGATAATCTGGATAGTATTAGAAGAAGAAGATTGACAGATATCATAATCAAACTTATCTTTAATTATGTTATTAAACAGTATGTAGACTGAATGAATAAATTAATCTATAATTGATGAGAATCTCTATTTCCAGCCGGCTCAAACATCAGGAATATAACATAATAACATCGAAAATTATTGCTTTATTTCCCTCTGAATCAGCAGCAATCTACTAGTGCCAGCCATGAGGAAGAGACCTTCTGGCACTGGCAGGCCCCTATTAGCTAAAGGAAAGTTAGCAGATAAATGCAGAAACCTATTGCACAGTTGTTCAGATGTTATTGCGGAGAAAGAGACGAATGCTGGAATCTATTGGTGGTAAGTGACTTATTTAATTTTTTGATGATATAATTTTTTGTATCAGTATATTTTGATGTTGATGTCACTAGGTGTAGGTGAACCTTTGACATTCGATTTTGATTAACTAGACTTTAACGTGACATTTATTGCTTTAGAGGATATCCAAAATGATATAATTTGGTTGAAAAATCAATCCGAACCTTTGGCACAAGTGATGATTAAATGGAATAATACATTTACAGCAAGACAAAACACAAATTTGGCAACTGTAGAACAGTTTATTGAGGAGTGGTCCATTCTTAAAGACTTACGAGCAGATACATCGGTGAGTAAAATCTACAAAGTATTTTTTAAAATAAATTTGCAGTCACTAGCAATTGCGATAATTCATTCAACATTATGAATTGGCCATTAACAGTAGAATGAATTCTGTTCATGCAATCGATGGACACACCAAATGATTGCTCATTTATTTGTACAGCACAGATGTTGCAAAGTAATCTTACCTGTTAATTATATTCTTCAATTTTCAGATAACTATTGACTTTGATAAACTATATCCAGAAAGTTCTCTTAAGCTAATACTTAATTGGGATAATTTTTCCAAAACATTTTGTAGGAGTAATGTAAAAGATAATTATACATTGGAACTATTATCCTTGATAGAGAGTGACATATCAGAAGGTAAAAAAGTTTTCAGTTATTTCTAGGCTTATATTGAAAGGTCTTACATTTCAGAATCCCAATTTATAGTTCAACTATTAGGAATTTGCTATCTTATACCTAAAAAAGGGATACTTCAAGTAGAAAAAACACATTGGAAGTTTTCAAATATAGAATCAGCAGAAGCCATTATTCGTCATGCTAAGGTAAGTAATTGAAACAGAACTCTGTAGGTGCATTTATTTATATATTCTATTTTTAGAATGCTGGAGATATTGACAACATAATAACTCTTCAAAAAGGAGGAGTGTCTGTACATAAACAAACTGTACAGCCATATATTATTGTAGAGGGTCCTACTTTGACTGAAATCAATTCATCGTACATAATAATAGATAAAATTAGATATCAGTTAGACTCGCCTCGAAGAACATTTGATATTTGCTTTCAATTATTCCACGTGTTGAATGCAAAATATCCACCTGCAGGGGAACACATCTATTTATTAATTCAGTAAGGTATTTACGGTATTAATTTGAAAAATGATAAAGTGATACCATTTAATATGGATATTTTAGAACAAACTAGAAAGAATAATCTGATGCTTCAAAAATAGTAAATTTATATCGCAAATGAGTTTCACAATTTTAATCGAAATTTATGTTGTGTGTTATATAATATGAAGTGTCGAGAATGTGGTAAATCTTTTTTACAAATAGACAAGTACACTGTTCATTTAGAATATTTGCATAAAATAAGTGATCATTATACTTGCCCCATAATAGGGTGCTGTCGAAATTTTCATCGCAGGTCATGCTTCAAAAAATATATCTTATGTAGACAACTTTCTTCCATATCAAATACAGATAAGCATTCAAAACTTGAAAAATCAGTTACAAAAACGGTTCATCTTCAAATTGACTGGATAGAAGATACACTCCCTTCTAGTGAAAATGTCAGTGAAAAAGCTGATGACTTTGACATTTCTAAACATTACAATTTTAAACGGTATTAGATAGCTCTATCGAAAAGTTTGTATCAATTCTACATAGTGAATTGATCATTCCAAAATTGTTAGTTCAAGAAATTATACAAATGACGTCAGATATATTGTTTTCGGATTTAATAGACATATTACTCAATTGTGTAATATTTATCATGAAGAAGTATTGTGTGTCTCAGTCAGAATTTTCGATAATTGTTAGTATGTTGCAAGCAAGTAAAAACTGAATTTAAAAGACTTACACCGGTTTAACATAAATTAGGGTTTTCACAACATTTTACTCAAAAGAAAGATATCTGTGTCAATTTATATTTAAAGTATAGATTTAGTTATCATATTCCCATGAAATCAACACTTAAATACTTCCTTGAACTACCGAAAGTCCTAGAAACTATACTTCAGTTTCAGACCAGTCTTGAGAACAATGAAGTTGGTGTAACACATAACAGAGTTCATGGATCTCAATGGAAAGACAAAAGTAATATTTGGGATAAAATTGTGTTGCCACTGATTATATATTTCGATGATTTCGAGACAGGAAATGCATTAATTAGGGAGTCATGCAGGTTGCTTTAAATTGGGCGCAGTATATTTTGCCATTGCGAACATTCCTCCCGAATTTACCAGTAGATTAGAAAACATATTTTTAGTAGATTTGTTTCATAGCTCAGACAGGGTATTATTTGGTAATAAAGCTGTCTTCAGTATTTTAATTCGAGAATTAACACAACTTGAGAATGATGGAATAGAAGTTTTGTTAGATAAAAGTTTTAGTAGTTTAGACGTGAAAGTAATTCATTTCGCTTAGATTGCTTGGCTGGAGATAACCTTGGAATTCATACATTGTTGTGTCACGTAGAAAGTTTTTCAGCAGCCTACTACTGTAGGTTTTGCGTAAGTACAAAAGACGAAATGAGTGGTCAGCATGTAGAAAATTTAGATAAAATTCGGAAGAAAGAGTATTATTAAACAAATTTGGCAAACAAAAATATGGGAATTAAGGAGAAATGTGTTTGGAATAATGTACCTAGTTTTTATATCTATCAGAACGTTACGTGTGATATTATGCACGACTTCTTTGAAGGTGTTCACAGATATGATATGGCTAACATTATGAATGGATTAATAACTAAAGATTTTTCTTCATTACAATTTCTAAACTCGAGAATGAAATATTTCAACTTTGATAAATCTGATAAAAACATACCACCACCTTAAAACAAACACATTTAGTAAATGGCTATTTGATTTGTTCAGCTGCTGAAATGTTGTACTTAGTAAGAAATCTAAGGTTTATTGTAGGAGATAAGGTGACTGAAAATAATGAAATTTAAGATTTTTATTTGTTGCTCCAAATTACTGAAATTGTTACAGACGCCTTCTATATCTGTGGAAACTGTAAATTTGTTGAAAGTTTTGATTGCTGAACACAATACCCAATATGTTACAATTTTTTGTATACAACTAAAACCGAAACTGGGATAATGAACTAAAAAATGAGTTCATTATCCCAGTGTTATCTTGATAATTGGGCCACCCTCATACATATCTGCTATGAGATTTGAAGCTAAACACAAAGAACTCAAAGTATATTCAAGTGCAATACGTTGTCGTAAAAATTTACCATTCACGGTAGCACAAAAAATACAATTACAATGCTGTGACAGATTAATGTCTGGAAAGGTTTAGACAACGATGTCATCATTGGAAGTATCTATGAGTGACATTTCCGATATATTTGAATACAATGTCGGCAATAATGATTATGTGGTAAATTTTATTGTCATTAATGGAACTAGGTATGCTCCAAAAAGTATTTTACTTTACTTTATTCCACTATTTTGTGAAATAATCCATGTTTTAGTCGACACTAGTACCAGCAACAATGAATTCAAATTTATTTGCAAGCTTTTGAAGACTTCACAGTTTAATTTACATTATCGTGCTTATTCTGTAACTCATCTAGAAAGCTTTATCTGCATTGGATTGACAGAGTTCTTTAGTGATGTTCCCAGTATCCTTCATAGAACTCTTAATGGATCAATTTTTGTTTCAAAAAGTTAGTAGTTGATGATATGTGAATTTTGTTTTAGTTTTTAACACTTGTTATTGTGGAATTGTATTATTTTGTTATTTTTAATATAATATAACACATTTTTTTTGTTCCTAATCAGTTTTCTTTAACCTTCCTGCATAAATTAAAAGTGTATGTGTTCAATTACGATTGATATATTATCGTCTATTAAGGAGTTGGTTAACTATAATTGCATTTGGATCAAAGCCTGCTTCTGCTAATCAAAAACAATTTAGATTCTTTTATTCAAAATAATATTTCCTCAACCTGTATAATATTCTTGTATAGTGGTTTTTTGAGAAACTCACGTAAAGCATTGAAATGCTTGGAGTAAGAATAGACAATTATTTGACTGGATTATTTAAAATATTCTATTCAAAACCTAAATATTTTAAAACAAGATATATTCAATATTTCAATGAAATATCGATTTTTCTTATTGTGCTTCCGGAAAATTTAGGAGTTGTTTTGATCTCAAGAACAGTGGATCCGTGGATTGGGAAAATGGATAGTTTCATTGTTTAATACTGAAGTAATGAAACTTACTGTGGTTAGGTTCTCCCAAAAGACACGAGGAAAAGAAATCCGATGGATACTCGAGGAGTGTTTGAAAGATTTCTCATTTTGATCACATTTTCACAGGCTTTAACATGTCTCGCTCCCTCACGGATTCAATAGAACTAATACCGGACGAACTTGTTGATGAAAAAATAAATATAGCTGACTCTAGGATGTGGATGAAGTATTCAATATAGCTGACGCCGATCTTAAAGATGTGGATGAAGTATTGGAGATAGCTGACACCTCTAACCCGAATGTGCAACATGTGAATGAAGTATTGGAGATAGCTGGCACTTCTAACCCGAATGTGAACATCCCGCCGGAGGAAGACAAAGCGACAACGCCGATTCGCTCATCTCTGTCTAAGCTGCAGGAACAAATCCAGCAAATCCATCTGCCCGTGAACCTATGGGACCTGTATCGGCGGCTCTGTCACCTTGGAAATCGACGTGAAAAATGCACAAAACCGCGAGATAATTCTGTTCAAGATGCGAAGAAATATATGTATTGTCTCAACGAATAGAGACAAAGGACGCAGGTGAAGTTCTTTTCACGAAAACTGGTTTACTGACTGCAGTAGAAGTACCCCTTATATATGCATGAGCTTTGCAATAAACAGGCAAATAAACAGAGGGCCGCGAAGGGCCGGACTATAGATAATTATGTATTCATTCATATTGAATAGTAGACCAGCAGATTGCTAATCTTGAAAATTCTTGACTTCCGGATTGATGCCGACGTTTCGCCAATCACAGGTGGCATCATGAAAACAGGCTTGAACTGAAACTGGTTTCAGTTACATCTCGTGCTATTATGACGTGGAATCAATGCGGAAGTCAAACATTTTAATGTATTTTGGAAAGAATTGTAAAGAAAACAAGTAATCATACATGCTTTATGCCTACTTACAATTATTCAGCCCGGACGTCTCAACTAATATTAGCATAATCAAAAAATTGTAACCTTCAATTTTACCAAACTTGGTGGAATGTTATGGAGCTCATTGAATTTGGCCAATAAGTATATTGTATTGTTATATATGTATAACAATATATTGTTATACATATATAACTTATGAGCCGGATTTCCTAAAAGGTATTTATGGAAGATAAAATGCATCTGTTTGTGCATCCGGTTCAGTAAATATTGTGAGATATTTTTGTAATTCATTCCCACGGTAATCAAGTAACGAGATTCATTCGACGCGCGAATTAATCGATATGATAGATTAAAGTTATTACGTGTTGTAGTATATGCATGTCCTAAGTCATCATAATGTGAGCATCTTAGGGTATGGAGACCTTCAAGTTATGTTACTTCTTATGCTGTATTTGTTTTTATACATAATGTAAAGAGGAAATACAGAGGTTAGTTCAAATCTGGCATTCGTGGATATTATTCAAGTACCCAGATAACCACACATGGCGCAGTCGGTTATTCACTTGTTATAATTTGTCAACTAATTAATTAGTACATTATAAAGCACTTAGCGATGATAAGTATCAAAACAATAGTGTGTTGACATGCCCAGCATGGACGGTAGTACAGATAGAGAACAAAACGTTTCGCAAAAACTTACAATGTCTAATATTACTAATATAAAACCATCCTCTGAAATGCAATGAAATGGCTGCCTTCCAGATAACTGGAAATCCTTCATTTAAAAATTTAAGCTATATTAACAAGCAACCAAAGCTTCTAATGAAAGTAACAAAGTATCAAGCAAGTATTCTTTTGACCAAAATTGGGGACAAAGCACTTAAAGTATATATTAACTCCGCATTCGTGGTACAAGAAAACAAAATGGACTCGTCCTTAATCATAAAAAAGTTTGCCGAATATGTCTGTCATCATAAAAATGTGACCTATGAACGACACATATTTTTTCCTCGAAACATGCGGGAAAACGGAACAATTGATGAATATGTAACTGAACTTACAGAACTGAGTCCTACATGCGAATTCGATTCGTTATGGGATAGCTTTATTGAAGATCGAATTGTTCTGGGAATAACGGATTTTTCAGTTAAAGATAGACTACTCAGAACCAAAGATCTGACACTTTCAAAAGCTATAGAAATCTGTACGTCATCAGAACGTATAAAAATCCAGTTAAAAATATTTGTGGTAGCAACATTGAAGAACAGGAAGACATTCAACAAATATCATTAAATAATAATGAACCAACACGGAAAAATTATCGAAATTAGGCAATGCAAAATGCCTAATAATAATAAAAAACTGCCTATTGACAATATTATTGCAAATTTAGAATGCGGAATCAGGAATAAAAATTTAGAAGAAAAAAATTAAAATAAGAAACAAAGTTTGTAACATCTTGACAAACAAAAAGAACAAACAGAAAGCAGAAATTGGTATTGCAAAGAATCGTTTTAACTATCATACAAAAATAACAAAAGAGTTCTTAGATGCTAACCCTCAAATTTTAGTTTTGAACGCGGATAAATGTAATAAAACCGTCATAATGCATAAAAATGACTATGAAAACAAAATGGGAAACCTTTTAAATGATGAAACAACTTATAAAATATTAAAATCTGACCCTACTTCATCAGTACAAAATAACATGAATAAATTGATAAATAAATGGCATGAAAATAAGATAATCCCTATTGAATTAAAAAATAAATTAATTTGCCATAATGGGCTTGCACCTTATATCTATGGGCTTCCTAAATTACATAAAAATGATATACCCCTAAGACCCATTGTAAGTAATATTGGAGCGCCTACTTACAATTTATCAAAATTTCTATCAAAATCTATCAATAATATAATAGGAAAAAATGAATTTTATGTGAAAGACTCATGGCATTTTAATGAATTTATAAAAAATCAATCCGTACCAGTAAACCATCAACTAATTTCCTTGGATGTTGTTTCTTTATTTACAAATATACCTGTCGTTTTGGCATTAAATTGCATCAAAAAACGTTGGCCAGAGATTAAAAACCACACACCTCTTGATCAATCGGATTTTATAAATGCGGTAAAGTTTTGTTTAGAATGCACTTATTTTCAGTACGGTGAGCAATATTTTGGACAAATTTTCGGCACAGCAATGGGATCTCCTATTTCAGCTACCATTGCTAACCTCGTTATGGAATGCCTAGAGGAATCTGTTATAAATTCATCAGATTTTCAGCCTGTATTCTTTAAACGGTATGTAGATGATTGCCTTATGTGTTCCCAACGATAAAATTCAATATGTGATTAATAAATTTAACAATTTCCATTGTAAACTTCAATTCACTTGTGAAATAGAAATGAACAATAACATTAATTTTCTAGATATAACCATTAGGCATGATGCAGATGGAAAAATAAGAACTTCTTGGTTTACTAAAGAAGTCTGGTCTCAACGTTATCTTCATTTCAATTCCGTTGCACCAGCTTGTTATAAAAAAAGTGTCATAAACAGCCTCACAGACCGCGCGGTAAAATTATCCCACGCAGACGACCGTCCCAAAAATTTAAAAATTGTTCGTAATGCATTGGAAATGAATGGCTACCCTAAAACTTTCTACAATCCTATCATTGAAGAGAGAATAAACAAAATCTATAATGGTTCTTCTTATAAAAATAACATAACAGGTAATACAGACAATTATACAGTGCTAGTCAAAAGTCTCCTCCCCCCCTCGTATCTTTTGAACGGGTATACTTATAATAATGAAATTTGGAGGGTGGAAATAAACGGATGTAGGCTTCTCAACTGGTCATAACAGGTGACGCAATAGTTATAAATGACGTCACAAGGCCACTGTGACCAATAATTTTAAATGGGACCCTATGGCAAGTGACAGCTCGTTTGAAAGGTATTAAAAATACCTATTAAGTCATACCAATTTTGTTTGGGTTTCGGCTGATTTTGATTGATAAATTGAAGAAATACGAAAATTATAGTTTCGCATTTAATTAATAAAGATTTTAAAGTACGCCTCTGGTTAATTGTCAAAAAGGTTGACGTTTTTGAATTCTCTACTTGTCAAAAGTGTTTATACCTTGAAAATTTACCTAACCTATTGTTTAACGAGACGTTTAAGTGTTTACATAGGCAAAATGGTACGTACTGTAGCCGACAAAGTTGCAGCTATCTTAATAATTGGTGAATGTAGAAACAATTTCCATGCAGCGGAACGACTGTTTAATGAGAGGTACCCCGATCGCCCTATATCGAGGGTTTATTTGAGGGAGCTTCTTCGGAAGTTTGAAGCATCAGGTAGTGTTCAAGATGCCAAACGATCTGGTCGACCAACAATTAGTGATGACAAAAAAATTGACATAATTGGAGAAATGGTAGTAAACCCCACTTCTTCCACAGCCCAAGTTGCGTCTATCTGTGAAGTCAGTCAAAGGACAGTACATAGGGTATTGGCTAAAAACAAATTTCATCCATACAAATTAAAAATGGTGCACCAACTTTCAGATGATGACCCCGACCGAAGACTAGAATTCTGTGAAACTATGTCCAATAAAATGAACCAACAACCAGGCTACATACAGACAATTTGTTTTAGTGACGAAAGTACTTTCTTTCTCAATGGAAATGTTAACACTCAAAATGTGAGGTATTGGAGTGACACAAATCCTCACATCTTTCGTGAAAAACATACTCAATTTCCAGAAAAAGTAAATGTTTGGGCAGGTATTTTGGGAAACCACATAGTTGGGCCTCTTTTTCTCAATGCTAACTTAACCGGTGAATTGTATCTGGAGATGTTACAAAATGATATTGAGGCGTTAATTCTTGAAATTCTAGAAGATAATCCAGATGAATTCGACAACTTGGAAATAACGTTTCAACAAGATGGTGCTCCTGCACACTATTACGGTGCAGTAAGACGTTACCTAGATGAAGAATATCGTGGTAGATGGATTGGACGACGAGGTTCGATCGAATGGCCAGCTCGGTCACCGGACCTTACACCATTAGATTTTTTTCTATGGGGGTACTTGAAATCTAAGGTTTACGCTACAGCACCTGACAGTATTGCCATTCTGAAACAACGAATTGTTGAAGAATGTAGGGCAATTTCCGCTGACACACTGGGACGAGTACGACAAGAGTTTAGCAATAGGATGCATTACTGCCAGGAAGTAGATGGCGCACATTTTGAACACTTATTATAAGAACTGGTTCTTAAATCTTTATTAATTAAATGCGAAACTATAATTTTCGTATTTCTTCAATTTATCAATCAAAATCAGCCGAAACCCAAACAAAATTGGTATGACTTAATAGGTATTTTTAATACCTTTCAAACGAGCTGTCACTTGCCATAGGGTCCCATTTAAAATTATTGGTCACAGTGGCCTTGTGACGTCATTTATGACTATTGCGTCACCTGTTATGACCAGTTGAGAAGCCTACATCCGTTTATTTCCACCCTCCAAATTTCATTATTATAAGTATACCCGTTCAAAAGATACGAGGGGGGGAGGAGACTTTTGACTAGCACGGTATAACTTTACCATACATTCCGGAGACCTCAGAAAAAATTAAGAAATGTTTGAAAAAGTACGATATAAATGTTGCGCATAAACCTACTAACTGTGTTGGGAAATATTTCTCAAATCTAAAACCTGTAATACCTAAAGATAAACAAACCCACACAGTATATAAATTGAATTGTTTAGATTGTGATGGAACTTATACTGGAATCTCTAAACAATATTTACAAAAAAGAATGTACGGCCATAAGTATAGCCCAAGAAATAATAACTTAGAAAATTCCACCGCCCTTGCTAAGCACTGTTTTGATTATAACCATCAATTTGATTACAAAAATGTTAATATTTTAACTAAAGAAACCAATTATTATAAAAGATCTATCCTGGAGATGATTCACATAAAAAAGGATTCAAATTCTGTAAATCATAGGAATGATATTCAAGGATTGAGTCAGATTTATACTAACTTGATTAATTAAAACTCTTGCAAATTCCTACATACGTCTTTATAATGTTAAAAGTATATTTTAGGAAGAACGCTTAAAGTAAACTAAATTCCAATGCAGGTCTAAAACCTTTTCAAGTACGTCATAAATCTACATCTGGGTCGTGTTATTACAAACAAATAGCTTAGAACTTCAGTTGCTTTGAGACCATAGCAATATGCGTTTGTACATTATGAGAATATCACTTAACAGTGGTTTCTTGTTACAAAAAAAAAATCTATATTTAATATTAACGATACAATTTTCGTTTATTCGTGGTTCTGTTCGTTTCGACGGCGTGAGCTTTTTGATTGAAGATTGTGCGATATGGACGCTTGTGCTAATTAGTTTTAGTTAACCCCTTTTTTAACAAAATAAGTCTTCTGATGATGGTCGTGAGACCGAAACGTACGTAAAGACGAACATTTATAACATAGTGTTAATGTGACCTAATTCCCGAGAATTTTTTATATAATTCACACTGGGTCAAGAATCTTATTATATTATTAATTATTATCAGAATTTAACGAACAAGTTCAATAACGTTTTTCAAGAGATTGGAGTATTAAAAGGCAACCCATATCACATGTGAGGAGATCGAAAGCATTGAAGAGGGTGCTAGACTCCACAGAATGCACTCTAGGGACACACAACAACCAATTAACACCCTTAAAAATAAACAAGGGTGGTACACAAACACAGGGGAGGAAACAATAGAGGAACTTTTTACAGTACACTTTACTGGATCTCAAATATTTCAGAGATACAATAGTAGATACAGTGGACTACCTTTGCCCCAGGAAGTGACGTCACATCCGGTGTTTGTAATTAGTGTTATCGGTTAGATAGCGTTATCGGGTAGATAGCGTTATCGGGTAGATAGCGTTATCAGTGATTGCGAGTTTGGTTGTTTGAATGTATATACAGGGTGTTTGTAAAGAGTGTGTTATGTTGTATATACAGGTTGTTTGTAAGAGAGGTCCTAGACACGTGGTTTTAAAAGAGGTGTCATGGCGGCTATCACGTGATCCTTCGGTGGTTAACGAGGTGTCATGGCGTCTGTTACGTGGTCCTTGAACGAGGCGGTCAACGAGGTGTCATGGCGTATGTCACGTGTGTTACATCGACGAAGTGGCTATCACTTGCTCCTTCAACGAGGTGTCTGTCATGCAGGTCTCAAACAAGGTGTCATGGCGTCTGTCACGTATTACATCGCCGAGGTGGCTATCATGTGTTCCTTCAACAAGGTGTCTGTCACGAAGGTTTTGAACGAGATGTCATGGCGTCTATGACGTGAGTCTTCAACGAGGCGATTGTCACGTAGTCTTTCAACAAGGAGTCTATCACGTGTTGATCTCATTGTATGACGTATATCACATATGTCAAAACGTTTATCACACAGATGTCACATATGTCTAGATATCTGGCGCCATCTATGAATTAATGAACTGTCATATCAGTTTACATATATAGTAACTGAAAAAACTTCTGTACGATTGGTAGATAGCTCTAGAAATTCCGCACTAATATTGACTTTTGAATTTTGAAATAAGACTGTTCTCGCATTTTTAAATTAAATAAACAATTCCAAAGAGAAGTAATACGAGTATAATAGTTACATACGTGATTTAGATTCCCACATTTTAATTTTTTACAAGTCGTAACTTGTAGATTTTGTGGCAGTGAATTTTAAACGAAAACAGATAACACTTTGTTTTGCAACCAACTGATTGTATGCGGTGGATATTTTATCTACGTATAATTAGAAATAACTAGTTTGAAATATTAATCTTATCAATGAGGTTTCCTGTCAACAACAAAATGAAAACGTGAACTGTTTCCTGTGCTGATATTGATAAGAGTGAAGCAAATTAGCCTGGGACTGTGATTGCGCGATCCAGGTCACGTAGGCAACTGTAGGAATCGCGCGCAGCGTTGATAAGAAGGTGGAAATGGTATTGTTTCAAACATAATTTGATCATAACACATTTGATTCTTGAACGAGTAGCTTGTGTTTTTGTGTGGTGTTTTCAATCAAAAGGTGAGTCTATATTATCATTTGATTATCAAATTGATCTAATGGATTAACTTTATATGAATATGATTCAAAAATGAAATTTATTATTTGATTAGGAAATCTCTCATTTCAAATTTAAAATGGAAGTGTTTCTTTATTTGTAATAAATAATAATATGTTGCATTCCGTAATTTCTTATCCTCATTTCAACGACATTTCATTAGGTTTCACTTGTTTCACCCCTCTATTTGTTTTGCTTGATATCTAAGAGTATTTTTCCTTGTTTTAGAATGGATTTATCTGCTTTAAACGCTTCATCTCTGTTCCAGAGATCACCGCTGAAGAGGATAAGCGAGCTGGAACAAAATGAATTTCACATTATTAAGAAGGCTAAAATCCACAATACCAGATTCAGTGAATCAGTTTTGGTAGAGATCGAAGAATTTTCTGTATTTCTACCGCAACGCTTGACACAGCTCCTAACACCATTTTTAGAAAAAATTAACACGAAACCATGTATGGGCTTCTTCTATGGGAGACAAGAGAATTTTGGGAAGAAGAACGCAGCTTACAAAATACAATTTGAAGAAATTTCAATTGAAGGCCCTGGACCGGCAAAAAAATAGTAATAAACGAGCAGAAAAAGGTAGGGTCTTTGTTTTGTCTTTTATCATGGATACTATCTCGAAAATAAGTTGTGATATCTTGAAGATTATCGATCAGGCTCAAAGCGATTTGTTAAAATCGAATTTTTCCCCTCAGGAAATGAATAAATGGATTGATTTCTGTAGTAAATATATACGCACTTTTTCAAGACATTTATCTAAGGATGTATTGAATTTGGCTAATAAGAATCAATTAATAACAAATATAGGACATATAAAACGTTTCAAAATTTCACTTCAAATTAAAAATAAACCTGCTGTAACAAATCAAAATCGTAGTGTTCGAATCAGATGGGAAGATGGAAAGTCTGCTTCCAAGTGCAGAATTAGAACAGGATATATTATCAATATTTTACATTTAGATCCTAGTAATTTTCTATACGATTCTTTCCATCTATTCAATTCAAGAATCTCTAGAATCCTTCATACAAATAATTCCATAAAAGTAAATTCTACATTTTGTGGTGAATTTATAAAGGGAAATGTGAATGAGGAAAATATTGAAACCGACTTCAAATAATTCCATACGCAATCAAGAGCGATAGATAATACAACAAATGCATTTGATTGGTTTAAAGATAATATCATCGAGAAAATTTTAAATAAATTAGAAAATTTCCAATAAAGAGAGTCCAATATATATATTCAACTCTCGCGGGAAATCGTAAACAAGCATGCTGTTATTAATGTCAAGAACTACGATGCATACTGTTTTGCTTGGGCAGTAACAGCTGGACTTCACACTGCTACTGACACACAGCCAGATCGAGTATCTTCATATCCTCATTTTAGTACTGTTTTAAATTTACGAAATTTAACTTTCCCGCTGTCTATAACAGAAATTCCCCTATTCGAGAAGCTGAATAATATAAGCATACACGTTTTCGTTTTAGAATTATATGATAAAAAAATGATGATAATGACTGTAAGGAAAAATTCAAAGTTCTCCCTGCATATCTAACAAAAAACAAACTAGAAACACACTTTAATTTGTTGTTGATTCAAGATAAATATTATCGAGATGTAGAATCTTCAAATACACCAAATTTAGTTGATCCAATAGTTAAATTCCATTATTGCTTAATTAAAAATTTAGGTCGACTTATTAATGCGCAAATCACTACTAAGAATAAAATGTACTTATGTGAACGTTGTTTAAATAATTTCAAAAGTGAGAGCAAATATAAGACTCATATCGAGGATTGCGGGAGAATAAATACGTGCAAAATTAAATTCCCTAAGGAGGATCATTTAGAATTCAAAAATTTTGCAAATAAAATACCCATGCCATTCGTGATCTATTTCGACTTTGAAGCACTTTTGCTACCAATTCAAAACTGTTCTCCATCGAATTCCGATTCATACACAAATAAAACGCAGCTACATGAAGCATACAGTGTAGGATATTATTTGAAATGTCATTTCGATGATTCTCTATCTAAATATGACAGCTACAGAGGCAATTAGATGGAATTAGTGATTTCATCAAAATGAAATTGAAATCTAATATACCCATGAGTTTGAGTGCGGCTAATTTAGTATCTGTAATGAATGAAACCAAATATTATATCTGCCAGAAAAATTTTAATGAAGATGAAATACGTGTTAGAGACCATTGTCATTTCACTGGAACATTCACAGGATTAGCTCATCAAGTTTGCAACTAAAATTATAAACATAAGTTTGTAGTACCTGTTTTAGCGCATAATTTGAGCGGATATGACATGTTTCTATCAATACGAGATTTAGCTAAAGCGAATAAACAAAACATCCAAGTACTACCTGTGAATAAAGAAAAATATATAAGCTTTACACGAGGCTCAATCTCATTCCCCGTAAAATTCCGATTCATAGATTCATATAGATTTTTGAATACATCACTAGATCAGTTTCCTTCTTGAATGTTAACCAATTGAAAATTTTGAAGCGTGAATTCTATCATTTATCCGTTCAATTTATCAACCCGTAAGGGGGTTTTCCCTTATGAACATTTAGATGGGTGGAATCGATTGGATGAGTTAAATTTACCATCAATCGAAAAATTCGATAATAAATTGAGAGTTGAATCTATAAGTGCGGAGTACTATAAACATGCACAAAACGTTTGGCAGAAATTTAATTGTAGTAATTTAGGGGAGTATTCAGATTTATATTTGAAAACGGACGTTTTGTTATTAGCTGATGTTTTTGAGAATTTTAGAGCTGAATGTATTGAGATATACAGTTTAGATCCATCGTACAGCTTCACTTTACCTGGATACTCGTGGGAGTGTATGTTAAAATATACCAAAATTTCTCTCCAAATTCTCAAAGATATCGATATGATTATGTTTATAGAAAGGGAAATAAGAGGAGGTGTAAGCCAATGTTGTAATAGATTCGCAGCAGCTAATAATGAATATATGAAGGATTATAATTCACAAGAGGAGAATAGTTACCTCATGTACTTTGATGTATGTTATTTATATGGGTGGGCTATGGCCCAATATTTACCGCATGGAAATTTTGAATAGTGCGAAGATCTTAACATCGATGTGACAAATATTTCCGATGAAAGTCCTATTGGATACATTCTAGAAGTAGATCTAGATTACCCCCAAAACTTAAATGATGTTCATAAAGATTTATCGCTTTGTCCTTTACACTCAACACCCCCTAATGCTAAACAATCTGAATTATTATCCACTCTATTTAATAAATCTAAATACTTTATTCACTATAGAAATCTGAAACAATGTTCAGCATTAGGAATGATCTTGAAGAAAGTACATGGGGTTTTGGAATTTAGTCAAACCGCTTGGTTGAAAGTGTATATCGATTTGAATACGCGACTAGGCGCAGGTGCGCAGAATAAATTTGAGGAGGCTCTTTTCAAACTAATCATAAATGCAATATTTGAGAAATCGATGGAGAACGTACGTGAGCATCGGAGCGTTAAATTAGTTAATAAATGGAATGGACTATTTGGAGCGATACTATATTTCGCAGCCGAATTTCAATAGTAGTAAGATTTTTGATGAAAATTTGATAGCAATCGAGCAAAACAAACTCGAAATATTATTTAATAAACCTATTTATATAGGAATGGCTATTTTAGATATTTCATAAACTTGTGTTTGATTTTCATTATAACTTTATGCTGAAAATATATACAGTTCCTGAAGCGATAAGGCTGTGATATACAGATACTGATAGTTTGATCTATCATATAATCACTGACGATGACATCTACGAGACGATAATCAGGAAAAATTTTCCAAAATTCGATACAAGCGACTATGCTGTGGATAATATTTTTAATATCCCACTTGTGAATAAGAAAGTAGTAGGACTTATGAAGGATGAGAACAAAGGTTTTTTAATGAAGAAATTTTTAGGCTTACGCTCCAAAATGTATAGTTATAAAGTAGAACGAAAAGAACCTGTTAAAAAAGCGAAGGGTATTAGAGATGCTGTATTGAAATATTCCATCTCTTTCGGAGACTATGTTGAATGTCTCGAGGAGGAATTTATAGAGTGCAGAAATCAATCCGCTCTTTTGATTCCAATCTTTACACCATCGGACAGAAAATTGCTTTGAGTCCGTTTGATACCAAACGTCACCTGATAAAAGACCGAACAAATACCCTGCCTTATGGGCATTATTCACTGTGCTAATTTTAAGATTTTATGCTTTCTAGTTTTATATTGTAAAATTTAATGTGTTTGTGTTTCATAAAATTGAAAATGATAATAATAATAATAAATTGTTTACTATGATGTCACTGTGCTCATTTTAAGATTTTATGCTTTTCAGTTTTATATTGTAAAATTTAATGTGTTCATGTTTCAGAAAATTCAATAATAATATATAAATTATTTACTATGATGTCACTGTGCTAATTTTGAGATTTTATGCTTTTTAGTTTTATATGGTAAAATTTAATGTGTTTATGCTTCATAAAATTTGATGATAATGAATAAATTGTTTACTATGATGTAGGTGTGTTTTAATAATGAAACAAAGATAATTATTAATCATAATTTATTGTTCTAAATCATACAAAATCTTATTTTTATAGGAAAATAACATTTCTCTAAGTGTATTGGTCAATAAACATTTTGGTGATGAAATATTAATAAAACAATACAAGAGTTCTAATGCACTGGCATGATTCCTCATGCTTTTTATCACATCAATAACATTGTGATAGTATGAAGAAAAATCAAATTGTTCGAGAAAAGACACTCGATGTGATAACACTCCATCGTTGATATTAATTATTTCTCGAACATCTTCCTCACACAGCCGAAAATGAATACCATGCTTCGTAACTTGAAGTACTTTTTCATTATTGTCCGACACAAGTTGGACTATTTGGCAATATCCATTGCATGCTATGAGGGCAGGATCAAAATCTGTTTGTAAACTTGAGAAGAAATCTCTGATTTTAGTTCGAAGAATTTCGATGAAGTCAAACCATTCCAGCAGTCCAGAGGTGAGTTTACAATTTTGCGAAGAATGGATAAGTGATATTGTTGGTGCGAAGATTCGCATAGGACTCAATCCACACTAAATTTCATAACCCCCCTCCAATGGGTATGTTATATTCAACAATAGAAATTTTTCATCCCGAATTAACATTTCAAACTCTTCAAACATTCGATCTAACTCGGAACTATCTTCGAATGTACCACTATCTTGGTATGACATTTTACTACAACTGAACTGATTGTTAGATTTTCTCTAGCATAAACCCTCAAGATTAGACACGCACGCGCAGATCATATAATATCACTTCTAGCAATCCAACTTTTCCCCTTTATTCCCAAACATTTGACGTACATTTTATTATCTTTTTTCCGAAGAACTTTCTTAATCAAAAAGACATCAGGTTGTTTGGTCTTCTGCAATTCTTCCTCGTAGAAACAACCGCTGATTGGGGAGCTCTTCATATCCTCGAGTAGATAAGTGACTGGGTTAGTGATTTCAACTTTTATAATATCGAAGAGGTCCGCCGACCAATTAGGGGTATATGATTTTTTGAAAATATGTTTGGCTTTGCTCATACGTACCACATCGCTTAAGTTGAATTTATGTGGTAAAGCGAATTCGAGGTGTGAGTAGGATCGCTTCAATATCACGCTCTCATTTTGTTTTGTCACCTTGAATGGAGCCATATTTATAGTTCTATGTTCACGTTTGTAACGTGCCGCGTTACGTGATTATATAGAACTATTTAATAAACGGATTAGATTTCTTTTCGTTAGTAATCATGCAACTGATTAATTAAAGACATCTGCTAGTCAATGTTATCGATTTCTGAAACTACCGCTCATGTCATGAGATGTCACTAAATATCGCGAGTGGGGAGATACCTCGGCGGAAATCGAAAAGACGGCATTGTGATTTGTGCTTTGATCCCGGTAAGTCGAGAACATTTGTTTCATTAAACTTTATATATCTTTTCTTAATTTTTCTTCCGAACTATTATCCACAACAGGCTATTTAATTTGATTTAGATTTGTAATTAGCGTCTGGATGTTTTGAGCCTGATTGTGATAATAGTTCAGTAGATTTATCTCGACTTGCTTGGGTGCGTGCAAATCCAATCCTTTGCGGATGGCATATTTTAGAATATCTTTTCCATCGTAACATCGATTGTTGTTATCTCTCGTGGTAGGATAATCTAACGTAACGTATGCAGGTTCCTTGATAATATTTCTGAACTCCTTGTAAATTTAATTCCGTATTGACACATGCTAATTTTTTTGGGACTCGTCCGAGTCACCATTTTGTAACTCTGATACGTAGTGATCAGAGTCGTCTTCGACTGCATCGTGCTATAATTAGATTTGGAATTTTTACAAGGTATTATTCAATTCTTGCTTATTGAATTAAAATTATCAGGATTGCTACGTTAGCGTGATAGCGAAATAGAGTGAAACATCAATCTGTTGCCAAATTAATTCAAGTTCTACTTATGTGCTAACCGGCAAATTCAACTTATTATTTACTTCCTTCCATTCACAATTTGATTAAATTACGTTATATTTTCTTTGTAGCATTCATTCAATTACCTATTATTTATTGCTTAATTTTAAGTAATTATTGTAACCTTCCTTCAGAAATTATTGTATTCAATATAAATTGATATCTCTTCAAGATATCTATTTGTAATAGTGTTTTACATTTTTGGGAAGATAACCTTATCGGAGGTGGAATCATTTGGTTGTTCCGGCCGATGGTGTTACCTGCCCTTGTTCTCAAGTCAGGTACTGTTCGTTTTTTTTGACATTACAGGGAATTGAACGCTTGAGGGTCCTCACCCATTCACTCCTAGACGGTTTAGTGACTTTCCTGACAGGACCAGCTTCCAGTTCCTACGAGATCCAAGGAGGGTAACATTTTTTAGTCGATAGACCATTATTTCATGATCTGATTTTGTTGTTTACCAATATTGTATTCACTAATTTCACTGAGCCATTCGTGGACTCCTTATTACTTTCATATTCATTCTATCAAGTAATACATGTTATGAACTGTAAATTCATTTTCTGGTTAAATACCAAATTGTAATTCTTTACTTCGAATTTCACCTTTATTTATAAATTTATACTTTATATAAACTGTAAACTTGTTTCCTGGTTAATACCAAATTCTAACAGGAATAAATCAATTTGTTAAGTTGAATTTATATTGTTTTTCTAATTTCCATCAACTAATAAACCATCTCGTGGTGCTTGTATTCTAAGCTGTGAATTCATTTATTTTTATAGTTGTTCAGTAAGCAAGTGGCGCTCAAACAATTCACCAGTCTAGAATTACAAGGCACTTTTCACTACGAGCCCTGAGATTAACTATTTTAAATTGAGCTAGTGGGGTCAATTTAAACCGGCCTAAGCGGGTCCGTTTCACTGGCGCCCAGCATAGATGGGCTGCCGTTTCACACCCGTTTCACTTACGTTTCACTGGCGCCCAACTCTTAACGTGGTCTCGAACATAGTTGATGGTTATTGAGAAAAATATAAATTAGAGGTGAAAAATAGGTAATTTTAGTATTTTTTTAGTGTGACTTTGATAACTTTACTTGAATTTGCATTTGAATTTTTCATATTTTTTACCTGTTAGTAGGTGTATTATTCACCTATTATTACTTTTATCTAGCGATGTTGAGATTTTCTGGAAATATGCGATCAGCTGTTTTCAGCTGTTTAGGTTCAGCATTAAATCCTATATTAGGTATTGCTGTTTTAGTTGTTCTTTATAGTTCATTGTTTTAAACAATGTAGAGTTGTGTTCATATGTGCTATTAATTTTTTTTTCACTATGGTGAATTTTTAGTCAAATCATTTGGGTCAATTTTCAGTTTTTCAGTATGGGATACTTCCCTAATTTCTATTTAAACAGTTCTGGAACGCAATTTTGATACATTTTTTTTCCTTTTATAGCAAAGGTCGAAAATCAAAATTTGGAATTTGTTCATTAAGAACCTTATATTGGAAATGATGACTGAGCAAAGGGATGGCAGTTACAGTGATGAGGAATATGATCCTAGCAGGTTGCTAATGTTGCGGTGGATTTTGAGGTTCGCATTTATGACTGTCAATTTGGGGAGTCGAGACCCTTTAATGCCACAGTAGATGAATACTGTTAAGGAAGCTGCAATCTATTGGTGATCTGCGGGGGATCCTCTGTTGCTCTGATCTGCATCGGTCTCTCTTCTGTTCGGATATCGTTAAGTATCATTATTTATATTATTTTAAATTTACATTTTGATTGTCGTGCTATTTTACATTTGAATTTTCATCGTATAGGTATCAAAATTTTTTTTTTCCAATTTCAGTAACTGTTGTTTAGATTCTTTATATTTTGTTCTTTAGTAACACTCATTTTAGGGTTGATCACCCTTAAAATGTAGTTCAATTTGGAAGTTTGACGAGTTCACTCTTCAAAACCTTATAGTTTATCTTTTGTATAGTTCAAGCTATAGTTTTTTTTTTGGATTACCCATTTATAGGTTTTGAATTTAGAAGTGTTACTTCTAAATTGGGTATGCTATTTTTGGTAGGTCTATCTTCTTAGTGTTGCGACACTCAGGAGTAGACTGATTTATAGGGAGTTATTGTCTGGGAAACGTATAATTTCAGAAATAAGCTCCAAATTATAGAGTCAATCCTAGAGTAGGCAATTTTTAATTTGGGATCATAGGGTCCAGTTGTTGCTGAAATTGGGGGTAACTATGAGTTTTTGTGAAAGTAGGGAATATAAATTGGATTTAAGATCCCCTTCCCTAGAGTCTTCATGAATTAAACTCATTATAATAACGAGTTGAATTTTTCCAGTGTTACAACTTTAATTTGGAGTCTGACGGCTCATTGGTTGTAAAGAGTGAAAAAACTCGGTTATTTTTTATAGATTATAGGTAATAGCATATCTTTGGGGTACATCAACTATAGCTGATTCAATTTTTAGTTTTTTCCAATTATTATCTTACCTTTTTGATTACCAAATGATTGTGATGATTCTCATTTATATTTTTATAGTTTAGCACATATGAGCATATTTTTTTTTTCTATGATCTTTGTGTCAGTGCCTACGTTTTAAAATGATAGGTTTTGTAAGATTTCTGGTTAAACCAGTTTTCTTTGAATTTTTTTGGATCTTTTGGAAAATTATGAAGCTTCACTTCAAATTTTTAGTAAATTCTTGTTCAGTGTTGTATTCCATTCACTTTTTAGTCCGGAAAGTAGGGGACTTTTAATTGGACCTATTTTTTTGCGTGGGATAATTTAAGTGAAAACATCTATTCACTTTTGTGAACTAAGTTCACTTATGTGCCAGTCTCTTAATTATTTTCTTTCTAGAATCTGTAGAAGGCTAATGTTTGTGTCCCGAAATTTATATTTGGATTATAGATATAGCTTTGTAATTTAAGTGAAATTACAAATATTTCATTAGTTCCTTCTTTCTGAGATTTTTTTTGAGCTGGTACATTATATTTCTTTATTTTTTTTCAATTTTTGTTCCTATGGATTAAATCTTTATAGTATGTCTATCTAGAATTTGTGGATTAATCCATTTGGGATAGTTTACCGTATATTTTTTTTAATTTTTTCCTGCAGAGGATATATAGAATCACTTTTAGGGCGGTTAGCCACTACAGTGCATTATATTACATTTTTGTTGTTGATTTTTTTAGTTTCTCTTTTGGTGATGTTCACTAAAGTGTGAACAATTCATTATTATAAAATGCATAGAGCATTTTAATTTTCATTTTAATTTTTTAAATTAACTTTTGAGTACCGTAATATTGGGATTGGTCATCCAATATTTATGTAAGGACCATAAAACTCCTTTTGAGTATCGTGATTCTGGAGTTGGTCAACCAGTCTCTACGTCAAGACCGATTCTTTAGTATTCTCTTAAAAATTTTTGAAGCTTCACTTCAAAATTTTTCTCGTGGTAGAGGGGGAATGTAACGTGCCGCGTTACGTGATTATATAGAACTATTTAATAAACGGATTAGATTTCTTTTCGTTAGTAATCATGCAACTGATTAATTAAAGACATCTGCTAGTCAATGTTATCGATTTCTGAAACTACCGCTCATGTCATGAGATGTCACTAAATATCGCGAGTGGGGAGATACCTCGGCGGAAATCGAAAAGACGGCATTGTGATTTGTGCTTTGATCCCGGTAAGTCGAGAACATTTGTTTCATTAAACTTTATATATCTTTTCTTAATTTTTCTTCCGAACTATTATCCACAACAGGCTATTTAATTTGATTTAGATTTGTAATTAGCGTCTGGATGTTTTGAGCCTGATTGTGATAATAGTTCAGTAGATTTATCTCGACTTGCTTGGGTGCGTGCAAATCCAATCCTTTGCGGATGGCATATTTTAGAATATCTTTTCCATCGTAACATCGATTGTTGTTATCTCTCGTGGTAGGATAATCTAACGTAACGTATGCAGGTTCCTTGATAATATTTCTGAACTCCTTGTAAATTTAATTCCGTATTGACACATGCTAATTTTTTTGGGACTCGTCCGAGTCACCATTTTGTAACTCTGATACGTAGTATTCAGAGTCGTCTTCGACTGCATCGTGCTATAATTAGATTTGGAATTTTTACAAGGTATTATTCAATTCTTGCTTATTGAATTAAAATTATCAGGATTGCTACGTTAGCGTGATAGCGAAATAGAGTGAAACATCAATCTGTTGCCAAATTAATTCAAGTTCTACTTATGTGCTAACCGGCAAATTCAACTTATTATTTACTTCCTTTCATTCACAATTTGATTAAATTACGTTATATTTTCTTTGTAGCATTCATTCAATTACCTATTATTTATTGCTTAATTTTAAGTAATTATTGTAACCTTCCTTCAGAAATTATTGTATTCAATATAAATTGATATCTCTTCAAGATATCTATTTGTAATAGTGTTTTACATTTTTGGGAAGATAACCTTATCGGAGGTGGAATCATTTGGTTGTTCCGGCCGATGGTGTTACCTGCCCTTGTTCTCAAGTCAGGTACTGTTCGTTTTTTTTGACATTACAGGGAATTGAACGCTTGAGGGTCCTCACCCATTCACTCCTAGACGGTTTAGTGACTTTCCTGACAGGACCAGCTTCCAGTTCCTACGAGATCCAAGGAGGGTAACATTTTTTAGTCGATAGACCATTATTTCATGATCTGATTTTGTTGTTTACCAATATTGTATTCACTAATTTCACTGAGCCATTCGTGGACTCCTTATTACTTTCATATTCATTCTATCAAGTAATACATGTTATGAACTGTAAATTCATTTTCTGGTTAAATACCAAATTGTAATTCTTTACTTCGAATTTCACCTTTATTTATAAATTTATACTTTATATAAACTGTAAACTTGTTTCCTGGTTAATACCAAATTCTAACAGGAATAAATCAATTTGTTAAGTTGAATTTATATTGTTTTTCTAATTTCCATCAACTAATAAACCATCTCGTGGTGCTTGTATTCTAAGCTGTGAATTCATTTATTTTTATAGTTGTTCAGTAAGCAAGTGGCGCTCAAACAATTCACCAGTCTAGAATTACAAGGCACGTTTCACTACGAGCCCTGAGATTAACTATTTTAAATTGAGCTAGTGGGGTCAATTTAAACCGGCCTAAGCGGGTCCGTTTCACTGGCGCCCAGCATAGATGGGCTGCCGTTTCACACCCGTTTCACTTACGTTTCACGTTCATTATATTTTTCCGTGATTTCTTGAAGTATATCAATCCATCTATATTTTCCTTTCAAACTAAATTGTTTGTAGAGCGCTTCTTTCAAGGTTCGAATAACACGTTCAGCAATGGCGACTTTCTTCACACTATACGTATTATAATGGTTGATTTTGTGTTTTTTCATCAGCTCGTCAAAATGCTTATTGAAGAATTCTTCACCTTGGTCACTTTGCAGATTCCTGGGTTTACGTCCTCCTCCTCCTCCTCCTCCTCCCTCAGTCAATATAGAAATAACTGCTTTCCGCACCTCTTCGGCTGATTCCGTTTGCAATGGACGAGTCCACACGAATTTCGAGAAGCAATCGATCATCACCAAAATATACTTGAATCCTCGATTTTCACGAGCATCATTACCCGTTTCAGCTTGATCCATCTGCCTCAAGTCATCCAGTCCCTTCAAAATAGTACGACGACGTTTGAAATTTTTTCGGGCTGGTTTATGAATCTCATCGAAAACTTGTTGTATCGTTTTTCAATTATTGGCTAGTTAAAAATCAGTTTTATCGGTTTATTTATAGGATTTGTAGTTAAACGTTTCGGGTTGGTTGATGGGGTGGAGGTGGTAGCATCATTTGGTCTTTTGTTCGAGGGTGTCGTCATACGTTGTTCCAACGCCAGCAGCCTACTCATAATATCCTCCTGATGTACATCCATTATGTTATAATCTATAGTGATCTTGTTCAATTTATCATTATGATCACCCAAAATAACGCGTTGACTCTCATATGTTTCGAAATTATCAGAGAATTTCTTGAAGATATGGAGTATATAAGCGGTATTCGCTCCAACGGTTTTGAGATCCTTAGCATTTTTCTTCTTGTATTCATCCAATTCTTTATGTGAACTCGTAAAGCTAGCATCACTTTGATTTTTGTGCGATTGCATGTTGATGGAGAAACTACTCATCTCTCCAATTAATTTCTGAATCTTATGTGAAAAGTCATCGTTGAAGATGCACACCAAGTTCTCCTCAATCTTCGCACTCGCATCATCGACACATATCTTGCTTGCAACATCTTTCTTGAATGTGGGCATTTCCACATTACAAATTTTCACGTTCTCGATATCTACATCACCATCTGGTGTACGGGCTAGAATTTGTGAAAACATCGATTGTCGAAGAGCGTTGATGCTGGTTGAACTACCAATCACAGATCATCGTCCAAACTTATCAAGACTCATCGTGTAAATGATATGAAACAGTAATGAACACACACTAATATATGATATCGGCTTCTCGAAGCTAATTTATTGTAGCGACTATCTCATTGTCGTGCGATGTATTCCCAGCTTGTTGAGATGCCATCGAAAGACTCAATCGTTCCACAAGCTCGTTCGGATCGTCCCAGTACACGTACTCCACTGGTTCGTTGTTATATGTCAATTGCATACCGCTACCGAGAGCGTCCTCATGAATTAGAGGTCGAATTATTTTAAGGTACTTATATTTTCGAGTACCTTTCAAGTTTCCAGCACTATTTCTATGGGGATTTGTCAAGTTCAGAATCATCCTGTAATTCATCTTATCTTTCTTGGTGAAATTTCTAGGTTAGTTATAGAATATGAGTTCACACAGACCGACGGTGCTTTTGAATTTTCTTCCTTGTGTCACGATAATATCTTTATTTTTGAAATCGATTAATTCACCTCCTAGTAACCATGACAACGAACTAGCATCTTAAACTGGGCCATAAACTCTATCGATGTTTCTACTCCCTGACCAATAATCACTGATATATTTTTGGAATAACTCTGGGTAAGATTCTAATACGTCATACTCATCATCGTTGTCACTCTTCAATAACAGTATTCATACTTGCATCGCTTACATTCAATGCCGTTCCCCTTTCATCTTCCTCCTCTCCCTCATCCCCCTCATCCTCCTCCTCCTCCTCTTCCTCCACATCATCCTTTTCTTGCTTAATTTCACGTTTAATTAATGGTGTATTATTGGATTTGATTATTTCCCGAAGTGGTTCCGATATGGGTTTAAATAATTTATTGATCGACTCGTACTCTTTCGTTTTACCCAATTTCAATGTGAGATATTTCTTGCGTATAGATCGTGCCAATTGAGCGATTTTTCGTTTACGTGCTAACCGTTCAGCGTCCATTGTGTATTTGCTATAGATTTCACATTCACACTTCAATATATACATCGGAACCTTTGCGGTATCTTCCATTGTTCGAATCGAAATCTTCACCAATTATCAATGTCCCAAATTTCTCCATCCAACACATAGAACACATCTTTTTGAATCGATCGAAAGTAACGTCTCGGGATACGTGCTCATCAAACACGTGTTTCAGATTTATTTCATCCTGTTTAAATAACATGATCAGGTTAGAATTATCGCGAATCAGTTGTTTAGGAATTTTAGAGTATGTCTGACATAGATATGATGCGTCAATGTTTCTATGTCTACACATCGAATATTATTCTCGAAGTTTCTGTTGTGTCCCACAAGATATATCATCAAAAATGAAGATAGAATTCGGTTTTGCATCGTTCCGACTCTTCATTGTCTTTATTTGGGAAACTAGGTATGGGTATCAAAAAACGGAGGCGACAACGAGGATGTTGTTTCCGGAAAGATATCGTTGGAAGCATCGCAAAGTCAATGAAGCCATCTTCTTCATTGAGAAAGTCCGCTATGAACGCGTTGAAAGCCGCACGAATCGCGATTAAACGAGCTGGAGGTAAAAAGCGTATCAGAGATCCAAGAGTAATACCACTACCAAAATCTGGAGGAATCCTCCCACTATTACCACCCATCTTAGGAAGTCTAGGAGCCTTAGGATCGGTTGCAGGAGGTGCAGGTGCTATCGCAAATACGGTGGTTAACGCTAAAAATGCCAAAAAGAAGTTTGAAGAAGATCAACGTCACAACAAAGCTATGGGATTGCTGGGAAAAGGTTTATACTTGAAACGCAACGCTAAAGGAGGATGTGGATTGATTTTGAAGCAGCAGCAGCAGCAAAAATACTATTAATTGAGCTACCCGATGAAAGACCAATGAACGATCGAGATTTGATACGTTTCGCTAGAATTATGAAAATCCCAAATTTTCGCGGTGTCTTTATGCGAGATACGCTACCGCACAAACCTAGACGTCGTGAATGTATCATTCTAAATTTGGACTTGACTGAAAACATTTCTTTCGGAAATTTGAAGCCACCAAAGGAATTCGTTCGATATTTGGGTGAGAACGTTAGGATTTTCTACAATAACGACACCTATCAGAACTATAATCAAGTGATATGTGGACAGTTATGTTTGAAATTTCTCAGTCCCACTCGATTATTCAAAGAGTAACAACCACACACCACCATGTATTTCACTTCTGCATTAATACAATACATATGTGAAAATGAGAGTAGTAGTGGGAGTAGTTTGAGGAGAATGATCGATTTTATTTATGGAAATTTGATCGAGGCAATCAATAAACCTACGAGCGAACTTACACGTAAGAATTTAACGTTTATACCGATGGAATACATCCTGAAACATTTGGATGTGGTGTTTCTCAATCAGAACGAGGTTCCGGAACATAAGTTCGATTACCTTTACCGTCATATGCAGTGTAAGGAACATGTCGATGGAGATTGCGATGATCCACAACCCCCACGCAAACTATGTTCTCAATGTTTATCTGAGCAGATTTCTCACATCATGGAGAATGAGGAAATAACTCATCACGAGAAGCAAGTGCTGAAAGGAGAAGTTTGTAGAGACGACCCATACTTTATGAGATCATACTTATTCCATCTATTAATGTTAAAATATAAATAGAGATGTTTCAATGATTTTTTTGTTAGTATCATGTCTCAGTTGTTCACGTTAACAAGCACCAACCATATATTCTCGTTTACACCGCAGAATTCGATTGTGCTGAGGCCAGACAAAAATATTATTTAGCATTGTTGGGATTCAATCCATACAATTCCATACCCAATATAGAGAACGAGAAATTCTACTATAACGTAGAAGGGGATAAAACAAAAGCGAAGACTAAGACTGTTGAAGCGATAACAATTCCGGCTGGGAACTACGAGATAAGCGATATCGAAAATTTATCAGGAAAAAATTTAAGGTTAAAAAAGATATATTCTTGATGAAACCGAATAACAATACGTTAAAGTGTGAAATATTCCATAAAAATCACGATATTTCGTTTGAAAAAAAAGATAGTCTTGCTAAAATATTAGGATTTTCGCGGGAGGGTATTGAAGAATTGCACGTGTCTGATTTACCTGTCATAATAATAAAAGTCAACCAACATACGTTTCGAGTCGAACATCACAGTGGGAGCCTTCTATCGAAATAGACCTGCGCATACGATCTACGATTTTCCTATCCACATCGACCCCGGCTATAGGATTGTGGAGCGGCACGTCGTTAAAAGTCCCTTGTCGAATAAAATGCCTATACTACGGCAATAAATTCCGGTGCAACCAGAACAATTCCCGTTCTGCGGTCATTGCACCATGTGTTCTGATCAATGACTGCATATCCACAACATATGCAGCGGCTATTTCATTCATGCGTTGATGTCTGCGGCTGATCTGTACCTCAAGATCAATGTGGTAATTGGCATCCATGAAAAATAGTGTAAGGTCTCTTTGGAAATCGGCAAATGTAGCCCAGCGGCTACGATTATTCCGATACCATAATAGGGCGGTTCCATCCAAAACTTCTGGTAACGATAACAATAAGGAATCTTCCGGTGTATTCAGTTGCATAGCTATTTCATCAAGGCGTTCCAGGAACGTAACGGGATCTGACGTTCCGTTGAATTGGATTCGGTATTGCTGCAGACGCGGAGCACTACCCGGAGCTGAATAACTATAGCCAGGCACCTGCTGAATATGACTGAACGGAATATTGTACCCTTGCGGAATAACAGTAACCGGAACATAGTGGGCGAGTACTTGCGGAACCTTAGGGGTTTGCGGAACTCTCGGTATTTGCGGAACAATCGTTATTTGCGAAATGTTCGGTGCTTGCGGAGCGGTCGGTCCTTGCATCCACGCCGGTGTCACATCTGACGACGTGGTCCTATAACTCGGAGGGTTCATAGGATTCGGCGGGGAAGAATAGATCGGCGTTCGCATCGGTGGTGTCGTCATCACCACCGTGTTCGTGTACGTCACTGTGTGTGTAGTGGACGTAGTTGACCAATACGACGGCTGTACCATCGGTGTGCTCCTTATTGCCGGTCTTGATTGAACACCAGGAGGACTAAACGTCAGTGTTGTGTTTAGTGCCACTTCGGTTGTTAGTGCCCTAGTCAATGATGCCATGGTACTGGCAATCTTTCCTATCATTCCACGCGGAGGGCGTATTATTCCTTTACGGACCCCCTTTACGCACCTACGGCGTAAATCTTCGGCGGATCCATTACGGTCAATACCATGATTGGCCAGGACTTCCTGAAGTTGTGCTTTCTTCAATAAGTAAATCCAGTTGACTTTCGAATCAACTTCGGTAGTTCCAGTCTGGCTATCCTCGATATGAGAGCAGAATTGCGCCATTTCGTCAAATTGAGCTACCATTTCTTCCATAATGGTAGGCGCAGGCTGCGGCGCCTTAGGTATAGCACCAGTGCACGTTGGCAACTCCATTTTATCCAATCAATTTCAAAATCAAAATTTTCAACCCCAAAAATAAATTATTTTGATCAGGGGTAGGTAACAGAAGAGGGTGCGGTAACCAAAACCAGTATACACCTTTCTTCCAATAAGGCAGAAGCAATGAAATCACTTACCCCAATTTGGGCTACGTAACTTCGATTTGGGGAGGTAACTCCAAAACGGTTGGGCCAATTCGCCCAAAAATGTTACCACCGGCTTCCTCGGTATCGATTTACTTGGAAAGGAGCTATGACTTGTCCAATCTGGTTTACGGTTGGGTGAGATAATCAAAGGGAAAAAAATGGGCAAAAATCGAAATTTGGCCAGAACACTGAGGTGTAGTAACCAATTCTACACCTCACGGAACAATCAATTTTTCAGTCAGATTAACTGTTGAAAACTTGATATTTCCCCTGAAACGGGGGGGATGATCGAAAAACAAATTTCACCTAACAACCGTGGTGAACACGGGGAACAAGTTTCTGTTAAAATTTTTCCAAATTTCCAGAATTCAAAAACAAACTCTCGGAGATAATTCGAAAACGTATTCGAAACGTCGGGGTCTTGAAACTTGTTTTTCTGTCACACTATATCTGAAATTTCATTCAAAACGGACTACCGGTTCAATTGCAACAAATTATTCAACATTTCACTTCAAAAAAAAAAAAAATCCCCCTCGGTCAATTTTCAAAAGACCCCTGCTCGGGGGCGCCATTTTATGACGAGTACCTTGCCGCTGTTCGGTATATTGCTTACTGCGTAAGCTTCAAATCCTCGGGCGCCAGATTTTTCTAAAGGTTAACTCCTTTTTGAAGACTTCTGCTAGGATCTTCACCACAAGGCATGTCACTCTGCTATCTATAGATAGCCTTGTCCCTAGGGTAGCTACAGTGAAGTATGACCGGAGTCCAATGGGCAGAAAACAGTATCAAAATTTTAGGCTTTAGTTACAATTGATACCTGGTTAAAACTTAGCTCGTTTGAAGATGGAGCAGAAATAATTTAATAAAACGGGGAATTCCAAATATTAAAATATATAATAAATATAACAAGTACACTTTCAGAATAATCAATATAAATGCAATTGAACGGTATTATTTACAAAGATTTCATCCAGAAGAAAAAGGAAATGAAGCTCAAACGGTAAATGAAAACTCTTTAATCATATCTACGTTACGATGTGTTCGGTATTTAAATTCAATTCAGCGGTACGGAATCGGTTGACAAATGATTCAGAATGATCAATTTGCGGAAAAGTACGAATCAAACAGGCCCTAGCGTGAAGAGCGGTATTCGGTAAATTTTAGATAGCAACAGTAATAAATGAAATGTTCAAATCACACTACGATATATTCGGTTATAAATTCGGTTGGTTTGGAAAATATTGTTTTGCACTAGTTTTCTGATTGCACGATATCAGATTTTACGGTATTTTCGGATAATTACTCTGATTGAAATTATTCTGTCACCTCACCCACCCTTGTACTAGCTTTCACGGAGCGCCCGGTAATTGTATGGCAGTGTAGATTTCATATACTCTACAGATTCAGAATCTAGACAATTAGGGCTTGTACTTCCGGTATATCACAGTGTGCACAAACGCTGACTATCGTATCTGCAATAACCCCTATGTCCACGGCCGAGGACTTCTCATAGTATTAAGGGAACTATTACGATTCTCAATCACACAACCACCCCAGCTTATACCTCCGGTATGTCACAGTGTGCACAAGCCGTTGGTGGTTTGGTCGTCTAGGATATACTTATACTTACGGTATGTCACAGTATGCACAAATATACCAAAGACGCCCCTGTCGTTCAACATCCACACTCTGTACACACTATACAATAACTTGAAGACTTCAATTCACGTGCGAATTCAAATCGTGTGCGGTCCGACCTAAGACGGGATAAACTCAAATCTAACAATTCAAATTACTGAATGTTACGGAGCTCAGATATCATACAAACGGTTACCAAACACAAATTACGGAAATCAATATATCGTAATGCACAAAATATAGACTTATTTGCTATCATTTACCTTCTGAAACAATTCAATTAAGCGGAACACTATTGTTACTTCACAGTTTCAATCTGACTCAAACTCGGATTTTTGAAGTGAAAACTTCTTATGGCGCGTTGGGCACTTTTGTGGGAGAGCATTTTCAGCCGTTCTCGCGACAGATGAGATTTTACACAGATATACTCCGCGTGTATTCTTATAATATATGTATACTATACGCGCTCTTTGCATGGGCATTCGTTCGTGCTCTCGCGACAGACGAGATTGAGAGTTTTTTATATTTATTTTATAAATGATGTCCAATGATCGCAATCTTAGCACAACAAAATACAAAACTACTATTGATGCAGTATTCACAAGATACATAAATAGATTTAAATCAAAATTGTTCATTTCATACTTTAGTTACCATAGACCTATTGTTTCAGTTTTAGAATTTGATGAAAATCTTGATAATAATGATGGAAATGCTGATAATGATGATGTAAGAGTTGTTGAAATTATGGATGAGAATTGATAATTTTTGTATTTACTATTTACTAATATTTACTCATTCAAATAAAACCACTTCCTTCGAATATAGTTTCTATATTATTATACTTCATGTCTATTCAAAAAGTGCCCACATTGCTTTGATAAACTTGATTTTTTATGAACAATTTCTCATGTCGCGAGCGCACCTAAAAATGCTCACCCAAAAAAGTGCCCAACGCGCCATAAGTTCAAGTTTTCACTTCTGCCTGCACTCCCGGAGTGCGCTGACTTTTTAAATTTACTTCGATTCTTGTCTAAATTTCACCTCAACGGTACTGATTTATAATCACAAAAGAGCACTGATACTGATTGAAATTCAAAAACACAAGAGAGCACAAACGGGCAACTGTATTGATTGCTTATCAAAATCACAAAAGAGAGCGATCTTCTGTCTGTCACGGCTTTTATATGTTTTCCGAGGTTCTGGACAGGTCTGCTCCATCAATTCCTTATTTTGTGCCAAGGGTTTTTTACTTATGCCCCGAACAATGCTTAAAAGTGACGCTACTTTTTAGATCTAAAATTCGCACACATGATATATTGGTAGTTCCTCTCGGCGGAGTAAGCAAGTGTTATCGGAGTTTTTTTGGTTGTTCGCCCTTTTTATACATAAGGTTGCACAAAGTTTGATGCGTTAACTTGGCCAGACCCCTGTTTTTGCAACATATTTTATCGGAATGAAATGCAATTTTGAACGGGCATGAATTTGATTCATCTATTTGAATAATTACACTTATTCGAAATTACGGAGATTTAGAAAAATGGCAATCACGGAATACACATTCGGAATTCATTTATATCTATTGAAATAATGAACTGTTCAAACTGAGATTACATGTAATATCCGTATTTATTGCCTGATCTAAATTAAGTAATCTTTCAAAATTTAAGCTTCGTTGCAGTGAGAAAAGTAGAAATTGAAAATCATATCATTAATTTGTTGATTAACATAGTTTGGAGCACATCATGGAACTCCGATGTGTTATCATCGTTAGAAGTCTTCGTTCAGATAATTAGCTAAGGCGCGACCTTCGAGTGAAGTAAAGTAAAGTGAGTGCCCACATTGGAGAGGAAGAGAGTCTTTACAACAAAGTTTTTGAATTAGTTATTTCAACTGCAAGAGTAGGGCTTATTCAGGTTGCTAATTGGTAATTCAGTCTCAACAATGAGTTAATCACCCCAGGTGGAGAACTAATAGCGAAATTAGAATGATGAAGGCATGAAGGATTTTTTATTGTGTTAATCAAGAAAATACTATTCCTTTTCTATTTATTTAGTGCAAAAGACAGTATTGCTAGTAGGTGGTGGTAATCTATCACAGTCTCAAGAATTATTCTGTGGTATTTTTTGAACTCGAATTCGATGTTGAATACGTTGGCGTATAGGCAACAAAAGATGAGATATTTCTCCAGGACAGTAATTCCGGGTGAAATTAAATAAATTGTTACAAAGACATGATGAAACTGTTAACGATTTTGTTACAAGGGTAAGAATGATAGGGAATTCTGTAATGAAGCCTTCTCCATTACTTACAAATCAATTTGAATATTTCAGTAGAGTCGAATTACCTAGGCAAAGTTAAGAGGTAAACTTCTTGCACATCTATGTTTAAAAACTGGTAAACAGAACTCGCAAGCTGGTCACCTGTTCACGTTACGTCACACGCCGCGATCTGTATAAAAGCCCATTTCATAGCTAAAAGGAGACTCACTTGCCAGACCAGCATCGAGATTGACCTGCCGTAATTTATTCTCCGAAACAACCCGAAGCCGTTGCCGTTGTGCGAATCCGCGAGATAGAGAGTGAGTATTAATTTCCGTATAAAATCCATTCAAGTTATTGAATTAACATTCCAGTATATAAGTCCGATTCCAAATTCGCACTTTGTTGATAAATTCAATAGTCTACAAAACAATCCTGGTAGCTTGGACGATCACGATTCAGCTCCTGTGAATTGTTTTCTAGAGGCTGAGCTAGGATATTGCCCGAGATCGATTTGTAGAATTGTGAATAAATTCACAGCCGGAACCGCCTGAAAAATCAATCCTGGTAGCTTGGACGATTACGATTCAGCTCCTGCGAATTGATTTCTAGAGGCTAAGTTAGGATATTGGCCGAGACCGATTTGTAGGATTGTGAATAAATTCACAGCCGAAACCGCCTGAAAAATCAATCCTGGTAGCTTGGACGAATGCGATTCAGCTCCTGCGAATTGATTTCTAGAGGCTAAGTTATGATAGTTTCCGAGACAGACGTGTGGAATTACTAATTCAGTCATAGCCGAAGATCACTGACAAATCAACCTGGTCCGGAATGCCCCGCTCCGTAAGAAATCACGTATGAAATACAGGTCAGAGTGAACATACGATCCACGCTCCGTCGAAGTTAAAGGTGTACTAAATATTCAGATTGTCGCGTTTTATTTCTAGACCTAGGGACAAAAACCTGTCTATCATCTCACGCAGATGGTGGAGACTCCCGGCGCTAACCGACAATAGCAAAACATCTAATTAGCGAGTTATTTTATGCACGGAAAACGAACGCACGAAACGGCCTGTTCTGAGCAACATTTTGTAAATATATTGTACATAACTAGTGTAAACATACCAAATGTAAATAGGGATAATTAATAAACTTAGTTGAACAAGAAATATCAGTTTTATTTGGCAATCCACATGAAAGAGAAATAGCAATATTAAAACCTATATAAAAAGGGAACCTGGACCCTCAAGAAACCCGAGCAGGTCAGTTACTGTCATAAGAGGACAGTAAGTGACAACATCCCCCACTTGTAATCAACGATTCAAGCGGAAGGAGGTTACAATTTAATTTTAGAGTAATATGTGCTCGAAAGTTCCAGGTAAAAAAAAATATGAATAAACTGAAAGTAGGGCTAAGAACGAAAATCTTAAAGGAGATTGGAATTTTACCAATAAAAGGACAATTAAACTGTGGAATTGATCAAGGAATATGCCTCTAGCGGAATCGAATTTGAAAGTTATTAGTATTCACGGGACAGATGGAACTATTCTAGAAACAAGTCCTTTTGTCCGAGGGTGCAATGAGAGGAAATCACATGTCAAAAGTAATGGGTCTAATTCAGATGTTGCAAGGCGTTTATCAATTTATCCAGCACGGGAATTGCGGGATATGGAGGGAAACCAACATTCGAATCAAAATCGGTATAGGTTTATCGGGGTCATAATCAGGAAACTTAAGAAACTCCGAACTTGTATTTCAGGAGGGCGGTAGTTTTGAAGGAATACACATAATACTTCCGAGGTGTGGAATAAATATGGCGGGGATTTTGAAATATAAATTGCCAGGAAACTAGGTTAAAATTGAATCAACGGATAAGTCAGGGACAGGGGTAATGATAGCCAAGTACTTACAAAAAATTCGAAGGATGTCACACTAAGAGTGATCAATGCGAACGCATGTGGAGTTCAAATAGATAAAGGGATGGATATTAGTTATGGATTTGCAGATATTGAATGTGTAAGGAGTGGAATAAATAATAATAATGCGAGATCTAAACAACTATTGGGAATTAATAATGTTATGAAGTAGAATGAATTTGACATAGTCCATTCAGATCCAGGGGTTACACAAAAATTACAGAACTTTATAATTCCGTACAAAGAGGTATTTTGTACAGACAGAGAATTATTATCAAGTGTAAATGATGTCAGACATAGAATCATTACGGAGTGCGTGGCACCTATCGCGAAACGCTCCTATCGTGTACCATTCCACCAATTATTAAAAATGAGTTTTTGATAATGCAAAGGTAATGTAACAGTTGCATTATCAAAGACTCAATACAGCAGTTCAGCTGGGGATGTAATTAGTGATGAGAAGTATTATAAAAAACTAAATTCAGACCCCACCAATGAATATCAAAATCAAAAACATATACCTAACTTTTGTAAAAAGAAAGAAAAGACATATTGATGATATATTAGGAAAAAGGCTGTACATGTACAAAGTAGTTTCTCCTAAGTACTATGGATTACCAAAAATACATAAACCACAATTTGCTCTTAAAAGAATTGAGTTCATATGGCATCAGAGGAATAGCCAATAATTGGATAGCCTCATATTTATCAAATCGCTCCCCATTAGTCAAATTGATATGATATGATATGATATGATAATACTTTTACTTCAAATCAAAAACATTTGCATACTGGAGTCCCTCAGGGGGGTACTCTTGGCCCGATTCTATTTGTGCTATTCATCAATGACCTTGAACTAAATACATCATTCAATTTATTATCATTATTTTCCGATGATACGGCCAAAGCTAACTGTAGTGAGAGCCTAGATGATGTCATATCCTTAACGCAAACTTCGGCTGACAGTATGCATCACTGGTGCAGATTAGAATTATTGCTCTGGCCCCTTATAATAGTTCTTGCAGACCTTCGTTCCATAGAATTGGCTTACTCACGCTACCTTTGCTTCACATTCTACAAGCATGTACATTTGTTAAACAGAATAGTTCACAATTTAATACTTGTGAAGAAATGAATCATTATATAACCCGGCAAGCAAATGACGTATATATTCCAGCATGTAGATTATCACAAACTGCTAATGGACCGCACATACTTCCTTTAAAACTGTTTAACCAGTTGCCACCATCGTTGAGAACAGTGACAAGTTCAAATTGTTTCAAAAATATGTTGAAATCATTGTTATTGAAGACCACGCTGTATTCAATAAACGAGTACTTCAGGGTGAATTATTGACATACACTTTCCTCTAGTCAATCTTGCTAAATAAACATTCGATATTTAATTTAGCCATTGTTAATGTTAGTAAGCGATTTAATAGATGTTATATTGTACTTATATGTGTATATACAGAGTACCACCCCGTATATTTCTTATCCCATACTGAGTGGAAGAATCTCCCGAAACACGTCGGATGATTTTGTTTGTGGGACATCTTTTGACGTATATTTGAGGTTTGAACGAGCAACCCCCTAATAGGGGGCGCTTCAACCCCTCAAAATTGAATAGGGAAGAGGGATTGAGTGATACGTCATTTGAGAGGTCTTGGGAGCCTCTTTACAACGGTGTATGAAAAACGTAAATTTGATGAACCGTTTTTGCCAAAAATTAATTCGGTTGCTCGAATGCGCCACCTTGAATATTTTGATTATTAGTACAATGTACAAGGTCATTTTTATTAAGCCTTTTTTACAAACTTAAACAATCTTCAAAAAATCACATTCGTAAAAAAATTGAATTGTGTTGTCATGCTTACAGTGAAAAAAATGAAATCTGCGTGTTTAAATCAAATGTTCAAATTGTCCTCCATTGACTTCCATACAATAATACAATCTTGAATGAAAACCGTCTCTAACATGGTTCAGCATAATTGGAGTTATTTGATGACACTCATTTACAATTCGTTGGCGTAGTTCGTCCAAATTTTCAGGCTGAGTGACAAATATCTTGGACTTAAGGTGTCCCCTCAAGAAGAAGTCCAGAGAATTCAGGTCAGGAGATCGGGCTGGCCACTCCATAGGACCTCTTCTTCCAATCCAACGACCAGGGTATTGCAAATTGAGGTATTGGCGAACTGGTGCGGCGTAGTGAGGAGTCCTGTTGGAGATGCAATTGTTGTTCAAGTAGTAGAAGATCGTTTTCTAATTATTCAGTTATTAACGGATCAATCGCATTTTCCAACATTTCAAGATAAATTTCGCCATTTAAATTACCAGGAATAAACAGAGGTTCAATTAGGTGGTCTCCCAAAATTCCTACCCAAACGTTTAGCTTTTCCCAATGTTGAATGTGAGCTTCTCGGAATACATGAGGATTTGTATCGCTCCAAATTCTACAGTTATGCAGGTTAACCTCTCCATTAAGTAAAAAAGTGCATTCGTCAGAAAAGCAAACGTTGTACAAGAAATTTGGGTTATTGTTGATACGCTCGACCATAATTTCGCAAAACTCTTGCCTTCGATCCCAATCATCATCATTTAATTCCTGAATTAATTGGATTTTGTACGGATGGAACTTGTGTTTATGTAAAATTCTGAAAACGTTAGATTGGCTAATACCGGAAGCTGCAGAAAGTTGTTGTACAGATTGCGTGTTTGGCATAAGTTGGACATGTCCCAATACCGCCACAGCTGCTCCTTCATCATTAACAATTCCAATGGGTGCCCTTTTTTTTATCCATTACTGAACCCGTCTCCACAAATTTTGAAATCAATTCTATTACGTACTTATGGCGAACGCTACGTTCAGGATGGTTTTCGTTAAATATCCTTGCAGCCGCTCGGGCATAATTTTGATTTTGGTAATAGAAGCTAACCAGCTCAACACGTTCTTGTAATGTGTACACCATATTTTTTGAAATTTTATACAAATCAGCAAAGTAGTAACTCAACAGATTGATTAAAATCATGGAATGATCGAAGAAACGTTGAAACCAGATGAACACCTTCTAAGAACAAAAAATTAAGGCAACGTAAGGAAATGTTCTGCTGTTTTTTTATTTATTAGTTTGAGAGGATGTATTATAGTATGGAAGTCAATGGAGGACAATTTGAACATTAGATTCAAACACGCAGATTCAATTTTTTTCATTGTAAGCATGACAACACAATCCAATTTTTTTACGAATGTGATTTTTTGAAGATTGTTCAAGTTTGTAAAAAAGGCTTAATAATAATGAGCTTGTACATTGTACAAATAACCAAAATATTCAAGGTGGCGCATTCGAGCAACAAAATTAATCTTTGGCAAAAACGGTTCATCAAATTTACGTTTTTCATACACCGTTGTGAAGAGGCTTCCAAGACCTTTCACATGACGTACCACTCAACCCCTCTCCCCTATTCAATTTTGAGGGGTTGGAGCGCACCCTATTAGAGGGTTGCTCGTTCAAGCCTCAAATATACGTCAAAACTTAACCATGGGTTAAGAAATATACGGGGTGGTTCGTCCGAGATGGAACACCTTGTATTTGAGTTACTTTTCATGTTATAATTATTTTACTGTAATTTTTTCTTTTTCCAATTAGTGTGATATACTCGTATTTGACGAGACCAATACTTGTAAATGTCTTATGGTTAATAAATCTTATCTTATCTTATTAACACTAAGACCAATAGTCTCATCAATGAACACTCCGACATCTAACATATCGAAATATTTTGCAGAGGTACTAACCATGTCAGTAAACAATGACAATAGATACTTTGTAAATGATTCATTCGAGGCAGCAACTTTGTTCAATAATTTTCAATTACCACCCAACTACGTATTAGTTAGTTTTGATGTAATTTCATCATATAGCAATAATTAATTGGATTCAATAATCACAGTAAATCAAAATAATTGTAGAGTCAGATTGCAGTATGTCTCTAGAGGAATTCCTTGATAGTATAAAATTAATTTTAAACACAAGTTATTTCAGTTTCAATGATGTTTTTTACAGTCAGATTCTTGGTTGTCTTATGGGACCAAATTCAAGTCCCATAATAGCGAGGATGTTGATGGATTTTTTGCTAGATAGTTGTCTTGCAAAAATACATCACGACATCTAACCAAGAAAGGTTCAGGCAACTGCCAATATTATCGATAACACACCATAGTTCAAACCTCCACCACAAGAGGAAACTGGATTATTTATATCACCTGCTCTAACGATTTCATTCATTTATGTACCTTATTAGATTGAACGTGAGATATTAAAATTCCAATAATAACTATATAACAGTACAAATTTGAAATGATGTGTAGAATAATTCCTAATTGGGAATCAAGGGAAAAGTGTATGACGAATGAAGATGTAGTGTTTTAACATCCATATAATAATATAGAATGAAATTTTAGAGTAACGACCTCCATTTTAAGTATTTAACCAGTTCACTAATTGTAACATTTCCGATTTTAGTTTTATATTAAATGTTTTAAAAAAGGTGGAGATGTACCACCGAAACGTAAACAGATTAACTTTTTATTAAAATTGAACCTAAAGCCCAGAAAATTATCCAAAATATAAAATATATATATGATTTGAATCTGCTTTTCCTGAATTTTAACAAAATCGTTTCACAAATACAATTATTGAAGTAAACTTGAACATTTAGATACATCATTAACATATTAAAATGAGTTGCCTTAGTGGTTTAGAGGTTTCCATTCTCACTCTCACGCATTAGCATTCTGATTTGATTCCCAGAGATGGTAATTGTTTTTTACAATTTCTTCATAACATAACTCCTAAAATATACATTGAATCGATTCAGAACTTTTATAGTAAATTTATGTTGATTTGAATCTGCTTTTCAAGAAATGTCAACAACATCGTTTCGCAAATATGATTATTGAAGTAAACTTAAACATAAAATCCACCAATAAGATATTAGAATTGGCTGTGCCTTAGAGGTTTCGATTCTTACTATCATGAATCAGCACTCGGGTTTTATTCCCCAGAAGCGGTAAATATTTTTTTACAATTTCTTCAAAACATTGATTTGGATATTATTCCGTTGTCTACATATAGAGAAATACATAATTCAGTTCATTATCTTCACACACATGCGGAGAGTATCTTACAGAATGTGGAACCATTTTATAAAAATCAGAATACAAATCAAATGATTTGCGAAGAGTAACAGCAAAAGATTCCAAGAAGCAGCACATTTCTAGTTTATTTACACCACTAAACAATATATAAATCAATAATGTTTTTAATAAATTGTAAAAAGTAGATTTCCCGCTTCTGGGAATCGAACCTGAGTGATTCCGATATGGTGCTTGAAATTCGATGAAAAATACTTTGGTGCAAAAATTTTTGCTCTAGGACTTTTTTTAACGATTTCAGATATAGCTTGAGATATTAACTAAGTTTATCTTGAGAGACTTGCTCAAATTATATACAGAAAGCTATTTTTCTGAGACGATTTTTTCTTCATGGTAGATCACAATTAGCCAGATCGCCATCGTTTCAGAGAATTGATAAAAGTAAGGCGGTCACACTTGATATACATTCAGGTTGAAAAGTAGGTATTCTGAACATAGAAAGTTTTCTCTCAGAAGTACCGACTTTTGGCCAACTTTCAGCTGCATGAACGCATATTGGGGGAAATGTAGAATATGTCCCCCTTTTTTGGTTCTGGGCCTGGAAAAAAATTTGCTATCCTAGACACCCAAATCAAAAGATATTCTCAGAATGAAGTTCCTAGGCTGAGCGACTTCAAAACTGAGAAACACCAAAAACGAGAAACGTGTAGTTTCTATGCAATGACTTATTCATCATTATTGCCTTGCAAATCCATTATCACTATTTTTATATGGCCTACTCACTAACGTTCACGTGGCCAGTCTCGGTCGTAACGATATGATTCATATCGTAGCTGTACGTATTCCACATTATAGTATGTTGTATATGTTTGGAACGACTCATGTTCCACACGAGCGAAAACTCGTAGTCTCGAGCTGAACGCGAGGGCTACGACTCACATGTGTGAAATATGCCATTCAAAACGTGTTAATAACAAGATAAGAGAAATTTCACAAAAAAGTTATTTTTATTTGACAAAATTGTGCAAATTCAGCTATTGAAATCAGATACGGTTTAGCCGCTTTCTAGAAATACTGTAACGAAGCTTAAAATTTGAAAGATCATTTAATTCAGATCAGGTAGTAAATACGGATATTACATATAATCTCAGTTTGAACAGTTCATTATTTCAATAGATATGCATGAATTCCGAATGTGTATTCCGTGATAGTCATTTTTCTAAATCTCCGTAATTTCGAATGAGTGTAATTATTCAAATAGATGAATCTAATTCATGCCCGTTTGAAAATTGCATTCATCCCGATAAAATATGTTGCAAGAACAGGGGTCTGGCCAGTTAATGCATCAAACTTTGTGCAACCTTATGTACAAAAAAGGCGAACAACCAAAAAAACTCCGATAACATTTATTTACTCCGCCGAAAGGAACTACCAAGATATCATGAGCGCGAATTTTAGATCTAAAAAGTAGCGTCACTTTTAAGCATTGTTCGAGACATAAGTAAGAAACCCTCGGCACAAAATAAGGAATTGGTGGAGCAGACCTGTCCAAAACCTCGGAAAACGTATAAAAGCCGTGACAGATAACAGATCGCTCTCTTTTGTGATTTTGATTAGCAATCGATACAGTTACTCTTTTGTGCTCTTTTTGGTTATTGTGATTTTTCAAGCCGTACAATATCTCTTTTGTGATCTCGATTATAACCATTGAAGTGTGATCATAGTAGAATCAAAGTGAATTGATTATCCGAGTTTAAGTCAGAATTAAACTGTGAATTAACAATAAGTGTTCCGTTTGAGTGAAATTGATACATAAGGTAAATGAGCAAATAGTTAATATTTTTGGGCATTACGGTATATTGATTTCCATAGTTTATGATTATTGTTGTGATTGGTGAACGTTCGTACGATATCTGAGTTCCGTAGTATTCAGTAATTTGAATTGTTAAATTTGAGTTTATCCCGTCATAGGTCGGACCGCACACGATTTGAATTCGCACGTGAATTGAAATATTCAAGTAATTGTGTGGTGTGTACAGAGTGTGTATGTTTGAACGACAGGGGCGTCTTTGGTATATTTGTGCACGCTGTGTCACACCGGAAGTATAAGCTGGGGTGGTTGTGTGATTGAGAATCGTAATTTCCCCTTATTCGAATGAGAAGCCCCGGCCGAGGATGTAGGGGATATTGCAGATAGGGTAGTTAGGGTTTGTGCACACTGTGTCACACCGGAAGCATAAGCCCTAATTGTCCAGATTCTGAATCTGTAAAGTGTATGAAATCCAATATTTAATTACCGGGTACTTCGTGGATAGTAAATACCAGGGTGGGTGTTATGATAGAATAAACTCAATTAGAGTAATTAACCGGAAAAAAATCATAAAATCTGATATCGTACAATCGGAAAACTGGTGCAAGTCATATCTTCCGATCCGACCGAAATTTTATCCGTTTAATATATATCTAAATATTTACCGAATACCGCTCATTATGCTAGGACCTATTTGATTTGTATTTTCCGCAAATTGACAAATGTGAATCATTTGTCAACCGATTCCGTTCCGTTGAATTGAATTTCAATACCGAACATATCGCAACAATGGATATGTTGTACCATCTTTCATATGCCGTTTGAGCTTCATTACATTTTCCGCCTGAGTGTAATTTTGTAAATAATACCGTTCAATTGCATTTATATTGATTATACCGAAAGTGTACTTATAATAATCATTACATATTTTAATATTTGGAATTCCCCGTTTTATTAAATTATTTCTGCTCCATCTTCAAATGAGCTAAGTTTTAACCAGGTATCGATTGTAATTAAGGCCTACAATTTTGATAATGTTTTCTGCCCAATGGGCCCTGGAATCACTTCACTGTAGCTACCCTAGGGACAAGGCTATCTATAGATAGTGGAGTGACAAGCCTTGTGCTGAAGACCCTAGTAGAAGTCTTCAAAAAGGAGTTAACCTTTAGAAAAATCTGGCGCCCGAAGATTTGGAATAAGCACTTTACCGAAAAGTCGCAAGGTACACGTCATAATACAGAATACATTCTGGCACTGCTTTCTATCAGGATGATATATGTTACACTCTATTCTTGGATCATAGAATAGATTCTTTCAAGAAGCGTTTTGAAAAAATATCTTTATCCATGAGGACACGTTCTTGGCGTTTGCGAGTATAACAGTATAAGTTACACTAAGTGTTTAATAAATCACTGTAGAGATTAAGAAAGACAGCTCATTCTATTTTCGTCACTCAACGACGCTTTTTGGATTAAGGTTCCTCTTTTTTCAATTTTCACCAGATTTTCATGTAGGTGGTGATTAATCACAAAAATTGAATTTGCCGTGAAACGGTGGCAGGTACAAAGAAATATGAAGAGAGCTTATTTGGTACGATTTAAATTCTGCATTGAAATTTGTTCCTAAAAAGTAGGCTCTACAGGGTGATAATACTTTTCGGGTCAATTTATTGATAATAAATACCTATACCTACCTCACTGGAAGTGATACCGGTCTCAAATTAGGTGCAAATGTAGTAACCTATCTACGCATCCATGGTACCAAATTTCATTGAGACATCCTAATTATCTTCGGAGATATAAGCAAAATTAAGAAATTTTTTATAAAATTCAACACCCCCCTTATCTCAAAAATTAAGCGTATGTGCATATATGTTAAAAGGAACTTTTTTTCTCATAAATCAAATTTCCTATCAACTGTCAAAGTTCTGCTACTAAAACCTGGGACAACCTGTACATACTCTACATACCATATTATAGCTGTAAAAACACATTATGATATGATAAAAGTAAGATATACATATATATATATATATATATATATATATATATATATATATATATATATATATATATATATATATATATATAAACCGTAAATGGCAAAAAATGGATGAATCGTAAAAAAAAAGTTGATACGGACATATACCACATTGAAGTATATAAAATAACCTTTAATTTGAGCCTAAGTATAGTACGCTCCGACTTTTCTGACAAAAGGATGAGCCACTTTGAAATTCGAGCCAAATTGGCCAAATTTAGATTTTAAACAAAACTATTCAATATTTTTAGCCCATATTTGGACCTGTAACGACCGCCACGACTTACATTTTCACCAAATTTCATCTAATTTGATTCCATTTTGGCCAAAATAGCTTAATTTGAATTTTTGCATAAAAAACGCATATGTATATAAATATATTCCAGGAGGGGGCTCAACGGAATGTCACGAAATTAGAACTGGAGGTTCCTCAAATACTAACAATAAGAGGGTACTAATTTCAAACCTTAGCCGGAACTCTAAGAGGTTCAAAAAAAATAAAACTACAAAACTGACCTGAAAAAGGGCAAAAACCCAGTTTTTCAAAGGTCGAACATGGTTGCACCCAATATTGGTGATAGAAGTTTTAAGATCTTACTATTTTATCGTAAGACACCGTTTTTTCCATGTCGCTAACCTCTATCAATTTTCTACAATCCTAGTCTTATTTTTCCGTAGATTGACTCCAGTAATATTAAAAACCGTTGTCCAAATGAGTGACGATCTGAAAACTGTCAGAGCCGATGTAAATAAACTCAAGCTAGAAAACGAACAACTGAAAATAGAAGTGAATACACTACACACAAACAAATGAATGTTTTTGAGTCCTACTCCAGACACAAATCTGTAGTATTCTACGAAATAAACGAAGAAGAAGATGAAGATCAACTGAAGGTTGAAAGTACTGTTCTAGACATCATCAAAACAAAAATGCTGATACAATAGAGAAGGAAAATATCTCGTAACTCGTAGAGTAGTGCATGACAACTACGGTAAAAGAACGGTACTTCTGAAACTTCTAAGTTACAAAGTAAGAGAAAACATACTCAGAAATGGCAAGAAATTGATACATATCAATTATTTAGTGACATCTCTTCTCTCCCAGAGTGACTTGGAAAATAAGGAAAAATTACGTTCCTACCAAATTCTAGCCCAACGACGAGAAAAAAATCGTTCATCGAAAGTGACGACCTTATTATAAATAGTGAAAACCACAACCTTGAAGACTGCGAGAAGCTTCTCAGGAATACGATACCTCTAGAAACTTACGTGGATGCTCAAGACAGGGGTAATTTTTTCCGGGACCTTCAAAGCCACCATAAAGGCAACACGTGATGAAAAATCATCCAATCAGATAACATCACGTCAAAAACAACCAGATGGCATAATCACTATTATGCATCAGAACATCCCGACTATTCGAAATAAAATAGAAGATATCACGACTTTTTTACTTGAATGTGAAGAAAAGGGACAAAGTGTGGACATTTCATGTTTTTTGTAAAGTTGGCTGAAAAGTAGTGAATGGATACATTGCATATTACCAATTACAACTCAGTATCATATTTCTCTAGATTCATGTATTCATGGAGGTGTTTTTATTTTTTCCCATGTTAACGTTATTCTCGAAAAAATAGGGAATTTAAAAACGGCGTGTGTGGAAAAAGACATCGAATTCACAGCTGCGATGGATGAAATAGATAAAATGATCATACTGATACATATTGTGTAATTGCTTATATGTTTGTAAAAAACAACCCAAAATGAAATACACTTCTCAATAGCTCACTTAAGCTTCAGCATAAATGAGAACCATTCCATTGAAAAACGTATAATACAACTGTATTAAAACATGTATGTATTCGAGGAATGAATTCTATTCTTTTTTATTCTATTCTAGTTCTGAAAAGGCCCGGGTGTTTTTGGAACTATCTTTATAGATTCGAACTGGGAAACGAAAACATATGTATTGCGATAACATTGACTCTCTCCATCATACTATCATAGTATGCCCGAGATAGGAAAACGAGACAGAAGGAATCTTTAAATCCAGAGAAGAAACGACCGACCTAAAAACAATGGTGAAGAAAATGATCAAAGGTGGACAATCCTTCAGATTAGGTTAGGTTTTATCTAATAGATAGATATTCAGACCTAATAAATGATGGACAGGAAATAGAAAAACCATAGTATTGAATCAGACTATGAGAGTAGAGACTGAGGGTGACAGAGAAATACATATGCAAACTGTACCTGAAAAACTCTGGGGAGGAACAAGTATGACAAGTACTAAATGATTTGCGAAGAATACAACACTACATGATATCACACAACTGGCCATTCCTAAAATACAGGAATTGATGTGGAAAAAACCAGGCAAATGATTGAAATAATTTTCAAAGATACAGATAAAATTGTGTATGAACATGTGCGTCAAAAAACACTGCGCAAACCCGCCAAGTAAGTAACAACAAACCTAACAAACAAGCCGAAACAGAAGCGATACTAATTGAAAGCAAAGGAGATGACTATATGGGAAGAAAATACAAAAGAGCGAAATGAATTTTGATATAAGGGAGGCCATGAGCACAAGAACCGGAGATTCTTCTTGTAGTAGATAAAGACGAGGGCCAAATACTAGAATTGCAGAAGATTATTTTCTGTGAAAAAGGGGAGCTCAGTATGAGGAAAGGCAGGGGAAATAAGATAAAACTTTATCTTGGGGATTGGATGACTAGACGCTATTACTACTGAAAAAGAGATACAAAAAGAGATTGTGAGCATTAACAAATGTGGCACAGAAGTGATTGAAGCAGGAACAATCAATCTGAGGAGTGCATACGGGAGTAGACAGATAGCTACGGTTAAATTACCGTTAGTGTTTGCAAAACTACTTATAGACTGTAACAAATACAAATAGGAATGGCGCAACCATACATAGAAAAATAACTCATTGTAAGGTATTGCTACAAATGCTGTGAACAAGGGCTTACGGTAGAAAATTGCAAAGGTACGGACAGGACAAACACGTACCGATAATGCGAGGAAAACGGGCATAAGGCAAACGACTGTACAGAAACCGATTATTGCCCTATATGCAAAATTGAAGGACACCGCGCATGTAGCTCAGGGATCCCAAAGCATGAAAAAGCTCTGGAAAGAAGCTGCCAGGAATAAGATATTAAAAAATGTTCATAATAATATATTAAATATAATTTGATATATAGGGATCAAAGGGAACAGATCGGAGGGGAGATGTCCTACTAGAAACAATAGTCAGACACGATTGTATCATACAAAATGACCGAATACGGCCTACTTTCGACACAGGAATGAAAAACTGATTTATTGACCTTACGATTACAACAAGACAATGCTACAATAAAATATTCGGCTGGGAATTCCTAGAAAAGCGATCACAAATATACATTCTATAAATTTGAAGATAACAGACAGAAGAAATTAAAATTCAAACTTGGGTGTGATGAACATTTAATGTGATATGCTGTATAAGAAAAAGTGAAAAGTTCTATAAGGTACATCCCGTTATTTTTACCTCTCCTCTCTGGCTCGCCCTCCAGTGGTTCGAACGGGGGTTCAGACTTCCGGTGTTTGCGGACGGTTGACAAGCTTCCGCCTGCAGCTAAGGTCCTCGAATTGTCAACCCCGAAGTGCTTTTCAGCACTTACTCTAGGCAGCGAGTCATTTCTTGGTTTCCTTACTCACCTTGGACGGCCCGGTTTATACGCGGTTTAGCCTCCTGGTGGTACAATGCAGGTACTTAGCCCCTCCACCCTCGACAAGGTGTTATGACTCCTGGGAGGGGATCCAAACCTGAGCCTAACTTAACCTAACCAAACCTTTCTTTCTTCTGTGGAGAGAAAATGCTTGATGCACACCAGGAGCTTTTGATCTGTCACTTGTGGTAGTGCAGGATGCACTATGAAGAACGAGCATATCTGCTAAAACCTCTTTTTTCTTCATCGATACCCCGGGACCGCTCTTCGCATAACTTTCGGGATATGGACTGGATCTATACTAAGTTTGGTACTCAACCTTTAAATTCTGTCATGTTCTTCCTCTTCTTTAGTCTTCATTATCCGCCTTTTTTGGTTCTCGTAGATATTCCATGTTACTTTGTCCTCTAAAATTTTATTACCAATAATCTGTGAGTTATTCGAATTTTTTTGGAAGTCTTCAATGCCCCGTCTCTCTATGACTCATCTAGAACAATCAATAATAGTATGGTAGAGGGTATCTATAGCCCCACATTATGTACATCTCTCATCTCAAATAATCTAAAATCCACACATCTACTTCCTGAAGCAACCATATCCTGTCAGCACCTGTATGATATAGTAATTAACTTGTCCATGTTTACGGTTTGTCCATCTTCCAATGCTAGGTATAAGGTTTCTTGTATGGGAACCTTTGGAGATGTTATTTCACCTCTCTTGCTACCTACTCATTAGGTTTCGTCTTACCTCGATTCCTTCGTTCGTTTCCTTACGTTCCATCACCAATAGGTGGAACGGAGGAGAGTCGGCCAGTACTTCGACTGCTTCGCTTGATGTATTGCGATATGCACTTCATGTCCTGAAATTGAGCCTCCTTCACAGAGTTGGTCTATCCCTTATACTTGAACCTTGTATCCGAATGCCAGATTGAGGCAGCATATAGGGCCGTTGATATTGCCACTGAATTGATCAGTCTTCACTTACTGCTCGTTGGTCCCCCAACAGTTGGCATAAGATTGTTTAATAATTTATATTTCTTATTGCTCCGTTGACCTTTTCAACCAATTCTTCAGGGTTTCTGGCAATTGCTACTACGGCTAAATCGCCTGCAAATGCGATCGTTGTTACCCCTTCAGGTAATTCAACCTTTAGACTCCACTATTCATGGATCTATCTCAGAAGATCCCCTCGAATACGATCCTTATTTTTCTGTTTCGAGCGTAGCTTTCTATGAGTATCTTGATAGCTGGATCTATCCCTATCTCATCTAATTTATCGAGTATTTGTTTCCAAGACGCCGTTTTAAGAGCGTTTTGGATATCAAGTGTAACAGTACAGCCTAGCTTTCTTCAATTGCATGGACCCGCAAATACCGGAGTTAGTTTCTCATTTAATGCTTTCAGCGCGTCCAGTGTTGACATTCCTTTACGGCATCTAGACTGTCTGTCCGATAATACATTATTTCCATCCAGACTCGTTTGTAGTCTGGTCAAGATCAGGTGTTCTAAGATTCTCCCTAGGACATTTGAAAGGCATATTTGACTCATAAGATGCCGGAGAGTTTCCCGGTTCATTTGGTTTTCTTAGCAGGATAACCTTGGCCTTTTTCCAAGCTTCAGGAAACTTATGTTTCTAACGCTTGATCCCTTACTTTAAGGGTTTCTTCCGGAAATTCACTCATAGCTATTCTGATGGTTACCAGATTGAGATTGTAGCTGCCTAGAACCATTCTCATTAATCTGGGTAGTTACCGTTATGATTTCTCCTGGTAATTCTTGCAACATTTTATGGGCCGTCTCTCCTACGAACATATCCATGAATTTTTTACTAATCCTTTAGCCTCTGCAGTGTCTATTGGGACAAATACTACAAGATCTCTGTTACTGGGAGCGGTCATTATAATAACCCCCATCTCTTCAGATACCTGGAATGCTACATCTGGCCAATCCTTAATTAGTATATCCTTTATATGTCTAAAAGATTTTAGCTCGGACGAAGCAGATAATGTATCCGATATTTCCTTTTCTTCTTCCATCTCATCACTAGTTTGCGAATACACATTTACTCTTGTAAAAACTTGTGTTTGATTCATCAAGGAGTCAGAATGTGTATCCGGAATATCTTTTTCTAGTTGATGCTCTAGAAATGCAATCTTACTTTTCAGAGGATCTATTTTAGTAATTTGATTTTCTGCCTTATTTAGTTTCAGATTCAACGATTTAACCTTGCTTCAAGTTTATCTGTATATGATCTTCTGTTTTTTCTGATGATCTCATAGGATCTAAAGAGATCTCCATGTCCTAGGACTAAAGTTTCTACAGCTTTTTTCACTGTTAGATATACATTTTTTTGATCTCCTATGTAAGAATTTGATTGATTAAGTACGGTTTCCGTTGTAACTAATAGAGCCGGTCCTTCCAACTCCGACTGGTGGGGCTATTCCAACATTGTGGGACAACGTTTCTTTGACTTAGGTGTCAACCTTTCCATTCTATTCATTGAAGATTTATCTTCAGAATTCTTTAGTCTATTATAGACCGGAGATACAGCTACCTCCGATCCCAACGATGAATCCGAGACCACCGTTCTTGTTTCAGATACTTCTCCTTCAATTTTTGGAGATTTGCCAAGAAAGCAAACATACAAGTGGTGAAAAGTAGACAATATGAAAGTAGCAGAGGCAGAGAAACCACCATAATGAAAGAGTCCTTCCTCTTGCTTCATAGTCAATTAAATTTGTGTTAGGTTAATTTTATTTTGTCTAGTAAGCAGCAATCACAGTTGTAGCCCCCGATTTCATTAAATACATTGGTTACGATAGAAACCGTTGCTATGACGACGTTTCGGCACAATCTCATGTGCCATCTTCAGGTCTTCTCTTCAGGGCTGCTGCTCTGCTTCGAGTTAACTTGAACTTTTTTAATACAGAATTCATACCCAACAATTCTAATAAACAAAATATTCGAAGAACGAATTCATAGATTCTATAATAAAACGGAAAACATGAATAAAGGAAATAATAATGACAAAAAAAAAATAAAATAATAAATATATTTCAATCTCATATGTGAAAAACTTATCGGAAAAAAATCAATAAAACTTTGAATAAATACAATATTACAGTAGCACACAAAAGTACAAACAATTTGAAGTCAATTTTTACTCAATTAAAAGCTAAAATACCTAAAGGTAAAATAACACATAGTGTTTATGAAGTATCATGTGCTCATTGTCCTTCTAAATATATCGAACAGTCATCACAATATATTTCTGAAAGAATGAAAGGCCATAAATATTCAAAAAATGTAACAGCGTTAATAAAACACGAAACGCAAACTAAACATACGTTCAATTTAAATGAATTTAAAATCTTAACAGTAGAACACAATCAAAAAGCCAGAGAAGTACTTGAGATGTTACACATACATAAACAAAAAAATAGAATTAATGACCGATCAGACATCTCTAGCCAACCTTGAACACTTCTACACCAGAATAACCAGGGAAGTAATAGAGATCGAGAAACGTCCATATAGTCTTAACAAACGAGATGACGGACTAAGATTACCAGCAACATGGAAACCCGCTTTAGAAAGTCGGGAGATACAACCAAAAACGAGAGAGAACGTGATATCCAGTGCACGAGCAACAGGTCTCGGAAACTTTTCGGCTGATTCCAGCGTCGCAATAAGGTGATCCATAAATTCAGAAATCTCAAAATTTTTAGAAAGCAACAACCTTCTAAATGAAGCTCAATTTGGATTTAAAAGTGGTTTGTCCACTAGCTTGGCTATAAACTCTTCAACAGAATTTATTAATGAAGGGTACGAAAATGGAAACTTTACCAGTGTTCTATTCTGTGACCTTAGTAAGGCATTCGATTGTGTCTCCTTTGACCTACTAATTAACAAGCTTAAATATCATAACTTTAGTGATAATACCATAGATCTTATTAAAAGTTTTTTATATAACAGAAAACAGAAAGTTATATTGAAGCGTGATGAATCTGACATACAGGAAGTAAAAAGAGGAATACCACAAGGTTAAATTTCAGGCCCTATACTTTTCATAATTTATTTTAATGATTTACCATATAATTTTCCAAACTGTCAGTTTACAATATTCGCAGATGATGCAACTGCAGCAAATAAAAATAATAATTTGAGCACCTTGATTGGTGAGTTGGAGGAGACGCAGTCGGAAAGATCTGATTGGTTCACAGCTAATCAGTTAATGCTAAATGAGAGGAAAACAAAGAAACTTGTTTTTAGCCTTAGAACTATAGATATTACAGATAACCCAAATCCGATAAGGTTTTTAGGAGTATACATGGATTCCAAGTTGTTATGGGAACCACATATAAATATAGTATCTAGCAAATTAGCAAAAAATATTTACCTGTTAAGAAAACTTTCTTCTATTGTTTCAAAGAATATCCTAATCACAGCGTACCATTCATTGATACACTCTCATATAAGTTATGGGTTATTAAATTGGGGTCATGCACCACTTGCAAATAAAATATTTAAAATGCAACGTAAAGCTATCCGAATACTGGATTATTTAAAGTACAAAGATGACTGTCTTCGTAGCTTCAGGAAACTCAAAATTTTAACAGTTCCGTCTGCCTACATTTTAGTCTGTCTATTACATACGAGACTTAATGTGGATAAGTTTACCACACAAGAAACTGTTCACTCACATAACACCAGATGACTTACGGGTAGATTATCATAGATTGCACAGAACCAAAACCGGTTCTAATTACTACGGACCAAAAATATTTGATAAACTACCTGTTAAGGTGAGACAATTGCCCATAAAACAATTTAAAACAGTTTTGAAAAATTATTTTATTGAAAATTGTTTTTACTCGGTACCTGATATTTTAAATAATGGATTTAATATGTGATATATTAGTTTATGTTTCTTTTAACTTGTTAAGTGTTTTTTTCAGTATATTTGTAATTGTAACTCCTTCTTCAAGCATTTTAATTGATTTGTTCTGTACGTACACAACTATTTTTATCTCTGTTCCGTGTACATTTGAACGTATATTTGTATTCTTACCTTATTCATTTGATTTTATTTGTACTAGTTGCGCTTAGCAACATTATCTACCTTATTTGACCTGTGTAAACATTTTATTGTAATAGCACCAAATAAATATTATTATATATATATATATATATATATATATATATATATATATATATATATATATATATATATATATATATAGTAACGAAGCTTAAATTTTGAAAGATTATTTAATTTAGATCAGGCAATAAATACGGATGTTACATGTAATTTCAGTTTGAACAGTTCATTATTTCAATAGATATGAATGAATTCTGAATGTGTATTCCGTGATTGTCACTTTTCTAAATCTCCGTAATTTCAACTAAGTATAATTATTCAAATAGATGAATCTAATTCATGCCCGTTCCGAAATTGCATTTCATTCCGATAAAATATGTCGCAAAAACAGGGGTCTGGCCAGTTAAGACACCAAACTTTGTGCAACCTCATGTATAAAAAGGGCGAACAACCAAAAAACTCCGATAACACTTGTTTAGTCCGCCGGGAAGAACTGGTGTGATATCATGAGCGCGAATTTTAGATCTAAAAAGTAGCGTCACTTTTAATCATTGTTCGGGGCATAAGTAAAAACCATTGGCACAAAAATAAGGATTTGGTGAAGCAGACCTGTCCAGAACCTCGAAAAACATATGAAAGCAGTGACAAACAACAGATCGCTCTCTTTTGTGATTTCAATTTTGATCAGTGAAGTAGCTCTTTTGTGATTTTGCATTTCAATAAGTACAGTTACTCTTTTGTGCTCTTTTCGGTTATTGTGATTTTTCAAGCCGTACAATATCTCTTGTGTTTTTGATTTTCAATGAGTGTAGTAGCTCTCTAGTGTTTTTGAATTTATTCGAGTTTGAGTCTGATTTAAAAGCTGTGAAGTAACAATAGTGTTACGTTTGTGTTTGTGAATTTTACAAAAAGGTAAATGATAGCAAATAGTTTATATTTTTGAGCATTACGATATATTGATTTCCGTAATTTATGATTGTTATTGTAATTGGTAAACGTTTGTACGATACCTGAGTTCCGTAGTATTCAGTAATTTGAATTGGTGAATTTGAGTTTATCCTAGTTTATCATAGGTCGAATCGCGCACGATTTGAATTAGCGCGTGAATTGAAATATTCAAGTAATTGTGTGGTGCGTACAGAGTGTGTATGTTTGAACGACAGGGGCGTCTTTGGTATATTTGTGCACGCCGTGCTGATACCGGAAATATAAGTATATCATAGACGACCAAACCGCCAACAGTTTGTGCACGCCGTGCTGATACCGGAAGTATAAGCTGAGGGTGGTTGTGTGATTGTGTGACGATTGAGAATCGTAATAATTCCCTTAATACTATGAGAAGTCCTCGGCCGTGGATATAGGGGTTATTGCAGATAAGATAATTAGGGTTTGTGCACACTGTGTTGATACCGGAAGTATAAGCCCTAATTGTTCAGGTTCCGAATCTGTAAAGTGTATGAAGACTAACACTGTCATACAATTACCGGGTACTCCGTGAAAGTTAGTACAAGGGTGGGTGAGGTGACAGAATAAACTCAAATAAAGTAATTAACCGAAAGATAGTAAAATCTGATATCGTACAATCGGAAAACTAGTGCAAAACAATATTTTCCGAACCAACCGAATTAATAACCGAATATATCGGTGTGATTTGAACATTTCATTTATTAGTGCTGCTATCTAAAATTTACCGAATACCGCTCATTACGCTGAGACCTGTTTGATTCGTACTTTTCCGCAAATTGATCATTCTGAGTCATTCATCAACCGATCCCGTACCGCTGAATAGAATTTAGTGACTGAACTTATCGTAGAGTTGATTTCTTGAAAGAGTTTTCATTTACCGTTTGAGCTTCATTACATTTTCCGTCTGGGTGTAATTTTGTGAAATAATACCGTTCAATTGCATTTAAATTGATTATTCTGAAAGTGTACTTGTTAAACATTATATATTTTGATATTTGGAATTCCCTGTTCTATTAAATTATTTCTGCTCCATCTTTAACGAGCTAAGTTATAACCAGGTATCAATTGTAATTAAAGCCTACAATTTCGATACTGTTTTCTGCCCATCGGACTCTGGTTATACCTCACTGTAGGTAGCTACCCTAGGGACAAGGCTATCTTTAGATAGCATAGTGACAGGATTGTGGAGAGGACCCTAGCAGAAGTCCTCAAAAGGAGTTAATCTTTGGGAAAAATCTGGCGCCCGAGGATTCGAAGCTTACCGCAGTAAGCACTTTACCGAAAAGCGACAAGGTCACGTTAAAAAATGACGCCCACGAGCAGGGACTTTTGAAAATAGATCGAGGGGGAATTTTTGTTGTTGTTGATTCCGAAAAATGAAATGTTGAATAATTTATTACAATTGAACCGGTAGTCTGTTTTGAATGAAATTTCAGATATAGTGTGACAGAAAAACAAGCTTCAAGACCCCGACGTTTCGAATACGTTTTCGGAACATCCCCAGGAGTTTGTTTTTGAATTTTAGAAATTTGGAAAAGTTTCGACGGAAACTTGTTTTCGGTGCTCACCAAGGTTGTTTGGTGAAATTTGTTTCTCGATCCGCCCACCCGTTTCAGGGGAAACATCAAGTTTTTAACAGAGAATCTGATTAAAAAATCGATTGTTCCGTGAGGTGTAGAATTGTTAACTACACCTCAGTGTTATGCCCAAATTTTGATTTTTGCCCATATTTTGCCCTTTGATTTTCCCAGTCAACCTTGACCCGGATTGGGCAAGTCATAGCTCCTTTCCAAGTAAATCGATGGTAACATTTTTGGGCGGATTGGCCCAACCAATTTGGAGTTACCTCCCGAAATCAAAGTTACGGGCAAGTGATTTGATTGCTTCTGCCTCATTGGAAGGAAGGTGTGGACTGGTTTTGGTTACCGCACCCTCTTCCGTTACCTACCCCTGAGAAAAATAATTTATTTTTGGGGTTGAAAATTTTGATTTTGAATTGAATGAAGTTCCCTGGGTATACAGGTGCTATACCTAAGGTGCCGCAGCCTGCGCCTACCAGTATGGAGGAAATGGCAGCACATTTTGACGAAATGGCGCAATTCTGCTCTAATAGCGAGGATAGCCAGACTGAGACTACGGAAGTTTATTCGAAAGTCAACTGGATTTACTCACTGAAGAAAGCACAACTTCAGGAAGTCCTGGCCAATCATGATATTGACCATAATGGATCCGCCGAAGATTTACGCCGTAGGTGCGTAGAGGGGGTCCCCGTAAAGGAATAATGCGCCCTCCGCGTGGAATGTTGGAAAAGATTGCCATGGCAACGCTAACCAAGGCTTTGACAACCAAAGTAGCACTAAACACAACAAGAGCGGCAATAAGGAGCACACCGAGGATACAGCCGTCGTATTGGTCAACTACGTCCACTACGAATACATTAACATACACGAACACTGTGGTAATGACGACACCACCAGTTCAAACGCCGATCTATTCTTCCCCGCCGAATCCTATGAACCCTCCGATTTATAGGACCACGTCGTCAGATGTCACACCGGCGTGGATGCAAGGACCGACCGTTCCGCAATTACCGATGGTTCCACAGTTACCATTTGTCCAACAAGCCCCTAAGGTTCCGCAGGTACCATTTGTTCGGCAAGCACCTGCCCACTATGTTCCGGTTACTGTTATTCCGCAAGGGTACAATATTCCGTTCAGTCATGTTCAGCATGTGCCTGGATATAGTTATTCAGCTCCGCGTAGTGCTCCACGTTTGAATCAATACAGAATTCAATTCAATGGAACGTCAGATCCCGCTACGTTCCTGGAACGCTTAGATGAGATAGCTATGCGGCTAAATACAAGGAAAGACTCCTTATTTTTATCGTTACCAGAAGTTTTAGATGGCACCGCACTATTGTGGTATCGGAATAATCGTAGCCGCTGGGCTACGTTTGCCGATTTCCAAAGAGACTTCACCTTATTTTGCATGGATGCCAATTACCACATTGATCTGGAAGTACAGATCAGCCGCAGGCATCAACGCATGAATGAGAGCGCCGCTGCATATGTTGTGGATATGCAAACACTTATCAGGAGACATGGTGCAATGACCGCAGAACGGGAATTGTTCTGGTTGCACCGAAATTTATTGCCGGAATATAGGCAATTTATCCGGAAGGGACTTTTAACGACGTGCCGTCGTTAATGTTACAGGCAAAAGAGTATGAGAACCTGCAGGCTGAGCAGAAACTCATGCAGAAGAGGATTTTCCCAGTGTCAGTGAAGGCACAAATTCCCAGTCCAACAGTAAGGACTATGGAGCCGCAGGGTAGGCAACCTGCACCTGAACCGTCATCGCCAGTCAAGTCCGGGATACGGAAGATCCCTGAGCAGACTTGTTGGGATTGTGGTCTCCGCGGCCACTTCAGGACGCAGTGCCCTACCAGGCTGAAGCCGAATACCGCAACACAGCCCATCTCATGTTGGAGATGTGGGGAAACGGGGCATGGCAAAAATAATTGTCGGAATCCACCGAAATTATTTTGCTCGAGATGCCGCCGCCCTGGGATAATGTCGCGTGATTGTCCGTGTCCGGGACAGGGAAACGTCCGCGGGACTGCGAGGTAGCGAGGCCGATGCAGATCCCGGTTGAACAGGCCTCATCGAAGGAAGTGAAAACCGCTCACTGCACCACTGATATGAACCGCACCGCGAATAAGGAGTCAGCCGTAAATAATAATACAAAGTGTAAACTCACCGCCGTTGAAAACACCGTTAATTGTAATACCGATAATACCGATAATGAACCGAAATTACCGAATAATTGTAAAAGTGAAATTAAAGTAGAGACCGCTGTAGAGACGAAAGACAGTAGAGTGAAAAATGAGAGTGTTTTAGCCCCGTGTTGGTTCCGGGTTACGAATAGGCCAACGGTGAAACCCGCCTGGGGTAGAAGTCCCCTAAGAGGAGTGTTGAATCGTGTGGCTGATGCCCTGTCACGTGATCCATTGCCGAACAAGGAAGGAATGGATGACAATCAAGAGTTATTCGTGCTGAATCACCCCGTGAATTGTAACTGGTACAATTCAAAGAAAGCCGAAGTTGAGAAGAGTCCAGAAGCGTATCCGGATTATTGTGTTAAAGATAATCGGTTGGACGGCCACTTCTGGGACTCTAATGACTTGTCCGTACCGGAAATGAGAGATCCGTGGAAGCTATGTGTTCCGAAACCGCTCCGGTTGAACGTTCTGAAAGAAAACCATGACAGTCCGACTGCAGGACATTTAGGTATTGCCAAGACGATTGCGCGAATATCCCACAAGTATTATTGGCCGGGGATGTTCCGCGATATAGCGAAGTATGTGCGTGGATGTACGCAGTGCCAAGCTTTCAAAGTGTCTCAACAGCAGAAGCGTGGATTTATGCAGCCGACAGTAAATCAGTTTCCTTGGAAATGTGTGAGCACCGATTTGGTAGGACCGTTACAAGATCCACCAAGGGGAACAATTTCATTCTTGTCATGCAGGACCGTTTTACGAAGTGGGTACAGTGTAAGCCGTTGAGAAAAGCTACCGCGCAGGCTGTACCTCAAGCCTATTACGAAGAGATCATAACTCGTTTTGGTTGTCCGTAAACCGTCATCAGCGACAATGGGACGCAGTACGAAAGTAAAATTTTCAAGACACTCCTGAAGGAGTTTGGGATTGAGCACCGCCTCACTCCTACATATACTCCACATTGCAATCCCGTGGAGAGAACAAACCGAACTTTAAAAACCATGATTGCAGAATTTTGCAATGGAGACCACAGAAAATGGGATAAGTTTCTACCCGATTTTCTATTTGCCTTGAATTCTGCCCCACATGAATTCACCGGATTTTCACCTGCCTTTTTAAATTTTGGCCGAGAACTTGAAGTTCCAAATTCGATAGTCCGTTCCTTTACCGCTCCGGTGGAGACCGAGGAAAATATTCCTACCGATCCGAATCGTGGACAGATTTCAGAACACCGAAATAGGTTAGAGGAATTACGCGAAACTTTCCAACTGGTGCGTATCCAGTTATCCCGTGCTTTTACCCATCAAAGCCGTTATTATAATCTCCGTCGTCGAGACTGGTGTTCTCACGTGGGTGATAAAGTAATGAAGGTAGAGCATCACCTGTCTTCTAGTGTTCGACATTTTGCCGCTAAATTGGCCCCAAAATATACCGGTCCGTTTACGGTAATCAAAGTAATTTCTCCGGTCATTTACGACCCGGAAGGCGAAGATGGCAAGCAAGTGAAACGAGTCCATATCAAAGATCTGAAGCCGTCTAATGTTCCTGGCATTCCGGGAAGTTGAAATGAATCGAGATACCGAAAGATATAGATACCGTTGGACAAAGTATCAAGTAGTACAATTACTCATTATTATGATTCAATGTTCACAGGTGATAATATGTCGTACGAACCGTCCGATTTCATTGAGATAGTGCTAGATGAAGCACTGCAAAATATGGAGGTTCAACCGAAAACAACCATGTTGGATGCCGCATCATCTCCGCCGAAACCGGAAGAGGTACAGTCCGAACAAGTCCAAGCTAAGAAAACCCCAGCTACGCCGACAACCCCGACACACCTGTTCGACGTACCCGTCCAGTTATGGGGATTATCTGGGCTATGTGGAGATCCAGGACACCGGAGAGAGAGGCGCAACCAGACAGCGCGTCCATCCTTTGTAGTACCACCGAGACCGCGGTGCGTACCCTGCCGAACGTGCCCATATCAACAAAATGATAAGAAGATGTTTTGAGTTTTTCCATTCCAAAGAATAAGAAGACATCCTCAAGTTTCCGAAGAAGAAATGTTCCATAACGAAGACGTTTCGAGTGTCCGTTCTGAAAATGAAGTTTCCGAAGAAGAAGTTTGGCATTCCAAAGAAATCTTCAAGTATCCCGATCCGCGGAAGAAGTCAGTTTTTCCGTTTTGAAGAAGAAGTTGTCCGTTCCGAGGAAGATGTTCCGAGTTTTTCCGTTTCCAAGTTAAGTTTTCTATTCCGAAGCAGTTTTAAGTTTTCCGTGCTGATGAACCAGAAGTTTTAAGTTCCGTTCCGAAGAGGAAGAAGTTTTAAGTATTTTTTTTCCGTTCTTAAGAAGTCAAGTTTTTTCATTTTGAGGAAGAAGTTTTTGTATTTCCGTTCTGAAGCAGAAGTTTTAAGTTCCATTCCGAAGAAGAAGAAGTTCTAAGGTTTTTCGTTTTAAAGGAGGAGTTTTGTTTTCCGTGCAAAAGAAGTTTCAAGTTGTCCGACCCGAAGAAGAAGTCAGTCTTCCATTCTGAAGGAGAAGTTTTCCGATAATAAACAACAATGTAATAGAATAAGAAGTGATAAACAAGAACTTCAGTGAAAGTGAAGAAACGTACTGTGTAACGAAGACAGAAATCATAAGTAAAGTGATTACAAAACTATCATGAGATAGTACAAAACATTGAATAATGTTATAGATATAAGTTAGGATTAGTAAATTTGAGTTATGTAATGTTAAAAGAATGTTATTGATATAATATGGTATGTATTAGATTTAAGAATAAGTAACTGTCAAGAAAACCATAAATATGGGAATAATCATATTAATAATAACCCAATCATAGGTTATATTATACCAAAGTGTGGGGAAAAATGTAGGCAATATTAATTTAAAAAGAAGGAATCACTATCAATTAAAATAAGTTGAAAATCTCCAATAATTCAAAAATTAAAGAATACTAAATTCTGATTGGTTGAGAGGAATTTCTAGTGTCAGTCTGGTAACAATGAGTACTTCTGTCATTTCACAACAATTAACTTGGCATTCTTGATAAGTAAAGTAAGCACCTGATAGGTTGTTTATGTCATCAAGTAGCGTCGGTTTTGGAGGCCTATAAAAGGGTCTGAAATGAAAACCAAGTTCAGTTTGCATTAATATCCAAGCAGAGACTGTTCTTCTCTGGCAACTCACCAAAATTTTCTAACCTAAGTTTATAAAAAAAATAAACATCAGAGAACGCAAGTGTTCCAAACTTCGATAGGTTCAAAGTAACCAAAGTTAATAAGTTTTATTAAAAGTCAACGAGTATCCCAAGTATCCAAACCAAATAAAAGGTAGTAATAACCTCCAATTGTTAAACACACTTTTGGATATTGTCTAAACGTAAGTTTGTTTATAATTTCTACATCATATTATTCGTATTATCTGTGAAGAAAAAGGAAGATTGTTGACTATAACAATATAAACAAATATTAGTTGAAAAGTGTCTTAAGGTTATGTCATAGATTTTGTAAACATAAAGTTGAATTGAACAAGATAATAAGAGTCATAGAAATTAAATATTGTGAAATCAAAGAGCATTGTGTTTAATTCCATATAAAAATTATTCTATAGATAAACTTCAAAACTTCATAAACATTAAATTCAAAATCCAAATAAAATTCAATAAAATAAAAAACAATTTAAATTAGTTAATAATTGTCGCTCAAACGTGAGGCCATTTGAAAAAGGGAAATAAAAAGTCATTCTGAAAAGGAAATTCAAATAGAACCGCGTAATCAAAGTAAATTAGAAAACTAGATTAATTAATAAAAGAAAGTAAAAATGGAAGGAGATAGACAAATTACTCCAGAATTAATAGGATTTGATGAAGATGGTGATATAATTAGTGCAGAGAGACCACCAATAGTAGATAGTCAATCACAACTAATGAGAATGCTTGAAAGTTTCAATATGAAACTAGTTAATGAGATAAGAGAGAGTAAAAATGAGACAAATACTAAAATTGAACAAGGTATGAGTGAAATAAGAGATGAACTTAAGAGAGTGAATGAAAAATTTGATAAAAGAACTGATGAAATTATGAGAATAGTTGAAACAGAGAAAGAGGAAATTAGGAAACATGTTGAAGAAAGTATAGATAATAAATTAGAAGAATATAATAGCTTTGTAAATAGAAAGTTTAATAATGTAGAGAAAGAAATAGATATTATGGAAAATAGAATGAATGATATGGGGAGGAATATTGAAGAGAATGTGAATGTGAATGTACAAAGTATGAAAGAAAATCAGGAAAAAATGATAAATGAACAAGATGAAAGAATAAAAAGAATTGAGAATAGATCCGAAGAGAGAATGAATATAGAATACAGAAATGTAGGTCATGAGAATACAATAAAGTTTAATGGAAACATAAAATTATTACATCCATGCATTTTTGTTAAAGATTTAAAAAATGAAATACAGTATGAAAGGAATATAGAGAGAATGAAAAAATTAATAAGAGAACGATTGGTTGATGAACCATTGTTGTGGTTCAATTGCACAGAAAGGGAATTAAATAGTTTAGATGAGTTTATAGATGAATTTTTAAAAAATTTTTGGGGTGGAAATGAGCAGTCGAAATGTCGAGAAAGGTTATATTTTAGGAAGTATATAGAAGGGACTAGAAAAAGCATGAGTGCTTATGCACTTAGCCTGTATAATGAAGCGCAATATTTAGAACCTAAAATGAGAGAGGAAGAGATAGTTTTATACATTTCAAGACAGTATCGAAGTCAAATATCTGAGGCAATAGCCATTGCAAATATCAAAAACATGAATCAACTACTATCATACTTAAACCGAATTGATAATAAGAATAACATAGGAACTAGGCAACAAAATGGATATAATGATAACAGGAACAATTACAGGGGAAATCAAAATTATAATAATAGATTCCAAAATAATAATTATCAAAACAATTTTAGAAATAGGGATAATAGAAACCAAAATTATTATAATAGGGAAAATAGATATAATGGAAATAATGCTAATCAAAATAGAAATAGATATAGGGATTATAGAAGTCAAAATAATAATAATAATAGAAACAATAGTAGAAATGAAAATAATCAAAGGGAAGTAAACTGTAGTAGGATTGAAAGTAATATGGAAAGGGAAGACTCTTCAAGTCAAAATAATCAACAAAATCAGGATTTTTAAGAAAGCACGAATACCACGTTAATGTATTATATGAACATCAGAGGGAATACATTGACTACGAACAGCAAAGGGAAGAAAATGAAAGTACAGGTTTAATTAAATTAAAAGGTTTTTTAAAAGGGAAAGAAGTAGAAATTATGTGTGATACAGGATCAGAACTATCATTAATAAGGGAAGAACTATTGTCTGAAGTAAAATTAACAAATCAATTGAAAATACCAAAAGTAGAATTAGTAAATATTAGTGGAAAGAAAATTACTGAAGTATCAAAAATGATTACTGAGCATGTTATAATAGGGAAGTCAAGTCTAGAGATGCAATTATTTGTAGTGCCGAATATGAAATTGGATATTGTTATGGGAACTGATGAATTAGAAAAGCATGGAATTATTATAGATTACGAGGAAAAGGAAATAAAGTTGTTAGATGAAATTATAAAGATAGGGAAGGGGGAAAATGAAAATATTGACAGACCAAATGAAGGTTGCAATATGATAAATGCGGTCGAAAGAAAAGACTCAAGCAGAAATTTAAATGAAATAATCTCGCAGATGAAAATATCCGAGAAGTATAGGGGAATAATATCAGAAATAATTTCACAACATAAAGGTTTAATAATTGATGAAACTCGTATAGCTAGTAATTATATTCATAAATTCCAAGTCAAAGAAATTAAAAATTTTAAATCCAAGAACTATCCAATCCCATACAAGTACATAGAAGATGTTAGGAAAAAAATCGGTGAAATGCTAGAACAAGACATAATAGAAAGAAGTAAAACAAAATATATAAACCCTATTGTTATAGCAAAAAAGTCAAATGGTGATATTAGGTTATGTTTAGATGCTCGAACATTGAATAGATTGTCAGTACCACAATATGAAGCTCCTAAAAATATAGAGTCAATTTTTGGTAGAATAATAAAGGCACAAGTTTTTAGAAAAGTTGATTTAAGACATAGTTTCTGGTTGATTCCTTTACATGAAAGTTGTAGAGATTACACTGGTTTTATGATAGATGGAGAAGTGTATCGTTTTAAAGTTACGCCTTTTGGTATTCAAAGTGCATGCAGTGCGTTAGTTAGAAGTATGAATCAGATATTAAATAGATTTGAAATTTTTGTAGTTCATTATATCGATGACATATTAATATTTTCTAGAACAGTAGAAGAACATAAAGATCACATAAAATTAGTTTTGAACGAATTAGATATAGCAGGTTTAAAAATAAATATTGAGAAATGTGAATTCTATAAAACAGAAGTTAAAATTTTGGGTTATAAATTAACGAGGGAAGGGTTAGAAATGGATGAAGATAGATTAGATGTAATTAAAAATTTCAAAAGACCCACCAATCTTAAAACTTTGAGGGGATTCTTAGGTCTAATAAATTATTTCAAAAGGCTCATTCCTGATTTAAGTCAGAAGGAGATTCCATTAGTAGAATTACTCAAGAAAGGAATAAAATGGAAATGGGATAATGAAAGACACGAAGCTTTCCAAAATTTAAAAGATGTTTTCATTAAAAAATTAAAAGTCTATCATGCACAATATGATAAACCTTTCATATTAAGAACAGATGCTTCTAAACAAAGATTCAGTGGTGTTTTATTACAAAAACAAAATAATGAAGAAGTGCCCATAAGTTTTGTGTCAAGAATGACAAAAGTTCATGAAAAAAATTACAGTGTTACTGAATTAGAATTAGCAAGTATAGTTTTTTGTGTAAAGAAATTAGGATTTTATTTGTTAGGGAATAAAGTAAGGGTAGAAACTGATCATAGTGCATTAACAAGTATATTTAAAAACAAGTTTGTAAACAGTAGGATTCAAAGATGGATTTTGTTATTGCAGGAATATGATTTTGAAATAAAACATATTCCAGGAAAATTAAATATAATAGTTAATACTTTAACAAAAGAAGAGGGAAATTTAAAAATTGATAAAAGGAAATATAAAGTAGGAGCAAATATTTTATTAGAAGTAAGGGGTTTATTTTCATTAGAGAGCATTAAAAACAATCAAAGTACTTTATCAGAGAAGGATAAAAAGAAATGTAGAATCAAAGAGGGAGTTTATTTACAAGATATAGGTAGGAAAGAATTATACAGAATAAATCAAGACCTAACTTTGAAAATCTTAAATCATTTACATAGTGAATTCAATCACATAGGAGCAAGGAAAATGTGGCTCATATTCAGAGAAAATTATATAGGTAAAGGAGATTACCAAATTGCAAAAGAAATCACAAAGAAATGTGACATATGTCAAAGAGCAAAGCCTAAAAATATAATTAATCACAATTTAGCAAAGAGTATTATAGTGAAGGAATGTTTAGAAATAGTAGCAATAGATTTTTTAAGTGAGTTAATAGTAACAGAAAAAGGAAATAGACATATTTTGGTTGTAGTAGATTTATTTTCTAAATATATAAAATTATATGCTTGCAAAACGACAAAAAGTAGAGAAGTAATGCATAAGTTAGAAAACTATTTTGAAGAAATTGGTAGGCCAAGAAAGTTAATTACAGATAACGCAACATATTTCAAAAACATACGTTTCAAGTATTTTTGCAAAAGGAATTTAATTTTTCATCAATTAACAAGCATCAGACATCCTCAATCCAATCCATCAGAGCAATATATACAGGAAGTAATAAAATATCTGAGAATATCTTGTGAGGGTAAACATCGTCAATGGGATGAATCAATATCCAGAGTAGAAAAATGTTTAAATCATTGTCCAAATACTACAACAGAGAAAACACCTGTATTAATAATGAAAGGCGAAGAACCAGATAGAAAATGGTTAGATGAAAATTCAGTAGAACGAAATGAAATTTTGAAAGATATCAGTAATAGGTTAGAAAGAAATGCAAGAAAGTATATGAATAGGGAAAAGAGAAAAAGAGGAAGGTTAATTAAATTTGAAATAGGTGAATTAGTAATAGTAAGAGCAATGAGAGTAACTAATAATAAAAAGAATATATGTGGAAAATTATGTTTTGCTTTTGAAGGTCCATATGTAGTCATGAATGAAAATGCTGAAAATAGTTATGAATTAATGAATCCTGAAAATGGAAAGATAAGGGGAATATTTAATATTGATCAAATATACAAGTATAATTATTAATAAATTTAGTTCATTAAAATAAAATCAAAAGATAAATAAATTTTAAATATTAATGTGATTAATATGTTAAAATTGATTTAGGGGAATTTGTTATGATTTCATTTCATAAACAATAAAAATTTAAAAATAATAACTTACCGAACTTTGAAAATCAGAAAAGATAAAATAAAAGATATTTATATGGAATTAAGAACAATAGTAAAAGCTAAATAATAGTTAGGATATTAAAATTAACAATGTAAAACCATAATAAACAACAATGTAATAGAATAAGAAGTGATAAACAAGAACTTCAGTGAAAGTGAAGATACGTACTGTGTAACGAAGACAGAAATCATAAGTAAAGTGATTACAAAACTATCATGAGATAGTACAAAACATTGAATAATGTTATAGATATAAGTTAGGATCAGTAAATTTGAGTTATGTAATGTTAAAAGAATGTTATTGATATAATATGGTATGTATTAGATTTAAGAATAAGTAACTGTCAAGAAAACCATAAATATGGGAATAATCATATTAATAATAACCCAATCATAGGTTATATTATACCAAAGTGTGGGGAAAAATGTAGGCAATATTAATTTAAAAAGAAGGAATCACTATCAATTAAAATAAGTTGAAAATCTCCAATAATTCAAAAATTAAAGAATACTAAATTCTGATTGGTTGAGAAGAATTTCTAGTGTCAGTCTGGTAACAATGAGTACTTCTGTCATTTCACAACAATTAACTTGGCATTCTTGATAAGTAAAGTAAGCACCTGATAGGTTGTTTATGACATCAAATAGCGTCGGTTTTGGAGGCCTATAAAAGGGTCTGAAATGAAAACCAAGTTCAGTTTGCATTAATATCCAAGCAGAGACTGTTCTTCTCTGGCAACTCACCAAAATTTTCTAACCTAAGTTTATAAAAAAAATAAACATCAGAGAACGCAAGTGTTCCAAACTTCGATAGGTTCAAAGTAACCAAAGTTAATAAGTTTTATTAAAAGTCAACGAGTATCCCAAGTATCCAAACCAAATAAAAGGTAGTAATAACCTCCAATTTATAAGAAGTATCCAACGATTGCCATTCTTCAACATAATTTCAATAAAGCATCGAAAAGTTTTATGTCTTATCTAAAAGAATAAAACAAAGTATTATCAACAGTTCCTGATCATCAAGAAGAAGTAACCTAAATTAGTTACCTGTGATTATCGTGAAATAGCATAGTGTTGTGTAAAAGGTAAATCAACGAAATTATAAAAGTAAATTGAAAATTGCCAACATTGTTAAACACACTTTTGGATATTGTCTAAACGTAAGTTTGTTTATAATTTCTACATCATATTATTCGTATTATCTGTAAAGAAAACGGAAGATTGTTGACTATAACAATATAAACAAATATTAGTTGAAAAGTGTCTTAAGGTTATGTCATAGATTTTGTAAACATAAAGTTGAATTGAACAAGATAATAAGAGTCATAGAAATTAAATATTGTGAAATCAAAGAGCATTGTGTTTAATTCCATATAAAAATTATTCTATAGATAAACTTCAAAACTTCATAAACATTAAATTCAAAATCCAAATAAAATTCAATAAAATAAAAAACAATTTAAATTAGTTAATAATTGTCGCTCAAACGTGAGGCCATTTGAAAAAGGGGAATAAAAAGTCATTCTGAAAAGGAAATTCAAATAGAACCGCGTAATCAAAGTAAATTAGAAAACTAGATTAATTAATAAAAGAAAGTAAAAATGGAAGGAGATAGACAAAGTACTCCAGAATTAATAGGATTTGATGAAGATGGTGATATAATTAGTGCAGAGAGACCACCAATAGTAGATAGTCAATCACAACTAATGAGAATGCTTGAAAGTTTCAATATGAAACTAGTTAATGAGATAAGAGAGAGTAAAAATGAGACAAATACTAAAATTGAACAAGGTATGAGTGAAATAAGAGATGAACTTAAGAGAGTGAATGATAAATTTGATAAAAGAACTGATGAAATTATGAGAATAGTTGAAACAGAGAAAGAGGAAATTAGGAAACATGTTGAAGAAAGTATAGATAATAAATTAGAAGAATATAATAGCTTTGTAAATAGAAAGTTTAATAATGTAGAGAAAGAAATAGATATTATGGAAAATAGAATGAATGATATGGGGAGGAATATTGAAGAGGATGTGAATGTGAATGTACAAAGTATGAAAGAAAATCAGGAAAAAATGATAAATGAACAAGATGAAAGAATAAAAAGAATTGAGAATAGATCCGAAGAGAGAATGAATATAGAATACAGAAATGTAGGTCATGAGAATACAATAAAGTTTAATGGAAACATAAAATTATTACATCCATGCATTTTTGTTAAAGATTTAAAAAATAAAATACAGTATGAAAGGAATATAGAGAGAATGAAAAAATTAATAAGAGAACGATTGGTTGATGAACCATTGTTGTGGTTCAATTGCAAAGAAAGGGAATTAAATAGTTTAGATGAGTTTATAGATGAATTTTTAGAAAATTTTTGGGGTGAAAATGAGCAGTCGAAATGTCGAGAAAGGTTATATTTTAGGAAGTATATAGAAGGGACTAGAAAAAGCATGAGTGCTTATGCACTTAGCCTGTATAATGAAGCGCAATATTTAGAACCTAAAATGAGAGAGGAAGAGATAGTTTTATACATTTCAAGACAGTATCGAAGTCAAATATCTGAGACAATAGCCATTGCAAATATTAAAAACATGAATCAACTACTATCATACTTAAACCGAATTGATAATAAGAATAACATAGGAACTAGGCAACAAAATGGATATAATGATAACAGGAACAATTACAGGGGAAATCAAAATTATAATAATAGATTCCAAAATAATAATTATCAAAACAATTTTAGAAATAGGGATAATAGAAACCAAAATTATTATAATAGGGAAAATAGATATAATGGAAATAATGCTAATCAAAATAGAAATAGATATAGGGATTATAGAAGTCAAAATAATAATAATAATAGAAATAATAGTAGAAATGAAAATAATCAAAGGGAAGTAAACTGTAGTAGGATTGAAAGTAATATGGAAAGGGAAGACTCTTCAAGTCAAAATAATCAACAAAATCAGGATTTTTAAGAAAGCACGAATACCACGTTAATGTATTATATGAACATCAGAGGGAATACATTGACTACGAACAGCAAAGGGAAGAAAATGAAAGTACAGGTTTAATTAAATTAAAAGGTTTTTTAAAAGGGAAAGAAGTAGAAATTATGTGTGATACAGGATCAGAACTATCATTAATAAGCGAAGAACTATTGTCTGAAGTAAAATTAACAAATCAATTGAAAATACCAAAAGTAGAATTAGTAAATATTAGTGGAAAGAAAATTACTGAAGTATCAAAAATGATTACTGAGCATGTTATAATAGGGAAGTCAAGTCTAGAGATGCAATTATTTGTAGTGCCGAATATGAAATTGGATATTGTTATGGGAACTGATGAATTAGAAAAGCATGGAATTATTATAGATTACGAGGAAAAGGAAATAAAGTTGTTAGATGAAATTATAAAGATAGGGAAGGGGGAAAATGAAAATATTGACAGACCAAATGAAGGTTGCAATATAATAAATGCGGTCGAAAGAAAAGACTCAAGCAGAAATTTAAATGAAATAATCTCGCAGATGAAAATATCCGAGAAGTATAGGGGAATAATATCAGAAATAATTTCACAACATAAAGGTTTAATAATTGATGAAACTCGTATAGCTAGTAATTATATTCATAAATTCCAAGTCAAAGAAATTAAAAATTTTAAATCCAAGAACTATCCAATCCCATACAAGTACATAGAAGATGTTAGGAAAAAAATCGGTGAAATGCTAGAACAAGACATAATAGAAAGAAGTAAAACAAAATATATAAACCCTATTGTTATAGCAAAAAAGTCAAATGGTGATATTAGGTTATGTTTAGATGCTCGAACATTGAATAGATTGTCAGTACCACAATATGAAGCTCCTAAAAATATAGAGTCAATTTTTGGTAGAATAATAAAGGCACAAGTTTTTAGAAAAGTTGATTTAAGACATAGTTTCTGGTTGATTCCTTTACATGAAAGTTGTAGAGATTACACTGGTTTTATGATAGATGGAGAAGTGTATCGTTTTAAAGTTACGCCTTTTGGTATTCAAAGTGCATGCAGTGCGTTAGTTAGAAGTATGAATCAGATATTAAATAGATTTGAAATTTTTGTAGTTCATTATATCGATGACATATTAATATTTTCTAGAACAGTAGAAGAACATAAAGATCACATAAAATTAGTTTTGAACGAATTAGATATAGCAGGTTTAAAAATAAATATTGAGAAATGTGAATTCTATAAAACAGAAGTTAAAATTTTGGGTTATAAATTAACGAGGGAAGGGTTAGAAATGGATGAAGATAGATTAGATGTAATTAAAAATTTCAAAAGACCCACCAATCTTAAAACTTTGAGGGGATTCTTAGGTCTAATAAATTATTTCAAAAGGCTCATTCCTGATTTAAGTCAGAAGGAGATTCCATTAGTAGAATTACTCAAGAAAGGAATAAAATGGAAATGGGATAATGAAAGACACGAAGCTTTCCAAAATTTAAAAGATGTTTTCATTAAAAAATTAAAAGTCTATCATGCACAATATGATAAACCTTTCATATTAAGAACAGATGCTTCTAAACAAAGATTCAGTGGTGTTTTATTACAAAAACAAAATAATGAAGAAGTGCCCATAAGTTTTGTGTCAAGAATGACAAAAGTTCATGAAAAAAATTACAGTGTTACTGAATTAGAATTAGCAAGTATAGTTTTTTGTGTAAAGAAATTAGGATTTTATTTGTTAGGGAATAAAGTAAGGGTAGAAACTGATCATAGTGCATTAACAAGTATATTTAAAAACAAGTTTGTAAACAGTAGGATTCAAAGATGGATTTTGTTATTGCAGGAATATGATTTTGAAATAAAACATATTCCAGGAAAATTAAATATAATAGTTGATACTTTAACAAAAGAAGAGGGAAATTTAAAAATTGATAAAAGGAAATATAAAGTAGGAGCAAATATTTTATTAGAAGTAAGGGGTTTATTTTCATTAGAGAGCATTAAAAACAATCAAAGTACTTTATCAGAGAAGGATAAAAAGAAATGTAGAATCAAAGAGGGAGTTTATTTACAAGATATAGGTAGGAAAGAATTATACAGAATAAATCAAGACCTAACTTTGAAAATCTTAAATCATTTACATAGTGAATTCAATCACATAGGAGCAAGGAAAATGTGGCTCATATTCAGAGAAAATTATATAGGTAAAGGAGATTACCAAATTGCAAAAGAAATCACAAAGAAATGTTACATATGTCAAAGAGCAAAGCCTAAAAATATAATTAATCACAATTTAGCAAAGAGTATTATAGTGAAGGAATGTTTAGAAATAGTAGCAATAGATTTTTTAAGTGAGTTAATAGTAACAGAAAAAGGAAATAGACATATTTTGGTTGTAGTAGATTTATTTTCTAAATATATAAAATTATATGCTTGCAAAACGACAAAAAGTAGAGAAGTAATGCATAAGTTAGAAAACTATTTTGAAGAAATTGGTAGGCCAAGAAAGTTAATTACAGATAACGCAACATATTTCAAAAACATACGTTTCAAGTATTTTTGCAAAAGGAATTTAATTTTTCATCAATTAACAAGCATCAGACATCCTCAATCCAATCCATCAGAGCAATATATACAGGAAGTAATAAAATATCTGAGAATATCTTGTGAGGGTAAACATCGTCAATGGGATGAATCAATATCCAGAGTAGAAAAATGTTTAAATCATTGTCCAAATACTACAACAGAGAAAACACCTGTATTAATAATGAAAGGCGAAGAACCAGATAGAAAATGGTTAGATGAAAATTCAGTAGAACGAAATGAAATTTTGAAAGATATCAGTAATAGGTTAGAAAGAAATGCAAGAAAGTATATGAATAGGGAAAAGAGAAAAAGAGGAAGGTTAATTAAATTTGAAATAGGTGAATTAGTAATAGTAAGAGCAATGAGAGTAACTAATAATAAAAAGAATATATGTGGAAAATTATGTTTTGCTTTTGAAGGTCCATATGTAGTCATGAATGAAAATGCTGAAAATAGTTATGAATTAATGAATCCTGAAAATGGAAAGATAAGGGGAATATTTAATATTGATCAAATATACAAGTATAATTATTAATAAATTTAGTTCATTAAAATAAAATCAAAAGATAAATAAATTTTAAATATTAATGTGATTAATATGTTAAAATTGATTTAGGGGAATTTGTTATGATTTCATTTCATAAACAATAAAAATTTAAAAATAATAACTTACCGAACTTTGAAAATCAGAAAAGATAAAATAAAAGATATTTATATGGAATTAAGAACAATAGTAAAAGCTAAATAATAGTTAGGATATTAAAATTAACAATGTAAAACCATAATAAACAACGATGTAATAGAATAAGAAGTGATAAACAAGAACTTCAGTGGAAGTGAAGATACGTACTGTGTAACGAAGACAGAAATCATAAGTAAAGTGATTACAAAACTATCATGAGATAGTACAAAACATTGAATAATGTTATAGATATAAGTTAGGATCAGTAAATTTGAGTTATGTAATGTTAAAAGAATGTTATTGATATAATATGGTATGTATTAGATTTAAGAATAAGTAACTGTCAAGAAAACCATAAATATGGGAATAATCATATTAATAATAACCCAATCATAGGTTATATTATACCAAAGTGTGGGGAAAAATGTAGGCAATATTAATTTAAAAAGAAGGAATCACTATCAATTAAAATAAGTTGAAAATCTCCAATAATTCAAAAATTAAAGAATACTAAATTCTGATTGGTTGAGAGGAATTTCTAGTGTCAGTCTGGTAACAATGAGTACTTCTGTCATTTCACAACAATTAACTTGGCATTCTTGATAAGTAAAGTAAGCACCTGATAGGTTGTTTATGACATCAAATAGCGTCGGTTTTGGAGGCCTATAAAAGGGTCTGAAATGAAAACCAAGTTCAGTTTGCATTAATATCCAAGCAGAGACTGTTCTTCTCTGGCAACTCACCAAAATTTTCTAACCTAAGTTTATAAAAAAAATAAACATCAGAGAACGCAAGTGTTCCAAACTTCGATAGGTTCAAAGTAACCAAAGTTAATAAGTTTTATTAAAAGTCAACGAGTATCCCAAGTATCCAAACCAAATAAAAGGTAGTAATAACCTCCAATTTATAAGAAGTATCCAACGATTGCCATTCTTCAACATAATTTCAATAAAGCATCGAAAAGTTTTATGTCTTATCTAAAAGAATAAAACAAAGTATTATCAACAGTTCCTGATCATCAAGAAGAAGTAACCTAAATTAGTTACCTGTGATTATCGTGAAACAGCATAGTGTTGTGTAAAAGGTAAATCAACGAAATTATAAAAGTAAATTGAAAATTGCCAACATTGTTAAACACACTTTTGGATATTGTCTAAACGTAAGTTTGTTTATAATTTCTACATCATATTATTCGTATTATCTGTAAAGAAAAAGGAAGATTGTTGACTATAACAATATAAACAAATATTAGTTGAAAAGTGTCTTAAGGTTATGTCATAGATTTTGTAAACATAAAGTTGAATTGAACAAGATAATAAGAGTCATAGAAATTAAATATTGTGAAATCAAAGAGCATTGTGTTTAATTCCATATAAAAATTATTCTATAGATAAACTTCAAAACTTCATAAACATTAAATTCAAAATCCAAATAAAATTCAATAAAATAAAAAACAATTTAAATTAGTTAATAATTGTCGCTCAAACGTGAGGCCATTTGAAAAAGGGGAATAAAAAGTCATTCTGAAAAGGAAATTCAAATAGAACCGCGTAATCAAAGTAAATTAGAAAACTAGATTAATTAATAAAAGAAAGTAAAAATGGAAGGAGATAGACAAAGTACTCCAGAATTAATAGGATTTGATGAAGATGGTGATATAATTAGTGCAGAGAGACCACCAATAGTAGATAGTCAATCACAACTAATGAGAATGCTTGAAAGTTTCAATATGAAACTAGTTAATGAGATAAGAGAGAGTAAAAATGAGACAAATACTAAAATTGAACAAGGTATGAGTGAAATAAGAGATGAACTTAAGAGAGTGAATGATAAATTTGATAAAAGAACTGATGAAATTATGAGAATAGTTGAAACAGAGAAAGAGGAAATTAGGAAACATGTTGAAGAAAGTATAGATAATAAATTAGAAGAATATAATAGCTTTGTAAATAGAAAGTTTAATAATGTAGAGAAAGAAATAGATATTATGGAAAATAGAATGAATGATATGGGGAGGAATATTGAAGAGGATGTGAATGTGAATGTACAAAGTATGAAAGAAAATCAGGAAAAAATGATAAATGAACAAGATGAAAGAATAAAAAGAATTGAGAATAGATCCGAAGAGAGAATGAATATAGAATACAGAAATGTAGGTCATGAGAATACAATAAAGTTTAATGGAAACATAGAATTATTACATCCATGCATTTTTGTTAAAGATTTAAAAAATGAAATACAGTATGAAAGGAATATAGAGAGAATGAAAAAATTAATAAGAGAACGATTGGTTGATGAACCATTGTTGTGGTTCAATTGCAAAGAAAGGGAATTAAATAGTTTAGATGAGTTTATAGATGAATTTTTAGAAAATTTTTGGGGTGAAAATGAGCAGTCGAAATGTCGAGAAAGGTTATATTTTAGGAAGTATATAGAAGGGACTAGAAAAAGCATGAGTGCTTATGCACTTAGCCTGTATAATGAAGCGCAATATTTAGAACCTAAAATGAGAGAGGAAGAGATAGTTTTATACATTTCAAGACAGTATCGAAGTCAAATATCTGAGACAATAGCCATTGCAAATATTAAAAACATGAATCAACTACTATCATACTTAAACCGAATTGATAATAAGAATAACATAGGAACTAGGCAACAAAATGGATATAATGATAACAGGAACAATTACAGGGGAAATCAAAATTATAATAATAGATTCCAAAATAATAATTATCAAAACAATTTTAGAAATAGGGATAATAGAAACCAAAATTATTATAATAGGGAAAATAGATATAATGGAAATAATGCTAATCAAAATAGAAATAGATATAGGGATTATAGAAGTCAAAATAATAATAATAATAGAAATAATAGTAGAAATGAAAATAATCAAAGGGAAGTAAACTGTAGTAGGATTGAAAGTAATATGGAAAGGGAAGACTCTTCAAGTCAAAATAATCAACAAAATCAGGATTTTTAAGAAAGCACGAATACCACGTTAATGTATTATATGAACATCAGAGGGAATACATTGACTACGAACAGCAAAGGGAAAGAAGTAGAAATTATGTGTGATACAGGATCAGAACTATCATTAATAAGGGAAGAACTATTGTCTGAAGTAAAATTAACAAATCAATTGAAAATACCAAAAGTAGAATTAGTAAATATTAGTGGAAAGAAAATTACTGAAGTATCAAAAATGATTACTGAGCATGTTATAATAGGGAAGTCAAGTCTAGAGATGCAATTATTTGTAGTGCCGAATATGAAATTGGATATTGTTATGGGAACTGATGAATTAGAAAAGCATGGAATTATTATAGATTACGAGGAAAAGGAAATAAAGTTGTTAGATGAAATTATAAAGATAGGGAAGGGGGAAAATGAAAATATTGACAGACCAAATGAAGGTTGCAATATAATAAATGCGGTCGAAAGAAAAGACTCAAGCAGAAATTTAAATGAAATAATCTCGCAGATGAAAATATCCGAGAAGTATAGGGGAATAATATCAGAAATAATTTCACAACATAAAGGTTTAATAATTGATGAAACTCGTATAGCTAGTAATTATATTCATAAATTCCAAGTCAAAGAAATTGAAAATTTTAAATCCAAGAACTATCCAATCCCATACAAGTACATAGAAGATGTTAGGAAAAAAATCGGTGAAATGCTAGAACAAGACATTATAGAAAGAAGTAAAACAAAATATATAAACCCTATTGTTATAGCAAAAAAGTCAAATGGTGATATTAGGTTATGTTTAGATGCTCGAACATTGAATAGATTGTCAGTACCACAATATGAAGCTCCTAAAAATATAGAGTCAATTTTTGGTAGAATAATAAAGGCACAAGTTTTTAGTAAAGTTGATTTGAGACATAGTTTCTGGTTGATTCCTTTACATGAAAGTTGTAGAGATTACACTGGTTTTATGATAGATGGAGAAGTGTATCGTTTTAAAGTTACGCCTTTTGGTATTCAAAGTGCATGCAGTGCGTTAGTTAGAAGTATGAATCAGATATTAAATAGATTTGAAATTTTTGTAGTTCATTATATCGATGACATATTAATATTTTCTAGAACAGTAGAAGAACATAAAGATCACATGAAATTAGTTTTGAACGAATTAGATATAGCAGGTTTAAAAATAAATATTGAGAAATGTGAATTCTATAAAACAGAAGTTAAAATTTTGGGTTATAAATTAACGAGGGAAGGGTTAGAAATGGATGAAGATAGATTAGATGTAATTAAAAATTTCAAAAGACCCACCAATCTTAAAACTTTGAGGGGATTCTTAGGTCTAATAAATTATTTCAAAAGGCTCATTCCTGATTTAAGTCAGAAGGAGATTCCATTAATAGAATTACTCAAGAAAGGGATAAAATGGAAATGGGATAATGAAAGACACGAAGCTTTCCAAAATTTAAAAGATGTTTTCATTAAAAAATTAAAAGTCTATCATGCACAATATGATAAACCTTTCATATTAAGAACAGATGCTTCTAAACAAAGATTCAGTGGTGTTTTATTACAAAAACAAAATAATGAAGAAGTGCCCATAAGTTTTGTGTCAAGAATGACAAAAGTTCATGAAAAAAATTACAGTGTTACTGAATTAGAATTAGCAAGTATAGTTTTTTGTGTAAAGAAATTAAGATTTTATTTGTTAGGGAATAAAGTAAGGGTAGAAACTGATCATAGTGCATTAACAAGTATATTTAAAAACAAGTTTGTAAACAGTAGGATTCAAAGATGGATTTTGTTATTGCAGGAATATGATTTTGAAATAAAACATATTCCAGGAAAATTAAATATAATAGCTGATACTTTAACAAGAGAAGAGGGAAATTTAAAAATTGATAAAAGGAAATATAAAGTAGGAGCAAATATTTTATTAGAAGTAAGGGGTTTATTTTCATTAGAGAGCATTAAAAACAATCAAAGTACTTTATCAGAGAAGGATAAAAAGAAATGTAAAATCAAAGAGGGAGTTTATTTACAAGATATAGGTAGGAAAGAATTATACAGAATAAATCAAGACCTAACTTCGAAAATCTTAAATCATTTACATAGTGAATTCAATCACATAGGAGCAAGGAAAATGTGGCTCATATTCAGAGAAAATTATATAGGTAAAGGAGATTACCAAATTGCAAAAGAAATCACAAAGAAATGTGACATATGTCAAAGAGCAAAGCCTAAAAATATAATTAATCACAATTTAGCAAAGAGTATTATAGTAAAGGAATGTTTAGAAATAGTAGCAATAGATTTTTTAAGTGAGTTAATAGTAACAGAAAAAGGAAATAGACATATTTTGGTTGTAGTAGATTTATTTTCTAAATATATAAAATTATATGCTTGCAAAACGACAAAAAGTAGAGAAGTAATGCATAAGTTAGAAAACTATTTTGAAGAAATTGGTAGGCCAAGAAAGTTAATTACAGATAACGCAACATATTTCAAAAACATACGTTTCAAGTATTTTTGCAAAAGGAATTTAATTTTTCATCAATTAACAAGCATCAGACATCCTCAATCCAATCCATCAGAGCGATATATACAGGAAGTAATAAAATATCTGAGAATATCTTGTGAGGGTAAACATCGTCAATGGGATGAATCAATATCCAGAGTAGAAAAATGTTTAAATCATTGTCCAAATACTACAACAGAGAAAACACCTGTATTAATAATGAAAGGCGAAGAACCAGATAGAAAATGGTTAGATGAAAATTCAGTAGAACGAAATGAAATTTTGAAAGATATCAGTAATAGGTTAGAAAGAAATGCAAGAAAGTATATGAATAGGGAAAAGAGAAAAAGAGGAAGGTTAATTAAATTTGAAATAGGTGAATTAGTAATAGTAAGAGCAATGAGAGTAACTAATAATAAAAAGAATATATGTGGAAAATTATGTTTTGCTTTTGAAGGTCCATATGTAGTCATGAATGAAAATGCTGAAAATAGTTATGAATTAATGAATCCTGAAAATGGAAAGATAAGGGGAATATTTAATATTGATCAAATATACAAGTATAATTATTAATAAATTTAGTTCATGAAAATAAAATCAAAAGATAAATAAATTTTAAATATTAATGTGATTAATATGTTAAAATTGATTTAGGGGAATTTGTTATGATTTCATTTCATAAACAATAAAAATTTAAAAATAATAACTTACCGAACTTTGAAAATCAGAAAAGATAAAATAAAAGATATTTATATGGAATTAAAAACAATTGTAAAAGCTAAATAATAGTTAGGATATTAAAATTAACAATGTAAAACCATAATAAACAACAATGTAATAGAATAAGAAGTGATAAACAAGAACTTCAGTGAAAGTGAAGAAACGTACTGTGTAACGAAGACAGAAATCATAAGTAAAGTGATTACAAAACTATCATGAGATAGTACAAAACATTGAATAATGTTATAGATATAAGTTAGGATTAGTAAATTTGAGTTATGTAATGTTAAAAGAATGTTATTGATATAATATGGTATGTATTAGATTTAAGAATAAGTAACTGTCAAGAAAACCATAAATATGGGAATAATCATATTAATAATAACCCAATCATAGGTTATATTATACCAAAGTGTGGGGAAAAATGTAGGCAATATTAATTTAAAAAGAAGGAATCACTATCAATTAAAATAAGTTGAAAATCTCCAATAATTCAAAAATTAAAGAATACTAAATTCTGATTGGTTGAGAGGAATTTCTAGTGTCAGTCTGGTAACAATGAGTACTTCTGTCATTTCACAACAATTAACTTGGCATTCTTGATAAGTAAAGTAAGCACCTGATAGGTTGTTTATGACATCAAGTAGCGTCGGTTTTGGAGGCCTATAAAAGGGTCTGAAATGAAAACCAAGTTCAGTTTGCATTAATATCCAAGCAGAGACTGTTCTTCTCTGGCAACTCACCAAAATTTTCTAACCTAAGTTTATAAAAAAAATAAACATCAGAGAACGCAAGTGTTCCAAACTTCGATAGGTTCAAAGTAACCAAAGTTAATAAGTTTTATTAAAAGTCAACGAGTATCCCAAGTATCCAAACCAAATAAAAGGTAGTAATAACCTCCAATTTATAAGAAGTATCCAACGATTGCCATTCTTCAACATAATTTCAATAAAGCATCGAAAAGTTTTATGTCTTATCTAAAAGAATAAAACAAAGTATTATCAACAGTTCCTGATCATCAAGAAGAAGTAACCTAAATTAGTTACCTGTGATTATCGTGAAATAGCATAGTGTTGTGTAAAAGGTGAATCAACGAAATTATAAAAGTAAATTGAAAATTGCCAACATTGTTAAACACACTTTTGGATATTGTCTAAACGTAAGTTTGTTTATAATTTCTACATCATATTATTCGTATTATCTGTAAAGAAAAAGGAAGATTGTTGACTATAACAATATGAACAAATATTAGTTGAAAAGTGTCTTAAGGTTATGTCATAGATTTTGTAAACATAAAGTTGAATTGAACAAGATAATAAGAGTCATAGAAATTAAATATTGTGAAATCAAAGAGCATTGTGTTTAATTCCATATAAAAATTATTCTATAGATAAACTTCAAAACTTCATAAACATTAAATTCAAAATCCAAATAAAATTCAATAAAATAAAAAACAATTTAAATTAGTTAATAATTGTCGCTCAAACGTGAGGCCATTTGAAAAAGGGAAATAAAAAGTCATTCTGAAAAGGAAATTCAAATAGAACCGCGTAATCAAAGTAAATTAGAAAACTAGATTAATTAATAAAAGAAAGTAAAAATGGAAGGAGATAGACAAAGTACTCCAGAATTAATAGGATTTGATGAAGATGGTGATATAATTAGTGCAGAGAGACCACCAATAGTAGATAGTCAATCACAACTAATGAGAATGCTTGAAAGTTTCAATATGAAACTAGTTAATGAGATAAGAGAGAGTAAAAATGAGACAAATACTAAAATTGAACAAGGTATGAGTGAAATAAGAGATGAACTTAAGAGAGTGAATGATAAATTTGATAAAAGAACTGATGAAATTATGAGAATAGTTGAAACAGAGAAAGAGGAAATTAGGAAACATGTTGAAGAAAGTATAGATAATAAATTAGAAGAATATAATAGCTTTGTAAATAGAAAGTTTAATAATGTAGAGAAAGAAATAGATATTATGGAAAATAGAATGAATGATATGGGGAGGAATATTGAAGAGAATGTGAATGTGAATGTACAAAGTATGAAAGAAAATCAGGAAAAAATGATAAATGAACAAGATGAAAGAATAAAAAGAATTGAGAATAGATCCGAAGAGAGAATGAATATAGAATACAGAAATGTAGGTCATGAGAATACAATAAAGTTTAATGGAAACATAAAATTATTACATCCATGCATTTTTGTTAAAGATTTAAAAAATGAAATACAGTATGAAAGGAATATAGAGAGAATGAAAAAATTAATAAGAGAACGATTGGTTGATGAACCATTGTTGTGGTTCAATTGCAAAGAAAGGGAATTAAATAGTTTAGATGAGTTTATAGATGAATTTTTAGAAAATTTTTGGGGTGAAAATGAGCAGTCGAAATGTCGAGAAAGGTTATATTTTAGTAAGTATATAGAAGGGACTAGAAAAAGCATGAGTGCTTATGCACTTAGCCTGTATAATGAAGCGCAATATTTAGAACCTAAAATGAGAGAGGAAGAGATAGTTTTATACATTTCAAGACAGTATCGAAGTCAAATATCTGAGGCAATAGCCATTGCAAATATTAAAAACATGAATCAACTACTATCATACTTAAACCGAATTGATAATAAGAATAACATAGGAACTAGGCAACAAAATGGATATAATGATAACAGGAACAATTACAGGGGAAATCAAAATTATAATAATAGATTCCAAAATAATAATTATCAAAACAATTTTAGAAATAGGGATAATAGAAACCAAAATTATTATAATAGGGAAAATAGATATAATGGAAATAATGCTAATCAAAATAGAAATAGATATAGGGATTATAGAAGTCAAAATAATAATAATAATAGAAATAATAGTAGAAATGAAAATAATCAAAGGGAAGTAAACTGTAGTAGGATTGAAAGTAATATGGAAAGGGAAGACTCTTCAAGTCAAAATAATCAACAAAATCAGGATTTTTAAGAAAGCACGAATACCACGTTAATGTATTATATGAACATCAGAGGGAATACATTGACTACGAACAGCAAAGGGAAGAAAATGAAAGTATAGGTTTAATTAAATTGAAAGGTTTTTTAAAAGGGAAAGAAGTAGAAATTATGTGTGATACAGGATCAGAACTATCATTAATAAGGGAAAAACTATTGTCTGAAGTAAAATTAACAAATCAATTGAAAATACCAAAAGTAGAATTAGTAAATATTAGTGGAAAGAAAATTACTGAAGTATCAAAAATGATTACTGAGCATGTTATAATAGGGAAGTCAAGTCTAGAGATGTAATTATTTGTAGTGCCGAATATGAAATTGGATATTGTTATGGGAACTGATGAATTAGAAAAGCATGGAATTATTATAGATTACGAGGAAAAGGAAATAAAGTTGTTAGATGAAATTATAAAGATAGGGAAGGGGGAAAATGAAAATATTGACAGACCAAATGAAGGTTGCAATATAATAAATGCGGTCGAAAGAAAAGACTCAAGCAGAAATTTAAATGAAATAATCTCGCAGATGAAAATATCCGAGAAGTATAGGGGAATAATATCAGAAATAATTTCACAACATAAAGGTTTAATAATTGATGAAACTCGTATAGCTAGTAATTATATTCATAAATTCCAAGTCAAAAAAATTGAAAATTTTAAATCCAAGAACTATCCAATCCCATACAAGTACATAGAAGATGTTAGGAAAAAAATCGGTGAAATGCTAGAACAAGACATAATAGAAAGAAGTAAAACAAAATATATAAACCCTATTGTTATAGCAAAAAAGTCAAATGGTGATATAAGGTTATGTTTAGATGCTCGAACATTGAATAGATTGTCAGTACCACAATATGAAGCTCCTAAAAATATAGAGTCAATTTTTGGTAGAATAATAAAGGCACAAGTTTTTAGTAAAGTTGATTTAAGACATAGTTTCTGGTTGATTCCTTTACATGAAAGTTGTAGAGATTACACTGGTTTTATGATAGATGGAGAAGTGTATCGTTTTAAAGTTACGCCTTTTGGTATTCAAAGTGCATGCAGTGCGTTAGTTAGAAGTATGAATCAGATATTAAATAGATTTGAAATTTTTGTAGTTCATTATATCGATGACATATTAATATTTTCTAGAACAGTAGAAGAACATAAAGATCACATAAAATTAGTTTTGAACGAATTAGATATAGCAGGTTTGAAAATAAATATTGAGAAATGTGAATTCTATAAAACAGAAGTTAAAATTTTGGGTTATAAATTAACGAGGGAAGGGTTAGAAATGGATGAAGATAGATTAGATGTAATTAAAAATTTCAAAAGACCCACCAATCTTAAAACTTTGAGGGGATTCTTAGGTCTAATAAATTATTTCAAAAGGCTCATTCCTGATTTAAGTCAGAAGGAGATTCCATTAGTAGAATTACTCAAGAAAGGGATAAAATGGAAATGGGATAATGAAAGACACGAAGCTTTGCAAAATTTAAAAGATGTTTTCATTAAAAAATTAAAAGTCTATCATGCACAATATGATAAACCTTTCATATTAAGAACAGATGCTTCTAAACAAAGATTCAGTGGTGTTTTATTACAAAAACAAAATAATGAAGAAGTGCCCATAAGTTTTGTGAAAAGAATGACAAAAGTTCATGAAAAAAATTACAGTGTTACTGAATTAGAATTAGCAAGTATAGTTTTTTGTGTAAAGAAATTAAGATTTCATTTGTTAGGGAATAAAGTAAGGGTAGAAACTGATCATAGTGCATTAACAAGTATATTTAAAAACAAGTTTGTAAACAGTAGGATTCAAAGATGGATTTTGTTATTGCAGGAATATGATTTTGAAATAAAACATATTCCAGGAAAATTAAATATAATAGCTGATACTTTAACAAGAGAAGAGGGAAATTTAAAAATTGATAAAAGGAAATATAAAGTAGGAGCAAATATTTTATTAGAAGTAAGGGGTTTATTTTCATTAGAGAGCATTAAAAACAATCAAACTACTTTATCAGAGAAGGATAAAAAGAAATGTAAAATCAAAGAGGGAGTTTATTTACAAGATATAGGTAGGAAAGAATTATACAGAATAAATCAAGACCTAACTTTGAAAATCTTAAATCATTTACATAGTGAATTCAATCACATAGGAGCAAGGAAAATGTGGCTCATATTCAGAGAAAATTATATAGGTAAAGGAGATTACCAAATTGCAAAAGAAATCACAAAGAAATGTGACATATGTCAAAGAGCAAAGCCTAAAATATAATTAATCACAATTTAGCAAAGAGTATTATAGTGAAGGAATGTTTAGAAATAGTAGCAATAGATTTTTTAAGTGAGTTAATAGTAACAGAAAAAGGAAATAGACATATTTTGGTTGTAGTAGATTTATTTTCTAAATATATAAAATTATATGCTTGCAAAACGACAAAAAGTAGAGAAGTAATGCATAAGTTAGAAAACTATTTTGAAGAAATTGGTAGGCCAAGAAAGTTAATTACAGATAACGCAACATATTTCAAAAACATACGTTTCAAGTATTTTTGCAAAAGGAATTTAATTTTTCATCAATTAACAAGCATCAGACATCCTCAATCCAATCAATCAGAGCGATATATACAGGAAGTAATAAAATATCTGAGAATATCTTGTGAGGGTAGACATCGTCAATGGGATGAATCAATATCCAGAGTAGAAAAATGTTTAAATCATTGTCCAAATACTACAACAGAGAAAACACCTGTATTAATAATGAAAGGCGAAGAACCAGATAGAAAATGGTTAGATGAAAATTCAGTAGAACGAAATGAAATTTTGAAAGATATCAGTAATAGGTTAGAAAGAAATGCAAGAAAGTATATGAATAGGGAAAAGAGAAAAAGAGGAAGGTTAATTAAATTTGAAATAGGTGAATTAGTAATAGTAAGAGCAATGAGAGTAACTAATAATAAAAAGAATATATGTGGAAAATTATGTTTTGCTTTTGAAGGTCCATATGTAGTCATGAATGAAAATGCTGAAAATAGTTATGAATTAATGAATCCTGAAAATGGAAAGATAAGGGGAATATTTAATATTGATCAAATATACAAGTATAATTATTAATAAATTTAGTTCATGAAAATAAAATCAAAAGATAAATAAATTTTAAATATTAATGTGATTAATATGTTAAAATTGATTAAGGGGAATTTGTTATGATTTCATTTCATAAACAATAAAAATTTAAAAATAATAACTTACCGAACTTTGAAAATCAGAAAAGATAAAATAAAAGATATTTATATGGAATTAAAAACAATTGTAAAAGCTAAATAATAGTTAGGATATTAAAATTAACAATGTAAAACCATAATAAACAACAATGTAATAGAATAAGAAGTGATAAACAAGAACTTCAGTGAAAGTGAAGAAACGTACTGTGTAACGAAGACAGAAATCATAAGTAAAGTGATTACAAAACTATCATGAGATAGTACAAAACATTGAATAATGTTATAGATATAAGTTAGGATTAGTAAATTTGAGTTATGTAATGTTAAAAGAATGTTATTGATATAATATGGTATGTATTAGATTTAAGAATAAGTAACTGTCAAGAAAACCATAAATATGGGAATAATCATATTAATAATAACCCAATCATAGGTTATATTATACCAAAGTGTGGGGAAAAATGTAGGCAATATTAATTTAAAAAGAAGGAATCACTATCAATTAAAATAAGTTGAAAATCTCCAATAATTCAAAAATTAAAGAATACTAAATTCTGATTGGTTGAGAGGAATTTCTAGTGTCAGTCTGGTAACAATGAGTACTTCTGTCATTTCACAACAATTAACTTGGCATTCTTGATAAGTAAAGTAAGCACCTGATAGGTTGTTTATGACATCAAGTAGCGTCGGTTTTGGAGGCCTATAAAAGGGTCTGAAATGAAAACCAAGTTCAGTTTGCATTAATATCCAAGCAGAGACTGTTCTTCTCTGGCAACTCACCAAAATTTTCTAACCTAAGTTTATAAAAAAAATAAACATCAGAGAACGCAAGTGTTCCAAACTTCGATAGGTTCAAAGTAACCAAAGTTGATAAGTTTTATTAAAAGTCAACGAGTATCCCAAGTAGCCAAACCAAATAAAAGGTAGTAATAACCTCCAATTTATAAGAAGTATCCAACGATTGCCATTCTTCAACATAATTTCAATAAATCATCGAAAAGTTTTATGTCTTATCTAAAAGAATAAAACAAAGTATTATCAACAGTTCCTGATCATCAAGAAGAAGTAACCTAAATTAGTTACCTGTGATTATCGTGAAATAGCATAGTGTTGTGTAAAAGGTGAATCAACGAAATTATAAAAGTAAATTGAAAATTGCCAACATTGTTAAACACACTTTTGGATATTGTCTAAACGTAAGTTTGTTTATAATTTCTACATCATATTATTCGTATTATCTGTAAAGAAAAAGGAAGATTGTTGACTATAACAATATAAACAAATATTAGTTGAAAAGTGTCTTAAGGTTATGTCATAGATTTTGTAAACATAAAGTTGAATTGAACAAGATAATAAGAGTCATAGAAATTAAATATTGTGAAATCAAAGAGCATTGTGTTTAATTCCATATAAAAATTATTCTATAGATAAACTTCAAAACTTCATAAACATTAAATTCAAAATCCAAATAAAATTCAATAAAATAAAAAACAATTTAAATTAGTTAATAATTGTCGCTCAAACGTGAGGCCATTTGAAAAAGGGAAATAAAAAGTCATTCTGAAAAGGAAATTCAAATAGAACCGCGTAATCAAAGTAAATTAGAAAACTAGATTAATTAATAAAAGAAAGTAAAAATGGAAGGAGATAGACAAAGTACTCCAGAATTAATAGGATTTGATGAAGATGGTGATATAATTAGTGCAGAGAGACCACCAATAGTAGATAGTCAATCACAACTAATGAGAATGCTTGAAAGTTTCAATATGAAACTAGTTAATGAGATAAGAGAGAGTAAAAATGAGACAAATACTAAAATTGAACAAGGTATGAGTGAAATAAGAGATGAACTTAAGAGAGTGAATGATAAATTTGATAAAAGAACTGATGAAATTATGAGAATAGTTGAAACAGAGAAAGAGGAAATTAGGAAACATGTTGAAGAAAGTATAGATAATAAATTAGAAGAATATAATAGCTTTGTAAATAGAAAGTTTAATAATGTAGAGAAAGAAATAGATATTATGGAAAATAGAATGAATGATATGGGGAGGAATATTGAAGAGAATGTGAATGTGAATGTACAAAGTATGAAAGAAAATCAGGAAAAAATGATAAATGAACAAGATGAAAGAATAAAAAGAATTGAGAATAGATCCGAAGAGAGAATGAATATAGAATACAGAAATGTAGGTCATGAGAATACAATAAAGTTTAATGGAAACATAAAATTATTACATCCATGCATTTTTGTTAAAGATTTAAAAAATGAAATACAGTATGAAAGGAATATAGAGAGAATGAAAAAATTAATAAGAGAACGATTGGTTGATGAACCATTGTTGTGGTTCAATTGCAAAGAAAGGGAATTAAATAGTTTAGATGAGTTTATACAGGGTGTATCTAAATAACACCGAAAAAATTAAAGGGGTGATTCTGTGATGAAAATTAATGTGAATGTTTGGTATAAAATTTTTTGAGAAAACCCTCCCCGGAAAAGTTACACCCCTTCGAAAATTAAAAAAAAAAATGGTTTTTCTTTTTCATTTTCCCTGTATATCAAGCTAAAGACACCAAACTTGGTAAACATTATCTGTCAATAAGAGTACACTTTTCGAAATTTTTTCAACCCTGAAGTATGCTTAGAAGGGGTTGATTATTTCAACCCCTAAGATATTTTTTCTTACAACTTTTTTTTATATGAAAATTTTTTCTTTAAAAAAGTATGACTGAAAAGCCCAATTCATTGACTAACTTTTTTAACTCTAGAAGTTTTTTCTAAAATTTGAGCATTAATGAGAAAAAAATAAATAAGCTCATGTAAAATAGCATTTTATTAAACAACAGCCAACCAAATTATGATTATGATTATGAGACTTCTACAACTAAAAACAAAAGTGAACAAACAATGAACAAAAACCTGTCGAATATCGACAATACAATTATAATAAATGTTGAAAATGACCGCCTTCAGCGTCAATACAAGCATCTAGCCTTTTCCTCATAGAATTGCGTATACGATGAAATATTCCTGGAGAATTTCTTATAGTTTCACACCCTGCCACAATGCGGTTTCGCAGATCATCGATATTTCCAACTGGGTTTGTGTATATCAAAGATTTCAGATATCCCCATATGCAAAAATCCAAAGGATTAAGGTCAGGGGAGCGGGCTGGCCAGTTTACAGGTCCTCCTCGACCTATCCATTGATTGGCATACACCTCATCCAGGTGAGTTCTTGCAAGTATACTAAAATGAGCTGGTGCACCATCGTGCATAAACCATGAATGTTGCCTAATTTGAATGGGAACCTCTTCAAGAAGAACAGGTAATTCTTCAAGGAGATGACAATATGCTTCACCATTTAATCGTAGCGGAAGAAAATGGGGACCAATTAAATGATTATCAATAATTCCGAGCCACACGTTTAATGAAAATTTATACTGATGATTTCCTTCAAAAAAGCCATGAGGATTTTCGTCAGCCCAAAGGTGATTGTTGTGAAAATTTCTAATACAGTCTCTTGAGAAATTCGCCTCGTCAGTAAATAAAATATTATCTAAGAACTGTGGTGCTTGGCCAATCAAATTAATAAGCCACTGACAAAAAATCACACGGGGTAAAAAATCTCGAATCATTAACGCCTGGACCCGTTGAAGATGATAGGGATACAACATTTGTTCTTTTAAAATTCTAAAAACAACGGAATGGTTTACATGTAGGACACGAGCTATTTTCCTGGTACTAGTTTCTGGGAATTCTTCAATTGAATTAAGTACGGCTTCTTCTACAGCTGCAGTTCTAACTTCTCTAGTACGACCAGAATCATAACTTCTTTTTTCAAAATTACCACGTTCCCGCAAGCGTCGGTGAATAGTTGTGAACGTAGTATGATGGGGTAGTCTACGCTGTAGGTACTGTTCAGCATAAAGTCTTTGCGCTTCCAATGAATTACCGTTAGCACGACCGTATGTAAAATGCATATCTGCCATTTCCAAATTCGAATATGCATTCATATTTTCAATCAACTAATATTTCCTACAATACACAATCATAAAACTTGTGAAACAATAAGATGGGTGACAGAAAATGACACTACACAATCCTAGTGTCAGTATTAATGTTTTTATGCAAAGCACAGGCCACTAGACTTGACGCAAAATACACTCGCGTTAGCTCATCTTTTTGAAAATGCATTGCATTAGATTTTTTTTCTCGTAAATGCTCAAGTTTTAGAAAAAACTTGTAGAGTTAAAAAAGTTAGTCAATGAATTGGGCTTTTCAGTCATACTTTTTTAAAGAAAAAATTTTCATCTAAAAAAAAGTTGTAAGAAAAAATATCTTAGGGGTTGAAATAATCAACCCCTTCTAAGCATACTTCAGGGTTGAAAAAATTTCAAAAAGTGTACTCTTATTGACAGATAATGTTTACCAAGTTTCGTGTCTTTAGCTTGATATACAGGGAAAATGAAAAAGAAAAACCATTTTTTTTTTTAATTTTCGAAGGGGTGTAACTTTTCCGGGGAGGGTTTTTTCAAAAAAATTTATACCAAACACTCACATTAATTTTCATCACAGAATCACCCCTTTAATTTTTTCGGTGTTATTTAGATACACCCTGTAGATGAATTTTTAGAAAATTTTTGGGGTGAAAATGAGCAGTCGAAATGTCGAGAAAGGTTATATTTTAGGAAGTATATAGAAGGGACTAGAAAAAGCATGAGTGCTTATGCACTTAGCCTGTATAATGAAGCGCAATATTCAGAACCTAAAATGAGAGAGGAAGAGATAGTTTTATACATTTCAAGACAGTATCGAAGTCAAATATCTGAGGCAATAGCCATTGCAAATATTATAAACATGAATCAACTACTATCATACTTAAACCGAATTGATAATAAGAATAACATAGGAACTAGGCAACAAAATGGATATAATGATAACAGGAACAATTACAGGGGAAATCAAAATTATAATAATAGATTCCAAAATAATAATTATCAAAACAATTTTAGAAATAGGGATAATAGAAACCAAAATTATTATAATAGGGAAAATAGATATAATGGAAATAATGCTAATCAAAATAGAAATAGATATAGGGATTATAGAAGTCAAAATAATAATAATAATAGAAATAATAGTAGAAATGAAAATAATCAAAGGGAAGTAAACTGTAGTAGGATTGAAAGTAATATGGAAAGGGAAGACTCTTCAAGTCAAAATAATCAACAAAATCAGGATTTTTAAGAAAGCACGAATACCACGTTAATGTATTATATGAACATCAGAGGGAATACATTGACTACGAACAGCAAAGGGAAGAAAATGAAAGTATAGGTTTAATTAAATTAAAAGGTTTTTTAAAAGGGAAAGAAGTAGAAATTATGTGTGATACAGGATCAGAACTATCATTAATAAGGGAAGAACTATTGTCTGAAGTAAAATTAACAAATCAATTGAAAATACCAAGAGTAGAATTAGTAAATATTAGTGGAAAGAAAATTACTGAAGTATCAAAAATGATTACTGAGCATGTTATAATAGGGAAGTCAAGTCTAGAGATGCAATTATTTGTAGTGCCGAATATGAAATTGGATATTGTTATGGGAACTGATGAATTAGAAAAGCATGGAATTATTATAGATTACGAGGAAAAGGAAATAAAGTTGTTAGATGAAATTATAAAGATAGGGAAGGGGGAAAATGAAAATATTGACAGACCAAATGAAGGTTGCAATATAATAAATGCGGTCGAAAGAAAAGACTCAAGCAGAAATTTAAATGAAATAATCTCGCAGATGAAAATATCCGAGAAGTATAGGGGAATAATATCAGAAATAATTTCACAACATAAAGGTTTAATAATTGATGAAACTCGTATAGCTAGTAATTATATTCATAAATTCCAAGTCAAAGAAATTGAAAATTTTAAATCCAAGAACTATCCAATCCCATACAAGTACATAGAAGATGTTAGGAAAAAAATCGGTGAAATGCTAGAACAAGACATAATAGAAAGAAGTAAAACAAAATATATAAACCCTATTGTTAAAGCAAAAAAGTCAAATGGTGATATTAGGTTATGTTTAGATGCTCGAACATTGAATAGATTGTCAGTACCACAATATGAAGCTCCTAAAAATATAGAGTCAATTTTTGGTAGAATAATAAAGGCACAAGTTTTTAGTAAAGTTGATTTAAGACATAGTTTCTGGTTGATTCCTTTACATGAAAGTTGTAGAGATTACACTGGTTTTATGATAGATGGAGAAGTGTATCGTTTTAAAGTTACGCCTTTTGGTATTCAAAGTGCATGCAGTGCGTTAGTTAGAAGTATGAATCAGATATTAAATAGATTTGAAATTTTTGTAGTTCATTATATCGATGACATATTAATATTTTCTAGAACAGTAGAAGAACATAAAGATCACATAAAATTAGTTTTGAACGAATTAGATATAGCAGGTTTAAAAATAAATATTGAGAAATGTGAATTCTATAAAACAGAAGTTAAAATTTTGGGTTATAAATTAACGAGGGAAGGGTTGGAAATGGATGAAGATAGATTAGATGTAATTTAAAATTTCAAAAGACCCACCAATCTTAAAACTTTGAGGGGATTCTTAGGTCTAATAAATTATTTCAAAAGGCTCATTCCTGATTTAAGTCAGAAGGAGATTCCATTAGTAGAATTACTCAAGAAAGGGATAAAATGGAAATGGGATAATGAAAGACACGAAGCTTTCCAAAATTTAAAAGATGTTTTCATTAAAAAATTAAAAGTCTATCATGCACAATATGATAAACCTTTCATATTAAGAACAGATGCTTCTAAACAAAGATTCAGTGGTGTTTTATTACAAAAACAAAATAATGAAGAAGTGCCCATAAGTTTTGTGAAAAGAATGACAAAAGTTCATGAAAAAAATTACAGTGTTACTGAATTAGAATTAGCAAGTATAGTTTTTCGTGTAAAGAAATTAAGATTTTATTTGTTAGGGAATAAAGTAAGGGTAGAAACTGATCATAGTGCATTAACAAGTATATTTAAAAACAAGTTTGTAAACAGTAGGATTCAAAGATGGATTTTGTTATTGCAGGAATATGATTTTGAAATAAAACATATTCCAGGAAAATTAAATATAATAGCTGATACTTTAACAAGAGAAGAGGGAAATTTAAAAATTGATAAAAGGAAATATAAAGTAGGAGCAAATATTTTATTAGAAGTAAGGGGTTTATTTTCATTAGAGAGCATTAAAAACAATCAAAGTACTTTATCAGAGAAGGATAAAAAGAAATGTAAAATCAAAGAGGGAGTTTATTTACAAGATATAGGTAGGAAAGAATTATACAGAATAAATCAAGACCTAACTTTGAAAATCGTAAATCATTTACATAGTGAATTCAATCACATAGGAGCAAGGAAAATGTGGCTCATATTCAGAGAAAATTATATAGGTAAAGGAGATTACCAAATTGCAAAAGAAATCACAAAGAAATGTGACATATGTCAAAGAGCAAAGCCTAAAAATATAATTAATCACAATTTAGCAAAGAGTATTATAGTAAAGGAATGTTTAGAAATAGTAGCAATAGATTTTTTTAAGTGAGTTAATAGTAACAGAAAAAGGAAATAGACATATTTTGGTTGTAGTAGATTTATTTTCTAAATATATAAAATTATATGCTTGCAAAACGACAAAAAGTAGAGAAGTAATGCATAAGTTAGAAAACTATTTTGAAGAAATTGGTAGGCCAAGAAAGTTAATTACAGATAACGCAACATATTTCAAAAACATACGTTTCAAGTATTTTTGCAAAAGGAATTTAATTTTTCATCAATTAACAAGCATCAGACATCCTCAATCCAATCCATCAGAGCGATATATACAGGAAGTAATAAAATATCCGAGAATATCTTGTAAGGGTAAACATCGTCAATGGGATGAATCAATATCCAGAGTAGAAAAATGTTTAAATCATTGTCCAAATACTACAACAGAGAAAACACCTGTATTAATAATGAAAGGCGAAGAACCAGATAGAAAATGGTTAGATGAAAATTCAGTAGAACGAAATGAAATTTTGAAAGATATCAGTAATAGGTTAGAAAGAAATGCAAGAAAGTATATGAATAGGGAAAAGAGAAAAAGAGGAAGGTTAATTAAATTTGAAATAGGTGAATTAGTAATAGTAAGAGCAATGAGAGTAACTAATAATAAAAAGAATATATGTGGAAAATTATGTTTTGCGTTTGAAGGTCCATATGTAGTCAAGAATGAAAATGCTGAAAATAGTTATGAATTAATGAATCCTGAAAATGGAAAGATAAGGGGAATATTTGATATTGATCAAATATACAAGTATAATTATTAATAAATTTAGTTCATGAAAATAAAATCAAAAGATAAATAAATTTTAAATATTAATGTGATTAATATGTTAAAATTGATTTAAGGGAATTTGTCATGATTTCATTTCATAAACAATAAAAATTTAAAAATAATAACTTACCGAACTTTGAAAATCAGAAAAGATAAAATAAAAGATATTTATATGGAATTAAGAACAACAGTAAAAGCTAAATAATAGTTAGGATATTAAAATTAACAATGTAAAATCATAATAAACAACAATGTAATAGAAAAAGAAGTGATAAACAAGAACTTCAGTGAAAGTGAAGAAACGTACTGTGTAACGAAGACAGAAATCATAAGTAAAGTGATTACAAAACTATCATGAGATAGTACAAAACATTGAATAATGTTATAGATATAAGTTAGGATTAGTAAATTCGAGTTATGTAATGTTAAAAGAATGTTATTGATATAATATGGTATGTATTAGATTTAAGAATAAGTAACTGTCAAGAAAACCATAAATATGGGAATAATCATATTAATAATAACCCAATCATAGGTTATATTATACCAAAGTGTGGGGAAAAATGTAGGCAATATTAATTTAAAAAGAAGGAATCACTATCAATTAAAATAAGTTGAAAATCTCCAATAATTCAAAAATTAAAGAATACTAAATTCTGATTGGTTGAGAGGAATTTCTAGTGTCAGTCTGGTAACAATGAGTACTTCTGTCATTTCACAACAATTAACTTGGCATTCTTGATAAGTAAAGTAAGCACCTGTTGTTTATGACATCAAGTAGCGTCGGTTTTGGAGGCCTATAAAAGGGTCTGAAATGAAAACCAAGTTCAGTTTGCATTAATATCCAAGCAGAGACTGTTCTTCTCTGGCAACTCACCAAAATTTTCTAACCTAAGTTTATAAAAAAAATAAACATCAGAGAACGCAAGTGTTCCAAACTTCGATAGGTTCAAAGTAACCAAAGTTAATAAGTTTTATTAAAAGTCAACGAGTATCCCAAGTATCCAAACCAAATAAAAGGTAGTAATAACCTCCAATTTATAAGAAGTATCCAACGATTGCCATTCTTCAACATAATTTCAATAAAGCATCGAAAAGTTTTATGTCTTATCTAAAAGAATAAAACAAAGTATTATCAACAGTTCCTGATCATCAAGAAGAAGTAACCTAAATTAGTTACCTGTGATTATCGTGAAATAGCATAGTGTTGTGTAAAAGGTGAATCAACGAAATTATAAAAGTAAATTGAAAATTGCCAACATTGTTAAACACACTTTTGGATATTGTCTAAACGTTAGTTTGTTTATAATTTCTACATCATATTATTCGTATTATCTGTAAAGAAAAAGGAAGATTGTTGACTATAACAATATAAACAAATATTAGTTGAAAAGTGTCTTAAGGTTATGTCATAGATTTTGTAAACATAAAGTTGAATTGAACAAGATAATAAGAGTCATAGAAATTAAATATTGTGAAATCAAAGAGCATTGTGTTTAATTCCATATAAAAATTATTCTATAGATAAACTTCAAAACTTCATAAACATTAAATTCAAAATCCAAATAAAATTCAATAAAATAAAAAACAATTTAAATTAGTTAATAATATATATATATATATATATATATATATATATATATATATATATATATATATATATATATATATATATATATATATATATGTGTCAAGCGACTATTTCCGGGACATTTTTTATCGCTTGATGACGAGTTCCGAGACATTTGTCGAGTTCCAGGTCAGTCCTGGAAATTTTATTTGTCTATAGACGAGTTCCGGGACTGTCCCTGAAATGACGTGACTTCCAGGACATGATGAAAATATTCATCGATTATACTATAATTTCATGTAGGATCGTAATTAAAGTTTCTTCGTCGTAATTTTGATTGACATTTTTTTTTGTGCTGATGTAGGGATAACTACCATCAGAAATGCGAAGCTACAAACTTCATATGTACACGAAAATTAGGGAAAGTTGTGAAACGCGGACTTCTCCAACAGTTTCTGATATCTTATCTATCTATCTATCTTATCTATCTTAATTTCAAGCCTCATCAGAATTATTACAGTTGGCGGTTTCCTTTTTCAAGATTCAAAGATAGTTACAAAATACGTTAATAGATGATAGCAGACATTAAACACGTCCCGGAACTCAGCGTTTCACATCTAAGATATTAGAGTAATGTTTGGGAAAACTCTGATTTTTTATTTGTAGGTAGCTAATAATAATCTAAAGTATGGGTTGCCCATCTTATAAAAAGTTGTTGCGAATAGGTTATCAACAGTTAATCGTAGGTACCACTTGAATAATAAGTTCACTTTCTTAGTGACTTCACGATGATAAATTCTGTGTTCTTGAAAAGTTACCGTTATGCAAACTTTCTAATACTGATAGACCTGGGAAATGACCTTTTCGCACTACTTCGTTTTGTTATACATTTTCTTACCAAGTTTTCCAGTCTCAAAGCTATCGGTTCACCCAAAAGATATCTCTGTCGATGTTGAACGCCGATTTCCGGGACATTTTTTGATATGTAATGACGAGATCTAGTTCTCGCTAGACTTTTCGTAGCTTGATGCTTCCCGTGTTTAGAAATAATTTTACAATGTAGCTAATATATTCCCAAATAATCATGAAAAATCAGATTGGCGCCAATTAATAACATACTTATCTGATGGAAAATTGGAATAAAAATTGTGACATCTATAAGCACTTAACTATAAGCCTGAAACTTTGGAATATTCTCATATTAATTTATATTTATGCAACCACCAACATTCAAGAACCTATTATTATTTCGTTTCATACCTAGATATTTTCTTGCCCGAAGTTTTAAATTCGAAGCTACGTAGTCGATAGTTACATACACGAAAAACGAACATTAGAAAACATGTAATAGTTTGTTCGAATGCAAAGCGCGAACTTCCGCGACAGTTTCTGGTATCTGAGGGTTCCAAACCTCGGCAGAATAACAGATCTGCAAAGTATTATATCCATTTTTTGAGTAAGTCTAAATACGGGAAGCATAGAACTGCGAAAATTCCAAGGCGTGGACATGTCACATGTCAATATGTATCAAAAATATGTCTCGGATATTTTTACGGGTTGATGAGATATTTGAAAATTGCTGAATTTTTCTTATGGCGTTATTTTTCAGATATCGGAAAATGAATCGTACAGGGTGAGCGAAACTGCCTCAGCTCTATTATAGGAAAAGAAAAAACAACGGAAAAAATCATATTAATACAAATAATATAAGCCGAATTTGCATATTTATCCAAATTTGAAAACTGAAGTAGATGTCATCGAATGTTTTTACCGGAAACTTACCTATATTTTTGCATATTTAAAAAGAGCTTTTTTTTTCTGAAAACACTGTAAAAAAACATTTCAATCTTCTTCCGATGAAAAATTATGAAGAATTTTGTCGCTCCTGTGGTTAATTGAACATTGTTTATGAATGGTGGCAGACTGTACTGAAAAGCTTTGACTTTTACAAAAGTCTTAGTTGCGGGTATTTCGCGGTGATACAATAAATTGAACTACAAACTAATATTATGATAATAATATCTTCAATGAGCGAGCACTCCACAAATAAGTAGTGTGATTTTATGTCGCTGCGATTTATCACAAAATCAAGAAACTGAGGAGTGAGCCACCGCACTTATACCAGCGCTTTTTTGAGGCAGTCGCGCCGCCTTACTTTGAGCTGCCGCGCCCTGGTATTGACGATGCCGTGCAGCTTGCTGGCACGTAGACGTAGCTTCAACTTTGTGTAATAACAAACATTATTAATATCAATTCGTATTAATTATTAATTAAACATTAAAAAACATATAATATGTGACTATTACCACAGAAAGAGCTCCGTTCTACTTCTCCTACTGAAGCCTCAAGTAATATTTCTCTAGATAGTTCATCGTAAGCATATCTGTTCTGTTCAATCAATAATTAGTAAAAATATTGATTATGACGTAATAATGTTTAATCAACTATCGATACGACAAAATTGCTTATAATTTTTTAACGGAAGAAGATAGCAGCATTGAATAGATCTTTCCCGTCAATATCTGATCTATTTTCATATGTTAACTTGGGTTCTAGGTTGAGACACTGTGCTTTTTTTGGTATCTCTCCAATGCCCTCCAACTATCAATGTCTTGCAAGAATGAAAACTTGTTGTGTTCTGTTAATAAATCGAATCCTTCATTTAATTGTAAGATCGCCATGCTAAGTAGCAAGATATAAAAATTCACTTTAAATTTTGTTTTCGGATCTAATATGGGCTCATCTGCAGCCCATAATCAAAATGTATTTTTCGGGGACGTGAACAAGCAGTTTCGGCGAATTCAGGTCCACATTCTAAATCTTCAGCAATTGATTTTGAATCAAGTAGCAATTATTCAGAAGCACTGTGCTGTATTATACGCCTAAGTCTTTTTCAACCAGATCAATCATTTTGACCGCCTCTGAAAGAATAATGTCTAACTTTTGCAAAGTTTTGATTACAGTATTAATTTTGGATAAAATGTTGTTCCATATTACAACTGAACATACGAACCTATGAGACTTTAGTTTTAACATTAATGAATTCGCCATGTTCCTTGCGTCACTGTCATACTTGTCATTGATAAAAATAGTGTATAATGCCTTGTACATTTTATTAAAATTAAAGCGAAGAGGTATTATAGCATCAACTTTTCATTCGCGTATTTGAAAGAGGCTTAAAGTCAAAGTAGGTATCTGGTTCGTAATGATATCGCAACTTGAAGTTGATGCCGAAAAAATACATATATTTCCTGAACAATAAAAAAACAGTTTGAGATACTCAATGAGCTTTTATCGGCACCATTTACTACCAAATTGAATGTTTATCTTTTCCTCTCATGTTTGCACCATTATCATATCCTTGGACTTGTAAATCTTCTAGTTCAATATTGGATGACTTTAACAAATTCAACAAATAATTTGCTAACCCTTGTTCAGTAGTATCAGTTACAGGTAACAAACCTAAAAATTCTCTTACCTCAGCAAGTTTTCTTGACGTGTTAAAATAAACAAATCTTACAATAACAGTAGGTTGTTCTTTGTGTGAGATACGTGTACAATCTAGAATCACAGATTAGTATTTAGATTGTTTTAGAAGATCAACTATGGTAGTTTTAGTTTTTTCAGAAATTAAATTGATGCATTCATTTTGAATATTGAGGCCCAGATGATGGGGCATGCTGAGCATTTTGAATTCGAGCAATGTGTTCTGATAGTATATTATCAAAGTAAGAAATACATTCTACTAACTTTAGAGAAAATTTCCTTTATTTGTGTAGAATGATTTTTCAGAAGGTCCTCTGAAAATGAAATTCTGACCAGCTAAAAACATTATGATTTCGATTATCCTCTCCAAAACTGCCTCTTTTTCTCGCAGCATATTCGAGCTTAATTAACAGAGTCTACTATTTGACCTTTTACTAAGTCATTTTTTAGATCTGAATATTTTTTGAAAGAAAGTATATGACCTGAACCCTTTTCGTCTATCTCCTGATGTTGTGGTGGAAATGTTCCTAGTTTGTATAAATAAAAAGGTAATTTTGGGTGCTAACACTAACGATATTACATTAAGAAACAACAGATGAGTACAACGGGGTACAACGGCGTTGAAACTGATTGAGTTCGAGGGTTTCGATTAAATCATCTTATTAATTGCTGGTTTTCCATAGCTCGACGCACATACCCTCTCTTCCCCCCAAACATATCTGTATTACGTAGTTTGTTGAATTTGAAATTATAGAGTTCGAGGGAGGCGATTCTATCATCTTATTAAAGCAGATTGTTGGTTGTTCATAGTTCGACGGACATAAGTTCTGTTTTCCCAAACAAATCTTTATAACATAGTTTGTTTGTTGAATTTATAATGTGACAGAGAGTGTAGCGAGCAACCCATAAATCATAATCTCTAATAAAGAGGCGACCCAGGTACCCTTCGCTCATAAACGGACCATCGGCTTTGCATTGCACTATTTAACAATTTTTCTTTGTGAATATAATAATGTCCTCTTCTTGTTCGGTGTAAAATATAGTGTGTAAGAAATTGAAAACAATTGAATTGAATAGAATTGAAACTCGATCTATAAGATTGTTCTGCTTAAATAATAATAACCTTGTATTTATATGGAAACAGATTCTTATTGCAAAGGCCAGGTCTTATACAAATTCAACTTTAGTGCAATTCTAATAGATATTGAGTTGTATTGTATTTTAATGTAAAACTTCTGATAATGAATTATCTCTTCGACTCAAATTATTTCTAAGCTCTACAGAAAAATCGTGAAGTTCATCTAGGTACTTCTGTTGCATTGGAATAAAAACTTTTCAATTCATAATACACGAAAAAATTATTTTATAGACTGCTATTATAATATGGGATTCCGAAATAAATTAATGCATGTATTTCTTCGATAACCAATCTGATGTGTAATATGTCCTACTACCTTATTTTCTAGGAACTACAATTAATTTTGCACGTGGAACAAGTAAAATATTTCAAAACAAAACATATTGTTTATTCAAGTTACAATTCCATTTATATGGTATAAGTCTGCATTTGAAATCATTTGAAAGCCTTTTAGTTCCATACGCCTTCAAATTTAAATTGACTTCCTAATTTTTACATGGCTAAATTGTATTCCTTCAAATTCAATTTAATGTAAAAGACTTCTAGCATCCGAATTGTTATGATACCATGTAATTTTATGAGATCCGTGTTTTCCGTTGAAATTGAATTCATGTGCCTCATTTCCGAAAAAACTAGCTACAACATATACCAAAGGGTCCTAGTTGAAAAACGGCAAATATTAATGTCGTTAAAATGTAACAAACATATATTGCAAAAGTTTGATTCAAATAGCCGTATGACACTACGCGTTGAGCATTTTAGTAAAATCGAGAGAATTGTTTGAAGAATTTTGTATAGTGTTAGACCCTTATTGAACATTTTTTCAATTATTTTTAGTAAAGATATAAGTTTTATTCCGTTACTGTTCTACCAGCAATTCCCACCTCACTTTTTCAATTTCCATGCTGGAAAAGATGTTACATAAAAAAAAATTTATTCAATTTTTCTGTTGGATTAATGCAACTCTCAGAAAAACAATTAAACATCCCGTTATTGAGATACAGAGAACAAACTTGCTTTTTTTAATGATAGAATACCCTCAATATTTTTCAAAGTCATAAAAATATATACGGCATTCCGATTAAAATAATGCAAATGCATAATTTAAATGGCCAGAGGACATTTTGTTTGTCCCAATAGTTTTTACTAGTCCTAACATCTCTACACATTGTCATGTATGTTATAAAAAAGAAATATTCTCTATCTTTATTTTTTATCAAATGTTACGTATTACCTACATCTTTTCTTAATCCAATAGTTAGGATACATCGAATATCCTTGGTGGTTTCACCAGAAACTTTTGCTAAAATTGGAAATTTGAAAAATCACTATAATCCTTGCTTCATCAACATTCCCAATTTGCGACCTTTCATATTATAGGCAGTACCTTAGCCAACGTAACCTACACTTCCCCCAAAAAACGTTCTCTCTTATGTTTTGCTTGATGAAATAATAACATGGTAATTAACATTCGAGAAATAACTGTATAATAAAATTCGTTCGAAAGCGCTATTTAATGTAACTCGTTTTAGGTTTGAGAACAATAAATTTATTTGAAAGTCTATATTATTATCAGTGACTAAGAATTTATCACCTAGATCGCTGTCAAACAGGGCTTTACCACAGACAGAATTCAGAATAAATGGGGGTTTCACCGAAAGAAAACATTTCTGCAAAAGTTTATTGAACTATGAAACAATTTTGATGGAAACGAGAAATTATTCTGAATTTGGTTTGTTAAAAGGACTTAAAAACAAATGTATTACTTGTAAAGATCACCAACGTGCTACAGGAATAATATAACCCCTGTATAGATCCCTGTCATGACGTGGCTAGAGGCATAGGGATCCGAAGTTAGTTCACTACAGGTTTCGCCATGTTGGGGCTGTTTAGGTGATTAGTTTAGATTACGAATATCTTCACAGGGGTTGCAATATGGTTGGTGATAGTGAAAACATACATTTTCATATTTTCTCACAACGAACAATTGAGAGATAAAAAGTGTAGTCCAATGCCGGAAGTGGTATGGACATGTGTCCTCGGAGTAGTTGTTTCTGTTGTTCTGAGGGTTTTCCGTTGAGTGGGCGCATACTGATCTAACTCTGAGCTGGCAATTGAAAGTTGAAAGTACTTAGATTCTGATTCGGTACATATTCTCCGGCCAGTCGTATTTTCCAATGTAGAAGATTTCGACGAAAGCGGGTATATTTTGACAGGTCCTTCCAAAAACTTACTTTTTTCCTACTACCGCCCGCAAAGGAATAACGCTCGCCGTGCAGTGTTTAAAGTTAAATTTTACGCACTAGTTCGTAAAATATATTCCTTACGCACTAGTGCGTAGAGTAACGTCAATAAGGCTAAACAAATGATGGGTGTGGACATGCAAAAATATACCTATTTTCGTCGAATTCTCTTAGCTTAGAGAATAGTACTGGCCAGAAAATTTGTATTGAATCAGACTCTACAAACTTGTAACTTCCAATTCCCACCTCAAACCAATTTGGGAAAAGCCATATTGATTTGTATTTTCTATCTGCGTAACGTGTGTTTTTGGCAAATTTCGATGTCATCCTAGCCCTCGACAATAGCGGCCGGTGGTCGCCATGGCAATTGTGGTAATATATTTTGGCCGTCTCTCTCGGTCTATACAAGATGCATCATTTCAAAAAAATTCTTATTTTGAAAGATATATTTTACGGTAGTTGAAAAAAATTTGTTTGCAACTTGTTTGTAAAGTAACTTTTTTGAATCATGAATCATGAAACACTAGTAGTATTTTACACTTATTGACGTCGCTTTACGCACTGTTGCAAAAAGGATTTTTTTTATGCCATAGTGCGTAAAATTAATCTTCAAGCACTGTACGGCGAGAGTGAAGTTAGTACTTCTTGGGCGGTAGTAGAAGAATGTTTTTGAACATGCTGATTTAGATACGTCTGAAAATGTTTGTACAACTTCCATAAATTAAATTAGTCGTAAACTATTGCAGAATTTTGTTCGTAAATGAGTATTTCTGGAAATATGCAAGCTTTGTGTTTTTACAGTTTGCTCGATTATCTAATACTAAAAATTAATTTTTATTCAGCTGCATGCTAATAGTATCTGTTGTTGTTGATCAATAACAAACAATAACAACTGAATTACTTAAATATTTATTTTCTTGTTCGCCCCCACAACGTATATAATGCAAAAAATACTATTACGTCCACTATGTTCCAATATAAAAAACAATTTTTTTTCAAAATGGGGTCTTTATTTTATCGAAAGATATTGAGTCAATATAGGTATTTGATTTATAAAAGCATGAACCCATATATTCAGTTGTCCCGGAAGTCGCCATTAGAGAAATAACCGCCAAAAAGATATTTTTTTTAATTCTAATTTATTGGACTATGCATATACAAGAAAACTACTGTTCAGTAGACAATATATTAAGTTATTATCTTGAATTTTATATTAATGTCCCGGAACACGTCAATACGACACTGTACGTTGAACAATTTACAAAAAAGAATACATAACGGTGAATATGAACTAATTGTGAAGGAAAACCGAATGTACACCCATTTCTGTAAGAAAATTTGTAGGGCACAAAATGACCCAGAACAAATGATGACAATTTGAATATTTAAATATTTATTTTCATATTCGCCCCTCCAACGTATATAATGTAAAAAATACTATTATGTCCATTATGTTCTAATCTAAAAAACTGATTATCTTAGAAGTGTGGTCTATATTTTATCGAAAGATATTGAGTCAAAATAGGTCTTTTATTTGTAAAAGCATGATCCCATATATTTAGTTGTCCCGGAAGTCGTCATTAGAGGAATAACCACCAAAAAGATACTTCTTTGAAATTCTAGTTTATTGTACTATACATATTTGAGATAATTACTGTTTATGTTCAGAAAACAATATATGTAAGATCCTAGCAATTTGAAATAAGTATGTACACGAGCTTTAAGTTATTATCTTCAATTTTGTATTAATGTCCCGGAACACATCAATACATCACTGTACATTGCAAAGTTTTAAAAAACGTATACATAAAGGTAAATATGCGCTAATAGTGAATGAAAACCAAATGTATACCCATTTCTGTAAAAAAATGTATAGGGTAAAAAATGACCCAGAAGTCGTCGCTTGACATATATATATATATATATATATATATATATATATATATATATATATATATATATATATATATATATATATGTATATATATATATATATATATGTTTCTTCTTAGGTTCTCGCGGACGTTATGTGTAGAACTGGATTCTCGGGTATTGATCCGCGTTGTCTGGTTTCGGCCCTCAAACGGACCAATTTCACGACGTTTCGGCCAAGTCGCATTTGCCATCTTCAGGTGATTCGACCGTAGAGTCTGGAAAACAGTTCGCCTAGATTTTCCAGACTCTACGGTCGAATCACCTGAAGATGGCAAATGCGACTTTGCCGAAACGTCGTGAAATTGGTCCGTTTGATATATATATAAACAAGTTTAAAGTTTCTTTGCCTAATTGGCCACTATCGTGTGTGTAACTTAAGAGATATAGAATTAAATTTTCTGAATTATGAAGATAACTTAGATAATTTAACATAGGATTATGAAGATGAATAAACGTAAAAGATTGAACCATAGGCGGGATTCGAACCCACATTTCTGGATTTCTAGTCCAGGGTGTTTACCAATTGCATTGTGTTCATCAATGATCTACTATCCTTTCAGAGGTTTATATTTACAAAAATATAAAAATCTAATAGGACCGAAGTGGTGTAATTGGTAAACACCCTGGACTAGAAATCCAGAAATGTGGGTTCGAATCCCGCCTATGGTTCAATCATTTACGTTTATTCATCTTTATAATCCTATGTTAAATTATCTAAGTTATCTTCATAATTCAGAAAATTTAATTCTATATCTCTTATATATATATATATATATATATATATATGGGTGATTCTTTCTGAAATCGGCCACCCCATGCTGGCCATTTTTTCTTATGCGTTTGAATAAATAAAAATGTACATCCGTGAAGCTTGGACGGTCTACTTTCGGATACTACTTGGCCTTTTTGAATTCAGCGCGTTCCAGCGATGGGAGGCATGAAACAAGGGAGGAACATCCATTAAAAAATTCATAAAAAGCTCAATATAAATTACAGACTAAGGTATTGAAATTTTTCAACTGTTTAGTTCTATGTTTGAAGGAAATATAAACAATTTTCATTCAAACATTTTTTTGATATATTGCTTCCTTTTGATGTTATTCTCAATTGAAAAAAAATCAATTTCTACACCTTCAGATATAGATTCTCGGCTTATATTGCAAGGTTATAAAAAAATCATAAGAACAAAAAGTTCTTATTTTTTCATGTAGAAAACGATTATATGTCGAATCTAAAAAATAAAATCAAAATTGCATTTTCATTTTGCCCATCAAAATGAATTAGAATATGAATCTAAATTTCTTGGATTTTTTTTATTGATAAGAAATTGAAGTTCTCGTCTTAAGAAAGATATATGGGAGCAGTAGCGGATCCAGGGGGGAGTCACGGGGGTTATGACCCCCCCAAATGATGAAAAAAAAATTTTTTTTAGGAGAATAAACTGATATGGTAAACGACAAAAAAGTGTAAAGTCAGCACTACATCTGTAACTACATCTGTGAGCCAATTTATTTTGATTATAACGAGGATTTTAATTTAAACAATATCGTATGTGATTAAGACAAGCTTTTGTCAATTTTAATGTATGCATGTCCGAGACTGACACCCCCCCCCCCCCCAAAACAAAAGTCTGGATCCGCGCCTGTATGGGTGGTGGAGGGAACCCGAAGCTGTTATTCTACACTAGTGTTATTCTACACTTGTATGCATCTAAATTTGATATATTATTCTTCCTGACGACAATAATTCTTGCAATATAAATTAATTATTTTGTTTTAAAATAGGTTCAAATATCGCTTCATCATTGTCAAATTTCGCGCCTCCAATCGCGCTATATTTTTCCATTAATTTCTCAATTTGCCATTTTGATTCGTGCTTCAATTTTGACAAATATTAAAATCAAGCTCAGCAATTCACAACATTTCTAATTTTAGCGTTTTTTTAGATAACATTTTCAAATTTCGCGCTTTTTCAAATGAAATTTTCAAATTTCGCGCTATTTTTAGTTACAATTTTCGAATGAAAATGAAATTTAACATTGTTAAAGTCATGAACAATGCAGACGCTTCTTTTCTATGCTCAAAGATGAATAAAAGTTATCTCAACTGTTTTTTCATATTTTTTAGTCTTGCTTCAATCAAAGTTAAAATAGTGTATCATTGTCATTTTGTAAACAATCAAAAGTCAATCAAGAGTTGTTATTAAAATGAATGAGGAAGTAAGTAAAATTGCGTAAACAATCATTTCTTAATGTATTGGAAATATTTTCAAAATAATTACATTGGAAACATGGAATTACTGCTATATTTTTCCAAATGTAAAGATTCATGAAAATATTTTTGTTTTACCTACAGTTGTAGAGAACCCACCTATTTTTAAAAATTTTATAGAACAAAAATAGAGCCTCTTGATATTTTTTTGTTACTCTTGAATTCAAAATACCAACATCAACTGGGACAAAAATCAGTACAAATTTGCATTTTCATTGAAATTTCACGAAAATCTCATCAAGATAACGTTACCAAAATTGTAATTTTTGTATTTAGTCCGTGAAGTAAGCATTTTTATCATCTAATACGCTTGGAATAAGAACAATATTGTTTGTTTTGATGCCTTTCAGAGTCTTCTGACTTCCTTCTGATTGAATCAAATGAATGCCAAAACGTTTTAATAAAAATTACCACATTTAGGAAAAAATGCGATACATTAGCATTATCATATCTATGTTTAGTAAATAGTTGGTCCTCGCTGGCCGTGCGGTCTAGGAGTTTGGTTGTATGTCGAAGGTGATCAATTTTCTTTCGTTTTTTTAAATATTCCGTATCATTGAGAGCTAACCGTATAACTTCATTGTGATTATAAAAGACTGATTAACTTCTCTGAAAACATTTTTTGATATTTTATAATACGACGAATAATTCCATAATTGTAATTTCCCATAGTACATTCCGATATGATTTGGAATATTTATTTTTTATTTTAAATTTGCTTTTGGATTTCATCCAAATAAATTGCATTCTATTGAGTGCATATGCTTTAGGCTTGTCTACTTTAGTTTGCGTGATTTAAAATGATATGCTAACAAAATGAACTGCCAATATAACCCATTTCCATAATTTGTATGTTGTTTTGTTATAATATTTCCTTAAAATAATCTAGTTTAAATTCGAAAGTTAGGAGAGTCCCGTAATTCATCTCGGTATTTCAGTTGATGTATGGAATTTATAAAAGGAAAAAAGAATTGTTCCTCAAAGAAATATGAAATAAGAAATATAAAAAAAAATTAACTATAAACTATTATACATTTTTGTTTAGAAAAAATGAGTCATATGGTGTGTTCGACAAAATCAAACTATGTATCGTTAGCGCTCGATAGCTCAGTGGTCTAGTCGTCAAGCTGCTGATCCAAAAGTCTTGAGATCAATTGCTGGTCAGGAAAAAAAATCTTTTTTTTTTCAGAACAAAAAATAAGCAGTGAATTAAATTTTATTCTAAGTCCAAAAGAAAATGTTGTTTGCTATATAAAATTGGAGATTGAAAGGCGGTGTTTCAGGGGCTGAGTGAAAAAATATATTGATTCATCACTTTTGATTCTCGATGTTGAAAAGAAAGATTATTTCAATTAAAACACACACAAATTATGAAATTCAGTTATGTTAAAGTTTGCTTTGTTCCAATAAATATTGAAATAGGCATACAAACCAACTAACTACTTGCTTTCATTGACATTTAGTTAGCTATTGGAATCAATTTGAGATGAAAAAAAAATTCCTAATCAAATCGGAATGTATGCTAAGATATTTTGACACTCTAATTCATGTATTACAAATGACTCGAATTGTCTGTTATCTGATTCCGAACTGAGTTGGCTCTTACACAAAATTGTAAATTGATACTCCTTTTTGAAATGTTATGGGTTCTCGAATAATTCACTACTTATATTCTCATTGAATGCATATCATATTTAGGTGTATTAACTGGATTATGGCTCGACATCAACAAAATAAAAGAGGAAAGGAAAAACTTTTCGTTTCCGCAAAAATCAGAAAAGATCGATGTGTCAATCCATTCCAAATTAGATCTCACGTGGGACGCTATTTACGACCATTGAGTAAAAATTTAGGGAGGAAATTTGAAACGTTACCTATTAATTCAGTTATTTGTGATAAATGTAGAAAAATGAGTTATGAATCAAATTTTGAGGAAATCAATACATTGTTTGATTCGGTTGATAATGAATCGATGATGGGTGATGATCATTTCGAAATTCCCAGTTCCTCTGTAAACACAAATGACCAACAATCTGTTTCCTCGCAATTTCAATATTCTGATAATGGTGATCAAACAAGTGAGGACAGAGATAATGTGAAAAATGATCTGGATGGAATTCTGAATGGGCTCAAATCTAAATTTTCGTCATTGGAGAAAAATGATCCTTTGAAAATCAAGATTCTCACAATACTCCCAAACAGTTGGAGTGAAAGGAAAATCAGTGGGGAATTCAATACATCTAGATATTTGGCTTTCAAAGCTAAAGCACTCAAAGCTGATAAAGGATTATTAGGCGATCGAATTCTGAAACATGGAAAGAAAATTCAGCCATCTGATGTAACATATGTCACTGATTTCTTTCTAAATGATGTTAACAGCAGTGGCGGAACTACAATGCGCGGGACCCCGCAACGCGGGGGGGCCAGAGCTATAGGGGCCCAAATGCATCATGAAAAGAGTGAAACATTCTCGAAACTGATAACTGACTTTACCAGCAAGCGCAAAAAAAAAAAACAATTCTAATACAAAACATTTTAAAACCCTTAGCAAGTATTGCAACCTCCCACATCTGTTTGTTATTACTTTGTTTTGACGCACTGACTCGGGTGCCTGAAAACAAAGAAAAAGGCCCCTCTCTGACACTCTTCAGAGCACTTGTCGAAAATTGTTTGGGTAGGTTGATCAGTGACAGTGTTACGTCGCTAATTAATGCCACTATATATTATTTTATATTATTTAATTATGTATGTACTTCCCAATTTTACAATCGTCTCGTCACCGTCTCGTCCTCTCCGGTAGGGTAGGTATTATTTATGATACCTCTCCAGATGTTATTTATGACCATTTCTTGGCGCATCGACAATTCGGGTTTTTCCATTTGAAGTATTTGAACCTTTCTTCTTACACATTCCTCAGTAATAGCATGTTTTCCACCACTTCCTTCCTGTCACCAATAAAAACCTACCGATTTGTAAACTCCACCCTCTTCTACTTTTCTATTAGATTTTAAGTTTGTTAATTTTAAGATACCTATATCTTGTGAATGTGTCGGTAACTTTGAAATTTGCATTCAACTCGAATTCGTTACAAAATATTAAATAAATATTAAGTGTGAACTGTGAAAGTAGGTAAGTTACATTTTCAGCTTTATTTTTTAATTCAAATATGGAAATAAAAGATGTGATTAGAGATTTTGCAAATTTGAAATCCAGGAGGAAGGATTTTAAATTTTAAATATATTTTCTTTTGTTAATTTTTAATTGTTAATAATGCAATTTTGTTCCTTTTTGTTATTTTTTAATAAAAATATCTATAAAAATTTGTGTTTCTTTTGTAGTAGGGGCCCGAATAATAATTTGCGGGGGGGCCAAAAAATTGAAGTTCCGCCACTGGTTAACAGCAGGGTTATGCCTTCTGTAAAAGATTTCGTGACAGTAAAAACAGAAGACGGAAATATTAAAATTAAAAAAAGGTTATTGCTATTACCTTTAAAAGATTTGTACACTTTTTATAAAAATGGAGTTACTGAACATGTGAGTTTCAGCACTTTTGCAAAATTGCGACCGAAAGCTTGTGTATTACCTGGTCAAAGTGGTAGTCATTCAGTTTGTGTATGTACTATACATCAGAATATCAAACTCATGATAGAGTCAATTGATTTGAAAAGTCTATCAAACGGTGAATTGGAAAATTACAAAGATTGTATAGCCAAAATTATCTGTGAAGAACCAACCGAAAATTGTCGTTTGAACCTATGTAATAACTGTTCTGATAAGTCCAATTTCAAAAATTATTTAAGTAACATCTTTGAGAAACAACAAGTTGAACAAGTCGATTATTGCTATTGGACTGGTACTGACAGATCGACACTTCAAAATTGCTCTTCTTCCGATAATGATTTTATTGATGAATTCATAAATAAACTAAAAGTTTTAAAGCCACATTCCTATATTGTGAAACAGCAAACACAGTTTATAAAAAAAAGAAGTGTGAATTATCAAGCTATGAAGTTCTTGTCACTTTTGATTTTTCAGAGAACTACGCTTACAAAGTGCAAGACGCCTCACAGGCTTTCCACTATAACAACAACCAATGCACTGTGTTTTCAGTTGTTTATTATTATAATCATAATTCATCAATCAAACATAAATCTGCGATATTCATATCTGATAGCTTGAAACATAATACTGCTTCAGTCTACACAATTCAAGAAAAATTGAAACCCATTATCAAAAAAGAAGTTCCTGCTATTGAAAGAATAGTGTACATAACCGATGGTGCCAAACAGCACTTCAAAAATCGGTTCCAGATGGCAAATCTTATGACCCACGAAGAAGATTTCAAATTGACAGCTGAATGGCATTTCACTCCCACTGCTCATGGGAAAAGCGCTTGCGATGGGTTAGGCGCAGCTTTCAAAAGGGAGGCATATAGAGCCAGTTTAACAGGGAAGCCAATGAATGCGATTCTCAACGTAGATAGTCTTTACAAATGGGCCAAGACGTATTTTAAAGACGTGCAAGTTTTATATTATAGTAAATCTGAACATACGAGAATGGAAAGGAAACTTATTTGCAGGTTTGGAAAAGCTTCACTCGTTCAAGGGATTTCGACCAATCATTCATTTGTGGTAACAGGTGAAAATACTCTTGAAATGAAAGAACACTCTTTGAAAGAGAGTGGGAAAATTATCAGATTGTAAAATAAATTTCGTTTTGTTAACAAATAAATTGATACACATTATGTACTTTCTACGTATTGTAGTTTTTTTTACTTCTTTATTATTATTATTATTATTATTATTAATAAAAAGCAGAATCACAGCTTCAGGTTCCCTCCACCTCCCATATATCTTATTGTATCATCATCACGACTTAAGACGAGAGTTTACATTTTTTTATGAATTTAGATTCATATTCTAATCATTTTGATGGGCAAAATGAAAAAGCAATTTTGATTTTTTTTTCAGATTCGACATATAATCGTTTTCTACATGAAGAAATAAGAACTTTTTGTTCTTATGATTTTCTTATAATCTTGCAATATAAGCCGAGAATCGATATCTGAAGGTGTAGAAATTGATTTTTTTTCAATTGAGAATAACATCAAAAGGAAGCAATATGTCAAAAAAAATGTTGAATGAAAATTGTTTATATTTCCTTCAAAAATAAAACTAAACAGTCGAAAAATTTCAATACCTTAGTCTGCAATTTATGTTGAGCTTTTTATGAATTTTTTAATGGATGTTCCTCCCTTGTTTCATGCCTCCCATCGCTGGAACGCGCTGAATTCAAAAAGGCCAAGTGATATCCGAAAGTAGACCGTCCAAGCTTCACGGATGTACATTTTTATTTATTCAAACGCATAAGAAAAAATGGGCAGCATGGGGTGGCCGATTTCAGAAAGAATCACCCATATATATATATATATATATATATTATATCGCGACTGGCTAGGCCTTGTCCTAGAACAAAAAGAAAAAAGTGCAAAATATTCTCTACCATAACACTCAAAGTATTACAGTGTAACCTGGTGAGGGCCGTAGCTGCGCATGACCTGGCACACGAAGCGGCGGAAAGAAGAGGGTGTGATTTTATATTAGAGGCAGAAGTCTATAAAAAAATAGTTAAAAAAAACCAGATGGGTGGAGGATGCGAATGGAGACGTCGGGGTGTATGTGAGAATTCCACGATGTGGTGTAGAGAGGGTGCAACAAACAAAGGCTCCTTGGTGATGAAGATTGATGAGTTGAGCATCCTGTGCTGCTATATCTCACCGAATGTGACGTACAGTGCAAGAGTCGGGAACATCATGGGAGAGATTGGGAGAAGTAAAAGACACGGATGGATTATCATGGGAGACCTCTGTGGGGATCGCCTACTGAAGATAGAAGATGCGAGTACTGGTCAGAGTGGCTTAGTACTCTAGAACATTTGTAAGGGGACAATCACTGAGCCACATAGACGTGACATGTGCTAGTAGAAATATCGTTTCAGGAGTGAAGGGCTGGAGAAATCACGATGGAAATGTGTACAGGTACCACCACCATATCTACTTCGAAGTTGGAACGAAGTGCAAAACAAAAAAAGTCAGGGGGTGAATATAAGTAGGATTGGTTAACAACGGACTGTACAAAAGGAGAATAGAGAGGATATCAGAGAAGATATGTCAGTGGACGAGTTGGTGGATGTGTAAAAAAGGACGTGTAATGTGAGAAATAGAGTAGGAGCGAATGGTATTTACGGACGAAATGATGAGATAGAGAGAATGAGAAAGGGATGTATGAGCAGCAGGATCAATATGGTGGGCAGTCACCTGAGCGGAAGAAAAGTGGAGGTCACAGATAGAGTATGGAAGTCTACACAGCGGCTCCCCAAGGATTCGTGCTGGAGCCAATGCTGTGGGCAGTGGTGTACGATGATGTATTGAGGCTGTAATTACTAGACGGTGTCGAGCTGATGAGATCCGCCGATGACATGACTATGTTAGTGAAGGAGGACAAACCGGACAAGATGGTACAAAAGGCAGAGAAATCAGCTGCGAAAATCGAAAAGTGGTTAAATCGAAAGAGACTTAAACTGACATACTATACAAGCGATGTGGTAATAATGAAAGGAACAGTCTGTAAGAAGGTGGGGAAGAAAGTTGAGATCAAGGTGGGAAATGCTGATATAACATCCAGTGAGAGTATTAAATACCTCGGGGTGTATATAGACAAACAGAGCACGCTCGGGAGGCTCGTAACGGAGACAGTGGAGAAGGCACAACTAAAGAGTGGGGTATTTGCGGAGGTGATGCCAAACATAGGTGGCCCAGGCGAGGGGAAAAGGAGACGTCCAATCCATAATACTATGTGCTGCAACGGTCTGGTGCAGGGCGTTGAGGATGGAGCTGTACAGAAATAGGTTAATATCGGAACAGAGGAAAACTATACTAAGGGTAGCATGAGCATACCGGACTGTATCTGCCCAAAGCAGTACAGGTAATAACAGAGAGCCCACCCATTTATTTGCTAGTACAAGAAACGCTATAAATCTATGAGAATAACGAACAATTAAATAGGAGGAAGGCTGCAAGAGAAATCACGTTGGAGAAACGGCAGGAAGAGTGTGAACGTCTCAACTACAAAGGCACAGTGGACCAAGAAGCTCATCATGACAGTTGTTAGTAGGTATAAGTGAATTCGAGGAAGTGAATTACTACACAATCCCAGTTCCTAATGGCCTACGGAACCTTCGCAAGCTGCAGGTGAGATCAGAAAGGTGGAAGTGGAGTACAGCGGGGACTGTGATGCAATAAGAGTGGACCCAGAGCACTTTATTTTTGTATGCCCAAGGTTTATAGAGGAAAGGAGGATGAAAGTTATGCTGAACAGTGATCTGAATACGGATAATGTAACCAACTTGTTCGACTGAAAATAAGGTGAAATACAATATGATCAAGGAACGGATGAGTATAATTGAAAGGACGGAAGTGGAAGAACCGGATAGAAGACAGGAGGAGTGAACAAATGAACAGCCATACCTGATGCCAAAACGTTAAGCTTTATTTCCGGGTTTGGTGGGAAGCAGAGGGGTTTAGTGAGTATGATATGGTGTAATACACTGCCGGACAGCGGAAGAACAGGCGGTCAGACGTCTACAAGTTACAGATTGAGAAATACGTTTGTCATCTCGTAACTTACTGACTTCATCGCCCACTCGAAAGTTTACTAGTTGGCCCGTCTTTCAGCACTGCGCTTTCAATCCGTCACTCTTTTGTCGGCCGTAAAATGGCCGATAAGTTACCAGTCACTCTCTTGTCGGCCGTATGATCGCCGATAAGTTATCAGTCACACCTCAACCCGTGACTCCCTTGCTAGCCACGAGGTGGCTGCAAGGTGACTTCGAGGTGGCCGGTTAGTTACAAGTCGCCATGATCCATCGATACTCTTGTAACGTATAGAACATTGACATCTAGCACTGGTATGCATTGCTAGCTTCGCCCTAGATCTGCATCTCATAAGCTTTCTACTGTGGCCCCTACCAAGACTAAGCCAGCTTATCGCTTCTTCGCTACGAACTTCTGCTGAGAAATGACTCCATCGACCACTTTCTGACGAGCCTCCTACGTAGCCGAAAGCTCCAGATCTGTTCTTCGCATCATCAGCCGGAGGCTATGCTCCACAAAGGGCGTAACTTACGCTACGGTTAGGTTAGGTTAGTTAAGCTAAGTTCCTGAAAAGCATGAGACACCTTCCCATGAGCGGACACCTGAAACCGTAGCCACTCGCGTCCCCAGGTGGCGGATAGGGGGAAGACCGTCGGTCTTGCTTATCAAAACCGGGGGGTAGGACTGAATTAAATAAGCTTCCGCGAACCAACAGCTTGCACGGAGGGAAACAACCTCCTAAACAAAAAAGTTCTCCTTAGCCAAGGTGTAAGGTATTCGTGCCGATGGCTGAATAGCACCGGGGAGAAATTCGGTGCTGCGAACGATCCCCTGGGACCCGATGGTAAGGGACCAATGTACTGTCACCTTACCTCTGCACGCGGGGCTCTGCAAGGGTGAACAGATTAACTCCTTAGCTACTCGTGAGATATGTATGGATATAACTAGAAAAATCAGTTGAGGCAGATGACGACAAAGGCAGAGAAAATGGAAAAGGTAAAGACATTCAATCAGATGAAACGATAGACTACACAAACATCAAAGCGGAAGGCGACCCTTTTAAAAAAAGAGCTAGAGTGAATAGAACACCAGAGAGGGGGTCAGAAGACAACGGAACAGAAAAACGGAACCAAGGAGAAAGTTCAGCAGGTCAGATCCTCAACATCGATGAAGATTCCGTTTTTGCAAAAATTATTAACCAAAGAGAAAGGACAAACTCCCTGCCAAACTACAAAGTTGAAGATGCAATAACCCTCAAAGGAACAGTTAAAGATACAAAACGGTCGAATAATAAAGAGAAAATATCAAGGAAATACAGGGTGTCCTCGAACTGCGTGGCAAAAATAAAACCAAAGATTCTTTGATTCGAAAAAAAGTTGATGAGCCTTTTTACTTTTGCCTCAAGTGTCTTGTTTACCCGGTAGGGGGCTTCAAAATTGCAAAAATAATTTTGTTTTTTCGGTATTACTTGAGAACGTGATTAAGAACTTTTACAATATTTAGCAAGTGAGTTACTGACAATAATGGCCATTTTTGAGAGTGGAGCACAGAGCCTTAGAGACCATAGAAATGGCTCAAACTTGAGGATGTAACGGGAAAAGTGTCCAGAACTTTTTTGTGGTCAATGTAATTCACTCGATATTTTTTATGTAGATAGCTTTTCTAATTTGAAAACTTTTCTTACTCTAAGAAAATTTTGATAAAATCAACGGATTACCTTGAAAAAATTAATTTTCGAGTCTCTGCAATTTTGGCTTACTAATTTTACTTGATTAAAATACCTTAGTTGCCTTTGCTTTTCTAATGTCATTTTGGCATTCGAAGAATTTATTCTCAAAACTTTGCTTTCCGTAAAAATTTTATAAAATTCTGGCTCAAAATTTCACTAACACTGAAATGGTTGATATGTTATTGATTTATGGACTTCGTCGTTGCAATGGCCGGAGAAGGGAAAGATATTCGCATCGCAGAATTCCAAATCGGCAAACCTTCATGAAACTGGCAAATTTGAAGCAAATCGCAGAGAAACTGGACGCAGACGGACAAGAAGGACGTTAGAGCTCGAAGAAGCGATACTGGAAGCGGTTAAAACTGAACCTGGGATAAGCACACTACCTTTGGGACTTCGTATTGGAGCCTCTAAATCATTAGTTCATAATGTACTGAAAGAAGATCTGTTGTATCCCTATCATATTAAAACAGTTCAAGACTTATTGCCCATGGATCCAGGTCATCGGCTAGATTTCTGTCGGCTTATTGTCCAAAGACAAAACGCAAACCCCAATTTTTGTAGAAGAATTCTGTTCACGGACGAAGATACTTTCACGAGATGTGGTCTTTTTAACCTCCATAATGAACATTTCTATGCTGATGAAAATCCTCATGAAACGGAAGTTACATATTTTCAGAATCAAAAACTAAAATCAATGTTTGAGTTGGAATTGTGGATAACTTTATTATTGGCCCTACCGTTATACCCGATCGATTGAACGGGGAGAACTACTTGAACTTTTTGGAACAGAGGCTACTTGAACTGTTGGAAGACTTGCCCTTACACATTCGTCGTGGCCTGGTTTATCCATGATGGTGCACCTCCTCATTTCACATTAGCTGTGAGGCGACATTTGAATGCGGAATATCCAGATCGCTGGATAGGTAGAGGACACGATGCACCAGTGAACTGGCTGGCCCGCTCCCCTGATTTGACGCCCTGCCACTTCTTTCTATGGGGCGCTTTGAAGTCGAAAGTTTATGCAGCTCCAGTAAACACACGAGAGGAATTGTTGCAACGAATTAATCATGAAGCGGATTTATTGAAGAATGATCCTGAAGTACTAGCCAGAGTTCAAACCAATTTCTTGAAACGAATTAATTTGTGTATTCAGGAAAATGGGCAACATTTCGAACAATTGATGTCTTAGCGAGTTCCAAAAAAGTTTTGTTGCTTCTTTTAATTTAGCATTTGTTTTTCCTAAATAATCACATCGTTTCCCCATTTCTATTGTTTTTATTATTCGTGTTTTACCGAGCTATTAACCATTTCAGTGTTAGTGAAATTTTGAGCCATAATTTTATAAAATTTTTACGCAAAGCAAAGTAAAAACTGACAGTTTTGAGAATGAATTCTCCAAATGCCAAAATGACATTAGAAAAGCAAAGGCAACTAAGGTATTTTAATCAAGTAAAATTAGTAAGCCAAAATTGCAGACTCGAAAATTATTTTTTTCAAGCTAATCCGTTGATTTTATCAAAATTTTCTAAGAGTAAGAAAAGTTTTCAAATTAGGCAAGCTATTTACATAAAAAATATCGAGTGAATTACATCTACCACAAAAAAGTCCTGGACACTTTTCCCGTTACATCCTCAAGTTTGAGCCATTTCTATGATCTCTAAGGCTCTATGCTCCGCTCTCAAAAACGGCTATTATTGACAGTAACTCACCTGCCGAATATTGTAAAAGTCCTTCATCACGTTCTCAAGTTATACCGAAAAAACAAAATTATTTTTGCAACTTTGAAGCCCTCTACCGGCTAAACAAGACACTTGAGGCAAAAGTAAAAAGGCTCATCAAATTTTTTTCGAATCAAAGAATCTTCGGTTTTATTTTAGCCACGCAGTTCGAGGACACCCTGTATATCAGAGAACAGGATGAACAACAGCCAGAAATGATCAACGCAGATTGTGGAACTGCCTCGAACCGATCAACAATGCTCGGACTTCATACAGCAAAAAATCGGGCTGCAGAAACAAGAACATCTACTGTTTTAAATAACAGACAAGAAACTCAGATGGAAGGAACAAGTAACGCTCAACCTGTACATAGCGGACTTAACTTGATGGGCCAATTACCCAGATGCAACTCGCTGTCAATAGACTACCGCAAAAAACTCCATATCGCAAGATAAAGCTGAGTCATTCAAACCGGTGAAAAAATCTCTTGTATTTGCACTAATTGAGACGATAGAAAAAATTAAGAAGCAAAGCAGAGAGCTCGAGAAATACTGCAAAGAACACGATTGTTTACACAGAGAAGTGAAAGAGCTAGCATTTGGCATCAAACGATCTGTTGAAGACCTGAATCGGAGCACTGTTACAAATTGGCTGGAAGACAATAAATATGAAAAGGCAGAAAAATCAACCTCCGATGCGGAAACGCAAACAAATGAAAAGATAAATGACTGGGACAGAGTATTTAGCCTAAAAAATGATAGTTCCTACGAGGACTTCAAAAGTACATAAATACAGAAATAATAGAAGGCAATCCCGTAAGAACCAACGACGATGCAATCAAAGTAGTTATCCTCGAACCCACTGACCGAAAAATGGAAAGAAGTATTCAAAAGGAATAAAAGGACAGATATCCAGAACTTGGAGAACCATCAGAGGATTTTGAATTTCTTAAACTTACAACTAAAATGAGGTCAAAACCTATCCAACAAAATAGTAAAAAAATTATAAAATATCACATAGCGGACAAGAAGACACAATATGGAATAAACTTAGACAACTCCAAGAAGAGACGAAACACTTCTAAAACTGAGGAAGATGACGCAAAGTATATTTCACAATATTGGAACAAAAGTTAAAATACATACAAACAAAAATCAAAGAGAGAAGGAAAAAGTGATGGCAAAAATAGAAAAGAGCGAAATACCTATGAGTTAGAGGTTGAAAACAAAAAAGAAAACTATATGAATACACTAAACGACATAAAAATAGCAGTAAGTAACAAGGATGCCAAAACCTGCATAAAAAACATACGCAGCCCAAAAGACGGGAAACTTCTAATCACCTCAACGAAAAACAGAAAGGACATTGAAAATCTCGAAACCACAATTGAAGAATACGGAAACCTACCAAAAATCCGAATAACAGGCGACGGAATCAAGAAAGAAACAATACACATTCGAGGACTCGAAGCAGCAGCCACAGAAGGAGACATTGAAAACGCTATCAAAATAGCTCTAGAAAGGGAGGAAGTAGTAGACTTAAAGATAAGCGAGCTTAGACCGAATGTCCACGACACCCAGGCGGCCACCATAACAATTAATGAAAGACTGGGGAAAAAGCTACTTCAAGAAAAAACCTGAGAATTGGCTTCGTGGATTGCTCGATGGAAAAAAGACTCATCATGAGAAGATGCGGCAAATGCTGGTCATATGACCACTTGGAAAGCGACTGCGAAGGCCCCGACCGGAGCAGGGCATGCTTCAACTGTGGCCAAGATGGGCATAACACAGCACAATGTCAAAATAACATGAATTGCCCGATTTGTGAAGATACATGTCTCAAAGCAAATACTATGAAATGCCCAAACTTTAGGGAGGCACTGAACAAAGCCAGGAAAGAACAACGGAATGAAAAAGACATACAAAATGATCTCGAGGAAAACGTACCCAACAAAGAAACGCATGAAACTACTCAGCTCAGTAACACTGGACCAACAGGCCTGACAAATTATATCGAACAAGAAAATCAAATAGACAATGATATGTCATGCTAATCGAAATCGCTCACACAAAAATTTCCAAACTGAAAATACTCCAACTCAATCTAGACAGGAAAAACGCTTCTCACAAAACATGAGCGAAAATAATATAGACATAGTATTAGGACAAGAATCCAACAAAAAAAGAACCTCCATACACCTAACTGATAAGAATATAGACTGCTTCATCTGGATTAGCAAAAACTTAAAAATCAATAAGTATCATCAATGTAATGGTTTCGTATACGTCGAACTACAAAACTTACGGATATTCTCTTGCTACTTCTCACCAAACAAACCCATTGAAGACTTCGAAGACTTTCTGAACGAAATACAAGAGGAACTAATGCCAAGAAGCAAAGCTATACTAATAGGAGCAGACCTAAACGCTAAAACAATCACAAACCACTAATCAAAAAGGAACCATACTCGAAGAATTCGTTGAAGCTATGGATCTAGTTCCAGTAAACATAGGAACTAAACCAACCTTCGAGAACGCAAATGGCAGCTCCATTATCGATATCACCCTTGCCAGTCCCAAACTGAGTAGAAACATAACCAAATGGAAAGTAGGAGAAAAGGAGAATATGAGTGGACACAAAGCAATTACCTATGAAATAAATTAAAAAGAAGAAGTACAAAAACCACTCGGATCACCTCGAGGATGGCAAATTACAAAAATCGGCATATATAAACTCTTAAATAATTGCGACCAAATCAAGCCAACGACCCTAGACCCAACAAAATTAGTACAATACACGATCAAAAGATGCAACGAAAGTTTCAACATCAAACAGGAATGACGATCAAAGATTTGAGACAGCCAAAGTAGACTACAAAGCAGCAAGAGGAGAACTCAAACTAGAAATTCTAAGGGCAAAAACTAAAGCGTGGAAAACACTGTGTAAAGACTTAGACAATGATGTATGGGGAAAAGGGTTCAAAATAGTTACAAAAAAACTCAAATTAAGGCTTACTATTGATGAAACAGAAACAAAAAAAACAAATTACAAAGCTCTTCCCGACACACCCCATAACCAGATGGCCAACAATCGCTATTAAACGGAAAAACGTAAAACTATTCACATCGGAGGAACTGAAGCAAGTCCTGAGAGAATTAAAGATGAATAAAGCACCAGGACCAGATAACATCACCCACCCCCCCCCCCCCCCAGGTTGCAAAAGCAGTTGTTCTTAAGTATCCTACAGAAATTCTAGCACTAATGAATAACTGTCTTCTCAAAGGAGACTTTCCCGAGATTTGGAAAAAGGGCAAATTAATACTAATAGAAAAACCGAACAAAAAACAGACGCCGAACGCTCATATCGACCAATCTGTCTCCTAGACAGCTACGCCAAAATTCTCGAGAAATTAATATTGATTCATCTCGAACAAGAAATAGAAGACAAAAGAATTCTTCACAACAACCAATATAGGTATCAAATTGTAGAGCTCAGCGAGACGAATGTTATGACATCTTCAAATGCGTGAAAAACACTGAAGGTCCGGTTTTATTGACATTTTTAAATGAGCCATAAGCGGAAAAAACGTTGAGGTTCCATGCGTAGGGGGGGAAAATGCTGAAGGTCCAAGATGCAGATATCTCGTTGCAGTCTATTATTATTTTATTTACGTACTTAATTCAGTCAATGTTTGAGTTTCGGGAAGACGTGTTGTGCTTGTTGCATGTGCCTCTTGAAACAAAGTGCAATATGGAAGAAAAATCTAAAAAGCGAAAATCATATGGTAGAATGACCGATGTCAATAAGAAGCTGAGGTTAGCATGTCACGAACTTGGCCCGGACTGTCAGTGCAAGAGATTAAAGTGTTTTACAAAGATATCAGATGACAACAAACGACAGATTTTAAAATTGTTTAATAAGTACCAGACGCGTGATGAACAGAATACATACCTTGCCGGTTTAATAACTGTCATTCCTGTAGAGCGTCGTAGACCAAAAGGCCCAGAGGCAGGTATTCAGAAGTTTAACGATGCTTCATACAATTACCGAGTGAGATGCACAAATGGAGATGTGCAAGTATGTTGCAAAGCATTTTTGTCACTCCACGGTGTTACAGGTCGTAGCATATACAATTTTTGCAAAATTCGCTTAAGAATTCCGGATCAGCATCTAGAGATGGCCGAGGTATACATACAAGCAGATCGCATAAAATTTCTGAAGCAACACTAGCAGCTGTTATTCGACACATTGGATCATTTCAAGGAAGATGGAGTCATTACAGTGTGTGCAAAACATCCAAAACATACTTACCGGAAGATTTAAACATACGTAAAATGTATAACCTATTCAAAACAATAAACTTGGGAACCAAGCTGTCATACGACGTGTATCGAAGAGTCTTTAACGAAAAATTCAATATCAGTTTTGGGTATCCACGATCAGACACGTGCTCAAAGTGTGACGAAGTGAGTGTTCAACTGAAAAATATAGAAACTAAAGTGGGAAACTGTGTAGAAAAAGAAAAACCAGCTCTATTGTCTGAATTAAATAAAATTGAAACTGAAAAAAAGCTTCATCTACTCAAGGCAAACACTTTTTATGACAGAAAAAGGAAGGCCAAATTGTCAGCAAGGAAAGATGTTACTACTGAAGCTATTTGCATGGACTATTCAAAAAACTTACCTATTCCAAACATCTCCACCAATGACGTTTACTACAGCAGACAACTTTCCATGTACTTTTTCAATGTTCACGTCTTAGCATCACAACAAAGTGTTTTCTATGGATATCCCGAAACTGTTGGGAAAAAAGGAAGTAATGACGTATGCTCTCTACTTCATCATTTTATTTATAACTATTTGCACCCAAGTACTGAACAGCCACAAATATTTTCGGACTCGTGTGGAGGGCAGAACAAAAACTACACAGTATTCCGATTTCTACACCACATTGTTCACTATGAGGAAAAACTTACTGAAGTTCAGATGACTTCTCCTGTTCGCGGACACTCATACATGAAGTGCGATAAGGATTTTGGCATCAAAAGGCAAGAACAGAAGTGCCAAGTGATTGGTTTGAGGTATTGAAAAGTGCTCGAGTCAAGCCTGAACCGTTTGATGTAGAAGAAGTGAAACAAACCTACTTCAGATCATGGGAAGAACATTTGAGGCCACAGTATAAGAAAAAATGTCCGTTCCCCTCAAGACCTATTAAGGAATTGAAAATAACTGCTGAGCCTCCAAGATTAGTGTACTATATAGTAACTTACAATGGTCCTTGGGAATCTGTGGATATTGTGGGAAAACCATTTACCACCAAAGATACGAATGAATTTCGTCTCCCAAATTATTTATACAAAGGTACATTTTCTGGCAGATCAGGTCAAGTAAAAAAATATTATTCTTTATATCTTTTTCAGGACTTTTGCAACTTTCAGCAGAAAAATTCAACGATTTGACGAAACTCTCAAAATACTGTGGCGAGGAATCACAAAAGTACCTGTTGGGTCTTCCTCATCATACAAAACGCTAATAAATTGTATTTTTATTCACAAAATTATCTTTATAAACGTATTTTTCACTTATGTTTGAATGTAGTTATTTCTCCAACACTAATGGGAAAATAACATTTATTTAGTTCCCTACTATCATCATTCTTCCCGCTGAAATGTGTAGGTTTATGCGATCCTCATTTTTTTTCTGGGGTATTATAATTCAGATTCTATAAAAAACATAACAGTAGATACTTAAAATATAAATGTTCAATTATGAGCATTATTGAATTATACAATAAATATTTAACACTCAAAAATTAAGTTTAAACACTTAAAAATGATCTAGCGAAATTTCATGTCCTTGTTACATTCATCGTTTTTCCCGCTGGCTCTTCATATACAAAAAGGGATCCAACAATCGGACAGAGCTCAGAAATCAACTACTCACAAAGTGGAGCAATTGCTGGGGAAACTATGAGGGCTGGACCAAAAAAATCATCAAAGATGTCAAAAAATGGTACAACAACACGTGGGTAGATCCTGATCATTATACCACACAAATACTGACGGGACATGGTGTATTTGGGAAGTATTTGCAACGAATTGGAAAACAGACAACCAACAGATGCTGGTACTGCAATGAAGAAGATACAGCAGAACATACATCACTCCAATGCGTGAGATGGCAAGAGCTAAGCGCCATGATAGAAATGGAATGTGACACAAAAATCACAATCAATAACATAGGAGAAATGATGCTCAGATCCAAGAAAGACTGGAATTGTATCAAAACAATGATGATCACAATAATGACTCAAAAAATCAAAGACGAAGGCAGACTGAAATCACAGTAAAGAGACTAGCCACCGCTGCATTGAAGAAATACCAAAGGCTAGTACCGATGCAACGGATTAGGAGGCGAAGAGGAGGGGTTTTTAGTGGGTATTGCGGATCCGTAGGATCTGGCAAGTCCCACACTCAGTGCGTAAATGCATTTCCCCCTCCATAAAAAAAAAGTCACGCTAAGTTGGCTACGATGAGTTCGGTACGCCAAGGTCTGATATGCTATGGTCCGGTGCGGTGAGGTTCCATAAGGTGAAGTTCAGTACGCCCAGGTTCGGTACACTGAAGTTCAGTACACTAATGTACGGTACACTAAAGTTTGATAAACTAAAGTTCGGTACACCAAATTTCGGAACGTTGAGGTTCGGTACGATACGTTTCGATACGGTAAGGTATGGTAAGGTTCGGTACGAAAAAATTCGATAGGTAAGGTTAGCTATGGTTAAATACGGTGAAGGTCAGATAATAAAGGTTAGATAAGGTGGAGGTTACATACGGTAAAGGTTAGATACGGTAAAGGTTAGATACGATAAAAGTAAGATACGGTAAAGGTCAGATACGGTAAAAGAAAGATACGGTAAAAGTTAGATATGGTAAAGGTTAGATACGGTAAAGGTTAGATACGGTAAAGGTAAGGTTAGGGTAGGTTAGATTCCCCTCCTAGGAGTCATAACACTTTGCCGTTGGTGGAAGGGCTTGAGTAACTGCCATGAACCTGGAGCGATGCCGGCTGGAGTTTCGCAAGTGACTCCTGGCAGGGTCTCCCAAGCCGGAAAGGTCGAGGGAGAGCAGTGATAGTCCAAGAAATGATTCAGCCTAGGGCAAAGTGATGCATGCAGAAGCACTTTGGGTTGGCATCCCAAGGTCCTTAGCCGAAAGCGGTTGCTCACCTACCGCCCGCTCATACCGTAAATCTAGACCACAGATCGAACCGCAGAGGCGAGTCTGAGAGGAGTGTTATTTGGGATCTGGAAGCAAGGGGCTTGTCTTAACCGACCAGCCCGTGAGGGGAAAACCTCTATAAAACAACCGACAGCGAAGTCACAAAACCCGCGGAAACTGGACGACCTCCGTAGTATATAGCCTCACCCCTGAATGCGGGGCTCTGCAGGGGCGGACTTTTCTTTCCCCGATTATCGTGAGAACAGTTATGTCGACTAATGAAAAAAAACAAAAGAATGGCGAAAGATGAGGAAACGCAGGTCAGAGATGAGTTCGAAAGAGCCTGCGAATACAGAGGGAAGGTAAAAGGATACTCAGATCCCCAGAGGATAAGGGTCACGGTAAGGAGCTGGCGGGGTCAACTAGCAAGAACAATATTGAGCCTGAGACTACGATTGTTGAGGGAGAGGGGATAAATCTTTTGACCTTTTGAAATAATTCGAAACGTCTTCCAGGGACCTCACGATTGTATCAATCGAGGGCTCTCGACGAGGAGCCTGTGAATACGGCAGTCACTGAGACGTAAAAAAGAATGAGATCTGAGGATAGCCCTAAGTTCAACCAAAAGGACAAAGGACAGCCCCCCTCAGTCAACTGAGGGCAACGGTCTGAAAACACACACGAAGAGTGAGGGTCATGGTAGATATGATCGAGATGATGCCCATTTACAAGGGGCAGTGATGAAGGCCGGTCGGGAAATAGACGCGATATCCTCGAAAGTCCAAAATAGATTAATAAAGTAGAGGAGAATACAAGTAGCGCGAGACCCGGAGAAACAAAAGAGGACATAACTGAAAAGGGCCTCGAAGATTTCGAAAAGCTAGGAAAAGCGATGGACTTGGAATGAAGATTTTTACAAGGCCACCACTATTGAGATTGAGAATCTGCTCAAGGCTAGCGACAAGGGGGATTTAGCGATACTGGTGGGAAAGCATGCACTAGAAGAGAAATACCTCAAGGGTATCTGTGAAAAATACACAGTCATAGCTAACATGGCTGAGATCATTGAGAAAGACGAGGTTGAGTTCATTATTAATGAAACAAAAACTATAACTAGTGGAGGAGAGGATACGGACAAGGAAAAATTCATCTTCTTGGTCCCTTTCGATATTGACAAGGAGGGTGTAATGTTACGGTAAGCCGAGCGTATTGTTTTATAATAAATCTGAACTGAAATTACTCCAGATTTAATATTTCCAGATAAGTGAATAGGTTTGAAAGCCTATCTCACTGCTAGTAATACTTGTACTTGTCGACTGGGTTTTATTTCAGGTAGCGTTATTACCTCATCGACGTGTTATGTGAGAATTCTTTGTATGAACCTGTTCGGATATCAGAGATCTTAGTTGATCCGTGTACCCTTAAGCTTCTTTGAAGCTGCCACCACTAGGTGTATATTTCAGCCCACCTAGAAGCTGTTTTTGACAACGATGCCTTGATCTCTTTCAAGGGACCGCCTCGTACAATTACTTATACTCATATCTTTATATATATTCAAGCGTGAATTGAGAAGGTCGTATTCGCTGAGAGGTGAGTAGGAATTACCAGTTGAACTCGTTAATCAAATTAAATAATAAATAGATATTGAATAAAGTTAACAAAAATTTAGGGCATCAAAATCCAACAAACGATCATAAGATTGAGCCAAAATTCAGAAATGGGAACGACACATAAATTTATAAACGTCAAATTCAAGTTCACCCCAAGGGGGAACCTGTGTAGCCGTTATCAATGTCGCTAGTTTTACCTCTTTTGCCAGCGAGCGAGTTCCTGCTCAGGTTCTCTTAAGACAGTTGGAATCAGTGAAAGCTAATTAGTACAATCTCCGAACAGTGATTGATTTCGCGCTCGATCACGCCGATGATTGCTAGATAACATTTAAAATTGAGGGATTCCTCTCTTTTTGGTAACCTGGGGTAAGCCTAACGACCTGATGCTCGATCATATCCCTGAGTGATCTCCGATAAGCGGAATTTGTATTGACCACTCAAACCAGCCTGAATGGCTGAAAAAAATATAGATACTAAATAAACAGTGGCGGGCGGAGCATCATCTGAGGGTTGAATAACGAAATTATATTATATCGCCGATTCAGAGTTTGAAGTCAATATAACATTTGTTCTTTGGCAATCAAAATGCACTTACCCTGTTGGTCTAATATAACAATTCCCTCTTGAACCCCTTGTAGTAATAAGGCACAAAGGATTTAAACACTCGCTTTCTACGTCGGATTAAATTATGGATGATATGGAATAGTCACCAAAATGATCTTTAAGGGAATAAACACTTTCCGCGATACGTGAAAGACGCGAACAAGTCCAGCGCTGCTTCAGCCCCAGGGGACATACCCATTGTTGCACAAAATCCTACGTTTACTTTGCTACACAACTGAGTTCTAACTATGAGCCAATTCAATGCTTCACACTTCCCCTATGCAAAGCTACCTACAGCTCCGGGTTTCTTTCTTTTACAATACTACAAGCAAAATTGAACGTAGGTTGGATTTGAATAATTTCTATAATTACTTATATGAACACAAATTGATAAATCAATTTTAATCTCTATAAATTTCTTGCATTTAACTTGTGACAATCTTGACAAACACGATATTAATTGATTTCAAAAAAAAATATGATCTTTGGAACGAAAATTAACCTGGATTAAAATTATATGACTTGACTGGAAAACTACTTTATTACTTTATGGAGACATGATCTCAACAACAATAAAAAGAAATTAAAAATATCTTAATTATTTTCAGTATGAAATCTAAATAAAATATCTGACTTGAATTAATGCAACAATGGAGCATCCCTGTGGACATATAGCAGGCTGGACTTACCGAACAAGTAGGTGGTGGAAAACCACCGAGTAGGTGGTTGAGAACTGTCCGTTTTTCTCAAAGTAATTGGTTTTTATGAAATCATTGAAGCGGGGTGCCACCCCGCGCGCAAAGTTTAGGAAATATGTTTAACTTAGAATACCGGGTGCAGGGTTCACCCATAAGTTATAAACACAGCCAATAGGAATCTAGCTAGGCAAAATAATCGTAAATGACGGCTCATCTCAACCCCACGTGGACTTCTCCTGACTCAGGGAAAAACAAGCACCGTTGACCTCGTACTTTGCTACGTTTGCTAAGCATGGATCGTGGCTGGCCGAGGAGTCAATGATACAGGAAATAAGGTTCAGATTACCGTCGCTAGGTCTGTCTGGTATATCGTGATCAAGATATAATAATTTATAAAACTTTCAATTTGAATTAAATTAAATTATTTAAAGGCTCCAAAAAAAAGTGATAATCCGTAGGATTATTACAGTAAATGACATAGAGGACCGCTATAGGATTGTCAAAGTGCTATTAGTAAACATTGCGCGAAATTGGAAGAAGGTATATGGCCACCCCTCCTGGACTGAACAGACTTTATGTGAGGGAGATTCTTGAGAGTATATTTAGGAACACAGGAGCTCAGGTGACTATACTAACCCCGACAGTAGTACCACAAGAGGATCTTAGGAAGGTAAAGGGGATAACAAATCAGGGAGTAGTAACTGTTCACGGGACACAAAAAACATATGCCGACCTTGTCAACGAGGTAAAAGATGGCCTAACAGATAAGGACCTGGGTATTGAAATAACCAGGGTCAGAAAATCTGCGTCAGGGAGTCTCCTTCTCAGCGTTGAAGAAGGGGAAGCGAAAGCCAACATTCTCAGAGATGGGATCAACAAAAAAAAACAAGGATTTGAACGCTAAAGTGACAGGCGTGTCTATAATCATGACTGGTATGGATATTACGACAACAGAGGAGGAGATCATCCATGCAATCTTGGAGACTACAGGAGAGGAAAAACTCAATGTGAAAGTCGTAGCGATTAGGACAGGGTGGTTTGATGAAAAGTCGGCTACTATAGATATGCCTAGAGGATAGATGACTGCCCTGCTGAAGATTGGATATATCCAGATAGGTTGGCTACGATGCAAGGTATCTGAGAAGGTTACACTCTATAGGTGTTATAAGTGCCTAGACTTTGGGCATAAGACGGCTGACTGCAAGGACCAAGATAGATTCAAGCAATATGTTGAATGTGGAGTTGAGAGTACGAGTACCTTTTGTTGAAATTGCAACGTCCAAGGACATAGACATGACCAGATAGTGTCCTTACTTCAAGGCATTAGTGGAGGAACGAAGAAAAGCTAGCCTCAGTAGGTTTTGAAATCCAGGTAGCATGGATAGAAATAAGTGTATAGTTACATTTATTGGTAAAAGTAATGTGCACAACATTGAGTCGGCGATAAACAGTAGCTACCTTGCTGCGTATATAACTGCATGTGATGATACTCATGTATATTTCTACGTCCCTGCGCAGGCGAATACGTATATCTGTGATAATAAGTATGATAATCTAGAAGTATATATCTGTGATAACAAGTGTGATAATCTAGAAGTAAGTCATATAAAATATAATAATCTAGGAGTAAGTTTTAAAAAGTGTGATAATCTAATGGTAAGTTTTAAATTTTATCTTCTATCTATACAAGTTTTTATCTTTCTACCAATATATTTATATATTTATTTTTTTATTCTTATAAATATAGATGTTTGTCTGAGGATACACGAGAGTTTTCTCCTCAATGAGAGTAGTAGAGTCATCCTAGGTTTTGTTCCTCTTCATATCCACGGATGACTATGCGAATCTTACAGATTAACGCAGACAGGCGACGGGATGCCCATCACCTCATTAAAAGGTAACAAATGAAAAATATTGACATTGTCATGGTCCAGGAACCAAACAAAAGTCTAACAGTCAAAACTCCTAGATGGATTAAGGATCCAAATAATAGCTACGTTTTGTGTAAATCCTATGTGCGGTATATCTCACCATGAAGTTGGACCAGGCTACGTGTGCATCGTGTTTGGGAAATGGGCATTGTACAACTGCTATATTTCGACAAATATCTCTCCGGAAGAATTTACATCGACCAAGTCATGCTTCACTTGAGAGATTCGCGCAGAGAAGCAATACTTACTGGAGACTTCAATGCGAAATCCGCCTTGTGGAACTCGACCGTCAGCGAGGCGAGAGGGGAATATCTTGAATAGTAGACTTCCGCGGATAGCCTATCTTGAAAAATTGAATTGCATTGAGTTTCAGTTCAAGCCTCAAGCCTGTCCTGAAGATGGCACCTGTAATGGTTGGCGAAACGTCGGCATCAAGCCGAGCTATTTTGACGCGGAATCCATTCGGAAGTCAAGATTTTTTTTACGAGAGGGAAATATTTGACGGAATGGACACAATCACTAGTTCTGATTACAGTCAATGGAGGAGACATCCCAACTTCTGTGAAAGATTCCCAGGCATCGATTATAGACATCACTCTAGCGACAAACCAGATATCGACAAAGGTTTTGGAATGAAGGGTTTCTACTGAGGAAATCATGAGCCTGCATATGTGCATATTCTTCAGTGTGGACGTGGAATGTAGGACTGCTAAAAATAGTTGGGATGTAGAGCATTATATCAATAAGAAGGAATTTCTTAACACAATTCAACTGCTGGATATTGATAATGTCCTCGACCTCATCAGGGCTATGAACAAACGCAAAAACCGTGCCTCATCAAGGAAGATAACATGAAGCCGAGACTCCAACCAATCTCGTGGAACGATGAGATAGACGATGCAAGGAAATCATGTACCAAAATAAGGAGAATCTTGATAAGGACAAGGAGGAATAATCCAGGGAGCCCAAGCATTATTTGCATAGAAAATGAATATAAACATTCCAGAGGAGCTCTGAGGAGTGTAATCCGGGAATCTCAGAAAGAACAATGGAAAATGCTCAGTAACAAGCTAGAAGATGTTCCCTGGGGACAAGGATACCAAATAGTAACTAACGGACTAAAACATATTAGATCTCCATATACGTTAGACGAAGCAGGTGGGATAGTTCAGATTCAGGAGCTCTTCCCGCGAGATGATGAACATGCGGTGAATACCGAGAGAAGGATCGGGTGGTCAATACCTTTTACATTGGAGGAACTACACACAGCCAAAAACAAGATGAAAAATGAGAAGGCACCTGGCCCCGACAGAATCACGGCAGAGCCCATCAAATTAACGATCGATGCCATCCCATAGACAGTTTTGAAAGTCTACATCTCTGTTGAGGGAGTGTATCTTTCCCGAGGTTTGGAAAAGGTCAAAAGTGGTCCTGATTCCTGAAGGGGACATATCAAAACCGGACAAGAAATACCGTCCGATCTGCCTACTAGACGGATTAGGTAAGATCTACTGTATAGGCTCAAAAATAGACTGAAGAAGGAACTAGAAGCGAAATGAGGTAGACACGCAATTCGGCTTCAGACCCAGGAAGTCAACAGTGCATGCAATCAAACATGTACTGAAACAGGCAAATGGAGATAGAAATGAATGGGGAGCAATAATTTTATTGGACGACAAAAATGCATTTAACACAGCCAAGTGGCCAAAGATCATGAGTACAATGGAAGACCTGTACGTCAGCGATTACTTAATAAGCGTGATAGGGAACTATTTATCGAATAGGAAATTACTGAGCGGTTCATATCAACAAGATATGACGCAGGGCGTTCCGCAAGGATTCGAGCTTGGACCAACTTGTGGAACGCTCTATATGATGGCCTACTCAAGTTGAAGCTCCCCCAAGGCTGTTACTGCGGCATACGCCGATGATATGGCCCTGATAGTAATAGCGGACGATGATACGGCTCTGATGCGGAGGGCTAACTTAGCCCTTAAGAATATAGAAACATGAATTAACGCATATAGACTGGAGCTAGCGCCTGAAAAAACGGAGGCTATCATAACCAAAGGGCCAAGGAAGAGTGCACGTCAGATTTTACCTTGCTGGTTTTAACATCAATCCAAATGAATACGTGAAATACTTGATGATCTGGTTGGATGACAAATAAATTCAAAACGAGCACATAAGAGAAACATGCGAGAAATCCGACAGACAAAGCTGTGCGTTAACCAGGAAGTACTAGTGAGCGAAAGAAAAAGGCTAGATGAACTGGAAACGGTAATAAGGACGGCTAGACTTCGGGAAAGGGAAGAAACAATCAATCTATGCAACATAGATAAGATAATCATCATAACACTACACAATGGACTAAGAGACTGATTCCAAATCTGAGGGTATGATTGAAATGCAAACACGCCGAAACAAATTTCAACATGTCATAATTTTTGAGTGGCAATGAATCTTTCAGGTCATACACCCTGAAGATTCAGAAATCTAGAGATGATAAGTGCATTTACTGCGAAGGGATTGACAATAAGGAACATACAATTTCCAAATGCGACAGATGGCATCTATATAGAACCAATTTGAAACAGAATTGGAACAGAATCTTATACCGGAGAACATTATACAACTGATGACCGAAAACATAAAAAATGGTGAAATGATATCAGATTCTATCGATGTCATAATGAAGAAGGGGGGAGAGGAACGCAGACATCAAAATATGGAGTAACAAAGGGATTGACACATATTGAAGGAATACAATAAGAACATGTAGAGATTATAATTAATAATAAGATTCACCTGTCTCTCGAGGTGTATCCTAGAGGAACGTTCCAGGAACAGGAGAGGACAAGATTGAGTTTAAGTCGCAGTAGCGCTCGACACTACCAGAGCTGATAGATAGGTTATAACACCTTGTTGATGGTGGAGGGGCTTGAGTAACTGCAATGAACCTGAGAGCTATGTCGGCTGGAGTCTTGCAAGTGACTCCAGGTAGGGTCTCCCAAGCCGGACAGGTCAAAGGTGAGCAGGAAAACCAAGAAATGACTCAACCTAGAGCAGAGTGCTGGGAGCACTCTTGGGTTGGCATCCCAAGGGCCTTAGCCGGAGGCGGTCGCTCGCCTACCACCCTCTAACACCGTAAGCCTGAGCCACAGCGCGAACCGCAGAGAGGCGAGTCTGAGAGGAGTGTTCTGTGGGATCCGGGGAGCTTGTGTTAACCGACCGGCTCGAGGAGAAAACCTCCATAAAACAACCGACAGCAAAGTCGGAAAAATCTGCGGACATCGGGCGACCTTCGCAGTATATAGCCTTCCCCCTGCATGCAGGGCTTTACAGGGGTGGACCGTTCTTCCCTAGATTTTCGTGGGGAAAATATGGAAAAACAGAAATCAACTAGGGTAAAAGAACAAAAGATGACTGAACCCGGAGAACGGACAAGGACAAGAAAATGCGCAGATATTTCAGAACAGAAGACATGCCGAGATGATGAAACAGACCTTACAGAGAAGGACATCTTCGGCAGAAGGGACTCCCCAGGACCCCACCAAAGCTGAGATGAGCTAGGCAAGACGTAGAGGATGAAGTTATACTTTTCTCCCTCTCCACAGAGGTATATAGCGCGGAAGAAAGCTACTGTACTTCTACGCAAAACTCCCCGACAGAGGATCTGTGGCAGGATGAAGAGTATAACACCAGCCCGATCTTTGAGTTATTCGGGGATTGCAGAAAATATAGCCTGGACAAGGCGTCACCAATGGAGGAAACCCGAAATAGATGGAAGAAGATGAAGAAAGAGAGTTCCGCAGAAGAGACATCGAACCTGAGCACGCTCGATTCTTAAGAAAATGAAGAAAGCTAGCGACGGATTAAACACTAATACTAAAGTGGAAATTAAGAGAATTATTCAAACACTTGGTGGACTTATCGCAGGACTAGAGAAGAAATTGCAGGACTGGCAGCCTACCCCCGTCTACACAACGATAGAGACGACGATAAATATCGATACACAAACAGAGGGAAGTGCCACAGGCCAAACGCGGACGGGTAATGGGAAGGAAACAGGAGTCTGTGAAAAGTGCATTCAATGGGAAAATATGCCTGCAGATAACTCGAGGGCAGAGAGGAAAACTAACAACGGGACATAAATATAGGTGAATATTTCTGCAGACTACAAGGATACGAGAGCAGAAGGGATTAAAACACGGGAAGCAGGTACTCAAACGAGTGAGATGGTAACAGACGACATCGATAACATCAACGGATATGAGGAGATGGTGAAGCTACTAGGTATGGACTGGCCAAAAAACCTCTACGAGGCAACCAGAGTTGAAATAGGGAATCCGGTAAGGGCGACAGTTAAGGAAGACATTGCTATTATGGTTCCCCTACGGGATAAGGGAGAGAAGGGACCATTGAAAATACTCAAACAGAGAATTCCCGAAATTGAATATCTTCTCGAAATTCTGAAGGAGGGAGAAATAGAACACCTCATGACAACCACGAAAACCTTCACAAGCAAAGGTGGGGAGGATGAGAGGACCAAGATGATCTATCTTCTTCCATACGAGACAGACCAGGAGGAAGAAAGAAACCTGGAACAACTCTACGATTTATATCGCAACTCCTGACGGTTTCAATAAAAATCATGGCAGAAAGTTTTTGGAATGTGATTTCATTCACAAATAGTGTACCCAACCCCGGCAAGCGTAAACGCCACGACCTTGCAATCAAATGAAACAATACAGAGGATGAAGTCAAATAAAGAAAGTGTTAAGATAAAAGCTAATGGGAAAACGTACGCAGAACTGCTTAAGACCTTGAAGGAGGAGGTAGATATCAATAAGATAGGAATAAAGATCTCAAAAATTAAACGAATCAGAGACGACATGCTGTTATTATCGATCGAGGGAGGGAAAGAACAGGCAGGTACCCTGACCGAGGAGATAAGAACCAAGGTCAAGGGTACTGACGTTAGGGTTAAGAACGAGGATGTGACTTTCTCTATCTCTGGACTTGATATCACCACTACGGAAAATGAAATATTGAGCAAAATTGCGGCAACCTCCGGAGTGAACGGGACGCTACGAGGAGCAGATCGCAATCGTGGACATGCCTAGAGATCCTGCGGTGTACATCCTCAGACAGGGCAGGATTAAGATCGGGTGAGTAGATGAACTGGACTACCACGGCACCAGGATATCCGGTCTCCACTTCCGGTCTAGCTGTCGATGTGCATCCGGTGTATGAGCTCGTCCTTATCAGTTTTGAAAGGATGTAGGTGATAAGGATTTTATTTGTAAAGAGTATACAGGGTGTGTATAAAAAGTGTGTCACATGAGAGTATACAGGGTGTGTATAAAAAGTGTGTCACATGTACAGGATCACGTGACTATCACATGACAGCTGTCATGGTGGACCTAAGGTACAGATTGCTTCGTGCAGATGTCGCCACCAAGTGACAGCTGTCATGGCGGACCTAAGGTACAGATTGCTTCGTAGAGATGTCACCACCAAGTGACAGCTGTCATGGTGGACCTAAGGTACAGATTGCTTCGTGGAGATGGCGCCACCAAGTGACAGCTGTCATGGCGAACCTAAGGTACAGGCTGATTCGTGTAGGTGTCACCACCACGTGACAGCTGTCATGGCGGACCTAAGGTACAGAATGCTTCGTGCAGATGTCGCAACCACATGACAGCTGTCATGGCGGACCCAAGGTACAGACTGCTTCGTGGAGGGGGCTCCGCCACCTCTAGGAAGCAATCTGTACCTTTGGTCCAAAGGTACAGGCTGCTTCATGGAGATGTCACCACCACGTGACAGCTGTCATCGAAGGTACAGACTGCTTCGTGGAGATGGCGCCACCAAGTGACAGCTGTCATGGCGGACCTAAGGTACAGATTGCTTCGTGAAGATGTCACCACCACGTGACAGCTGTCATGGCGACCCTGAGGTTCAGGCTGCTTCATGGAGATGTCGCCACCACATGACAGCTGTCATGGCGGACCGAAGGTACAGGTTGCTTCGTAGAGGTGTCACCACCACGTGACAGCTGTCATGGTGGGCTAAAGGTACAGGCTGCTTCGTGTAGGTGTCACCACCACGTGACAGCTGTCATGGTGAGCTAAAGGTACAGGCTGCTTCGTGTAGGTGTCACGTGACAGATGTCATGGCGAACCGAAGGTACAGGCTGCTTCGTGTAGGTGTTACCACCACGTGACAGCTGTCATCGAAGGTACAGGCTGCTTCGTGTAGGTGGCGCCACCAGTTCGGCTCGTCCGACTCGTGCGAATCCAAGATGACAGTCTGCTATCACAGGGCAGACGTGTGACGTCACAGCATAAAGGTACAGACTGCTTCGTGGAGGTGTCGCCACCAGTTCGACTCGTCCGAATCATGCGACTCGTACGGTTTTGAAATCACATGATCTGTCACGCGGTGAGATATGGTGTCTGTCACAAGGTGTCATGGTGGCTATCACATACCATAGAGCTGAAGGTTATAGAGCTAACCCAACTCAAAACCTTAGAGCATCATGGTGGTGGAAAGAGTTGTCATGGTGTCTGTCACGTGAGGTCTTCATCGAGGTGTCATGTCGCGTCTTGGAGGGTGTGACGTGGTGGATCCATGAAGCATCTGTCATGACAAATCTATGAATGTCAACCATAGCTTTATAGGTATCAAATGAAAAGTCTTGATATGCAGAATGTTAATTTTATTGAATTGAAGATCCTGCGATCATAGTTTACCAACGATGATGACGTCACGGGAGGCATTCATTGTTTCAATCCGGCGACCATAGTTTACGAACGATGATGACGTCACTGCTTCGAACCGAAGACAGTAACTGATTCAATCCGGCGACCATAGTTCACGAACGATGATGACGTCATCATCGTTCACGAACTATGATGGTCAGATGAGGTATGAAATGCGAGTAATAATAATGTATATCTACTCATTATTCATCACATTGATATTGAGGACTCTATGTGTAAATGTGAATAGTTGGAGGTTATGATAAAGATATCCAGTAAATTTGTAAATGTGTCATTATGCATATATCTTTTGAAGAATACACACGTATACTTTGAAAATTTGTGGAGAAAGTTCATGAACTAAGAAGAGACTTGAATTCTTACGAAGATAAAATAAAAGTTATAAGACTGTTGAATACATTTACAAGTGTAAAACGTGAAGATAATGATGGGAGTGGGGATGTTAAAAACAAATTTCGTGATTCTAACCACAATTCTGAATGGTATTCTATATGCGAACGTTGCCCAACACGTTGAGCGCATTTATATTTGTCTGAAGGATGTTGCAACCGATGGTGGTGGGGGGTTTAACCGTACCGAATGGATTCCGATGAATTTTAGAAAAATCAACGATAATCAATTAGAGGTATTCGCATTCAACATTCCTCAAGACAATCGTACCACCATACATTATAAACTTAACCTTTTATTCTTTGATCGGAGTGAGGGAGATATGGCTGAATGGCAATTGCTCCAACAATCATCATGTTTACCACATGTCATACAGAAGACAATATCAACACCATCCACACGTACATCATCCTCACTAGACGAAGAAATTTCTAAAATTTTCGCAATTTTGTATGCAATTTTATCTTCTTTATCAGTACTGATGTTGAAAATGTTTGTTAAATATGTAAAGAAGGCTATTTACCATGTAAATAAATGATTGTATGAAGATATAAGTTTTTTAATAAAACAAAAGGAATGATAACAATAATTCCGATATATGGTGATAACTTCACTGCTTCAAACCGGTGATGGTAAGTAATTCAATTCAGAGACCATCGTTTACGAACGATGATGAACACTTGAATGATGAAACATACATATAAACATTAACGCAAGCGCATTTCATAGTTACCTCGGTTTTACTTTTATTTTTTTTGAAATAATAGAAGAACTTAATATGTTTACATCAATATATTGACATTATCATTTGCTAGTTCATAAGCTTCATTTTTGTGATTGATAACACATTCTATCAATGACTCGATGTTGAGATCACTAATCAATTGTTCACCCCCCTCTTCTTCTGCGGCATGAATAATATTTCCTCTTGCATACCATTTCAAATCGCGGCGGAAATTCTGTTTCACTACGTTACCAATATCGATAGCATGAGATATGTTAGACCATTTACGTATTAATCGCATTCCTCGATTTTGTAATTTTCTGTCGGCATCACGCCAACCATCCTCCTGTCGACGCATTGGGTACCATTCTGGTCTCATATCATTCGATGTTCGATATAATCCTAAATAATATATATTATATAAATTTTAATATAAAAAACAATGTAATTACCTAAATTTCGTCTCTTTCCGAAATTCATAGGAGGTGGAACAATATTTGGTGCAATGTTATTCCGTAAGGTGATAACATTCATTTGAATTTGTTGAGATCGTTCTTTCGCAAGACATTCACGTTCCTCAGCTCTTTGACGTTCTTGTTGTTCATAGAATTTCTCGTACTCACAATATTTCATCATAATAAATTTCATTAACGAAAACAGTTCACGTAACTCGATGACTTTAGGAGTTCGCATTTGCATCAATAATGATTCGAAATCAATAGCATCTAGAACATAATATTTCTTTCGTGCATTAGTCTTATCACAAATTTCTAAATGGTGTATATGCGGGTTTTTCCTCAACAATCTTGTTATAGGTAACACCCTTTTTAGCATATTCTTTGCCGCGATAACCTAACCAATCCAATAGATCTTCATTCATAGTTGAATATTCCAAAATAAATAGTTTCTTTTATCGTTTCTTATATCGATCCCAAATTTTAGACACACTTCATCAACTGTTAACTTAATAAGATTGTTGGTGGACCATGTAGCCACATTTGAATCACGAACGCACGCTGCTAAGTTCATTTTTATAACATTTTCTGAAATGATTCTCTTTTACATACGTGAGAACGTGAACGTGAATAGTGAGGATGGGGGGTGACTCTCCGTTTCGATCTCATTGCAAACGTTGACAACTGACTGACAACGTCACTAGTTGTTTCAATTTGTTTCATTTCCAGCAACCGACTACCATAGTTTACAAACTATGATCGTCGGATGTTTACATCACCACCTACCGTTTGAGAAATAAAATATCAAATATAATAATAATAATAACATTTATTGGGAAAAATACATTTTGATAGTACATCATTTAGAACTAAAATTATAACATTAAGATTCATCACCTGGTTCTTCACACCAAATTCCGAACTGATCCTGTAATCGGAGAATACTCCATTATACGATCGTTAATGATGATGCAATAAGCCCTGGTGTTTTTGAGGAAATTCAGGAAACTTTCCATCTCTAGTTTGACGTCAACTGTTGATGACTTTATAGCATCGTTTTGTTTTGAACAGTCAATAACAAAAATTGCTCTATTCTTGAATGCTATATAATCTAACATGAGCTCACTTATTATTTTATTTGAAAATGATTTCTGGAAATCATAGTACATCTGGTATGCTTCCACTTATTGCTGGTCGGTGAAATTCAATTTCATTGCTTCATATGGAATAACACTCTGAATTCAAGTATAATTTTACATTTAGCAAGTTTATATTATCGAAATATGCACTGTGCTTAACAGGATTATTTTTTCGATCAGTTTGGAAAGCTAGAATCACATATCTAGGACGTTCCAAATTCATTGATGTTTTAACAGCCCAAATGTCGCGAGTGCTCTCCTTCATCAACGGATTTTCATGCAGATCCCAACTACGGATAGGAATCAAAATAGGCTTCTCAGCACTCAAATTCCCCAACATTTGATATTTAACTTGATCACTTGGAAACACATGTCGCACTTTTAATGCTATCGTCTTCACATTTATTTTAGCCGTTTTCGTGCCTGTGCTATTAGTATAGCAATCGTTATCGGTTCGATACCTTATCAAGCGCAGCTTATGTTTACCACTCAAAACTTTGTTATAGTCAATGAATAGGCCTAGTAGAAAATTCAACGGTATCCATAAATTGATTTTATTATTGTAGACTGAACTCAATGCATCCTTAAATGACCATCCAGAAATAGCTAGAGGTATAGATTCATGTTTGGCATATGTTAGATAAGCTCTGATGGTGCTGACAATACCATGATCACGTACTTCGTCTATCTCTTTTCCATTCAATTCATAACTGATATATTCGAAGAGAAACGCTCCGAAATTATTCGTTATTTTACATTCAACATCACCACTTGCTTCTGGCTGGAATTCTGCCTCGATGAATAAAGCAGACGAGGCCAAATCTACCAACACATCTTGTTGATTGATTAATATCTCAATTTCATCGCTGTTGCCAAAAGATGTTGTGTGGGGAAGTAGGTATGAGTTTCTTCTCGGATGATGTCTTCATTGAAGTTTGGCTCGTTGAATATTTGAAGTTTCTCCGACATTGTAACCAAGGGACTTCAAAAAATTGATATTTTCCAATGATAGTGATGCAGAAGCAACCTTCTCCCTTGAACTCGTTGTAGATAATGACTGATGACCACTATGGGTATGTCTTTTATTGCTGAAATCCAAACCCATGTTCTCAAGTGATGGCTACTGCAACAACAACCTTCTCAGATGAATTCTTTTCATATAATGAGTGGTGGTGAGTATTGGATTATTATTTATTGTTGGAAGCCATAATCCCTAGCGGTCTTTTTCAACTCCAACCGTATAATAATTTCTTCTCCACGAAAATTTACCCGTTTCCAATTCTGATCTAAAATATTCAGTGTGATGTTATCGAAGGACGTCTTGCTGATGACCGGTAGATAAATAAGAATCTTCGGCTCTATATCAATGGAAAACCCAGGTGGTACAAGAGGTGAGAACTCATATATCGTATGAGCTATCTTATTGTTATAATATGCTCCTGTGGTTAATTTACACTCCACTCTAATAGTTTGAACTTTGATTATGTTCATAGGTCGATCAGATACGTGTAGTTCACGAGATGTCTATTTCTTTTTGCTGAATCCCAACAGTTCGCTTATACTATCTTTAGGAATAAAATTCACTTCAAAATCACTCTTCAGCTCTGTGTGTAGAGTGTTGTTGTTAGATTTTATTGATAATTTCCGGTCACGTTCTTCTTGCTTCACTCCTATCCCACAAACTGCACTTTGTATGAAATCCTCGATGTCTGTCAACTCGTAGGACCCCGTAGGTATAGTTACTACTTCTTCCTCACCCTTCACATTTTTATGATAAAATTTATTAAAACCTTCTTCAATGTTCGGAATGCTATTGTACGTATGCAAGCCAACAAGTGCGATAGAATAATATGAATTAGGATCTAGTTCTATAGGTGGGTGGAAATCTACAGATAAGCGGGAGCTCTTACCCGTGATAGTGAACGTCTGAGACATGATTGATGAAAACTTTACCAACAATCTATTTATATACTAATAAATGCAGGGTTAATCGAGCAAAACTGAAGAGTGAGAGAGGAAATCTAAACATAACTGACCACAATTATAAGTGTTATATTGTTGAAAATTATCGTGATTGAATAATATCTTACACTTTTTGAAATAATCCACTAGTTCGCGAGGGGGGCGTAAATTGCCAAAACTATCATAATATAAAACTGTATCACCGACTTTATTAAACCCAACCCAGTGAGTGCCTCCATTGTCCGAGCTGTCTAAATTAACTATTCCACGCTCGTTTTTCCATGGTCCGTTGGATGGCAGTTCATCACGCATAAATACTCCTCTAAAATGGGGAATTTTCAGAGCTTTTGCTAGTTTTCGTAGATCGAGATCGGTCAGAGGTCTTCTGGGTAGGTTCACTGACAGTTTTTTGGATGTTTATTTAAATATAGACCAAGACCTTTGCGAAACTTTTTCAAATATAGACCAGATCCTTGTTTCCCCAAAGCTATAGCTTCCATTGTTTTATTATGTCTTTCCGTTTCCTCCAAGGTTTTCCGAGCTGCTTTGCTGTCGTTGACGGCCTTAGCGATGCCTGCACCACCCCCCGCCAATGCTCTAGCAGCTGATAAGCCGGCAAACAGAGGTATTAAAAATGGTAGAAATCCTCCAGTCTTTGGAATAGGAATTACTCTTGGTAACCGAACATTTTTCCGACCACCTGCTTTTTTGAATTGTTTTCGTGCAACTTTCAACGCTGTTTGGGATGTTTTCTTCAGATTGGATGAGTCAAACTTATTCTTCATAACTTTTCTCACCCCATCGACAATTGCACTTCCGAACCCAACCTCCTTTCTCATACCCATCCCCAATTTCCTCTTTGCCTTCATAATTTTATTTACACCGAAAGCGGCAATCCTTTCTCCAAATTTTGTGTCTTCAGATTTGACACGTTGCCAAGCAGCGTTCTCTAATATTTTATCCGCCTCGTGACGTCCTTCCAAACTAGCGTTTCGCAGATATGAAATACCGTGTTGGCGGCAAGCTTTATCGAGTGGATTGATACCCGAATCTCCTCTTCTCAACCGTTCTTCTAATTTTGTACCGGGACCACAGAATTGATAACCAGGAATATGAAGTTCAAACGGGAGCTTGTTTATAAGCGTATTGAGAACACCTTCTCCTACGTACGCTTCCATACAGACTGATGAGAATTCAAGATTGCACCGTTATTTAACGAGGGGAGGGAGAAAGACCAAAGATCTCAAAATAATATTTTTTATTAATTTCAAAATTTTCTCAATACAAAAGACTTAAGTATAATCTTAACAATATATGTTCCAAATATTATAATCTTCACTCTTGATTCACCCTCATATTCACGGAATTTTGTTCTATTATAATAACCATACCCTCGAGTCAATAATATTCCAGCTATTTGTTTGTTCCTAATAATCTCCAAATGGTTAATGATGGGTTCATTGAACGAGATCCGAATTATTGATCCAACTGTTGTGATTATTATCTAGACCCAACCATTTCACATACTGTTGACCCCTCCTCTTTCGTAATATTTTTTCGACTAAATACACATCGGGTTGTTTAGTTTTCTGTAATTCTTCCTCGTAGAAACAGCCGCTGATTGGTGCGTTGGTCATATCTTCTGGTAGATATGAGACCGGGTTGGTAATTTTTACTTTGATGATTTTAAATAATTCCGTACTCCAATTGGGCGTAAATCCCTTCTCAAAAATATGTTTAGCCTTACTCATTCGTACCACATCTCCAACGTTGTATTTGTGAGGCAGAGCTAACTTGATGTGTGAGTAGGATCGCTTCAATATCTCGCTCTCAATCTGTTTCGTCACTTTTATTGGAGCCATATTTATAGTACTATGTTTACGTTTATTATATTTTTCTGTGGTTTCTTCAAGTATATCAAGACATTTGTATTTCCCGCTAAGACTGAAATGTTTGTAGAGCGATTCCTTTAACGTTCGAATGACAAGTTCAGCAATGGCTGCTTTTTTCACACTATACGTATTATAATGATTTATATTATGTTTCTTCATTAGATCGTTAAAGTGTTTATTTGAAGAATTCTTTTCCCTGATCGCTTTGCAGATTCCTAGGCTTACGATGTCCTTCTAGCAATATAGAACTGACCGCTTTCCGAACCTCTTCGGCTGATTTTGTTTTCAGCGGGCGTGTCCATAGAAATTTCGAGAAACAATCGATCATAACCAAAATGTATTTGAATCCTCTGTTTTCACGAGCGTAATTACCCATTTCAGCCAAATCCATTCGCCACAAATCATCCAAACCTTTTATGATTGTTCTGCGTCGTTTGAAATTCTTCCTACTCGGCTTATGAAGCTCATGCACAACTTGTTCTCTACTCATCTTATCAATGTGGAAATCTAGTGTAGAATCAATTTTTTGGGTATATTCACAGGATTTGGAGATATACGTTTGACAGAGCCCTGCTTTGTTGTTGTGGATGATGGGGGTCTCTTCTTAGAAGGTTCCACAGATGTCATCCGTCGTTCTAACGCCTCCACTTTACTAGTAATGTCATTTAGACGCATGTTCACACTGTTAAATGTGTTATTGATCTCTTTCAATTCATTTCTGTTTTCCCTCACACTATCACTGATTGTTTTATACTCTGATTTTATATAGATCCCCATTCCATTATATTTATTCTGAATGTCCATCAGATGTTTATCAATGTTGAGAATAACCTTCTCATTCGTTAATTTATGTTCATCCAGATCCTTGTTGATATCTTTGATCAAATAATCAACCCTAACAACATTGAAGGTATCTTTAAGACTGGTTTCCGTTTTCAGATTCAGTTTGTGTGTTGATTTATCAACATATACTTTATTTGCAACATCTCCATCATCATTCGGTGATTTTACGTTGCACAATCTACGATTTTCCATATCATAACTTCCATCGCTCGTTAGGAATAATCCTTGTCCGTGAACTTGTTTGAAATTATTATTAAATACATTTGTATCATATATCCGCATGGAAGAGGAGGCTCTGCCAAACTTATCCATTGAAACCATCTTTATAACTGTGATGAATTTGTCTTACACCTGGTTTTTGTTCAATTACCCCTGCCTCTATCAATTTTTCTATTATAGAGATTATCTCGTTGTGATGATTATGGTTACCTGCATGCGAGGATGCAACAAGAAGTCTCAGTCTATCCACAATTTCGTTAACGTCATCCCAATAAACATATTCGATAGGTTTCTCGTTATATTCAAGCATATCATTTTTGATATATGCACTTCCAGTGTATGTTTTGGCTCTGGGTCTTTTCATGGAATTAATCAAAGGTTTCAGTACATTTTTGTATTTCACAATGTTTCTTATTCGATCAGCTGGATCGTTATTACGTCTATGGGCACTAGTCATTTCCATCATTTGACTGTAATTTTTCCCATCTTCCACAGTGTAAGTATCAGGTAGAACATCTCTGTAAAATATCAAATTATACAGTCCTGTGGTACCCTTGAACGGAGTACCCTTGATTATTATATTACTCTCACTATCAATTTCTATAGGTTGATTACCCATGAACCATTTGTCTAAAGTTGAATTATATTGCAATCCCATTCTATCATCGTATTTCTTGACATCATCATCCAATAGGAATCCTTCCAAGTAATAACGTGCTAATGTGGGGTATTGTTGCAGAAACTCCTCTGTAGCCTCTGCATTATCTTTCTTATGTTTTCTGAATTCTTCACGAATCTGATCGATAGTAGGTTCGAGGGTAAACACATCCTCCTCAGTATTTTGGGGGTTATATACGAACTCTTCCCCTTCAGTTACAATATTTGGGATTGGTATGTTCTCCATTTGTGTTGCTGTAGAAACAATACTTTTAGGTTTAACCAACGAATTTTGTTTGACTATTTCAGCATTTTTCGCAATTTCCTCCAGAGGTTTAGATACATTTTTGAACATATTATCTAGAATCTCATCATTTTCAGCTTTACCCAATTTCACAGCCATATATTTTTTCCTCACAACGTTTGCTAACTCCCAAATTTTTTTCTTCAATTGTTGTTTTTCTTTAAGCATGTTACTCACACCCACGTCCATGCTGAGCGGTTTGTCTATTTCAAATGAAAGTATATATACATGTTAGATGTATATATAACTATCAAAACCTTTGCGATAACGTCCTTTGTTCATATCACAGTCTTTGTTTATCATAAGGAATCCATATTTATCTTTCCAACATACGCTACATATCTCTTTGAATTTCTCGAGTGACATGTCGGTACTTACATGATCGGTGAATATGTTTCAAATTGAGTTCATCCTGTTTGAAAATAATCAAGCAATTGGCATTGTCGCGCAATCCATGTTTTGGACATTTAGCAAAAGACTGGCAAAGATAGAAACTATCAATTGAGTTGTGTCTTCCTCTTGAAAAATAAGCACGAATTTTCTCCTGTTTCTCAAACATCACGTCATCGAATATTATGATTGAATCAGGCCTCGCTTCTGTGGGGTCTATGACCTCATCACTTTCGGTACAAGGAAAATATCCAAGCCCCTCAATTTTCTTCAATGTCTCCTTTAGTAACTGGTATTTTGGTTGGTGTAAAGACTTTCAATATATGTACACGTTTTCAAATTTCAGACCGTGTGCATCTAACAATAGAGATAACATCACATTTGTTTTCCCACAATTACATGGACCACAGATTATTGTTCGTGAAGTATTTGGCAGCAAAGAGCTGTGACGTTGTGATTGTTCAATGTTTTCAATGCTTGGTCCTAAATTCATAATATTCAACGAGTCTTTCTGCTTAACAATCTTCATGTTGTCTAGAGGAGCATCGAAATCATACTGAAACATATGTTAATAAGCTATTGTTTATATACTAGTTGATGATGTTATATTGTGTATGTCCGATCAAGCGGTTAGGTACTTCTACGCTTCTCTCAAAATCAGGTATCAAATACTTGTTAAATAGGTATGAATGTTGAAGCACGTGCTAAACACGTGTCTGAATATTGAAGCGCATGTGTCTGAACACATGTCTGAGTAGAGCATGTGTCTGAATGTTGAAGCACGTGCTTAACACGTGTCTGATTATTGAAACACGTGTCTGAACATGTGACTGAACACGTGTCTTAATGTTGAAGCACGTGTCGGAGTGTTGAATCACGAGATAAAACATGTGCATGAATGTACTACCTATTCACTTTTTACACCTGATGTATTCAACAGTCTTATAACTTCAATTTTACAGTGTGATGAATAATGAGTAGATATCATTATTATTACTCGCATTTCATTCCTCATCTGACCATCATAGTTCGTGAACGATGATGACGTCATCATCGTTCGTGAACTATGGTCACCGGATTGAATCAGTTACTGTCATCGGTTCGAAGCAGTGACGTCATCATCGTTCGTAAACTATGGTCGCCGGATTGAAACAATGAATGCCTCCCGTGACGTCATCATCGTTGGTAAACTATGATCGCAGGATCTTCAATAAAATTAACATTCTGCATATCAAGACTTTTCATTTGATACCTATAAAGCTATTGTTGACATTCATAGATCCGTCATGACAGTTCGCGTGACAGATGCTTCATGGATCCACCACGGCACACCCTCCAAGACGCGACATGACACCTCGATGAAGACCTCACGTGACAGACACCATGACAACTCTTTCCACCACCATGATGCTCTATAGTTTTGAGTTGGGTTAGCTCTATAACCTTCAGCTCTATGGTATGTGATAGCCACCATGACACCTTGTGACAGAGTGACAGACACCATATCTCACCGCGTGACAGATCATGTGATTTCAACCGTACGAGTCGCATGAGTCGGACGAGTCGAACTGGTGGCGACACCTCCACGAAGCAGTCTGTACCTTTATGCTGTGACGTCACACGTCTGCCCTGTGATAGCAGACTGTCATCTTGGATTGGCACGAGTCGGACGAGCCGAACTGGTGGCGCCACCTACACGAAGCAGCCTATACTTTCAATGACAGCTGTCACGTGGTGGTGACACCTACACGAAGCAGCCTGTACCTTCGGTCCGCCATGACATCTGTCACGTGACACCTACACGAAGCAGCCTGTACCTTTAGCTCACCATGACAGCTGTCACGTGGTGGTGACACCTACACGAAGCAGCCTGTACCTTTAGCCCACCATGACAGCTGTCACGTGATGGTGACACCTCTACGAAGCAACCTATACCTTTGGTCCGCTATGACAGCTGTCATGTGGTGGCGACATCTCCATGAAGCAGCCTGTACCTTAGGGTCGCCATGACAGCTGTCACGTGGTGGTGACATCTTCACGAAGTAATCTGTACCTTAGGTCCGCCATGACAGCTGTCACTTGGTGCCACCATCTCCACGAAGCAGTCTGTACCTTCGATGACAGCTGTCACGTGGTGGTGACATCTCCATGAAGCAGCCTGTACCTTTGGACCAAAGGTACAGATTGCTTCCTAGAGGTGGCGGAGCCCCCTTCACGAAGCAGTCTGTACCTTGGGTCCGCTATGACAGCCGTCATGTGGTTGCGACATCTGCACGAAGCATTCTGTACCTTAAGTCCGCCATGACAGCTGTCACGTGGTGGTGACACCTACACGAAGCAGCCTGTACCTTAGGGCCGCCATGACAGCTGTCACTTGGTGGCGCCATCTCCACGAAGCAATCTGTACCTTAGGTCCGCCATGACAGCTGTCACTTGGTGGCGCCATCTCCACGAAGCAATCTGTACCTTAGGTCCGCCATGACAGCTGTTGTTGATATATTTAGTTTGATCATGTAATCCATGTTTATGACTAACGTTCTTTTGTAATTAATTAATAGATTTGACTGTCTGTCAGAATTGATAATAAAAAATACTTTGAATCTGATCTCTTCTCACTGAGTATTAACTGGTTATGGGCCCAGAGAAAAATTTAGACAAGTTTGGTATTAATCCTTTCCGAGGCTTGGACTTTAGTACATGGAAGTTTCGAGTAGAAACAATTCTAGAGGAACATGATGTTTTGAAATGTCTTACCGAACTTCGGCCAGAACAAGAAGATGATAAGAAGGTATTTGATAGAAAAGACAGTAAAGCAAAGTCAATAATAGTACAGTGTGTTGCTGATACCCATTTAGAGTATGTTCGAAAAAGCAAAAGAAAAATGGGATAAGCTTGTGTATACATTTGAAAGTAAAGGGGTTTCTAGTAGACTGTATCTTTTGAGAAATTTACTGACAATGAAATATGAAGAAGGGATGTCAATGGAAACTCATTTGGTGAAATTTGATGATATTGTGCGTCAAATTAAATCAGCTGGAGGAAAATTGGAGGAAGAAATGTTAGCTTGTATTTTACTACTAACACTACCAGAATCATATAATATAGTTGTCACTGCTATTGGAACTCTATCAAATGACAAGATTACTACTGATTTTGTGAAAGGACGGCTTTTGGATGAGGAAGCTAAAAGGCGACATGTGATTGTTCATGGTGACAATCATAGTAGTGCATTTGGCTCCAAGCTACAAAATAGAAGAAATGAAGTACGTTGTTTTGCATGCAATGAAGTAGGACATTTTCGAAATGAATGTCCTAATAGACTAAAGAATCGTTTTTTGAGAAAACAACCTTGGCAAAGGAAGAAGCAAGCTTATATGTCCAAAGATGCTGAATCAGAAGAGGATATAGAAGCATTCATAACGAACGAAGGATGTTTAACGAATAATTCAAGAAAGTCATCATGGTGTGTAGACTCGGGAGCATCCGATCATCTTGTAAATGATATGGATTTACTGAAGGGAGTACGGGAATTGAAAACTTCTTTGAAAATAGGTGTAGCTAAAGTTGGTCAAGATTTGGAAGGTACACATGTCGGATATGTGAGAGTATCAAATAATGTTAGAGGTGTTAAACATATTTGTACCATCAATAATGTAATTTATGTACCTAATTTGAGAAAAAATCTCTTGTCAGTGCGTAGAATTGAAGAAAATGGTTTCAAGGTAGTATTCAATAATAATGTAGTCAGCATATTGCAAGATAATGTAGTTGTGGTAAGTGGCTTTAAAAATAACACTCTATATGAAGTAATCTTTGAGGTTGATACAGATTTGAATGAAGTTTATATTGCAGAAAATAATAGTTATGATATATGGCATCAACGGCTTGGTCATTTGAATGAACAGTATATCAGAAAATTGGAAAACATGGTAGAAGGTTTTAAACTGAATGGTTTGACTGAAAGAAACTTCTGTGAGAGTTGTGTGAATGCTAAACAACATAAATTGTCATATGAAGGTCATAGAACAAGAGCAACAAGGCTTCTAGAAATTGTTCATACAGATGTATGTGGTCCAATAACGCCATCTACATGGGATAATAAACGATATTTTTTGACATTTCTTGATGATTTTTCTCATTTCTGCATGACATATTTATTGTCTTCAAAGTCTGAGGTATTTGGATATTTTAAATCATTCAAAAATATGACAACAGCATATTTAGGAAAATCAATTTTGAAATTGAGATGTGATAATGGTGGAGAATATGTTTCTAAAGAGTTTAGAGATTTTTGTGATTCGAATGGAATCATTATTGATTATACTGTACCATATTCTCCAGAACAAAATGGTCATGCTGAAAGACTGAATAGGTCTTTAGTTGAAAAGGCACGTTCTATGATAATTGGTGCAAATATGAATAAACATTTCTGGGGTGAAGCAGTCAGAACATCAGCATATTTGTTGAATAGATCTCCCACAACAGCTATAAAATCTCAAACACCATTTGAAATATGGAATGGTAAGAAACCAAATCTATCAAATTTACGTATATTTGGTTGTAAAGCATATCTTCACAAACCTAAACAATTTCGAAATAGCAAATTTGATAAGAATAGTTTGACATGTATTATGATTGGTTATGCTCCAAACGGATATAGATTGTGGGATTGTGAGAATGAATGTGTGAAGATTGGAAGAGATGTGATATTTGATGAATCAATGGAATGCATGAAACATGTTGAAAGATATCCTCTGCTTGTTGTTGAAAATAAAGAAAATGAGTTTCATCCGGTGAGTAATGAAGATAAAACTGAATCCGAAGAAATGACTATGTGTAACATTCAGAGCGATGAGAATGTTTGCAGAAAATCTTTAGTAAATCAAGGTGATAGGGATTTTAGAGAAGACTACAATCAATCTGGATCATCAGAATACATATCCCGAATTAGAAAATCTCCTTTATGGCATAAAGATTTTGAAATGAACTCACATTTTGTTCCATCGTGTGAAAATGATCTTCCATTTTCTGGAGATTCAGTAATATTTGCACTTTCAGCTGAAGAATTTGTTAATAATGTACCATTGTCTTATGATGAAGTGAAAAGTCATCCATGTCGGAAACAGTGGGAGTCTGCGATGAATGAAGAATTAGAATCACTCTACGAAAATGAAACTTGGACACTTGTTCAAAAACCAGAAGGGAGGAAGATAGTTGATTGTAGATGGATTTTCACAATCAAGAATATTGATTTTGATAAAAATTAAACTAAGTACAAAGCAAGGTTAGTTGCAAAAGGTTATAGTCAGCAATATGGTTATGATTATTATGAGACCTATGCTCCTGTAGCAAATATAATAACAATTAGAATCTTGTTGGTTTTGGCCGTTCAGAAGAGTTTTTCTATCTTTCAAATGGATGTAAAACTGCATTTCTTCATCGGAATTTAGAGGAAGATATCTATATGAGTCAGCCTCCTGGTTTCACAGATGATTCTGGCATGGTATGTAAATTGAATAAATCTTTGTATGGATTGAAACAATCACCACGTTGTTGGTATAAACGTTTTGACTCTGTGATGATGAGAGAGAATTTTTGCAGGAGTGAATCAGATAATTGTCTTTATATCAAGATTTTTGGGAATATCATTTTATATCTTTTAGTTTTTGTAGACGATATTCTTCTAGTGGGCAACTCTACTGAGGAAATGGATAAAATAAAAAACATTCTTAACAAAGAGTTCAAAATAAAGTGTTTGGAAAACATTGATATTTTTCTGGGAATTAAAATCATTTATGATAGAGAGAATCAGTTAATTAAATTGAATCAAAGTCATTACATTTCCAAACTTCTCCAAAAATTCAATATGATAAATTGTAATGCTGTAAAAACTCCAATAGACGTCAATTTGAAATTTGAAAATGCAATAAGACCATCAACAAAATATCCTTATAAAGAAGTTGTAGGATGTTTAATGTATTTAATGGTGAATTTGAGACCTGATCTATGTTACGCTGTCAATTTCCTCAGTCGTTTCCAAGCGAATGCATCAGATCTACATTGGTCTCATTTGAAAAGGGTTTTAAGGTACCTTAAATTTTCGAAAGATCTTAGTCTTATTTTCAGCAAACAGAAATATAATATATTGGAAGGTTTTTGTGATGCAGATTTTGCAAATGATCTGCAAGATCGGAAGTCTACATCTGTATATATTTTCAAATGTTTCGGTTCTACTGTTTCTTGGTCTACCAGAAGGCAATCAACAGTTGCACTTTCAACTGCCGAAGCAGAATATAATGCTCTTGCAGCAGCAGTGAGTGAATGTTTTTGGTTGAGAGGATTGTTGAATGAAATGAATATTGTATTAACTGAAGCAACGATACTTTATGAAGATAATCAGTCATGTATTAAAATTGCTACTGAACATAGAAAACAACAAAGATTGAAACATATAGATGTGAAATATAATTTCATTCGAGAAGCACTAGATTCTGGCCAAATTATGTTGAAATATATTTCATCGCAAGAACAACTTGCTGACATTTTTATTAAAGGACTGTCTTTACATTTATTTAAAGATGTTTTATTCAAGTTGGGTTTGTCATGAATATGGATTAAGTGGGAGTGTTGATATATTTAGTTTGATCATGTAATCCATGTTTATGACTAACGTTCTTTTGTAATTAATTAATAGATTTGACTGTCTGTCAGAATTGATAATAAAAAATACTTTGTATCTGATCTCTTCTCACTGAGTATTAACTGCTGTCACTTGGTGGTGACATCTCTACGAAGCAATCTGTACCTTAGGTCCGCGATGACAGCTGTCACTTGGTGGCGACATCTGCACGGAGCAATCTGTACCTTAGGTCCACCATGACAGCTGTCATGTGATAGTCACGTGATCCTGTACATGTGATACACTTTTTATACACACCCTGTATACTCTCTCATGTGACACACTTTTTATACACATCCTGTATACTCTTTACGAATAAAATCCTTATCACCTACATCCTTTCAAAACTGATAAGGACGAGCTCATACACCGGATGCACATCGACAGCTAGACCGGAAGTGGAGACCGGATATCCTGGTGCCATGGTAGTCCAGTTCATCTACTCGGGTGGTTGAGCTGCACGGCGAGAGAGAGGGTAAATTTGTTAAGGTGCTATCGGTGTCTAAAGTTCAGTCACAGATCCGAGAACTGCCGAGGAACGAACAAGAGGGATCAGTGCTTTAAGTGTTGCAAGACAGGACACGTGCTGAAGGAGTGCACCGACGCACCGTATTGCCCGACATGTGAAACGGAATGACATAAGGCTGATCCAGATGCCCAGAGTTCAGGAAACTCGTCGAACATAGGAGAAGAGCGCGCTTCTTCCGGAATGTCCCTGAAAATCTTCCAATGCAACCGTTCGAGGGCAGCACACGACATGGCGCTCGCAGCGTCCATCGACAGAGGAGTGGATCTACTGATAGTGTCGGAACCAAATAAGAATATTTTAATTTTCACAATCATTTGCTTTTTAATGGGGTAATTTGAAATAAAACAAAACATAGTTCAATAATTTGTTATTCAAAAATATATCTACCAAAACAATTTTTACATGATTAATTTAATTATTAAAACAATAAACAATTAAGTATTTCTCGAATTCTCTGACAAAAAGTTTCGCCTCCTATCAGTATACATATGTTTAAATGCAGAAAAGCTTCTCTCTACGTCAACAGACGTGATAGGGGACAAACCAATTCATATAGTGGCTATAACCTATTGGCCACAGGCTGTAAAAATACTCTAAGTTTGCTCCTACATTATACGAGCCACTATATATTTTAAAACATGGAGATTTAATTTAATTTGTTTGTAACTCCTCAAATCATATTGGTATACAGGGTGGGGAAAACCTCAGTCGTAGTTCTATAACTCCTTTGAAATGAAACGAATGCTAAGAGAAACCAAATTTTAGAATATGTGCTTTTGTCCACCATTGACCGGTTTTATTCAAAAAAAATTTTTAGTTTTGTTTCAGAGGAAATATGGCACTACGATCAAAGTTTGCCCCACTCTGTATGCCAGAAGCAAGGAACACTCTTTATACCGAAAAATCCTAATATTATCTTAAAAAGTTACGTAAAATACACCTTGTGCATATTAAATAAATCCTCTTCATGACACACCTTGTATAGCTTGTTTTTAATAACATTTTTCATGTTGAAAAGACTGCATAGCATTGAAAATAATAAATTTGTACTTACAATTTTGTTGCAGACCGAGCAGAATACTTTCCCCATGTCCATAGACAACTCTGGAAATGGTTTAATCCACATTGATGCCACTTGCCATTTTAAATAGGCACACTGGCACACTTCGAAATCTAAATTTAAATTAACTCTAAAATTGTCGACAAAACTTGAAGAAAACTTCTAATATTTATGCTCTTCCTCGTGCCCTTAGTTTGGCAACAAATAAATGGACCCCAACGGTGTCGCATAATTAATTCTTAGCACCTACTTCCGGATTAAGGGAATATTTCAAACATCAACGATATTATTGGAATTTACCAGTAATTTCCTTTTTCTTAAAATTATACCTGCTACATGCGAAACCAGTCAAGCAACACAAATTGAGAGCTTTTAAATTTACTTTACTCGCAAGAATGATAAAATGTTTTGGTTGAATTGTATAGGAAGGAATTGTTTGTAAAATTGTTACGGATATGCTAAAAATTTAAAAATAGTTAAAAATATGAAAAATTCGGAAAAATTTCATATAATATGAGAAATATGCCAAATATGAAAATTTCATAAATGCCTCACTTTAGTCATGAGAGAAAACACCCCCGGCAGAACAGAGGGTGAGGAGGTACAACTTTTCATGACAGAGGAAATGATCTCGGTAGCAAAGGGACTTGAAAATGGTAAAGCCCTTAGGCCTGATGGCGTTCCAGCAGAGGCCATCAAAATGGCAGTGGAAATAGTCAGCGTGGCTACTAAAAGTCATGAACGGCCTACTAATGACCGAGGATTTCCCGTCCACATGGAAATTGGCGCGACTGGTACTTATCTCAAGTGGATCCAAAACAGCCATGGACGACCCCACAGCTTATAGACCACTGAGCTTGCTAAATGCCATCAGTAAACTTTATGAAAGTATGATTAGAGAGAGATTTCGGAAGCGACACTCGACCATACACGCAATCGGAGCGGTCATGGATATCGGGAGAAATCTTAGAAATAAGTGGTGCGTGCTTATTACTTTAGACATAAGAAATGCGTTAACACAGCGACGTGGAGCCCTATCAACAGGGAACTGAAGAAAAAGGGAATACCAAGGTACCTGGGCGCCATTATAAGTAAATATCTGGAGAGGCGACGCATTAGCTTGAGCGGAAAGGAAATGGAAGTGACGGTGGGAGTCCCGCAAGGCGCCACAGCTGGCGCGAAAGCCATCGCCTACGCTGATGACTTAGCGCTAGTGATAATTGCCCAGGATAAGGAGGAGATGATCAGGAGGTCTGAAGAATCGACCAGGCGGATAGTTGAATGGATAAAAAGATACCGCCTCCAATTGGCAGCAAATAAGACGGAAATAGTGGTCCTTAGAGGTCCACGTAATAAAGAGTTTACCCTGAATATAGGAGGGGAACAATGAGACCCATCAAAGCTGTACGCTACCTAGGAGTAGTAATGGACAACTGGTTGGAATTCGGGGAACACATTAAGAGGGTTTGCAAAAAAGCAGAGGAGAATGTATGCTGAACGGGGTGGTTAGATTCACTTTACTATACGGAGCTCAAGTGTGGGCCCCGATAATGAGGGTAGCAACATATAGGAAAAGACTGGAAGCAGTACAGTGGTAAATGTTGCTGAGAGTGGTGTGTGCCTATAGGACGGTATCAACCAAAGCGATCCAAGTGGTGACCGGGAACCCGTCAATTGATAAACTGGCAGAGGGAAAAGATAACATATATAGAAGAGCGGATGGACAACTGGAGGATAGTAAAAGGAGGGCTACAGAGATCACTCTTGACAGATGGCAAATGGAAAGACAAGAAAACGAAATGACGGGGCAGTGGATTAAAAGACTCATATACCATATCTCAGGATATGGGTCAAATGTAAACACAGAAGAACCGAGTACTTCTTGACACAAGCCCTGACAGGGCATGCATCTTTTGGTTCGTAAACCTTCAGGATGGAGAAGACAATTAACGCAGACTGTCGATATTGCGGCACCATGGACACACCTGAACATACGATATTTCACTGCTCCAGGTGGTGATAATATCGATTTCAGCTAGCACAAATGACCGAAGAGGAAATAACCGCGGAAAACATGACACGCCAAATGGTAGAGTCGGAAGACAAATGGAAACAGATTCACGCTACTATCAAGCAAATAATGGAAGAGGAGGAAAAAGACGCACAGAATGGAGGATAAAGGCGAGTTCTAATTCAATCCTCAAGACCACATGATGTATGTCTAACGACGATGCCAGGGTGTTGAGGAGGACGAGGGGTTTTAGCCGGTAGGAGTCCGGCACTACCAGTCCACGATAGACTACATATACAAGTGGCAGGTGCCCATGTAGGGTTAGGTTGGGTTCCCCTCCTAGGAGTCGTGACGCCTTGTCGATGGTGGAGGGGCTTAAGTAACTGCAATGAACCTGAGAGCTATGCCTCGCAAGTGACTCCTGGTAGGGTTTTCCAAGCCGGACATGTCGAGGGCGTGCAACGAAAACTAAAGAACGAATCAACCTAAGGCATAGTGCTGTGAAGCGCTATGGGGTTGGCATCCCAAGGGCCTTAGCCGAAGGCGGTCGCTCGCCTACCGCCCGCTAATACCGTAAATCTGGACCACAGCGCAAACTGTAGAGAGGCGAGTCTGAGAGGAGTGTTCTGTGAGATCTGGAAACGTTGGGCTTGCCTTAACCGGCCGGCTCATGGGGAAACAACCTCTATAATACAACCGACAGCGAAGTCGGAAAAACCTGCGGATACCGGGCGACATCCGCAGTATATAGCCTTACCCCTGTATGCAGGGCTCTGCAGGGGCGGACGCTATTTTCCCTCGCGCTTCGTGGGAACCATTATGAGTAAGGAAAACAAAACTACATCAAAAATTGGGAAATCTAGCGAAGCAAGAGCCAGCCAATATGACTGGCAGGAAATCCTGGATCCGTCTACTAGAACATCACTACCACGGACACCGCCTAAGCAACAGCTGGGAACCAATATCAGCGACGATGATGCGATCTCTCCGTTAACGCCTTTCTATACAATTGAAACAGAATTGGGGGAATGTATTTCGGTCGATGACGACATGGAATTAACGACTGATATTGAAATTGAAGAACGAAATATGAGAAAACGGTCCCTTCATAGCCCAAAGGATAGTAAAAAACTAAAGAAGACGGACGTACGGGTGCGGTAAGAGCAATACTTGAGAGGCTTGCAATGAAAATTAACACGCTAGTGGGGAGGGCCCGAAATCTCAGGTAGATATGAAGGAAGCCATTCTTGAGGTAGAGACAATCGTCACCACAGCCCAAGAAGAACCTGCCATCTTGGACGAGAAAATTGAACAGTTAGTACTGAACAAAATCGTTGGAGATGAGGAAAATATCCTCGACACTGACCAGATTTCTATAATCTATCTAAGGTCCTGGACAAAGACTGGCCGGAACACTGAAGTTGTGATTAACAGCCTAGCCAAAGCAGACGAAAGGGGCGACATAGGAGTTCTGTTGGGCAGCAACGCTAAAGGAGGTAATTTTCTGAAGAGCATATTGAACAGAAACCCAGCTTTACAAGGGATGATTGAGACACGCAGAAACAATGAGGTGGAATTCATTGCTAGTGCAAAAAATGTGAAAACTAGTAGAGGTGAGGACATAGATAGTCTTAAGTATACATTTATCGTTCCGTACGAAGCTGACCCAGCCGACACTGATAACCTTGATTTTTTGTAAACTCAAACAATATATTATTCAAGAGGGAAGAAAGATATCTCCGTAGCTGCTCAACCGGGTTTGAGAGCCGTCTATATGAGGAAAATTCTAGAGGCTGTCTTCAGAGGCACCACTTCTAGGATCAGCATACTCTCCGCAACATCATTTGACCTTGCAGAGAAGAGAAAATCGCAGGAATCAAAACAGACTGTATTCTCCGTCCAAGGAGGAAACAAAACATATGCTGAATTAGTTGAAGAAGTAAAGGATGGGATAGCTCACCAGAGACTGGACATAAAAATTACCAGTCAGAAAGTCAACCTCGGGACAGTTACTTCTTAGCGTGGAAGGTGGCCAAGAGAAGGCTAGGATTCTTGGTGAAGGCATAAACATATCTTCCGACGATTTAAACGAGGAACTTTCAGGCAGCATCCCATTACTGATAACGGGAATGGACATCTGTACTACTTCTGACCATATACTCGCAGCCATTGCGACAGCTACTGATTCAGGGATCGAAAACATCAAAGTTATTTCCACTAAGCTTGGAAGGTTCGAAGAATTTTCTGCCGTGGTTTAGGTACAAAACGACAAAGCTGGAAAAATCTTGAAAACAGGTACATTGATGATCGGGTGGCTATGCTGCAGAGTGTCGGAACGTATTATCACTAGGTGCTTCAAATGCCAAGACTTTGGTCATAGAACTGGACACTGTAAAGGATTCGACCAGTCCGATTTATGCACTAAATGTGGCAAAGAAGGGCCTGAATATGAAGACTGTGTAGGGGAACTATTTTGTATTAAATGTAACGTGAGTGGTCATAGCCACGGTCAGACAAGGTGCCCGATTTTTAAAGCACTGGTAGAGAACCGCCGGAAGGGACGTCTCAAGAGACTATAAAAATGTTCATCATACATCCTCCAAATGTAAACGGAAACGGAATAGGAAAAGACTTACGCCTAAATGAAATAAGGATTCTTCAGATCAACTTGGACCGAAGGTCAAACACCCGCCCACCACCTCTTGGAGAAAACGGCAAGAGACCTCAACGCAGACATCATCCTCATGCAAGAACCAAACAGAGCTCTAGCACGCAAAATCCAAACATGAGTAGAATAGAAGCTTCCACCACTGAGGAAGAAATAGTGGAAGCCTTCAATGCCGTGTTGAAAAACAAAATCACTCTGCAGGAAATAACATCACTGAAACGAAATAAGGATTCTTCACATCAACTTGAACCGAAGGAAAAACGCCTACCACCTCTTGGAGAAAACGGCAAGTAACCTCAACGCAGACATCATCCTCATGCAAGAACCAAACAGAGCTCTAGCACGCAAAATCCAAACTTGGATCATGGACCCAAAAGAGGATACCGCCATTTGGTACCGCAATAGAGACATTGAGGCATCCAGTCATACCTCCGAACAGGATTTCACCCTACTCGATTTCGAGGACTAGGCGATCTATAATTGTCATGTATCTCCCAATATTTCGCGGACTTTAAGGACTATATAAATAAACTGGATGACCATGTAAACCAAGGGGCTAAAGACGTGGTTATTACTGGCAATTTTACCGCCAAGTCAAGTTTATGGAACTCCAGTTACACGGACGCTAGAGGGCAGTACATGGAAGAGTGGCTAGGCAGCTTGGATGCCACAGTCCAAAATGAAGGCTCCATTCCAACTTTTGTCAGGGGTGCTCAACAGTCAATCATCGATGTGACCATATCGACAGGTAAGATCTCTTCTAAATTTCGAATCTGGACGGTCCTGAACGAAACAAGCGGCAGCCTACATCAATATATCAAATTTGATCTGTGCTTCAACATTACACAGGCACATAGGGAGATAAATCGACACAAAAACATACAGGCCTCAACCTCCGAAAACGTTCTTCAGCTGGTCGCAAATGACATCTGTGACGTTGAGGGACTGACTCGTGCGATCAAGGTAGCATAAAACGCAAGCTTGGAGATCAATGACAATGGAAAACCCAGAGAAAAGCCAGCAAGGTGGAATGCCAACATTGCATGTCAGAGAAAAATGTGTAACACGAGCAGACGAGTTCTCTCTAGGCTGCGAAGAGCTGAAGTGAGCGACGGGGAGATTGCGCTGAAGGAGTAAGAGTATAAGGACTTGAGACGAATACTCAAAATAGAGATTGAAACCGCTCAGGAGGAATGCTGGGAAATATTGTGTGATAAACTTGAAGAAGATCCTTGGGGCTATCGAATTGCTGTTCGAGGACTTAAGACACCACAGCGCCGTATAACATGGACCCTACTCGTAAAGAGGACATACTCCGCGACCTTTTTTCCGAGACCCCAGCAGTGATTATAGATGATCATGACTCAGGAATCAGTCACACAACAATGTTTTCGCTACAGAGACTTCACGTAGCTGTTAGCAAGATAAAATGCAACGGTTCTCCCGGGCCTGACGGCATAATACCGGAATCCATCAGGATGGCGTCCCACATCATCCCCGAAACTATACTGAGAGTCATTAACGACCTCTTCAGGGCAGCCAGCTTTCCAGGAACCTGGAAAATATGAAAAGTCATATTGATACCGAGAGAAGACTCAAGCAAAAGCCTCAAATTTCGTCCAATATGCTTACTCGATTGCTTGGGTAAGCTGTACGAATACTTGATAAAAGCCAGGTTGCTGTTGGATATTGAGCGCAAAGGAGGTTTTGCAGAAAACCAGTTCTGTTTCAGAGCCAACAGGTCTACAATTGGAGCTATAAACCTAGTGCTAGATCCAGCTACCAAACTTAAGGATGCATGAGGAGCCATAGTTCTTATTAACATCCAAAATGCTTTCAATACAGCGAAACATCATTGTATTATCAAGGAACTTAGACGAATGCAAATTGGAAAACATATATCCAGAACCATTACAAACTATCTGAAAAACTGAGGGATTGAAGCAGGGCGTTTCTACATGCGACTCTCACAAAGAGTCCTACAGGGATCCCTCTTAGGTTCAACTCTATGGAATGTTCTCTATGACAGGATACTGAAGCTACGCTTACCAGACAATTGAACACCACTCTCCTTCGCAGACGACCTCGCTCTTGTTATCAAAGCCAAAAGTAAAGACGAACTAATCAGAACAGCATACCGGAGCCTTGAACTTATTGTAGACTGGATAGTAGAATACGGTCTGGATATAGCCCCTCAAAAATCAGAAGCTATTATCGTCAAGAGACCACGAAAGCGAGACGACATAATTTTCAGAATAACGGGCATGGACATAATACCTAAAAAGTACGTCAACTACTGATGACAAACTCATATTTAACGAACATATTAGACAGCAATGCAGTAAGGCAAGTAGACAGACAGCTGCTCTAGCAAAATTCTGCCAAATACGGGAGACCCCTCGTTAGAGAAGAGAAGGATTATATACATGGCGATCCAGTCTGTCCTTCTATACGCAGCACCAATCTGGCACATAGCGCTTGGGGTGAATGAATATAGAAATATATTACTGTCTTCACAGAGAGAGGCTTTGTTAAGGACCGTCATGGCATCCAAGACGGTTTCTACCAATGCACTATGCGTCATCGCGTGTAACACATCGATCGACATACTCATAGACGAGCGGGTAAGAACTCACGCGATCCCCTCCATAACTACCAAACAAAATACAAGAGGAAAGGGAAGAAACAATCGGTAGATGGCAAACGGCTTGAACTGCCAATGTGTCAAACGCTAAATGGACCAAACGTATCATTCCCATTCTACTATTTCGTATCACAGGCTTTAACCGGACACGGTTAGTTTAAATCTTTCACCTTCAAAATCGGAAAGTCACCAGATGAGATACGTTTTGTAAGGGTTACAATTTACTCTTACTGAAGGATACACTGAAAAGCTCTATTTTATCACTTGATTGCCGACAGCTACAGTGAAGATGGTCGTAGGTTATATTTTTAGATGTTAAGAATACGGGCGCCAGAGTATTTTAACCAACCCATGAATTATTTATACAACTAGGGGATGCAAATACTCAAGTCCCCAGGTTAAATTACCCTGAAAGAAGGAAATAAAAGACTTGTACCCAGAATGATTGAAATTTACTTTGAGATATTAATATTGATATAATTTGAGACAGAACTTATTTTAATGAGGTATGAAGCAAATGAATAGCAAATATGGATGAAGTTAATTACTTAAATCAATAAAACAATGAACAGTTGAATCTACACAATATACAATACTCAATGATTATTAACAAATGCTACATAAAATCAAAATCGATAACCTTGAGAGCTGGATGTTGTACTTGCTTGGTGATGTTTAATTACTTCTACTTCATGTAGGGGTCCCTGCCACAATTGTAATATCGTTTCCACGATTGTACTTCACAAATAAATCAGCGACTCCCAAGTATCTTTCCACAGCAGATTCAAGCCAACCCTCAACACATTTCTTGTTGAATTTTCCACAACGTAGACAAAAAAGAGGAAAAAAGAAGGAAAAGTAGAACCCTGAAATCACGAAATGTTCAAACTCTATTGTTCTATTGTCGTCAGCAGACAGATATGAACAAAATACAGAACAATGGTTAACATATTAGAACTAGGTTATGTCCTGTCAGATACCACCTTTGAAGGCAATTAATTCCTGAATTTAGTGAATGAATCAAATGGAATTACAAAGATATTTACCTCTAACACGATAATGTTTTCCTTCAAATAAGACAACTTTTACTTCCGTTCACAGCCAGACACGTCGAAAACTAAGTTTAGATCCCCGAAGGTATATCATTTACCCTATGATTCCAATCCAAATGGGTAATTGATGTTTATGTTTCCAATGGGAGGATATTCCCAGAATTTGGTTCCAAACACACGCTTGGTATCACCTCCCTGTTGAAATAATCTAGCAATCGACTTTCCACTCGAACGAATTCACCAGAAGTAACATTTTCTCTTCCTTTCTGGCGTCTCACAGAACACCCTCGAAAGAGAAGCGGTAACTGACACCGAGCAACCAAGACCCTTAGAATATGGGTACGGTCCATGACTCTTGGAATATACGGACCATGACTCTTATAATATACCGAATATACGGTCTAGCATAGCTGACGTCACAGGAGTTAACCGATTGTCCTACAGCGGCCATTTCTAAGCCGTAAAGTGGAATTTACACGTTACAGTTTGTACTACACTGAAAGGGATGATCCTTACCACACCATACTCATATGCAACAAATGGATAGTTGAAAGGCAGAGTTTAGCTACCTTCTTCGATGTAGATATCAAACCAGACAATCTAATATTCAATATGCTTATTTCCAAGGATCACTGGAATCAAGGGTTTTCCTTATCACAGAATATTATGGAAAGGAAAAGGAAAGGAAGCGACGAACGAGAACAACAGGAAGAAATGGAAAGACGTAGATAGAAATAAGAAAGAAAAGATATGAGAGACTTAATCGGAGGAAGAGTGACGTATGTCTATGGATAGTCTCACTCTCTTCATGATTTCCGAGGTGGTTTTAATGGATGCGCAACATATGTTGAGAGTCCCACACTCCCAGGGAAAAGAAGAACCTGTACCTGGGGTTCATCAGGAATTTCCACACGCAAAAAAAAATGTAGGTTAGGTTAGGTTAGCAGATATCTGTAACTGTCATGAGGCGCGTTCCCAGGGGTGGCGGATAGGCGGAAGTTCGCAGCCCTGTTGCCAGCAGGGTCGAGAATAGGAGTGAAATAAAATAGCTCCCGTGAACCAACAGGTTTTTGAGGAGATCTCATCTCCAACCTCACATATGAGTGGGAGATTATAATAAAGACAACGAATTGCATGGACAAGGACAACTTACAAAACAAATAAACGGACAAACATATTCAATATTCAAAGTCACATCTAAGGGTGGTACAGATCTCCTGAACTCACCTCCGGACCACGATATAGTTGTTTTCGTTCCGTCTATAGAGAAGATAATAACTTGGCTAGGAAGATAAGAAATATTTTTCAATGATCATCGCATAAAGCCGATGCGGACAATAGCCCCGGAACGGTCAATACGTTAAAGATCTTTCTAGCTCATGAACATTGCGATCAGGAGATCTTAAAAACGGTCAGACATATACATTTCGGAATCACTGGTGAGATAAAAAGCAAAGCAGCTTCTTCTTCTCATGCAATATTCGAGACGCTATCTCGTAATTTCGTTGGGAGGGGGTAGGAAAAAGATCGCAATTCCAAAAATGAACCAGTAAGGAAGGAGGATGGTAAAATACATAACAAAATATGTGTTCTACAACCATGATATTCAGATTTGTCTCTATGTAAGTTCACATGAGTCAGCGAATGAAACTAAGACATACGCGTCAGTGGTGAATGAATCAAGTGCGTCAGCGGGGAATAATGCTCATTCGCCAATTTTCAATCCCAAGCAAGCAGCCTCTAAGCATGTATAAACTGTGATTGTAAAATCAAAGGGGAAGTCCTATGTGGATCAGGTGAAAAAAATAAAAACAATTGATACAAAAACCCTGCATATACGAGTGACGGCGATAAAAAAGACCAAAGGAGGTGATATGTTGGTTAGTATAAAAAACGGAATTAAAAAAGGCAAAATCTTCAAGAACGGAATTAATAATATTGACGGTCAGCAAGCTTATATACAGGGTGTCCCAATATTGCTGGGACACAGAGCTACCACGTATTCTAGAGGTCAAAATAAGTCGATTGAGCCCAATTTACCTGTATACCAAAATGTACCGTTTGTCCGTGAGAAGAGTTCAAAGTTTACTAAAAAAAATACATTTTTGTATGTTGTTCCGAAGTGCTTTATACAAATTTAATGAAATTTGGTAAATGTGTATTCTAGATGATTAGCTTACTTTTAGTAATCAAAAAAACCCAAAGAAAATTGTAGAGGGGTTGGAACCACCCTCACCCCTTGGCATTTTTTCCCACATTTTTGTAGGGGTGGGAATACGGTTTTAAGACTTTTTTATCTGGAAGGCCTACTCATTATCTTCATTTTCTTACTCTTGTAAGAACTCCGTATTTTGCGTAGTTTTCAAGAAAAAAAATGTTTTCGCAAACACTGATAACCGATTTTCGGGTATAGGTTTAATAAAATTGTAATACAAAATTTAGTTGGCCGCGGACACAAAGACAAAACCAAATGTTATGATTTTGACAGGAAACATAGTTTATTGTTAACAGTAAATGTGTCAGTTATTTGTTCTCTTTTGCTTGTTTTTTTATTATTTCTTATTGTCATCACTGTTTTTGTTTAATTGTTATTGCTGTTGTTGCTGTTCCTTTGACGTCCCACAATTATGAATTTTCCTTTTAATGAACAGACCGACATGTTATTAGTTCTTGGATATTGTCAAGGTAACTGCCGCGAAAGTGTTCGCGTGTATCAAGAGAGGTATCCAAACCGGAGAATTCCAAACCATAAAACTTTTGCCCGAATCGAAAGACGTCTTCGAGAAACGGGGAGGTTGACCCCAGTAAGAGTTAACGCTGGAAGACCTCGACAAGCTCGAACACCTATTGCGGAAGAAGCTGTTCTTCAAATGATTGATAACAATCCTAATACCAGTACTAGAAGATTGCAACGAGAAGCTGGAATTCCAAAAAGCACTGTAAGTCGAATCATTAGAGATCAATTAATTCGGCCATTTCACATCCAGCCAGTGCAAGAATTGTTGCCACCTGACTACGAATTACGTTTAAGTTTTTTACAAACTATTCGGGAGCGCAGAGTAGTCGACAACGGATTCCATACTAAGATCTTGTTTACTGATGAGTCTTGTTTTACACGTCGCGGTATGACAAACCTACACAACGATCATGTTTATGCAGATGAAAATCCACATGCCATTAAAAGTAGACATTATCAACGTGAATTTAAAATTAATGTCTGGGTCGGAATTATTGGCGAATTTATAGTCGGACCGTTACGATTACCTGATCGTCTGAATGGCGATAGTTACCTCCGTTTCCTTCAACAAAATTTGCCAGAATTATTAGAAGACTTGCCTCTTAACTTGCGTAGAAATACGTTCTTCATGCATGATGGTGCACCACCTCATTTTGCACGTGCAGTAAGAGAATATCTTGGTGAACAATTTGGTGGCAGGTGGATAGGTAGGGGACAAGAAGCACCCATTCAATGGCCTCCGCGGTCTCCAGATTTAAACCCTTGTGACTTCTTCATCTGGGGAGAATTAAAAAGACAAGTGTACGAGGTTCAAATAAATAACATCGAACAACTGTGGAATAGAATTCAAAATGCTGTAAATGCGCTACGAGAAAATGACGATGTTTTAAGAAGAGTGCATTTAAATTTTTTACGTCGAATTGACCTCTGTATTAATGAAGGTGGAGGTCACATTGAACACTTGTTATAAAAATTATTGTTTGTCTTGTGTAAATGTATTGTGTAATTTGTGTCTAATAATTTTATTAAACCTATACCCGAAAATCGGTTATCAGTGTTTGCGAAAACATTTTTTTTCTTGAAAACTACGCAAAATACGGAGTTTTTACTAGAGTAAGAAAATGAAGATAATGAGTAGGCCTTCCAGATAAAAAAGTCTTAAAACCGTATTCCCACCCCTACAAAAATGTGGGAAAAAATGCCAAGGGGTGAGGGTGGTTCCAACCCCTCTACAATTTTCTTTGGGTTTTTTTGATTACTAAAAGTAAGCTAATCATCTAGAATACACATTTACCAAATTTCATTAAATTTGTATAGAGCACTTCGGAACAACATACAAAAATGTATTTTTTTTAGTAAACTTTGAACTCTTCTCACGGACAAACGGTACATTTTGGTATACAGGTAAATTGGGCTCAATCGACTTATTTTGACCTCTAGAATACGTGGTAGCTCTGTGTCCCAGCAATATTGGGACACCCTGTATATATCCAAGAAAAATAGGAAGATAATATACCTAAAAAATAGAAGCTTTCACCACTGAGGAAGAAATAGTGGAAGGCTCTAATGCCGTGTTGAAAAACAAAATCACTCTGCAGGAAATAACATCACTGAGACCGACACACTGGGGATCTCAAAACGCTACAATAGTCACAGATAGTGAAACCGCGAACGAGTTTATTAGTAAAAAGACAATCAGAATTGGCTGGGGAGTGTAAAATCGGAAGAAGAATCAATACAGATTGTTTTTGATGTCTTGAAGTAGGTCACAAAGCTGCCGAGCGTAAATGTCCAGGTAGATCCAAATTATGCAGATCAAGCTCCTCGGCCGACCATACGTTCGCCCACTGCAACAACCCGCCCTTTTGCGCAATATGCGATAAAGTTGGGCATAGGATGAACGACTCCAAGTGTAAAAATGTATATACACCAGCTGCAAAACACGATACTCAGTCTCTCTCTCTCTCTCTCTCTCTCTCTCTCTCTCTCTCTCTCTCTCTCTCTCTCTCATTAACAAGATCCTACAAATCAATGTCAATAGATGCAAGACGGCCCAAGATCTTCTTTGGATTCATACACACGAACTAAAGGCAGATATACTTATAGTATCGGAGCCAAACAAATTCTTAACATCAGGTATCGACTGGCATCACGAGGACTTGTTGATGTCGGGATTAGAAGAATCAACAGCAGTATACAAATCTGGAAGATAATTTCCTGTCCCGGGTTTTTAATATTGAAGGTGGATAGTCTACATCTGATTGGTGTATCCTTCTCACCGAATGCGAAACTTTATGTCATAATTTGGATCCGTTATCCACAAATTTTAAGCTAATGAAGGGCGAAATAATAATAGCAGGTGATTTTAAAGCAAAATGTCCTGAATGGGGTTCAAAACTGACTTGACGCTAGAGGGAGATTGGATGGCTCAGAATAACCTAGTTATTAACAACATTCCAAAGAAAAGGCTCGACCTCGATCATTGACCTCACTATGTCATCTCCAAGAATTGCGAGTTTTATTAAGAACTAGAAAAGAGAGGATTCCGAAAGCCTAAGCGTTCACAACCTCATCAGCTTCGAATTTGAAGAAACAATAAGTAAGGATAGAACAAAAAAACTTAGATGGAATACGGAGAAGATTGACAAGGATAGATTCATTAATGAACTAGATACAAATTTAACGGCTGATCTTTCAATAGACGAATTGATATTGAATAATCAAGAGGCTTGTAACAAAAGTATGCCGAAGAGTTCCAAATATCACAAAACAGTGGATTGGTGGAATGAAGATATTGAAGAACTCAGGCGAATGTGCATTTCAAGAAGGAGGATTTTAACTAGGGCCAATAGGAACAGAAACATTCGAATTGAATTAATTCAGCAGAAGGAAGAAGAATACAAAGCAGAGAGGAAACATCTGAAGGGGGAAATGAATAAGGCAGAAAGAACAAAGTGGCGTGAATTATGTGAAAAGATAAACGAAGATCCCTGGGGTGACAGCTTTAAAATCGCTGTAAAAGGACTTCGAGTCCGCTTACAAAATCAAGATTTGGAATCTAAAGATATAATCATGCTATACGGAGAATTATTCACTACTCATAAAGAACTTTCACGGGACATTTTAATTCCAACTGAAATTGATCGATTCACAGAGTCCGAACTAATAATTGCTTCCAATAAACTGAGTGCACCGAGTCCGGATTGGATTCCAGCCGAACTTATATCTTTGATTACGAACAAACATCACGATTCAATATTAAGCTATATGAACTAGTTATTGACAGAAAGCTCCTTCCCAGCCAGATGGAAGCAGACCAACCTATACTTACTTGAAAAACCAAAAAAAATAATTAGCCGATCCTCCTTCCTACAGGTCGATATTTTAATTCAATCTCATGGAAGTCGCTCATAAAGAAAATTAATTCTATCTAACTGCACATGCGTTCTAAGATGCTAATATGCAATGAAGAAGTCCGCAGAGTCGACTATATGGCTTGTCCTAAGTACAGGGAGGCAATCAACGCAATGAAGGACGCTCGCAATAGAGGAAAAAGAGTATCGACCATAGAACTGAAAACCTATCTGAAATGAAGATTAGAATAATTAGGACCAACCTTAATGGGTGTACAGCGGCTATGAACCTGCTATATAGAACGGCTCAGGAGAAAGAAGTGACAACGGCCATTATCTCTGAACCCAATAAAAATATGGCTGTGGAAGAATCTTATAAGACTGATATGATCGAATACAATACGAATTTTGAACTGTCTAAATGTACCTGTGATAATGGTTTCGTGTATTGTCATTTTAGTAACTTTAATATGTATGAACTTTATATAAACCCCAATATATTTGAAAATGAATTTGTATCCAGGTCTCAGAGACTATAAGGAGAAACTTAAGCAAGAACATTATTATTTGTGGAGATTTTAATGCTAAATCACCTACCTGGCGCTCCAGTATCGAGGATAAGAGAGGTCGTGTTTTAGCAGACTGGATCGGAACAGAAGACATTCTAGTACAGATTGTTGAAACTCTACCTACGTTCCAAAAAGGGAATGTGTCTTCGGTCGTTGATGTCACGCTGTCTAGCCAGAGTAACATAGTCGGATGGAGGGTGATACTGGAAGAGAACATAAGTGACCATAGGAACATTATTTTCGAAGTAGACGGTGGTAAAAAACAAGAAGCATCGCACACTACTGTATTGGGATGGAAGTATGAACAATGCAAAATACCTCAATTTTTATTAACATTATTAGAAGTTGTGGACAACACAGTGGATGAGGTTTGCTGACATTTGACGGTAAAAACGCATTTAATACTGCAGACTGGAAAATCATGCAGACATGGAGAAACAGTAAGTATCTGATAAGGATAGATAAGGATTATCTGGATAATAGGATGCTGATAGTAGGGCAGAAGACAATGGAATTGACTTGTGGAGTTCCCCAGGGATCCATTTTGCGACCACTTTTATTGAACATTTTCTACAACCAAGCCCTAAAACTAGAAGTGCGGCCTGGCATCGTACTTATTCCGTATGCCGACGATCTGGTAGGGCTTATAAGAGAAGAGGATGGAGAGACAATACAGAGTAGAGCACAAGTGACAGTAGATTGTGTAGGGGAATGGATGAAAAGACGTAAACTGGGAATTGCGCCTCAAAAAGTAGAGACAGTGTTAATATGTAAACAAAGAAGTTTTGATGGAATAAGAGATGGGAGTACACATTGACGAATGTTACAGGATGATTGACGTAACTGAAATAGTAGCTGAAGCTGGGAGGGTGGCGATTAATTTGGGAAGACTCAGGTACCACCTAACCCAAGGATCTACAGGATAAGAGTGCTTCAAGCAATGCCTTTTCCGGATTGGCAAGGCACAGTCAAACGAATGCTGGTTTTGTTCCAATACGGACAATCCAAAACGGAAGAGGAAGAGTTAATGAAGTACCAGCAGTGGTATTGCAACTCGAGAACTTCCTGAATATACTCATTATGTGGTAGAGACAATGAAAATATATATCTCACTTCATTGCAGGAATTATGACTGACAAAGAGGAGTATGCACAGTCAAGGAACGGTAGAAGAATAGATGTAAAAAAATACATTATCCCCAATGCAGCGAAGTAATGCTCCGGTGATTCCACTGCATTGGATACAGGATAGTGAATCGAGAGGTTTTAGCAGGTAGTACCTGTTATGAACTAAATATAATCAGTCTGTATAGTCTCCATAACGCCGAGTTGTATAGGAACCAGATATCATTTTCTGGACCTCCGACATGCGGTGGATTTTATATAGACACCTGTGCGACAGACATTGTTTTCATATATTTTTTTCTAGCCTAGATATAATACGTTGGTATGAACAGCATTGAGCAGCTTGTATTTTGTCAAGAGAATCATTATTACTAGTTGTAACTACTGCAGAATAAATTCTTAACAATATAAGGTTTTTAATGAACATCATAATCATCAATATACAGTTCACGTAAATAAAATACACCGTCGCATTGCACGAGTGACCTCACTGGGTCATTGCACACTCTGAGGTGGAAGAGTGCTGCACTATCTAGAATGATTGAACCAAGTGCTATCTGTCCATTAAGGATTTCCCCTCGCCCGAAAAGGCGGGAGTCTCGCAAGTGACTCCTGGTAGGGTCTCCTAAGCCGGACAGGTCGAGGGTGAGCAGCGAAAACTAAAAAATTGGTCAACTTAAGGCAAAGTGCTCAGGGTTGACAACCCGGGGGCCTTGGCCGCGGGTGTGTAATCACCAGTCGCCTGTTAATACCCTAAATCCGGACAACGGCTCAACGACCGCAGTGATGCGTGACTGTGATTGACCGGCTCACGGAGGGAGAACCTCTATGAAAAACAACCGACAGCGAAGTCGTGAAGACCTGCGAAAAAGGGCGACCTCCGCAGTACATAACCTTCCCTTCGTCCACATGCGTGTGAACAATATGAAACATGAAAAAACTTAACTGAATACTGATAAGAAAGATGACGAAACATATGCGAATAAGGAGAGCACACAGCAGAGAGGAAAGATACACAGAAGAAGGGATACAAAAACGTTCTGGGAAGAAGTTAGAGAGAGATACTTCGAAGTATTGGAGACACAGGTCCCGGTTGGTAGGCTATCAATAATTACAAAAGTGAAGAACCTAAAAATAGAACGAGGCATATAGAGTAACTACATTAAGAAAGAAAGATTGGAGAGAATGGTGGCAATAAGAAACGAAATGAAGGAAAATGGAAAAACTAGGATGACGACACACGTACCAAAGAATGTAGACAATGGGTACTTCAGGAAAACGCTCGAGTGGACATTCAAAAGCGAAGAAAACTTTGAAATAACAATATACGAACTACTGGACGACTTGATTGAGAGATACGATAACAATGCTTAACGTGGTTTCGATGTATTATTGATTTTAATCATTGAATCATTGAGTTTTCGCGTAAATGCAAATGACTAATTGTTCTGTTGAGTAGTAGTGCCGGTCAGTGCAACTTACGAAACCCCCTCTTTACTGGTGATATAATTATCAATTGATAGATTATTCTAGTATTGAAATTATTCGAGCAGCTGATTATCGTAAACAAGCCAACTGATACCGCTAGCATTCTACTCGCGTTATAACCGTACGGCCAGTGTCGTACTGCTATTTATTTTAATCGGACCAACTTTATAATTAAAATGGATCACAACAATATTCCACAGTCTCTTCCGCGATCAGTTCTACAATTTAGTAGCTCAAAATCTTACACCTCAGCACAGTTCCCGTCCGAAGAGCAAGCAATCGTCTATAATGCGATAGAAAATGCCAGGTCAGATAATTATTTAATTCCTCTTGGTACGATAATGGAGCCAAAGAAAATAATTTTCCCTCCACGTTTATCACATAGTCGCATCTGTATGTATTTATCGAGCAAACAAATAGTCGATCAATTCATGAATAATCACGAAAGGATAAAAAATCCTAATGAAGTAGTTAAAGCCAGAAAACTTATCACGCCTACTGGAAGACTAGTTATTTCAAATGTCTGTCCGACTATACCTCATGATGTGTTACTACATGAACTGAGGAAAATTGGCTTGAATTTCCTGAAAATAAGCTCTACTCAACCAGAGTATAATCATATAATGAGCTTCAGAAGGCAAGTCTATGTAAGTCCGCAAAACATGACATTACCCGAATTCTTTATGTTTGACTTTGAAGATACTACCCACCAAAAAATTCATCTGGCATGATAGCATGGCTTGTTATAATTGCAAAAAGCATGATCTCGTCGCTCCTGAATGTTCCGATAGCCGAAATCAACGATTATCTGCACAACAACCAGCAAAGACCATCCAGACAGAAGTTAGCCAACAACCCACAAATTCTGAAAGCACGCCTATAAAGCCAATAATAACAGATAAGCTAGCAAAAAACAGCAACACTGAAGAAGAATATCCGGCGGAGAACTTAAAACGCAGGATAAGCGATATTCTTTCTCCAGATGCAGAATTAATCCAAAAAGAAAACAACATCTTCACAATACCAAAATCGAAGCAAAAAAAAAAAGATAATCCATTATCAAACCCTAGTGATCCCAGTAGGTTGCACATGCTAGAAAACGTTAGAGATTATATCGCATATCATTCTCCACCTTTTATTCTAAGTTTTGATCAACTCAATTTACTCCTTACAAATGTCAGCATCTCTCCGGATCATATTAGCGTAGTTCTGGAATACTCACCTGAGTTATTAGCTGTAACCCATATGTTGACACAAATTTATCCACATGTCTGATACAGATTTTCGAAGAGTAGGTTAACCTCTATCCAGGAAATGTTATCCTTGAATCCGAAAGTGATTCATTTTAATTGAGTCAGCAAAGTTTTATTTTCCCCCATTATTATAAATAACATTCAATCCAATAATTCAGTGGAATTTCGATGAATTTTTCCATCGACTCGCAATGCTAAAATATTAATTGGGGAGCATTCACCGAGCATAATATGTTTACAAGAAACCGATTTGAACCCGACAAAAATGTATGATCCAAAACATTACAATTGCTTTCGCAAATATAGAGTGACCAATAATAACTTCTCATCCGGAGGTGTTGTCAGTCTCGTCAAAAAGTCCTTAGATGCAAAAATATTTGCTACTACTAGTAATCTAGAGGTCACTGTTGTCGAAATAAACTTCTCGAAGGAACTTTACATCTGTAATATCTATCTGCTTCCGATCACCCAGATAAATCACAATGATCTGCGAGATCTAATCAGGCAAATTTCATCACCTCGCTTAATTGTTGGAGATTTCAATAGTCATAACATCATCTGGGACTCATCATACACAGATACAAGAGTGAAAATAATAGGAAAAATCATAACTGACTTCCAATTGAATTTTCTTAACACTGGCTCACCCACCAGATTCAATATAAATACCGGACAGTCATCAGCAATTGATCTCCCTTGTCTTTTCGTTTGACCTGGGAAACCTCAAAATATACATATGGTAGCGACCACCATCTCATCATTATTGACAACACCGCAATTCACCCTGTAGACACTTTCTTGCCAAAATGGAAGACGGATGCTGCCAACTGGCTTGGGTACCAAAACTACATCGATAATGCAATGCCAAACTGCATAATAACAAATCATATTGACGAAACAATGTTGCGCTTCAATAAAATAATCCTGGAGGGTGGAGATCTATTTGTCGGCAAATCAAAACAATTCAAGAATCACATGCCAGTTCCTTGGTGGAACACTGCATGTGAACAGACAACCTGTAGACACTTCCTTGCCGAAATGGAAGACGGTTAATACTGCCAACTGGCTTGAGTACCAAAATTAGATTGATAATGCAATGCCAAACTGCATAATAACAAATCATATTGAAGAAACAATGTTGCGCTTCAACAAAATAATCTGGGCTGGAGATCCATTTGTCGGCAAATCAAAACAAATCTAGAATCAAACAGCCCCTTGAATTTTCCTATTACTATGTAGTCCAAGCAATACGGCATGAAATGAGTGATTTTTTTACATTAATATATTACCTGAAAACCTTCTGTGCCATTATGTTCAGGTAAGTGGAGACATTGATTGTATCATGTTTTCGACTCTCAAATGTGGTCACCCTATTTATTATAAACATTTTAAACAAAAAAAAGGCATTTTTTTTAGTTTTTTGTTAATAACCCAACAAATAATGAAGTAATCGAAATGTTATAAATAGACAAGATGTAGGTAATTGAATTACGAACAAAACAAGTTTTCGAGCGACTAGATCGGATAATTAGAAGCCAAAAAAACTACGGAAAAGCGGGAAATTCGACGTTTTTTTTAAAAATTCATATCTCCGTTGTTTATCATTTTGTAGGATCGAATCTTTGCAAAAATGTTCTAGAACTTATGCACTTCACGTGTGCGCAAAACTGTCGCTGTGAATCAATTAGTTTGGGTGTAATTCAAAGTTTTTCAAATTTGTGATCCGTACAACAAAACGTATATTCTCGTTATCAATTCAAATGATGGGAAGTGCCTTAAAAACGCTGGGAAAGTCGGTTCGAAACGGCGGATCGCGCGGAAAC